>CM076576.1:182639573-183239573 GCA_034641835.2 Pinus albicaulis | reverse complement strand
TATAAAATATAATTTTAAACTTAAAAAATAAATAGTATATTATTTAATATAAACAAAAATAAATAATTTGTTAATATTTAAGTGGAAAAACATTAATTAGATTAAGCATTACATTAAAAAATATTTAATATGTAATATGACATGACATAAGAATATGTAAAAAAAAAAATGTATGTTTGTCATTAGATACAAGAATCTGTTAAACACACACATGGTGTATGAGGAAAGATAAACACACACACAGAAATAGGCATTAGATGCATATTATTCACCATAGATGTACATTTATAATACAATGGTGTGACTCTTGGATTCATCTTCCAAGGTCACTTGGACTCCTTTGTGACTCTTCGCCTTCGACACCTACCCATAGAGGATTAGGTGTTCAACATTCCCCCCTTAATCCGAAGGGGTATGTGTGAGTCCAAGAAGAGAGTTTCAATACAAATATGCAAAGTATGTATGGTAGCACTTAGGCTAAATCAACTCTCTGAAATGTTTTCATAAAGAGATGGTTTAAGGATGACCACCAACACTGGAACACAATGCTTATTGCAGTTCCCGGAACTCTTCCAAAACTGGCAAGAAGCTAAGGGCTTCTACTAGAGGAATTTTCCCTCATAAAAAGGGAGACCTTCAACCTAAAAGAAGGGAAGTCTACAACCTGTGATGGTTTAAGGATGACCACCAACACTGGAATGCTTGATGCAATTCCTGGAACTCAACCAAAACTGGCATGAAGCTGAAGTCTTATGCTAGAGGAAGTGTCCTGAAAGAGGAATAATATCAATCTCACATGGATGGTTTAAGGTTGTCCGTCAACCAAAGGCATGCTCATGGGCATCTGTGTCTCTGGCTACAACTCTGAATCTGGAATGATGAATTGTGGCTCAGGCTCGCTTGAACTGCTGTGTCTCTGCCTACAAATCTGAATATGGAATGAGAGATTGTGGCTCAGGCACGCTTGATGTGCCGTCGAAGCTTGTAGATGACCACCATTTTCCCCCTTGCTAGGTACAAGGTGAGATGATGGCGGAAACTCAACTGCAAGTTTGTTCAATATTCGAGAACAAGTTCTGACATGCGACTTAAACATCTTCTTGGCTGCTGATGCCCATTTCCAAGAAGCAATCCATCCAAGATGAATCTTTGTTCTTGCAGGAGGCTTGTTTCTGAAGCATCTGTGTGAAGAATGGGTGTGCCGACCACAATGCTTGCATGGATGAAGATCAAAACAGTAATCTTTCATATAGCCAATTCGATCACAGTGTTGGAATTTTACAATTTGTTGTTGTTGTTGTGGAAGAGGAGCAAGATCTGGAACAGCTGCAGGTGAACTTTCATAAAGAAATCCGACACTCTAAAATTTGATGGGCTTGGAGTAGTCTGGAATATGAAAGGACAACTCCTTGTCATATCCAAGACCAGTTTTGTGCTTGTTGTGGACAAGCTCTTCCCAAGGTCTGATGATGGACTTGGGAAGTGCAGGTTGAGCTGCTGCATCTGCATGTAAATATGCTCTTGTACAAGGAACTGAATGTGAATCAACAACAACTTTATATTCTTGCTACTGATGAGAGTCTTTCTCAATGTTCTGAACAGAAATATGTTCAGAATGATGACTCTTTTTCTGAAGTTCATCTTGCTGAAGCTGAGACTCCAACTGCAAAAACTCAATCTTGTCTTGTGCATCTTGCAAGCAAGTTTGAATATTTAAAAGAGCGTTCTTGCTCATTTTTACCATATCATGAACATTGGAATGAATTAGGTTATTCAACAACTCTAATGCATCATTGATTTTGGCCATTGTCTCAAAAATATAGACTCAACAATTCAAGCTCAAGAAATAAAGGGTGTCGGCTTCAACCGATAATGCACCCATTTACAATGTGATTCAACTTATTTTAAAAAGAATACAAGTGACTTCATAGACCCTTTTCTTTCATGAACTTCCAATTATGGAATTTCCAAAGAATAAACTCTGCTACTCAAATTATGAAGGACCTCATGGTGTAGACTTGGCTGTCTGATCATCAAGTAACAATGACTCACATCATAGAAGTATACAATAATTTCTCAACAACTTAAAGTTATACTTCAAACACTGATTGCAACTATGAATTAAGAAGAAATATCCACTCTCAATGTTCGTACAATTCTGCAAATATTTTGTAAATGTGCAACAAAAACCACAATGCAATAATCCTTTATGGCAGATGATTTCTCTCTTCTTCAAAGAACTGTTTTACACCAACAACTCTAATTCCACAAAAAGATGTTCACAAGCTTGGATGCTTCACTATTGGTGAGCAGATGGTCTTGAGCTTGCTGTATTACTTCACAATAAAGAGGAAGGCAAATTCCAAAAACTATGAGCAAGTTTTATGATGCCACCAATTTTCAACATTTGCCTTCACATTGTCATGCCACACATCTTGGTAACTTTTTCATAATAGAGAAATATACAGAAAAAACTTCACTTTTCCACTATGTAGACAATCCATCTATCCATTTACTATCTCCTCTCTCTCTGCTGTTTTTTTGTTTTTTTTTTGTTTTAGGGAAAAAAAACATAGAGGTATTATCTAGGGGAGGTTTTTACCGGGGGAGGTGAAATCTGGGGGAGGTGACTACTGGGGGAGGTTTTAACTAAGGGAGGTAAAACTGGGGAAGGTAATTACAGTAAAAATTTTAAAATTAAAAGGCCAATCTGTAAAAATAAATTTAAAATTTAAAAGGCAGATGTAAAAAATGGAACCTGGGAGCGTTGGGGGTGAGTGTAGGCAAGGGGTGGGATGTGAGGGCCATGAGGTGAGATTGGTAGCATGTGGGATGTGGGTAAGGGAGTATGGGTGGGGGTGAGAGTTGGGGAGAGCGTAGGGAGAGCGAGCGGGGATGGGTTGGGAGTGGGGCGGGGATTAGCGTAGGGAGAGCGGGCCGGGTGGAGAGGAGCGATGAGGGTGGTGAGGGGTGTGGGAAACGACTGAGGGGGATGGCCAGGGGCGTGGAGCCATGGGTTGAGCAGAGTAAGGGGAAAGGGGGGGCCGAGAGTGGAGAGGGGGAGTGGGTTGGGTAGTGTGGTGAGTGCGTGAGTGTAGTGTGGTTTGCTATGCGTAAGGGTCAAAGTGTAGAGGTGAAGCTGCTCATAAATTTTTTTATTTTTATTTTTATTTTATTTTTTTGATTTGATTTAAAACAATAAAATATACAGTAGAGAATTGCAGAGGGTGAGGGCAATTACATAATTTGCAGAATTTGCAGAAAATTTCACAAATATATAGCAGAGAACTGGAGAAATAGTAGAATTTGTAGAAGTTGCAGGACAATTTGCAGAAATTGTTTCGCCAGAAATTTGCAGAAAATTTCAGAATATTAACATAAATTAGCAGCGGAATTTTCGGTAGAGACCCACTTTAAACAGTAGCAGAAAATATTTTTCCAGCAGCTCTCCAATTCAATATTTTCTAAAATTCAGAGCTTGCACAATAATGTGCAGAAATAAAAGTAGGAAGAAATTGCAGAAAAATTGCAGAATTGGAAGGAGCAGTGAGAAAACCTGCAGAGTTTAAGATGCACAATGCTACTCTTCACAAAACTATTTTCTAAATGCTGCAAAAATCACCACTGCAGAAAATCTCTGAATGCTGCAAAAATGACCAGAATTTTTGTAGGTTTATACAAGCCACAAAAACAAATGGCTCACACAAGGTTGAGCTGGTTATGAATGTATCAGCTCTGATACCATGTTAAACACACACATGGTATATGAGGAAAGATAAACACACACATAGAAATATAGGCATTAGATGCATATTATTCACCATATATGTACATTTATAATACAATGGTGTGACTCTTGGATTCATCTTCCAAGGTCACTTGGACTCCTTTGTGATTCTTCGCCTTCCACACCAACCCATAGAGGATTAGGTGTTCAACATAATCAAACCATACTCCACCATTGCTACCCTCTAAGGACAAAAGCCACATGTTATTTGATTATTTGAATAGATTATGAGTGTCACTATAACCAATGCAATATAAAATTAGAGTTTTTGCATAATATGTCAAGTTTAATCAATGTAAAAATGATGTAACTTAAAAAAATCTAACTTAGATTTCCAAATTAATTAAAAATCAACGCTAAAAATACTCTTAAAGACAACACCGAAAATAAATCTTTCCAAAAAATTATGACTATGGAGATTGAACACGCATACATTTTTTGTGATCATGCCAAAGTTGTTTGAGAGATTTTGTCGCTATATATCCGTATATGCCATATTGCATTATAAAGTTATATTAATGGGCTGGGTAGTTTTTTTAGCAGATATAGGTACAAAGTGGAGGCCTGTATGGTACAAATTAATGATATAATATATTAAAATCAGTTCTTATCATCATTAATTATTTGTCGCTTAATTGTGCACCTGCCACTTAGGATGGCCAGCTTCTTCCATTTTCTGGCCACCTACTTCAGATTACATAACATTTCATTAAAATAAATACACATATATTAATATTTATCATTTTCAAAACTCCATTTTCTGGTGACCTACCTCAGTTTCATTACATAGTAGATCTAGACTGAAGAAACATTTGATTAAAATAAATATGCATATATTAATATTTATCATTTTTTGAAAATGGACACAATTTTACCAAATTTAAAAACATAACTTAACCCAGAGACCATGGTTTATCCTTTAAAACAGTCAATTTCAAAGTTTTGAAAACATAATTTAAAAAATAATAGACAAAGTTTCATCCCTTAGAATACTAAATTTTATTCATAATCTTATCCAACAAATACACTATTAAATTAATTATATCAATTTATAGGATAATTTAAAAAATAATGGACATTATGAAGCATTATGAATATTACTCAAATATGATTAACTGCATTAAGAATTCTGTCTCTTTTGTCAAAAAAATTTGATTAGGTTTAGCTGAAATTTAAATTTGGTTACTTTCTGTAAAATAGCATTAATTATATATGAATACTATCGCATTCATTATGTATGAATATTTTGAGATTTTCTCGAATCTTTTGCATTATTTACAGCATTATTTACACATATGTAAGGTATTGATTACTGCACTTAAGTTATTGATTGCTTGTGAAGACTGAGAAATGACACTTAACTATCCTGAGAGTTGTATTCGTTGAAACCAAAAACGAATATTATATAAACAAAAAGAGGAGAGAAACAACCAATACAGAGTGCCAGAGATAAATTTATAACGCAATCATTATCTTCTCGGTTAAATCCTTTAACCTTCCCAAAAAAGAAAATCAGCATAGATTTATTTCGGTTTATATTTTTTAATTGCTATCTTTTAAATAGCGAACATATGCATATTATGTTTTAGAATGAGCATATTATTGTCCTTGCAGGATGTGACTTGACAAATTACCTTATTCCATGCATGATATAGCTTAATCTGATCACTTCTGCAAAAATAAATGAGAAAGACGTCACATTACTTTCGAAGAATAACTATGCATTTTGCAATAAGAAATAAATTCTATTGACCAATAAAAAAGAAAATTAAATTTAAATAATTTAAAAAAAATAAAAATAAAAATGACCAAAATTAAACTATGTAAAAATATAAATTTTTTTAAATAAAAATTAAATTAATGTCAAATTACAAATAAGAATTGGAGAGAGCAGAAACGCAAATGAATAACACACAATAATAATTATTTTCTATATTTTCAACAATCAGATACATCAAATATATAGGTGAACTCATACTAATCTTAGAGAGAGAAGTTGAGAGATTCTCTCAACTTCCTCAACAAACCCAATCCAAGATATACTAAAGTAAGCATAATCCTAACTAAATCTAATACCCTCCCTTAATGCTTACTTTACAAAACATATAATTAATCACAATTACAACACTTTAAACTTTTCGTGTCTTTGTCTGATCTGGTCTTCATTAACATCTGTACCCATTCTGAGATCTCATAGGAAACGCTCTTTTCTCCACCATTTTCGAGCTACCATTCAACCCATTTAAAATACATTGTTTCTGACCAGCAATAATGAACTTTGCAAGATCAACAGTATTGACAACTCGACTCGTCGGGGCTTCCGCAATAGAGTTGACAAGTGATGAACCATCCTATGGACCAATCACCATCTGTCGGATATTTCGCTTTCGGCTATCCATCAGTGGCTAGGCAAATGGTCTGAATACTGAATGTGTTCAAGAGTTAATCTAACAACTTGACCTGCTTGTAACCTGTAACTGATGCTCCTTGGCCCGTAGCACAACAAGATCAGCATATAACAAATTCACACAATCAAATTAGTCAATTGTTCTCTCGTCCCTGTAGGACGTCAAGAACGACTAATTTAAATAATGCTCATTTGTTCAATAATTGGTTCTCTTCTACACAACTCTCATAGCAATAAATATAAGGCACTCCACACTATATTTCACACACTTGCAAATCACAAAACATGCTTTAGAACAGT
The DNA here is from genome assembly GCA_034641835.2 of Pinus albicaulis. Classification (NCBI taxonomy): domain Eukaryota; kingdom Viridiplantae; phylum Streptophyta; class Pinopsida; order Pinales; family Pinaceae; genus Pinus; species Pinus albicaulis. Next base: position 183,233,079 of record CM076576.1, on the reverse strand, counting down.
TTAAGAGATGGATCAGGAGGTTCATCCTCACTTGAAGAATCTTCAAACATTGCATCGGGTGAATCGTCTGAAAATGTTGCATAGGCTGATTTTTTCAATTTCCCATTTAAAAGATCTCGAGCTCGAATTTTGCAATTGAATGTTGTATGTCCATATTTATGACAATAGAAACATTCAGTCTTACTTTTATTCACCCTTCCTTTGGAATATAGTGCAAGTTCATTATGTGAACTAGCCTCTGGGCCACCTATCCTTTTTTCTTCTACCATAAGAGCTGCTATCATTTCATCAAGTGATTGATGTGGCATTTGACTTAAAGTAAATATGACATTATCAAATTTTGAAGACAAGCTATTTAATAAGATTGCCTTTGCATCATCATCATCTACTTTAGACTTAATTTCTGACAACTATCTCATCAAAGCTCTTAACTCATTTATGTGTGTTGACAATGATGTCTCACTATCCATTTGGAGTTTAAACAATTGTAACTTTAAGAAAAATTTTGCATTAACAGCTTGTGCCCCAAATACCTTATTCATTTCTTCCCATATTGCTGCAGAAGATTTCTTTAAGTCAATAAGATGTAGCTGAGAATCTGCAAGTGATAGTCTAATGATAGACTTGGCTCTTTCCTCTCTTTTTTCCCATGCCATTAATTGTTGAGCATCTGTAGTTGCTTTTTCTGAGCCTTCTACAATACTCCATAAATTTCTACTCATCATTTGCAACCGAACTTTTACCTTCCAAGTGTAGAAATTAAACCCATTAAAATTTTCTAATACAATAGGCTGCTCCATGTTAACAAAAGCTGATTTTAGAACTCTGCAAATCTAAAACAGAACTGAATAAAAAATGTTAATTTATTTGAGGCAAACCGATCTGGTAGAAATTGGCTGAAATCTGCAAACACCAGCTCTAGCAATTGATTGATTCCACTCCAGCTATGTTCTGAACATTATTAATAGGCAAACAAATGTAAATGTATGTATGTATCACAATGCTGACATACCGTTCTATCACAACGCTGATAGCAGGCAGAAATTGGCTGAAATCGTTCTATCACAACGCTAACAGCTTTCCCCTTACAATGCTGACACACCGTTCTATCACAACGCTGACGACTTTCCCCTTCTGTACATACAGTTTTGACATCAGACAATACAAGGCAGAGTAATAATTCTGCTGCGTACTTTTGTGGCCTCATCCTCGTGTTGGAATGCACGTTCCTCGTTGCTGCCTCGTTGCTGGATTGCTGCCTCATTTTTTTTTTTGTGTAAGCGCACTGAAACCTGTCTTCAATCCGTCGGTTTTTTTTCTTTGTAAGCGCACTGTACCCTGTCTTCAATCCATCCTTAATAAGACTCTCTCTTTCCTGGACTTCATCAAACTCAATTGCCTTATTTCCAGATTGACGCCAAGCATCAGAAGCGGTAGAATTAAGAATTGGCTCTTTAAATGAGTCCGACGATAGTGTATTGAAAGCACTTTTAAACCACGCAGGAAATGCCACTCTCCACAGCGAGTCAACAGGTTCGCTCCGATACCAAAATAAGAATTGGAGAGAGCAGAAACGCAAATGAATAACACACAATAATAATTATTTTCTATATTTTCAATAATCAGATACATCAAATATATAGGTGAACTCATACTAATCTTAGAGAGAGAAGTTGAGAGATTCTCTCAACTTCCTCAACAAACCCAATCCAAGATATACTAAAGTAAGCATAATCCTAACTAAATCTAATAATTACTAACAAAACTAATGCATTATATTGGTGGCAGATATAATAAGAATGAATATTGATTTTATTAGCACCAATACATTATTGTATATCAAACTTTTATTTTCAATAAATTCCTACCAGAATTTAGAGAAATTAAACCAGAAAAAACTACCATAAAAGCTTTCAAAAAGTCGCATTATAGACTACTCTAACTATAGTTTTTGATTTTCTAAATTAATACATATCTTTTTTGCATTATTAATACGACTTTATATATCGATATAACAATAGTTTATAATATTGTTATAGGATTTTGTATTATATTAAATTGTATATATCATGGGCATATTATCTATATTTTGTCTATATATATATATATATATATATATATATATATATAAATTTGTAAGTTAAGTGTAATATAATTACATTTTTTAATTTTTTATATAGATATTAACATTGATGTGAAATAGTTTATAATTTAATATAAGTAAATGTTCATATAAACATTTTTTCCACATGTTGAGTTTGAGAAGTTAAAAACAAAAAAAAAATCTGAAATGAAGAAGAGAAGATAGTCACATTGAGAGTGTAGTCTTAGTTCATATCTATCTCTATTAATATTTTTCTAATGTAGATTCATTTATGTGTCAAATTATTTTCATTGGTATACACATGGAAAACTTTAATGGAAAAGAAGATTTGTAAGGTACACAATTATTAAGAAATATACTTGGAAATGTGCATTTTGATATCTCCACACAAGGACTAAGGATGAGATACACAATAATCTGCTTGTGGAAGTTCCACATAAGGCTTGAGAAAGGAATATCATACAATTATTGTTTCCTCTTCTACAAGGTTTTAGAGTGTAATTATTTAAAATATAAAACTTTAATTATGTTGGATTTTAAGTACAATTAAATGATCAAAGTTTGAAAAAATTACTAAGTAGCTAATTGAAAAACAAGAAAGGAGAAAGAATACAACTATATACAATATATAGAATTTAGAAGAAAAATAACAATTTGAACTAGGTTGGAGTTTCATGTGCATGCACTTAGTATAACTCAAAATCACTTTCTCTAGTTGGAAAATAAGTCAAAATTAAGTTGGAAGACACAAAATTAGTAAAATATCCAATAATGGAGTGAATTAGAAATAAGTGGACTCACTTGGAGCTGATTGATAATTCTCACATGTAAAATACTAACAATTTAAAGTTAGTTAAACTTCAAGGACTAAAACTTAATTAAAATAGGGATGCGAGAAAAATGGTAGCTAGTTGTTAAAAATATGGAGGATGTGTGTGCTTACTATAGGAAGGCCTATGAATGAGGTAGAATGAATTAATGGAGTTTAATTATTCATGTTATCCTCCAATTAGTGTTTATCTAGTGCCACGTGTCATCTTAGATGGTGCCCCTACTAAAAATATACCTGCTAAAGATTAAGAAAAACCTTAAAAATAGAAAACATTCAAAAGAGGGAATGTCCAATAATGAATGAAAAGTTATCATAAGTGCCCTTAATAATGCATGAAGAGGGTCTAATGATGGTCAGATTGTAGATACTGATGAGTTCTTCGTGAACTACTGAGTGCAAGGTACCATGAGACTGTGTAATTCTTAGCCATGTTAGGTACTCATATACAACAACAATGTAAAAATAATCAATGATTCCCAAAAAATTGCAGTCATGTTAGGTACTTATAAACAACTAATGGAAGACACAATATGGCAAGAGTGAGGTAAAGAGGGAAAACCAAGTGGGAAGAAAACCTCCCTAAAATTACAATGTATACTATCAACTATGCAATTTCCATGAAGAAAGGATGGTGTTGCTAATCAACCCCAAAATTAATATGTCCTTGATTTTTTCCTATTTATCATAAAATAATAATTTTTCTATTGCTTGATCCTTGTAGTTTCTAACAGGAGCAACGAGAGCTTGTGGAATGCTAAAAAAATGAAAACTAGTTGCTTATGACTTTGAAGTTTCACCCACTAGTTAACTAGCTAACTATAGAGTATGGTGTGTCCTCTGTAACATGTGAGTTAGATATACAATGGGTTTCTAATGGAATTTTAAATCAAGTCCTAAAATATGATCATAAATCTAATCCAAATAGTATAACAAAATAATCTTGAAGATCTCCCTCAAAAACAAGTTTTGGAGAAGTTGTTATAGTAGAACAAGTGTAAAGTATAAAAGAGGAAAAATTTGATACAATAATACAATTAGATGAACTTGAGTCAAAAATCAATTTATCAGATGATGAAGCAATACAAATAAAATCATGTTCCTTAACGTGATCATTTGATGGATTGCCTTTAGTCTTCTTATTGACATTGTTTGGGTGTCAATGTACTTTGGCCATTAGATCAATTGTATTCACCATAAAATACCACTTTGAATATAATCCCCCGTTTCAATTGCTGTATTTTCTTCTCTTGATAAAAAATGGGTGGCTTCCTTGTTATGCTATGCAAGCACCTCCCACTCAATTAAACAAATTAAGATCTTGCTTATACTTGATTGTGCAAAATTGAATTCTTGATTCAGGTGTATGTGTTTTAACTATTTTAAGTCTTTATGCGTGAGGAATTAAGCATTTATTTTGCTGTTTAAAAGCATGTATAACAAGCATAAATTGTAGAAAATTAATCATCAACACATAACAACAAATTTAATAAAGGATTTCACCTGTATGTCTTTGGCTATGTCTCCTTGAGCCCTTATCAATTGACTTGGCTCTTTGGGATTAGGAAGGAAAATTTATTTTACAAGTTACTACTCAATTCCAATGGTTATTTATGTTGTACCAATGGGTTCATAATACCATCATACCCCTAGAATGATTGCTAAATCTCTGGAAATGGATCTAGGCTCCCTTAGACTTGACCTCTTCTGTTAGTGTCTTTAAGCTTCCATGAGCTTCTCTATGGCACAAACTCTCTTAAAAGTCCTTTTCTATCCCTGAAAAATTTTCTAATGTCTCCAGCATATATCAGACATCCAAAATAGATTGTTCATTTTCTCAAATTGAGCTCCAGCTCCCCAATCTACGCCTCCATCACCTGGTGGCCCTAGTTGCCCCGAAACTTCCTTGAGGCTTATTCAATTCTATAAGTCTCAAAATGGATTTGAAAATCCATCCAATGGATTCATAATGTTCAAGATAGTCAGAATAGACTATTCACTTCCTGAAATTGGCCTCTGGCTGCTATGGTTATGCCCCCAAAACCTGGTGGCACCCTGTGGCTCTAGGCTCACAGAAAACTCCTCTGTAGCATTTCGACCTTCTGAAGTCTCAAAAATATTCTACAAATCCTTCCATTAGATTCATAAGGTTCAATATAGTCAGAACAAACTATTGGTTTGCTGAGGATGGTCTCTTGCTGCCCTGGTTAGGCCTCATTCTCCTGCTGGCCCCTGGTGGCCGTGGTGGCCCTTGGAACTTCTTTGAAGAAAATAACGCTAAGAAGTCCTCTTCTAGCTCTTCAAACCTCACCAATGGCTCTGGAAATTTCCAATATAGTCGAAATTGACTATTTTCTTGCTGAGAATGGCCTTTGGCTGCCCTGGCTAGGCCTCATTCAGCTGCTGGCTCCTGGTGGCCTTTGTGGCCCTTGGAACTTCTCTGAAGAAAAATCACACTCAGATGTCCTCAGGTGGCTCTGCAAACCTCACCAATGGCTCCATAATGCTCCAGTTAGCTAATAATGACTCTTTGTTCACTCAGAATGGTCGAAAATTGAGTCTCCTACTCATTTTCCCAGTTACACCTAGGAAAGCTCCATTAATTGTGGAGGACTTCACTTAAATGGAGTTAGTTTAGTGAAATCCGCACAAATTTAGGGTGCCTCCAAGAATCCTACCAAATTTAAACATGATAATAAATTTTTCGGTTGGGGGTGGCCATATGCCAACCCCCAAAACCCGCGGTCATCGTTTATGGTGGAGCGAAACTCCGCTTAAACCTCGGGATAAGGTTCCAAAAGTCTGGGTTGAACGGATGGTTAGTGCAACCGTGCGAAAGGTGTTAACAAGTAGTTGCACGTGATATATGTAACATTAAAGCTACGGAGACTCCGAGCGGTTAAGCCGACGGTTTACGTTTTGTTGTAATGTCATATGCGGTAATGTGACCATAATCTATGGGACCGCTGGCGGGTTGGGACCGCCGGCAGTCACCAACCCATAATGCGACTTTTAACAAACTTTAACATCAACTCGAATCCTTTAAAGGTTATGATTCATTGCATAGCGTGGTGGTGTGGTGGGTGGTTGCTCTATCAGAGGTCACAGGTTCGACTCCTGTTGACCCCAAGCAAAATTTTGAAAGACAGTTCAGGCCCACGTGGCGGCCTCAGGGATGGCCACGTGGCGCCTCCTAATTGGCTCCTCCAAACTCCACCAAATGAAATTGTGACACTTGGCCTCCAACGATTGGCCCAGAAGGAATATTCTGGGGAATAATCTGAGGAATATTCCAAGAATATTCTAGGAATATTCCCTGGAATATTCTTTTTTGCTGATTGTACCTTTTCCCAATCAACCCTGGTTAAATTTCAAAATTTGTAGTTTACTGGACTTTTCAAATCACGATAACTTCTTCATATGGTGTTGGAATTTCGAACCGTTCATAGCACTAGAATCAAGAAGACGAGATCTATCCATTCACTCAGGTTCGACACTCTTTTGAACACCTTTAAATTTGAGCTATCACTTAGGTCTTGATCCAAATATGGTCACTCCTCCCCATTTGGAATCTTTTGGACCCCAAAAGACTTGATCACCTATTCAGTAGATGAGAATACAACTCCCTCACCTTTACAACCTCCATCCACTTTCCCTTGCTTGGATTAGTGCCTTTGAGCCCCAACTCGAAGGTAGTCAACACTTCCCCTCTTGGATACTCTTGTCCTCCTGTCAAGAATTGTATCTTCTTTGAGCTCATCCATAAATTTTGGCAAGGAATCTTCAATAGCAGGTAGTTGAACATCACTTCCTTGATCATGGATCAAAGGTGGCTCATACAAACATAAGTTTTCAATAGAAATACATGCATACATGACTGAAAATGGCATCTATGTACAAATAAATCTATGTCTTACTGGGTCAAGAAATTAAACCACTTCTTACCAAGCCACTTCCATGGAGATTTTTCTTGCTGAAAATATTCTTCTTGTGAATCATCTAGACTCACATCAATGATAGAATATTTGGTTCCATCGCGCCAGTATTTTTATCCTCTTGCTTCAAATGCTTGGGATGATTGGTTGGATGCAGTGTCCAACATTGAGCAATGAGATGTCCCTTCTTCTGGCAATGTGTGCAAGTCTTTTGCTTTGAATATTTCCTGTATGCCCTTATTCTCTTCCAACATCTTGAAAATTCATGGTTTCACAAACCACAATAGGAACAACAACTCTTTCTACCATTCATGCATGTAGATTTGTCATGCTTAACATAATCATAAACAACTTGACTATGGGAAGAATTATACCTCGAATGTTTCTTTGCATGTCCATATTTTTTACCTTCTTGAGGAAATTAACTTGAAGAGGTTCCAACTCTCTTTTGAAGACCAACATCAGTGTTCATGTCTTGAGAGCTGTCAGAACTCTCTTGCTCACCATAAGTTGCATGTCTACAAAATCTTGCTGCAACATAGGCTTCAAACAATGGAAGTCATCTTGAATACAAACTTGACATGTTTGTGGGTTTGAACCTACAACAAAAGTTCTTCTTGGAACTGTCTCAAGTGCCTTGATGGCTTTGGAGTTTTCACCATAAGATTGAACATAGCCTAGACCAAACTTCTTAGGCCTTTCCTCAACCATAATAGGCTCAATCATGCCTTATTCATGTTTGCCTAGAACTTTGCCTTCATAGCCCATTTTTAACATCAATTTGGACCCTATACCTGTCGTGTGTTTTTCAAATGAACCTACACATCTATCTGAAGAGGAAATTGAAGAAAAATTTGAGTGATTTACCTCTACTTCAAGCATGTGATTGGTTAAGTCCTCTTGGGCATGATGGACCTGAATCTCCATCTCATGCATTGTTTTAAGAAGTCCTTATTTCTCTTGCTTCATAGCAACCAATTGCTCATGAAGTCTAGTGCTTTCCTTTCCATTTTCATACAGACTTTGCACCACATCCTTCAGGATGTAGAAGTCTTGCTTCATCTCTTTATCAAAGAGTATTGAAAAGGAGGAGGACTTAGAAACCTCACTTGATGAAGTTGTCATCATTATGTAAATGAATTAAAGAACTTCAAAAACTATTCACAAAGCTTAAAAACAATTTGACAAAGCTTCTTAACAATTTGGCTGTAGATTCAAGGTCTTTTCTGCAACTTGTTTCTCCTCTTCAAGCAACCTCTTTTTGCAAACAATCCCTCTTGTGCTTCAAGAGTTTCCTTGAGGTCCTTTGGGTAAGGAGAATGCTTTCAACCTTCTTCGTTCTTTTCCTCTTCTGGACTTAGCTAGCAATAACTCCCCTTCACCTCTAGCAAACTCAAACTTGTAAGCATCAGTCAATTTGCAAACAGTTAAATTATTTGCACTGTTAAAAACCTTTCAAGTCAAACAAGCAAGCTAGAAACCTTGTGCTCTGATACCATGTGATCTGAAATGGGTGGTTGATTTGATATGCTATGCAAGCACCTCTCACTCAATTAAAAAATTTAATATTTCTTATACTTGATCGTGCGGAATTGAATTCTTGATTCAGGGGTATGTGTTTTCACTGTTTTAAGTCTTTATGTGTGAGGAATTAAACATTTGTTTTGCTGTTAAAAAGCATGTACATCAAGCATAAATTGCAGCAAATTAATCATCAACACATAACAAAAAATTTAATAAAGGAGTTCAATCGTATGTCTTAGGCTACATCTCCTTGAGCCCTTGTCAATTGACTTGGATCTTTGGGATTAGGATGGAAAAATTATTTTACACGTTACTACTCAACTCCAATGGTTATTTATGTTGTACAAATGGGTTAGAATACCATCATGCCCCTGGAATGATTGCTAACTCTCTGTAAATGGATCTAGGCTCCCTTAGACTTGACCTCTTCTGTCGGTGTCCTTAAGCTTCCCTAAGCTTCTCTGTGGCACAAAATCTCTTAGACATCCTTTTCTATCCCTGAAAAATTTTCTACTGTCTGCAACATATATCAAACATCCAAAATATACTGTTCATTTTCTGAAATTGAGCTCTGGTTCCCCAATCTAGGCCTCCATCCCCCAGTGGCCCTATTGGCCCCGAAACTTCCCTATGGATTCTTCGAGTCTAGAAGTCTCCAAATGGTGCTAAAAATACCTCCAATGGATTCATAATTTCCAAGATGGTCATAATATATTATTCACTTGATGAAATTGGCCTCTGGCTGCTATGGTTATGCCCCCAACACCTAGTGGCACCCTATGGATCTAGGCTCACTGAAAAATTATCTGTAGCATCTCGGCCTTCAGAAGTCTCCAAAAGATTTTGAAAATACTTTCATTGGATTCATAAGGTTCAATATAGTCAGAATAAACTATTGGTTTGCTGAGCATGCTCTTTAGTTGTCCTGGCTAGGCCTCATTCTCCTGCTGGCCCCTAGTGGCCCTTGGAACTTCTTTGAAGAAAATCGTGCTTAGAAGTATTCTCCTAGATATGAAAACCTCACCAATGGCTCTAGAATGTCCAAGATAGTTGAAATTGACTATTGGCTTGCTGAGAATGGCCTCTGGCTGCCCTAGCTAGGCCTCATTCTCCTAGTGGCTCCTGGTGGCCCTGGGGCCCTTGGAGCTTCTCTGAAGAAAACTCACACTCTAAAGTCATCAACTGGCTCTAAAAACCTCACCAATGGCTCCAGAATGATCCAATTAGCTAAGAATGACTCTCGCTTAACTCAGAATGGTCAAAAATTGAGTCTCCTACTCATTTTCCCAGTTACACCTAGGAAAGTTCCACTAATTGTGGAGGACTCCACTTGACTGGAGTTAGTTTAGTGCAATCCGCACAAGTTTAGGGCGCCTCCAAGAATCCTGCCGAATTTAACCATGATAATAAATTTTTCGGTTGTGGGTGGCCACATGCCAACCCCCAAACCCCGTGGTTACCATTTATGGTGTAGCGGAACTCCGCCTAAACCTCAGGATAAGGTTCCAAAACTACGGGTTGAACAGATGGTTAGCGCAATCACGCAGAATATGTTAACAAGTAGTTGCATGTGATATATGTAACATTAAAGCTGCAGAGACTCTGGGTGGTTAAGCTAATGGTTGATGTTTTTTTGTAATATTATATGCAATAATGTGACCACAATCTATGGGACCGCTGGCGGGTTGGGACCGTCGACAGTCCCCAACCCATAATGCGAGTTTTAACAAAATTTAACATTAACCCGAATCCTTTATAGGTTAATATTCATTGTGTAGCGCAGTGGTGTGGCGGGTGGTTGCTCTGCTGGAGGTCTCGGTTTTGACTCCTACTAACCCCAACCAAAATTTTGCAAGACAGTTCATGGGCCACGTGGCGACTCCTGATTGGTTCCTCCAAACTCCATCAAATGAAACTGTGAAACTTGGCCTCCAACGATTGGCTCGAAAGGAATATTTTGAGGAATATTCCACTAATATTCTCTGGAATATTCTTTTTTGCTGATTGTACCTTTTCCCAGTCAACCCTAGTCAAATGTGAAAATTTGCAGTTTACTAGAATTTTCAAATCGCGATAACTTCTTCATACGGTGCCAATTTTTCGAACCGTTCGCGGTGCCAGAATCAAGAAGACGAGATCTATCCCGCCGCTTAGGTTTGACACTCTTTTGAACACATTGAAATTTTATCTATCACTTAGGTCTTGGTTCCAAATTTGATCATCTCTCCTTCTTATATTTTTCTCCCTTGATAATCTTAGTTTCCATACTATATTAAGAGATTTCTTTGTTCATTTGATCAAGATCCCTTATTTTCTACTTACCTTTCTTGTTATCATCCTTCACTATACGTTGTGGAAGGATTAAAATCCCCAACTTGTATGAGCTTATTATGCTTATGAAATCAATAAAGTCATCTAAATATGACATATTCCAATTCTTACCCATGGATACTTTAGTAGAATTGAGTGAATGAAAAAGATATAATATAAAGGACATAGTTTATAAAGTACATAAAATATAAGTTGTTCCTCCTTCTTATCTATCCCAAACGCTTTTATCTATGTCACCACAGTATTCAATGTTGATAAAAAGTCTTGTAGGGTCTCAATATGGTTGGGATATAGAGTAATCATCCCATGCTCTAGATTATGTCCCCTCAAATAATCTTACTTTCCAAAATATCCCTCCAATTTTTTCCAAACCCCCTTAGGTGTTGAGGATGACTCAACATGGAATAAAAGATTCGGGGAGATAAAAAAAAAAATTATTCCATAGGCTTCATGCATCCCATTAAATTATTTTGATTTCATAATGGTTGATGTAGACTCAATTTAAATACCCTTTGTAATCCTACATATTCCCTTATTATGTAGAAATAGATGGATCTTTTGAAAGGAGTGAGGACTAGTGTGAGATGGTCCATTCTCTATGGGTTTTATTAATCATGTCAAATATACAATAAAATATTATTATTTTAAAAAACTCACTTATGATGTGAAACCATTTTTAATTTAAAAAAAAATTACAAGTTCTATGTGAAAAAAATACTAGAGTAGATAGTTTCAAAACAAGAAAGAAGAGAAATAAAACTATTTAGAAATTGACTAATGAACCAAGGAGAAAATTCAAATTAATCATAAATTTTGATCATATATTGTTAGCCCCCTAATTTGCTCTCTTTTTTCCATTTTCCCCTTCCTAAATCATAACCATTTACCTCTGTTTTACCTCTTTTATGCACCCTCATCTTGCACTAGTCCAAGCACGGCGACATATTTCGTATAAATTTTATTTTTCATACTTTTAATTCAACTTACCATTAATTAATTATTTATTACATTGTTTCTTACTTTTAATCACTCTTTGTAACTTATCGATATCTCCAATGTTTATTTAGTAGTTAGAGTACTTACCGTGATCGCTGATCCTAGTGCAGGATCAGATCTTGCACCGTTGCCAGCAGAACAAATCCTTGCAGCAGATCCGAACCTCCTTGATCACCGCCTCGTTTTGAGCAGCTTCAGCCACGACAACAAGATCGATCCAAAGGCAGCCGAGACCGAATCTGTGAAGGACAAAAGTTGGAGATTGGCTACGGCTAGTTTTGCTAAACCATCTAATTTTGAAGGCCGAGAAGCTAAATTCTGCATTTGGTTATGTAATCAGTTGAATGATCTATTTTGGCCTTTGGCCAAAGATCTATATAATGTATAATGTAAATAGGACTAGGGGAGGAAATTTTTTGATAGCAAAAGAGAACAGAGACACAGCCAGAGAGGCGGTAACACGTTGCTGTATTTTGTTATCGCCCGAATCTGGGCTGGACTATGTATTAATGTATGTACTTGCCTCAGCGAATTAATAAAAGGGTACTCCACCTCATGTTTCAAAAATTGCGTTTCTGTATTTGAGCTGATGAATTGATTAAGGTACTGAGTAGCGTTTTTATTTAAAAGGGAAACATGTTGGTTGGCTAGGGCCCAACCAACCCAGCACGTTTGCCCCATTTCCTGTTTTCCTGTAATTTGTGTTTACGTTGTCAAGTGTGATTTAATTTTAAGCACATGCATTCTTGTCTGAGTGAAAGCAGATCCATTGTGTGAAGTAGATAAATTTCCTTTTCCTGCAATTTCCTTTCCTGCACTTGATTTCAGATTGGTTTTCCCCGCCTGGTCCAAGTAGGAGAAATAACCTTGCACCAATGCACGTTGGTGTGATATATCCTTTTTTGCAATTCTGTTTGATTGGTTTTCCCTGCCTGGTCCAAGCAGGAGAAATGAACCTGCACCAGTGCACGTTGGTGTGATACAGCAAGCCTTCTTAGTCTAATTCCCGCAATATTTCTTTCCTTAAATGCTTATGACAGGATAAATGTATATTGATTGTTTCTTTATTCCTGCACTCTGTTACGATTAGAAACATTCAATTTTTATGTGTGCAATTTGATTTAACAGTATAATAGCACTTGCAATAATTAAACACTCATTTTAAGAATTAAATGCTAAGTGCAGGAAGCTCTGATCCGGTGCAAGAGCTAGTTTCTTGCCACGGGATCTGAGTGTTTTGAACTTGGAAAAGTTCAAGCCCTTGCATGAAGTAAAAAAATCCTTTATTAAAGACACCATTTATACCATTTGCATAAATCTCTATTCTTGCACTAGTGCAAGCAGATTGCGATAGTGCAGGACATATTAGCGTAAGAAGGAAATATCTAAAGGAGCAGATTTAAGGGTCCATCTGATGAGACTGCTAAGTGTCTCTGCTAAAGGAAAACACACACTCAATAGTTAAACAATAATTAGTTGGAGTGATTTCCTTTTATATTTAATTCCCTCTTGCAAATGCATTCTTCCTTGTTCCAGTCTTAGATTATTTTGATGGTTCAAGTTGCCTTTTTCTCTTTTTAATTTGATTCTGCAATCTTTCCTTTAAAGAAATTAGGGATTTATATTAGGAAGATTCATACCATCTCTGGCATTTCCTGTGCTTCGTCTATAAGTTTACGGATCCCCCAGGTTGACAAATTAAGTGTTGAGGAGTTTGCTTAAGTGTAATTCCTACACCCAACATTTTGGCGCCGTTGCTGGGGAGGCGATTTGATTTGGTAAGAATTTTCTGATTATACAATAGAGGTAATTTTTCTTTACCTTTGCAGTATTGTTTGGAAAATATTCTTTGAAGGAATTTTACTGGTGTTAATTGATTTCTGACAACATTTTTTACTAGAAGTTGTTGTTATTTTTCTTTTTTGAAATGAATGCGTAGAAAAGGTAAGGGTTCGAAGCCCACGAAGGGCCAAAATAATTCTGAAAACAATTCTCATATTGGGTCTCCTTCTGTAAGCAAGAAGCCCAATCCAATTCAAACCCATCACGCAGGAACAATCCACCTAGATTTTGGTAACAACAGCTCAGGTGTGGTTCAGCTTGTTGAGAGCGGTACAAGTAAAAGAGAAATAATGGTGGACCACGAAGATCATTTGGAAGGGACTGGTGAAAACCAGGTGAGTAAAGAACAATCCACTTTTGTGTTTCTAATTGTGGATCCTGATACTGTGGCACAAATGAAGAATATTCCACCATCAACTCTCCCTCATTTCCATGGTAAAGTTCATGAAGATCCTGACTCTTTTCTATTCGAGTTTGATATTCTGTGTAAAAGTTATGATTATTCAAATGATGCTTAGAAGTTAAGATTATTTCCTATTACTCTCAAGGACTCAGCTCTACGCTAGTTTATGGGGTTAGGAGGAAACACTATAAACTCTTGGGATCAGATGAAGAGAGTGTTTTTGTGTAAATATCAAGAATATTGCAAAACTCAGGACATGCAAGATGAGATGTTTACAATCATACAGGATGATGATGAAACTCTTGAAGATTACCTAGAAATATTTCTGTATATTTTACAAAGGTCGAAACTTAAGTTTGATCCCAATACTATTAGAACCTTGTTCTTAAGAGGAATTACTAATAATGCTAGAAATAATTTAAATTTGTTAGGACAAGGTGATATTTCTCAGCAAACTTTTGAACAAATTTGTGAATTATGTAGGAAATTTTCAAGAAATCAGTATAGATCCGGTAGGGGAACTCGAAATAGAAATAGAAAAACTGAATCTACTGATGCTATGATTATTGGACTAGAAAATAAAATGGAAAACATGAAAATTGATATAATGAATACTGTTACCAAATAGTTAGACTCTTTAAAATTTCAGCGAAAACTTATGAAGGAACAAGAGTCATTATGTATTTTCTGTCCTAAATGTAGAGACAAGCATCCTCCTAAAGAGTGTCCTCTTAATTTGAAAGAAACTAATAAGTGTGCTATTGGTGTAGAAGACCATGTCACAGAAAAATGTCCCTCTATACCAGGACTTAAAGTTGTATTTATAGGGGAATAGCCTGAAGCTGAATACTTGTATGCTATGGGAGCAAGAAGGAATTGGCCTCAGGTAGGTGCAGGTATGGCACCTAAATTTTCTCCACACTATTTTGGTTATACTTCACATGCATATTCTTATCCTAACACTAATTAGCAGTGGCAGTATGGGAATCAATATTAGCATGGGAAACCTTCTCAACCATGGCAACAAGGTTGGAGAGGGCCAACTCATTCTCAATATTCCTACCAGCCACCTATGAAGTCATAACCATCTACACATACACCTTATTCAATGCCTCAACTTCCAAGTCAGTCTACTCCACCGTTGCCTTTACCTCCACCCTTTCGACCTCCTCAGTTGCTTGCTCAACCTATGCCCAATCCTAACAATAATAAAGCAGTGCAAGTGATCTATGTAACAAACCCACCTTTACCATTCGAGTACCAGTCTATTCCAGTTGGGGTTCATGATATTCAATTAAGATCGGGAAGGACTGTAACATCAGAAAATCAGAAGCAACCTATAGTGATTGTTGAAGAGAAAGGAGAAGAGGAAACTCTTAACCATTCTCCGAAAGCTGTCACTAAGCAGCCCTTACCCTCTGAATCCTTGCCATCTTCTTCCAACCAGCCTCTGTTCCCAGAGAGGCTAGTAATGGAAAGAAGTGGGCCTATTTCTGAGACTAGTTTGGCATCTGAGCTTTAGAATATTTTCATTAAGATACCTTTGCTTAAAGACATTAAAGAGATCCCCATTTGTACCAAGACAATTAAGGAACTCTGTCTCAAGAAACCCAGGAGGAAGAGATTGGAACCCCAAACCATTCAATTTGTTGGTAGGGCAACAGAGTTGATGACGAGATGTGTGTCTATGGAAAAATATACTAATCTCGAAAACCCTGTTGTCTCAGTTCAGATTGGTAATGTCCTTGTCTCTAATGTTCTTATAGACCTGGGGGTAACCATTAATGTCACGAATAAGAAAACCATGGATCAACTTCGGTTATCTCATCTTCACCCTACTCCCACTACCCTTGAATTAGAGGATAGATCTAAAATTAAGCCAGAAGGAGTATTGGACGATGTGATCATATCATTAGATTCTTGGGAATATCCTGTTTATTTCATTGTGCTTCAGCCAAAGAACCTAGTAGGAGGACATCCCTTGATCTTGGGTCGACCATGTCTTGCTACGTCCGATGCATATATTGGATGTCGTTCCAGTGATATGTATATTTCGCATGGAGATTCTAGGAAGAAAGTTACCTTATACCCCCCTGCCAGATCCATTCAGGACCTTCAAGATACTTTATGGTTGGATCAAAGCAGTGATGAGGAGACTCAACCCATTTCCCTTATTCATCATTATACTTGGTCTTCACAAGAAGATGAGATTCAATATTTCCTGAATAATCTAGACACTATGCCTAATTTTGAGCCATTAAGCCAGATTTTCAGCCTAGATTTTCAAGATAATCATGATTCTCATTCTTCTGTACCACTGCATTTGACCACTCCCTTGAGTACTATGAGACTGATACTACTCTTGTTGAGATTAGCCCTGGTAAATCCTTGCATATTAGTTCAGATTTGGACTCATCTCAGCAGGAGCAGCTTGTGAATTTGTTGCAAAACCATCTTAGTGCCTTTTCTTGGGGCTATGAAGATATGAAGGGTATTCCTCTTGAAACTTGTACACATCATATATATATTCAGGAAGGAACCCGACCTGTTCGAAAACCCCAAAGGCGAATGAATCCAACTCTAAGAGATATTGTGAAGTAAGAAGTACAAAAACTCTTGGATGCCGGTTTTATCTATCCTATTTCTGACAGTTAGTGGGTCTTTCCATTAGTGCTAGTACCTAAGAAAGATAGAATGTGGCGTATTTGTATTGATTATCTAGAATTAAACAAAGCCACTCTCAAAGATTACTTCCCTCTCCCTTTCATTGACCAGGTGCTTGATACCCTTGCAAGAAAGAAATATTTTTCCTTTTTGGATGAATTCAGTGGCTATAACCAGATACAGATTTCACCTGAAGATTAGGATAAAACTACTTTTACATGTCCATGGGGTACATTTTATTATAAAGTGCTTCCCTTTGGTTTATGTAATGCCCCGACTACCTTTCAAAGGGCAGTCTTGGCCATTTTTGCTGATCTATAATTTGTAGAAATTTATATGGATGACTTTTCTTTGTTTGGGGATTCTTTTCAGGAAGCTCTCAAAAATTTGGAGAAAGTACTTCTTCGTTGCCAGGAAGCCCATCTCGCCTTGAGTGACAAGAAATGTAGATTGATGTGCAAAGCGGGAGTGGTACTTGGCCATTTGATTTCTACTAAAGGTATCCAGGTTGATCCAGCAAAGATTGAAATCATTCTGCATCTTCCTGCACCCAAAAATCAAAGGGAAGTAAGAGGTTTTTTAGGACATGCTGGTTACTATAGAAGATTCATTGAATTTTTTTCTAAGATAGCTGCCCCTATTTTCTGACTTCTAGCTAAGGATAGTGATTTTTCTTGGTCCATAGCTTGCCAACAGTCTTTTGAAACATTAAGGAAAAGTTGGTACAGGCACCAGTTTTGAGAGGTCCTAACTGGTCCCTACCTTTTCACATTTCCTCTGATGCTTCAGATTTGTCTATTGGCGCATCTTTAGGACAAGAGGAAAATAAGCAATCATATGCTATCTATTATATTAGTAAGAATTTGTCTTCCGCTGAATTAAATTATACAGTTACAGAGAAAGAGTTTTTAGCTGTAATTTTTGCAATTGATAAGTTTAGGCACTATATTACAAGATATGAAGTATTTGTACATACTGATCATTCCGCGATTAAATATTTGATGAACAAACCATTGAATAGCAGTAGAGTGACTAGCTGGTTGCTATTGTTGCAAGAATTTAATTTTACTATTGTTGATAGACCATGAAAATATAATGTTGTAGCATATTTTATTTCTAGATTAGATAATCCTGGTGAAGCAATTCCTGTTAATGATGATTTTCCGGATGAATATCTTTTTGCTATATCAACAGATTCTTCGTGGTTTGTTGACATTGCTAATTACTTGGTTACTAGGAAAACACCACCCCACTTGTCCGCTCGTGAAAAGCGGAATATTATTCAGAAAAGTGCTACATACTCCTGGATTCAAGGAGATCTCTTTTACATTGGTCCAGATCTGATTATCCGTAGATGTGTAAGAGAGGAGGAAGTGTTTGACATATTGAAATCTGATCATGATGAACCTTGTGGAGGCCCTTTCGTTGATAAGTGGACTGCATAAAAAGTATTGCGTGCTGGTTACTTTTGGCCTTCCTTGTTTAAGGATGCCATACAGTATGTCAGGCGATGTGATATCTGTCAATGAAAGGGCCAGCCTAATCAAACCAATGAAATGCCTTTATGCCCCCAAGTTATGATTGAGTCGTTTGAAAAATGGGATATTGATTTTATAGGGCCAATAAATCCAACATCATTAAGTAAAACTCATACTTTGATTTGTATAGATTTTGTTACAAAATGAGTAGAAGCTAAAGCCATTTCCTTTGCTACAGAAAAATTTGCTGTTGATATTCATTTTACCGAAATCTTTACTAGATTTGGTGTGCCTAGATAAATTGTTTCTGAAAATGGTCTGCAGTTTATTTCTAATTTGGTAGAGGTTGTGATGGAGAAATACAAGATCCGACATAGGAAATCCATGTCGTATTACCCGAAAGAAAATGTCCAGGTGGAATCCATAAACAAAGTGATCAAGTCCATTCTTACAAAGACAATAAATATGCATCGGAAAGACTGGGCTGAAATATTACCAGAAGCTTTGTGGGAATACAAAACCACTTGGAGAAATAGCACGGGACATACACTATATGAGCTAGTCTATGGCAAACAGGTTCTGTTACCAATTGAATTCCAGATCAAAACTTTCAGAACTGCAGTTCAGTTAGGACTATATCTCTCTGAGGCACAACAACAATGTCTTCTCCAATTAAATGAGTTAGATGAATTTCGTAGGGATGCTGTTTAGTAGAACATACCAATTCAGCAACAACGCAAAAGATGGCATGACAAATCTATTCAGAAAAAGCAATTCCAACTAGGTGATTGGGCGCTCCTTTATGATTCTAGATTTAAAATTTTTAAAGGAAAATTCCATACACGTTGGATGGGACCTTATGAAGTGATCTTATTATTCGATAATGGAGCAGTAGAAGTAAAATTATTGATGGACAAAATTCATTATTCCTAGTAAATGGACACAGATTAAAGAAGTATCTTCAACCACTTGCCAGGAAAGATTTTACACAGCAAGTCCAATAGCAATTCGGGATGGTAGTGGTGAATGGTAATACCAAAATTTTGAAAACATGAATTCTTCTTCTTCTTAAAAAAAATAAAAAAAATAAATTAAATAAAAAGTAAAGAAAAAATATTTTCCTGTAATTATGAAAATCAGTTTGCTGACATGATTGCAGAAGGATCAACTTGAAAACCATCTTGCTTGCAGGAAGATAAAAAATTTCTAATAAAAAGAGAATGTTGCTTGATCTTTAGATATGCTAGCGACCACCAAGTAAAAGCAGGTTCAACAGAACCAACCTTTATACAATTGGGGTAATTAGCATGGTTATTTTTATTCAAGTAACACTTAATTCTCGCTACAGTTATTTTTCTTGCACCAGTGCAGGAAGACTTTCCAGAACATTTTATGCCTTTCTTCATAATATACTTTCGTAATATTCCCTCAGTTTTCTTCTTCAATCCCAAAATGATTAACCTTCCCATATTATTTTGAATTTACCATGTCTGTTTCGTAAAAACCCCACTTTACCCTTGATTTTTTTTCCCTATCCCACTTCTGTTTATCCCCTCTTGTGGTACTATTCCTGGAATCCCTATAACAGAATTCCTTCCCATTCTGAAATTTCCCTTTTCCCACTTCTTTGTTCCCTCATGAATTCATTGTAGGATCTCGCGCACAAAGAGCAAAAGGATATGATCTGAAGCATCAAGAAAGGGCGAAGAAAATTTCCAGTGTAAGTTGAGGAAGCCATGTTGGAAGTCCAACCTATATTTTACTTAAATTCCTTGTTCTTTTTTTAGATATTATGCTTGCACTAGTGCAAGCATGTCATCCTATATAATAAGTGCAAGCAGAATGGTACCAGCAGAATAGCATAGTTTAAGTGGTGCAAAAAGACCGGTGCAAGCATGCACCCTGTCAGAAACATAGTACAATTTGTTCTTTTCATAGCATACATCATAGGAAAGTGGTCATCATGAAAGTTTATAAGAAGTATTTTCACTTAGTCGATGAGTAATTGTGCTATCATATTAACTAGGAGAAAATTATTTAAAGAACAAGGTGTTGTTAAGTTAAGAATCATGATCATTTTTAATGAATGCTAAAGTTCTTTTTTTGAATTATGAAGGAGTGCGGAAGTGTTTAACCATTGCTTGGATATAATTTCCCCTTTCTGCCATAATCCTAGATGTCCTTCAATCGTAATGATTATCTCACCTAGCTGTTAAAACGCCGCTGCAAGCACCAGTCCTGCATGATCTCAAAGATGCCGCAAATCCACGGCTATTTCAATGGAATGAATGGGTGATAAGATGGAAGGGATGGTGGAAAGTTGGATCCCTATCTATAAGAACCACTTTTCCCAGTGTTGTATGTAAATTATTGACTGTTCATAACCGTTAAGTAGCGATGCCGCCTGTTCGAAGCGAACCTTTGTCTCTCAGTAGGGTAGAACAGACTGCTGAGTATCACAATAGTCTTGCACTATTGCGAGACTCAGGATTTCTTCAATTCTTGCAAAATTTTGATGGGCACAGCCGTGAAGTGGCCCTACAGTTTGCCAGAAGTTTAAAAAATGGGCGAGTAAAAATTGGGCCTCTAAAATTTGAGGTTATGGAAGAGTTTATAGTAGCAGCGACAGGCTTGGAAAATACTGGTGAGAAGTGGTTTAAAAATCAGAAACTAGAAAGGAAGCGATGGTAGCGTTTCATTGTCGACAAGAATATGAAGGTATATTGGAGGAAAGGAATTCCGCGTAGTGCCCTACTGGGACAGTGGCAGAACTTCCTTTTCATCCTACAGAAATTCGTAACCTGTGAGGGAAGGTACTCCCTCATTTTTGTGTACCATTTTAGGATGTTGCAGCATTTCGAAGCTGGCCGGCACGTCCGGTGGAGGATTGATTTCCCCCATTTTTTTCTTAAGAGCTTGGAAATAATGGCCAAGGGTGTGCATGATAGACAGGCAGACCAGGCTGACAAGAAGTTATATCACCACGGCCTAATAAAGATTTTGGTCCAGAAAAAATTAGAAGTTAAAGGCATGATCTGGGAGGCGTTGTTAAAAAAACTACATAAAAAGATAGCTACTGGAAAGGAGACAGAGGACCCCTCTAGCACAAGCAAGGGTCCGAGTAAGAATGTAAAAGGGAGTCCTTCTTGCACCAGTGAAAAAAGGAAACGACCTGAAAAATCAACAGAAGAAAGGGCCCCATCTCCAAATAAGGAGACAACTAGTGCACCCGTTGAAGATACTCCTTCTACGACACCAGTACATGCACAAACCCCCGAAGAAGACAACCTGTCAGTCCTTGCGGACACAACAAATTTTGTAGAGGTCGAAGATGACACTCTGTTGGCCGATTTCATTAAAAGGGCCCGGAAAAATAATGAAGAATCTAGTGCAGGAAAAGAACCACAATCCCCACAGGACGTTGAATCCCCTTTTGCACCAGTGCAAGAAGAAGAAGAACCAGATGAAGAAGAAGAACCAGAAGAAGAAGAAGAAGAACCAGTGCAAGAAGAAGAAGAACCAGAAGAAGAAGAAGAACCAAAAGAAGAATAAGAAGAAGAGGAAGAGGTCTTTGCTGAAACCATGAGGGATACTGAGGTCTCTGAGGAAGACACTGTTGGAAATGTTGTCATTGATGGCAAAAGAGGCAGAAAAGACAGAGACAGACAAAGGAGGCAGCAAAGAAGCGAACAAAGGAAGCAAAGGAGGCAGGCGGAAGAAGACTGTCGAAATGTAACATTCAAACAGCAGAGCGGAAGCAGAGGCAGAGGCAGCGAATATAGAGGCAGAGCCATTATCAGAGGCAGAGCCGTTATCACAGCAGAGGCAGAACCGTTATCAGAGGTAGAGGTAGAGGTAGAGCCGTTATCACAACAGAGGCAGAGCCATTTTTTAATTCCGAGAATCGCTACCCCAGCTAGAGGATACATAAACACAATTCCGAGAATCGTATAACCCAAGCGGAAAGTATATATAAATACAAACCTTATTCTGAGAATCATTACCCAGTCGGGCGTTACATATATGTATTATATGCTTGTGCGCAAGAGTAAACGACTAAAGGTCCCATTGTTCTATTTTTAAAACAAAAGAAGTAATACAAGGTGGGACCCTTATCAATCGCATCGAAAAAGGTGATAGCGGATCATATAAACAGAAGATTGAGATTGTGATTGAGCTCCGGACCTGATGAGTCTATAAATCATGTTTAATATATGTTTGAGTTACGACAGAACAGTGGTCAATCGCATCGGAAAGAAGCAGACCGTCGGAGCACGATATTAAAAGATTGCGATTGCGATTGAGCTCCGGACCTGATGGGTTTATAAACCATAATTGATATGTATCGGAACATGAAACTGGGAATTGTGATTGTGATCAATCGCAATCGGAAGCAGTCGAAGGATAATACACTAATCGCATCGGAGAAAAATGTGCAGCGGAACATATAAACAAAGAGTTGTGATTGTGATTGGAAAAGCTGGACGCGATAGTCATATAAACCCTGCCATATAAAACATGGTTGGGTCAGCACATATCAAATGTCAATCGGGCAAAATAAAATTGTGATCTCCGATTGGGATCGGAGCCGAGACCAACCAAAAACTGTGGCACATAATCTAGATCGGGTCCGCCTTTTTGGTAGTGCAATTGGGGAATAAGCAAAATCCCCCCCGATTGTGTTGTTGCGATTGTATTGAAATGTGCCACGTGGTCTGTGGACCCACGGGACTCAGCTTAAGGTGGAGGGCGATTGTTAATATAAAACGATTGCGATGTGTGCAATCACATCGGGCCATAAAACAAAGGCCGTGGTGTATGTATGTTCCGCTTGCGGAACTCACCAAATCAACAAGACACTTGCTGTGTGTAAAGAATTGGAATTTGCCCAGATTTGAAGTCAGTAGTTACATATATATATAAAAAGCGCTGATATAAAAAGCATAGTTACAAATGTATGGCATATGGCCGTTACCCTGCGACAGTGAATAAGGAAACAAACAGAGCCGAAAGGGACAAAGACACAGTCAAAGAAAAGACAAATGCGCAGCTAGCCAAGAGGCTGAATGAGTGAGCTGGAGTTCTCATTGTAAGTGAATGTAAATAATTTTAATTTATATTGTTGTGATGCATTGACAAGTCTCCGGAAGAGAACAAATATCCCACTGTAATGTTAAATTGATACCTACAATTATATTTTATGAATGAGCAGATAAAGGAATGAGAAGACAGAAGCCAAAGAGTCATGACTGTTCACTCAAAATTCCTTGTGAAATACAAACAGTCATGTGAGGAACTCTATAAATAATATCAACTAGATATGCATAAAAGAGGTTAGAGAGAGTAAATATAGAAAATGCAGAGTATAGAAGAGTGAGGAAGAGAATATTAAGAGAATAAGAGCATAAAGAGATGTTACAGAACATAGCTGATATCTGAGGTAAATCAGCAAACATTTAGTTTGATAAATTGAGGAAGTTGGAGCTTCCCTATCAAGTTGCAGCTTGATAGCCGTCAGTTGTAGCTGACTGAGCTTGGAGCCTCCTGTAGGTTGATGCCTGCAGAAAATTGAAGGGAGTTGGTGCTTCCTTGCAAGTTGTAGCTTGCAGAATTGAGGTTGGAGCCTCCTGTAGGTTGGTGCCTGCAGAAAAACAATGGTGAGAGGGAGTTGGAGCTTGCCTTTGCATCACAACAATAATAAGATGTGGTTTTCTCCCTTTATGGGTTTCCACTTATATCTGGTGTTTCTATGCATGATGTTTATGTGTTGATCTGATTTATATCTTCTGCTTAATACCTGGTGCTCTCATATTAATTCTACTGTTATATTATATTAATACTTTCTACTCACATTCTAAGATTACTCACATATTAAGTTGGACATGAAATGAAGGTGTAAATAAGTTTTAATGAAAATATTTAAAAGTCCATGAATGTGTTAAAATGATTCACCCCCCCCTCTCAGTTTAACTAAGGGTCCAACAATTGGTATCAGAGCAAGGTTCCTTTGTACCAGTCTAACAACTGAAAGGAGATCCTAGGTTCCCAAGATGGCTAGTAAAGAAGGATGCTCAACCAATAAAGCCCCTTTTTTCACTGGTGAAAATTATGCTTTCTGGAAAATCAGAATGAGGACATACATAATGTCTCTAGGAATAGAAGTCTGGGCTGCTGTGGAATTAGGATATGCCCCAAAGGCAACTGAAACAGAGAAAGAAACAAAACAAGATTTTGTGGCTAACGCACAAGCCATGAATGCCATCTTGAATGGATTGTGTGAAGCAGAGTTTATTAAAGTAATGCACAAAGACACTACCAAAGAAATGTGGGATACTCTGGAGAACATCCATGAGGGGGACAAGAAATTAAAGACTACCAAACTTCAAGTCTATAGAGCCGAGTTTGAGAACTTAAAAATGAATGATGATGAAGACATTGCCAGTTTCTTCCTAAAAGTTGCAGAAATTGTTAGCAATATGAAAGCTCTTGGAGAAACCATGCCAGAAAGTATAATTGTGCAAAAGATTCTAAGATCTCTTCCATCCAATTTTAATCCCAATGTGTCTGCAATAGAAGAAACAACTGATTGGGAGACCTTGACCATGAACCAGCTACTTGGAAATCTAACAGCTTATGAGATGAGGCTCCCACAGAAGAAGCCAAGTACGAGGGAGGCAGCCTTTAAAACAGAAAAAAAGAAATAAGAAGAGGGAGACATATGCTCTTGCTCGGATGAAGAAGAGGAAACATTTGTCAAGAAATTGGATAGAGGCTCAGGTAAATACAAAGGTAAACTCCCTTTCAAATGCTTTAACTGTGGAAGAGTTGGACACTATGCTGCTAAGTGTTCTCACAAGAAATTAAGGAATCAGGCTCAAGAGTCACAGAAAAATACATCAAAGAACTGGCAGAAAGGAAAGAATTTCAGCAGAAAATATTTCTATGCTCAACAAGACAGTAGTACACCTGAAGATCCAGATGAACTCTCAAGTGAAGATGGAACCTATGAATTTTTATTGATGGCTATAGAAGAACTTGAAGGTCTCCTGCTAGAAGATGAAGAAGAAGAAGGTGAAGTCGACCTTGAGGGGGAGCTAAGAAGTGCTCTAGAAGAGATTGATAGACTCAAGCTGAAATGTAGAAAACAAAAGGACATTCTCCTCAAGTATGTACAAGAAGAACAAAATTCAGAAGTCCTTATGCAGCTAAAGATAGAGCTTGAAGAAGCCAAGAAGATAGAGGACATGTTACTCAAGAAAATCAAAGAAAAAACTCAAGAACAAGAAAAGTTGGAAGAAGAAGTAGTATGTCTCAGGAAGAAATTAGAAAATGCTCAAAGGAAAGTGGTTATAAACTCTTCTCAACCAACAAGCTCTAGTAAGTTGAATGAAGTTCTGGTTGCTCAAAGATCTCCTATGATAAAAACTGGAATAGGCTATGAAGGAGAATCAAGTAAAAACAAAGAAAAGGAAAATAGAGATATTATTTTTATAAAAGAAAAGAAGGATGATGAAGCAGCTCAAACTATTCCTACAAAAGAAGAAACCTGTAATGAGAAAGACAGAGATCAGAAGAAACCTCTTGTAGCAAAGAATGTGATAAAAACTAAGACCCCTAAGTATGTCAAATTTGGAAACCATTAAAGGAGATTCTTCCCTCCTATGAAGAATGCCTCCTGTGATGTCTGCCACAAGCTGGGACACATTGCTGCATATTGTCATACAAGGAGGATTAATTCAAACCAGCAAAGGGTGCAAACAGTGAAGAGACTGCCTCAAGCAAACAAAGGGAGAAGACAACTTTACATCAGGTATGCAAATAGTTTCTATGGTTATTGTTTTTATTGTAAATAATTTGGACATAAAATCATTGAATGTAGAAAGTATGGACAAAGATTGATGTTTAACACCTCAAGGAGGTTTATGAATCAAAGAAATTTTGTTCATACTCATAATTCTGCAAAAATTATGATCAAATGTTGTGTATGCAATCAAGTTGGACATATACCTTCCAAATGTCCTCTAAGAAGATGTAGCTCATCACCTCACAAAAGATACCAAACAAAAGGGTTCCTCCAGTGGATAAAGAAGGTGAATAAATGTGACTTGGCTCTAACTGCTCAAGACCTGAAAATCCAATGGTATTTGGATAGTGGCTGCTCAAAACACGTGACTGGAGACAGAAGCAAGTTTATAACTCTTGATGAAAAGAAATCTGGCAATGTTACCTTTGGCAATGATAAATCAGGAAAAATCAAGGGAAAGGGCTCAGTCAGCTTAGATAATGGCAGAGGTAAGGCCCAAGATGTACTATTTATAGATGGGCTAAAAGCTAATTTTCTGAGTGTCAGTCAAATGTGTGATAAAGGCTGCGAAGTTCTTTTCAGAGCACAAGATTGTGAAGTCAGATCAAGCACCACAGGTAAGACTCTTCTCAAAGGTGTTCGAACAGAGAGCAATGTTTACATTGTGAAAGAGGAAGATGAAGCATGCTATCTTAGCAAACTTGAGGAGTCATGGTTATGGCATAGGAGATTGGGACATCTCAGCTTCGATCATATCATCAGACTGAGCAAAAAGAAAGCGGTCAGAGACATGCCAGAAATAAAAAGGCCTTCTAATACCATATGCAAATCTTGTCAATTGGGTAAACAGACCTGCACATCATTTAAGGCCAAAGATGAGTTATCAACAAGAATACCAATCCAGCTTGTGCATATGGATCTGTGTGGACCTGCAAGAACTAAAACACCAAGTGGAGAATCCTACTTCATGCTAATAATAGATGATTTCTCCAGAATGACATGGGTTTCATTTCTCAAGAATAAATCAGAAGCTCTGGACAAATTCAAAATATTCAAAGCCTTAGCAGAAAATCAGACAGGATGCAATCTGAAATGCATCAGATCAGACATAGGAGGTGAATTTAATGATTATGACTTTGCATACCTATGCAATGAACATGGCATAAAGCAACAATTTACTATTGCAGGAACACCTCAGCAAAACGGAGTAGCAGAGAGACAAAACAGGTCTGTACAGCAAATAGCTAGAGCCATGATGCATGAAAGTAATATTCCTCAAACCTTCTGGGCAAAAGCAGTACACACAGCGGTGCATATCCTTAATAAAGCTCACTTAAGGCCAAGCAGTGACAAGACTCCCTATGAACTTTGGCATGGGAAACCAACTTCAATCAAACATTTTAGAATCTTGGAAGCAAGTGTTACATAAAGAATAATGATGAAAATCTTGGAAAATTTGAAGCAAGAGCAGATGAAGGGATATTTCTAGGATATGCATCTAAAAGTAAAGGGTACAGGTGCTACAACAAGACTCTTCGAAAAATAGTAGAAATCATTGATGTGAAATTTGATGAAGAACTTCCAGAAAATACAAGAGATACAGACTGCTATAGCCCATCAGAAAACCATGAAGAAGAAAACCAAGATGATGAGGAAACAAGCAAGACAACAGAAGATACAGAGCTGAGTTCTAAATCTCCCTCAAGATATACTCAGAAGAACCATCCTGAAGACCAGATCATTGGAGACAAGAGAGTAGGGGTCAAAACTAGAAGGCAACTAACAGAACAAACTGAAGAAGTATACATAGCCATGTTGTCACAAATAGAGCCAAAGATATTTGAAGAAGCCAGTAAGGACAAGTATTTGGTGAATGCTATGAATGAAGAATTGGACCAAATTGAGAAGAACAATACCTGGGAACTAGTTCCTAGACCCAATGAGAAAAACATCATAGGCTCAAAATGGGTATTCAAAAATAAAATGAATGAAGAAGGACAGATAATCAGGAATAAAGCCAGTCTTGTCTATAAAGGATACTCACAAATTGAAGGACTTGATTACGATGAAACATTTGCCCCTGTAGCCAGAATGGAAGCTATCAGAATGTTCTTGGCATTTGCATGCTACCAAAACTTCAAGGTATATCAAATGGATGTAAAATCTGCATTTTTGAATGGAGAATTAGAAGAAGAAGTCTACATGGAACAACCAGAAGGCTTCTCATTAACAGACAAAGAAGACTATGTATGCAGACTGAAGAAGGCTCTTTATGGACTGAAACAGGCTTCTCGTGCTTGGTACTCAAGACTAGATAAATATTTGCAAAAACAAGGCTTTAAGAGAGGTGGAGTAGATAACAATCTATACATAAAAGCCCATGAAAATGAACTCCTGATTGTTGTAGTATATGTTGATGACATTATGTTTGGAAGAAACCGAGATGAACTTGCAAAAGGGTTTGATGAGGAGATGAAATCAAAGTTTGAGATGTCCATGATTGGATAACTCAGTTTCTACTTAGGACTTCAAATTCAGCAAAAGAACACAGGCACATTCATATCACAGGAAAAATACTTAAAAGAAATGTTTAAAAAGTTCAAAATGGAGGACTGCAAACCTGTGTCAACTCCCATGATCACGGGATGCAAGCTGTGTGCTGATGATGGATCTGCAAATATAGATCAAAAACTCTACAGATCCATGATAGGAAGTCTGTTGTATCTGACAACATCAAGACCAGACATCATGCTAGCAGTAGGACTAGTGGCTAGATATCAAGCAACACCTAAACAAAACCATCTTCTGGCAGTCAATAGAATATTTAGATATCTACAAGGAACAACACAGTATGGATTTTGGTATCCTAAAGGCAAAAGCTTCACTTTGACAACATACACAGATGCAGATTGGGCTAGCTGTGTGGATGACAGGAAAAGAACAAGTGGAGGTGATTTCTATCTAGGAGAAATTCTGGTGGCATGGTTAAGCAAGAAACAAACATCTATCTCTCTGTCTACAGTAGAGGCAGAATATATAGCAGCAGCAGCATGTTGTACACAAGTCATGTGGATGAAGCAAACCCTCCTAGACATGAAGGTAAGCATTGATGAACCTATCTCAATCAAATGTGATAACACAAGTGCTATAAGTATATCTAAAAATCCTGTGCTTCACTCAAAAACTAAACATATCCCAATCAAGTATCATTTTCTCCAAGAACAAGTGGCTCAGAAGATAGTAAAACTGGAGTATGTACCAACAAAAGAACAGACAACAGATATATTTACCAAACCACTTGCTAGAGAACCATTTGAATATTTGAGAGACAGACTAGGGGTAGTATCTGTAGATGCTACTCTCTGATATGAAGAGAAATCACAGTTTCAGGGGGAGAACAGAAACGAAAATATCATTCCAGGGGGAGATCAGCCAGCAAGGGAAGCATGAACCAGGTCCTCAGGATCAAAATACATCCAGCATAAAAGAATCAATGAAAAATGCTAAAGGATCAGTATTTTAGATCTAATCCAAAGTTTGGAGCAGCAACGTACAAAGTCAAAAAATTTCAGAGAGAGGAAATGCGCGAAATGTTGAAAAAAGATAAAGACACCGGATCAAAGAATATAATCTGCACTAAGAATTCAAACCCCTTGCCATTGATGTCAAAGGGGGAGGAAGAGAAAGCAATAGGAGAAAGGATCCTAACAGGAAAACAGAGGAAGTGTATTGCCATCAATGCCAAAGGGGGAGACTGTTGGAAATGTTGTCATTGATGGCCATGGAGGCAGCAAAGACAGAGATAGACAAAGGGGGTAGAAAATAAGCAAACAAAGGAAGCAAAGGATACATGCAGAGGCAGAGGTAGTGAATATAGAGGCAGAGCCATTATCAGAGGCAGCGAATATAGAGGCAGAGTCGTTATCACAGCAGTAGAGGCAGAGGTCGAGCGACAGAAGTAGTGAATATAGAGGTAGAGCCGTCATCAGAGGAAGTGAATATAGAGGCAGAGCTGTTATCATAGCAGAGGCAGAGGCAAAACCGTTATCACAGTAAAGACAGAGGCAGGGCCGTTATCAGAGGCAGAGGCAGTGAACATAGACACGTCTTCTATGGAATTGAACCATGTGCAAACCTACATAAAATTCAAGAATCATAACCCAAGACGGAGGATATATATAAATAAATTCCGAGAATCGCTTACCCCACTGGAGGATACTCTAAAGCTGAAACATAAAACTTATATATATATGCAGCGCCTTATATATAAGCTTCATATTATTGAGCCCGAAATAAAAAAGAACCAAAGGTAACAAAGCCTTATATGGTGGGACCCCTTTCCCAATTGCATCGGAGAAAAACTGTGCAGCGGAACATATAAACAAAGAATTGCGACTGCGATGAAGCCAGGATACTATAAACAAAGGTTCAAAGAATATATATATGTATTTATATGGATCACTTTAATGGAAAATGGACAAAAGGTATAATACAAGGCATATGTTTCATATTATTGAGCCCGAAATCAAAAGAACGAAAGGCAACAAAGCCTTATATGGTGGGACCGTTTCCCAATCGCATCGGAAAATTGACAGCGGAATAGGTTAACAACAGGTTGCGATTGCGATTGAAAGCCTGGACCTGATGGGCATATAAAATACAATTCATATATACTTGAGTTCCGGTGAATAGTGACTGATCGCATCGGAAAAGGGTGGAGTATCGGAACATGCAACTGGGAGTTGCGATTGCGATCAATCGCAATCAGAAGCAGTTGAAGGATAATACACTAATCGCATCGGAGAAAAACTGTGCAGCGGAACATATAAACAAAGAGTTGCGATTGCGATTGGAAAATCTAGACACGATAGTCATATAAACTTCGCCATATAAAACATGGTCAGGTCTGCACATATCAAATGTCAATCGGGAAAAATAAAATTGCGATCTCCGATTGGGATCGGACCCAAGACCAACCAAAAACTGTGGCACTATAATCTAGATCGGGTCCGCCTTTTGGTAGTTCAATCGTGGCATAAGAAAAATTCCTCCCGATTGCATTGTTGTGATTGTATTGAAATGTGCCGCGTGGTCTGTGGACCCACGGGCCTCGGCTTAGGTGGAGGGCGATTGTTAATATAAAATGTTGTTGCAATTGTATTGAAATGTGCCGCATGGTCTGTGGACCCACGAGCCTTGGCTTAAGGTGGAGGGCGATTGTTAATATAAAACTATCGTGATGTTTGCAATCGCATAGAGCCATAAAACAAAGGCCGTGGTGTATGTATGTTCCGCTTACGGAACTCACCACATCAACAAGACACTTGCTGTGTGTAAAGCGTTGGAATTTTCCCAGATTTAAAGTCAACAGTTACATATATATATAAAAGCGCTGATATAAAAAGCACAGTTACAAATGTATGGCATATGGCCGTTACCCTGCAACAATGAATAAGGAAACAAACAAAGCCAAAAGGGACAAAGACACAGTCAAAGAAAAGATAAATGCGCAGCTAGCCAAGAGGCTGAATGAGTAAGCTGGAGTTCTCATTGTAATTGAATGTAAATAATTTTAATTTATATTGTTGTGATGCATTGGAAAGTCTCCGGAAGAGAAAAAATATCCCACTGTAATGTTAAATTGATACCTATAGTTATATTTTATGAATGAGCAGATAAAAGGAATGAGAAGATAGAAGCCAAAGAGTCATGACTGTTCACTCAAAATTCTTTGTGAAATACAAACAGTCATGTGAGGAACTCTATAAATAATATCAACTGGATATGCATAAGAGAGGTTAGAGAGAGTAAATATAGAGAAGGCAGAGTATAGAAGAGACAGGCAGAGAAGATTAAGAAAAGAAAAGCAGAAAGAGAAGCTACAGAATAGAGATGATATCTGAGGTAAATCAGCAAACATTCAGTTTGATAAATTGAGGAAGTTAGAGCTTCCCTATCAAGTTGCAGCTTGATAGCTGTCAGCTGTAGCTGACTGAGGTTGGAGCCTCCTGTAGGTTGGTGCCTGCAGAAAATTGAAGGGAGTTGGTGCTTCCTTGCAAGTTGTAGCTTGCAGAATTGAGGATAGAGCCTCCTGTAGGTTGGTGCCTACAGAAAAAAGTGGTGAGAGGGAGTTGGAGCTTGCCTTTGCATCACAACAATAATAAGATGTGGTTTTCTCCCTTTATGGGTTTCCACTTATATCTGGTGTTTCTGTGCATGATGTTTATGTGTTGATCTGATTTATATCTTCTTCTTAATACCTGCTGCTCTCATATTAAGTCTACTGTTATATTATATTAATACTTGCTACTCACATTCTAAGATTACTCACATATTAATTTGGACATGAAATGAAGGTGTAAATAAGTTTTAATGAAAAGTTTTAAAAGTCCATGAATGGGTTAAACTGATTCACCCCCCCCTCTCAGTTTAACTAAGGGTCCAACAGACACAACCCCTATCGAGACAGAAGAAGAAGAAGATTTGGTAACTCCTGCTGCTCGGATAGTTGAACTAGAGCTTCAAGTGTAGAACTTCGAACAGCTCATAGCTAAAGCGCAGGAGGATAAAGAACAGAGTAAAGAAGAATTAACTGTGGAGATCCAGAAAAAGAAAGGAGAAGTTAGAGTTTGGAAGTACTGAGCTACGCAATGTTTCAAGCGACTTAAAAAGGTGACAAAGAAACTGAAGAACATCAGAAGGAAGAATTCAGAAACATTACAGGCTGATGTCAGTATGTCAGAGTAGGATTGAGCTGGAATGCTCAAATTTTTGAAGGTTTTTTGCAAAGGTAAAGAGTTGTGTGAGGACACACAACAACTTAGGGATGGGAGGATGTTAGCCCCCTAATTTGCTCTCTTTTTTCCATTTTCCCCTTCCTAAATCATAACCATTTACCTATGTTTTACCTCTTTTATGCACCCTCATCTTGCACTAGTCCAAGCACGGCGACATATTTCATATAAACTTTATTTTTGATACTTTTAATTCAACTTACCATTAATTAAATATTTATTACATGATTTCTTACTTTTAATCACTCTTTGTAACTTATCGATATCTCCAATGTTTATTTGGTAGTTAGAGTACTTACCGTGACCGCTGATCCTAGTGCAGGATCGGATCTTGCACCATTTCCAGTACAACAAATCCTTGCAGCAGATTCGAACCTCCTTGATCACCACCTTATTTTGAGCAACTTCAGCCACGACAGCAAGATCGATCCAAAGGCAGTCGAGATCAATCTGTGAAGGACGAAAGCTGGAGATTGGCTACGGCCAGTTTTGCTAAAATATCTAATTTTGAAGGGCGAGAAGCTAAATTCTGCGTTTGGTTATGTAACTGGTTGAATGATCTATTTTGGCCTTTGGCCAAAGATCTATATAATGTAGAATTTAAATAGGACTAGGGGAGGAAAGTTTTTGATAGCAGAAGAGAACAGGGACACAGCCAAAGAGGCGGTAACAGGTTGCTGTATTTTGTTATCGCCCGAATCTAGGCTGGACGATGTATTAATGTATGTACTTGCCTCAGTGAATTAATAAAAGGGAGCTCCACCTCATGTTTCACAAATTGTGTTTCTGTATTTGAGCTGATGAATTGATTAAGGTACTGGAGCTCCACCTCATGTTTCACAAATTGTGTTTCTGTATTTGAGCTGATGAATTGATTAAGGTACTGAGCAAAATTTTTATTTAAAAGGGAAACATGTTGGTTGGCTAGGGCCCAGCCAACCCATCACGTTTACCCCATTTCCTATTTTCCTGTAATTTGTGTTTACGTTGTCAAGTGTGATTTAATTTTAAGCACATGCATTCTTGTCTGAGTGAAAGCAGATAAGTTGTGTGAATTAGATAAATTTCCTTTTCGTGCAATTTCCTTTCCTGCACTTGATTTCATATTGGTTTTCCCCGCTTGGTCCAAGCAGGAGAAATAACCCTGCACTAGTGCACCTTGGTGTGATATCTCCTTTTCTGCAATTCTGTTTGATTGGTTTCCCCAGCCTGGTCCAAGCAGGAGAAATGAACCTGCATGAGTGCACGTTGTGTGATGCAGCAAGCCTTCTGAGTCTACTTCCCGCAATCTTCTTTCTTTCCTTAAATGCTTATGACATGATAAATTTATATTGATTGTTTCTTTATTCCTGCACTCTGTTAAGATCAGAAACATTCAATTTTTATGTGTGCAATTTTATTTAACAGTATAATAGCACTTGCAATAATTAAGCACTAATTTTAAGAATTAAATGCTAAGTGCAGGAAGCTCTGATTCGGTGCAAGAACTAGTTTCTTGCCACAGGATCTGAGTGCTTTGAACCTGGAAAAGTTCAAGCCCTTGCATGAAGTAAAAAAAAGCCTTTAGTAAAGACACCATTTATACCGTCTACATAAATCTCTGTTCCTGCACTAGTGCAAGCAGACTGCGATAGTGCAGGACAGATTAACGTAAGAAGGAAATCTCTAAAGGAGCGGATTTAAGGGCCCATCTGATGAGACTGCTAAGTGTCTCTGCTAAAGGAAAACACACACTTAGTAGTTAAACAATAATTAGCTGGAGGGATTTCCTTTTATATTTAATTCCCTTTTGCAAATGCATTCTTCCTTGTTCCAGTCTTAGATTATTTTGATGGTTCAAGTTTCCTTTTTCTCTTTTTAATTTGATTCTGCAATCTTTCCTTTAAATAAAGTAGGGATTTATATTAGGAATATTCATACCATCTCTGGCATTTCCTGTGCTTCATCTCTAAGTTTACGGATCCCCCGGGTTGACAAATTAAGTGTTGAGGAGTTTGCTTAAGTGTAATTCCTGCACCCAACATATATTATTATTTAAAATGAATAAAATGTGTAGACCATTCCAAAATGAAGAATCAATTTTAATTGTATTGGGGTTTCATGTGCATGCACTCAATATAACTCAAAAACATTTTCCTTAGTTGGAAAGCAAATCAAAACTAGGCCAAGAGACCCAAAATTAGGAAAAAATCCAATAATGGAGTGAGCTAGAAGTCAATGGAGTTACAAATCAATTATAGCTACTTAATAACTCTCCCATGAAAAATATTAACTTGTTAAAATTAGTTAAACTCCAAAATAAGACTGAAAGTCAACTAAAAAAGGGAGAAAAGGGAAAAATGGTCGCTTACTACTACAAAGTATGGAGGAAGTGCATACTCACCATAGGAAGCCTATGAATGAAGTAATATGCATTAATGGAATGGAATTATCCATGTTATCCTCCAATCAATTTCCAGTCAGTGCCACATGTAATCCTTAGTGGCACTCTTGCTAAAAATAAAAAACCTTAGGTAAAACTAGAAATTTTTCCAAACGATAAGAAACATCTAGGAATGATTGAAAAATGATCATATGTTATAATTTATAAAGAGGATTTAATGATGGAAAGAGTGTAAGTCCTAAAGAAATATTAATGAAATAATGAATACAATGTACTCCAACAAATCATAGGGATAACTTTTAATGGAAAGATCAAAACAAGGTTTTTGCAAATGCCACAAAATTTATTTAAAAGGATTTCATTCATAAGAAATACGAAGTTTTTGAAATATGACAGAATATATAAGAAATACAAAGTTTTTGAAATATGACGGAATATATATATATATATATATATCACGAGAGAAAAAAAAAACTATTTTCCATTAAATAGAAAAGAGTTTGCATAATTTAAAATAATCCACCTGCTAAGTTTGTACCATGTTCACCATAGTTCGAAACCATCAAAATATACCAAATCTAAATCTGGGAATAATAATGTTTACGTATGAGAAAAATACATACTAATAAGCAAAATATAGATCAATGGTATTCAAAGGTCGAGTACCACATACATATTTTCATATCCAAAATTCACAGAAAAAAGATCAGCATCAAGAGATTGCGTCAAACAAAAACCAAAAAAACAAAAACAAAAACAATTTGCATTCAATTACTTCATGGTCATGTGCCTTTGACTAGCAACTACATATATATACAAAGTCCATATTTCTTCCATTTGAAAGTGCAGAGTAGAATATTTTCCCCAGGTGTTGGTGAATCCCTCTCTAGGATATGACTTTGGAAACCAAATTCTACTCACAATAGATGTCGACGAAGTACAAATCCAAAAATTCCTCGTAAATATCTTTAATATGCTCCATCTAGTTGATGTGATTGTTGGGACCAAGAGTTGCACATCCCTGTACCCAATTAATGGCCACCTTTTAATCACCGAATATCGACATTTTGTTAATGGAGAGCCATCTTGAACAAAATAAAACTCGTGAAAGAGTAAGGATATTTGCATGAGTGTTAATACCCTATTCACAATTCCACATAAAATTATGATAAAAATAATAATTAATAAAAATATATACCCCACATCCACAGTTCCCAATATTGGAATCTCCATAAAAAAAAAACCGACAGGGAATCTGTCCCAGAGGTTAATGAGTCGGATTAATATTTATTACTTCCAAAATATCAAGGGACCATACCTCTTGAAGAAATATGTAATGGAAATACAAAATTTCAAATATCCAAGCTTGTACCCTGAAAAATATGGGCAATCTAGAATCACTAGATACCCCAAAAAATGAATAAAGGAAGGGATCACCATTATTTGTGTGCATTGTACCAATTTTGTATGAAACCATCAATAGATACTGTATCCCAAGTAGTATAAAGCCAAATAATACCCAGAATTCTAAGCCAAATAGTTTGAGAAATTGAGAATTTTAAGAGCAAATGTACCACAACTTCACGCTCAGAGAAACATAACACACATCTCCTTGGACCAATGAAGTCGCATCTACTTAAGTTATCCCATGTCAATATTTTATCCTGCCATAGAAGCCAACCA
The DNA here is from genome assembly GCA_034641835.2 of Pinus albicaulis. Classification (NCBI taxonomy): domain Eukaryota; kingdom Viridiplantae; phylum Streptophyta; class Pinopsida; order Pinales; family Pinaceae; genus Pinus; species Pinus albicaulis. Next base: position 183,196,309 of record CM076576.1, on the reverse strand, counting down.
AAATATTTTATTTTCAGGATTCCTTGCTATGTATGACTGATGTGTTATGATCATATGCCTCGACAATAATTTGTCCATTTTTGGTGTGTCCAATCCCCAATGCTCACACTACCAGACTTGTAGCAACCATTTGAGATAAAGATAGATGCCTCAAACTATGTTATTGGGGCAGTTCTTACTCAACAGGGGCATCTAGTGGCATATCACAGCGAGACATTGTCCGACACAGTTCAGAAGTATCCCACTTATGAAAAAGAGATGTATTCCATTGTGTAGGCTTGCCGACAATGGAAGCATTACATTTTGGGGAGGAAACGGTCATCCACACTAATAACCAACCCTTGCAATTCATACAAACACAAGGGCAGTTTCAGAATGATTGCCATAAGTAGTGGTTCACATATCTGAAAAAAATTTCATTTGAACATCAAGTAAAAGAAGGGAATCACCAATAATGTTGAAAACTGCCTCAGCCGACCACCAATCATGGCGCTAACCACAGTGGTCAATGCTTATGGGCACAAGACTTCTGATTGGCCCCTTCTCGACAAGATCGATCCAAAATTTGGCCACACATACAAGACACTCTTGGAGGGTAAGCAAGCTCCAAATTTTCACCTCCAGGATGCACTGCTATGTAACCTGGGACATCTTTGTGTTCCTTTAAGAGAGCGTGCCAAGATGATTTGGGAAGCGCACTATAGTCGGGTAGCTGAGAATTTCGGGGTCGATAAAACAATGGAAAATATTGCAGAAGTATTTCGATTGACCAAACCTTTGACTGGATGTCAGGAAGTACATCAGATACTGCACTTCCTGCGCCATTTCCAAACTGACCATCAAGAAGCAAGGCCTCTATACTCCGCTGCCTACCCCTAGTAAACCTTGGGAATCCATCTCCATGGATTGCATGTCGGGCCTTCCTTCTACTAAGCATGAAGATGATTGTGTTTTCGTGGTCATTGACAGATTCTCGAAGATGGCCATTATGGGGCCTGCAAGAAGAATATCACAACAAAAACCACTACTAAACTCTTCTTTGAACAAGTGTGGGTACACTTTGGGATCCCACAGTCTATCATCTCAGGTCATGACATTAGGTTCCTCAGTACATTTTGGTCCAACATCTAGTCAATGTTGGACACCAAGCTCATCTTCCAAGTCTTTGAGCTCAACCTCCAAATTCTTGAAGGTTATTTTCCTATGGAGGGATGTCCATATTCATTCTTTATGGACTTGATCCCTATTCCATTGCACCATGCCACGATGCATGTGTTCCTTTTGTTCCCACTGAGGCTTGCTATGTTATTCCACATACACTCAACTGCTAGTGTATTAATACACCTAAATAATTTATACTAGTTTCCTTGCCTTGCTATACCAAGCATGTTGCCTTGCAATTGAACACATGTCTTAATTTATGCATTATTCATGTGTATCAAAATAAAAAAATATAGGTACATATATCAACATGATTGAACAAAACTAAATTTTCCACATACACATGCACACATTAGTTCATTGATGACCCTGCCCTCAGAAAATCCCATACCTTGTCAAATTTAGTTATAAATGGAAAATCAACTACTATGCCAAAATCATCAACATTATTTTTTCACTCAACCTCTATACCAAGGATAGTAATTGGGGCATCCAATATTACAAGTATCGAGTACTATCAACCTTTTTCTTAAGGCCATCAATCAACAAGCTTCTTATAAATTGACTAGCATATACAACAATATCATTGACATTTTGAGCCTTGACCTCATTACTTGAGACACATTCTCTAATTTCTTTACCACCATGCCACAAGAATACTCCATACGGACCAATTAAGCATTCATTGAAGAGAGTGATGAGGAATATAAGGTATTCATGATCAAATCTAATATTACAGTCTCAATCTCTACAACCCTTCATCCACAAGGTCTACACATGACCTTTTTCCAATGAACCTATCCCGTTCAAATATGGAATATGAATGCTCTAATCTCATAGTGTGATAATGACACTTACAGTTCTTGACTAACCATTTCACAGGATACACCTTGTTCCTTGAATAGGGAAGACTTTAACCTCAAGAACAAGCCTTCATAAGGTAAACACACAACATCAACACATGAAAAACAATATTCCTTTGCTTGGGTCAATGTGGGTTATGAATATATGAGTTAATATTGACGTATACTTAAAAAAATATTAATAACGAAAAAACGAGTTTAATGTAAGGTGATAAAATGAATCAATGCACATGTTATGTAATCTCTATAACATTCAAAAAATACAATTTAAGCAACAAAAATTACACAATGATCCCTCTTAGTTCATGCTAGATCCTTGGTTTAAATGGATGTATGCGGGTATACCTAAAATATAAGATGTTATTATATTAAATAATAGTGTGAAATTTACAATTTGAACTTTCCTTGTAAAATATAATAGAGAGAATGTGCAAGTGCTAAGATGTTTCCAAAGGAGGATGGGATCATGGAGAAAGTCAAGCACCGTGGGAAGGAAGAGATGTAAGCTATGATATTAAGGGAGTAACTTGGAAGAATATGTACTTCAAGGTGTGATATATTGATAGCATGAATGAGTTCTTAGAATGATTTTGTATTTAATAATAATTAGGATAGAGCATGTTTGAAGTCTAATTCATTACAAATTTATTCAAAGCCTATATGTTGTGGGAGGGTGCATGTTTGAAGAAACCTTGAGAGGGTAAATGTTTAGCAAAAGTAAAGTTTAAATTGGAATGGTCGGGTTATATTGACTTGGTCATAAAATAGTTAAGATTAACTTAAGTTAATCATATGATGCATTTAGGGATGCTGATTTACTAGCCCATGGTTTTCTATAACTCATACAATTTAATACAATAAAATCTATTTAAATAAACTTCATTGTTAAATGCATGGGTTAATTTTGACTTGGTCATAGAATAGTTAAGATAAACTTAAGTTAATCATATGATGAATTTACAGATAATGATTTACGAGCCTATGGTATTCTATAACCCATGGTATTTAATATGATGAAACTTATTTAAATAAACTTCATTGTAAAATGTCTAGAATTATTCTTGACTTGGTCATAGTATTTAATATGATGAAACTTACTTAAATAAACTTCATTGTAAAATGTCTAGAATTATTCTTGACTTGGTCATAGAATAGTTAAGATAAACTTAATTTAATCATATGATGAATTTATAGATAATGAGTTACTAGCCCATGGTATTCTATAACCCATAGTACTTAATACATGAAACCTATTTAAATAAACTTCATTTTAAAATGTTTGAGATTAATCTTCACATGTTTATAGAATAGTTAAGATAAACCTAACTTAATCATATGATGCTTTTAAGGATGATGATTTATCAACCCATGGTATTTAATACCGTAAAACTTATTTAATAAACTTCACTGTAAAATGTTGGGGTTAATCTTGACTTGGTCACATAATAATTAAGATCAAATTAAATTAATTATATCACTAATTTACTTATGATGATTTACAAGCTCATGGTACTCTATAACACATGCTATTAAATAAGACAAAATTTAAAATTTATTGCACTTAGAGGGCTCTCCAACATAGTATCCAAGAGATATTGTAGTGCATTGTGTGTGTAAATGCATAAAAATAAAAATAAATTAAATAAAAAGATTAATGTAATGTAATGTAAACATTTTAGTTAAAAAAAAACTCTATGTTAAAATAAAAATTCTTCGTTATTATTATTTTATTAATTTTTGTCAAATAATTATGGTAAACTTGTCTTGGTGAAGTTTACGGTGGTTTTTGAACTCCAGATTTATGAGAATCCATGCTATTGCCCATGGTATTCATGTGGAATATAGCTTATTTAAAGGGAGAATTAAACCAACTTTAAATCCATCTTAACTCTCAATCTATCAAAATAGAGAGAACCCTTGCTACATCCATAGTTAAAGTGGATCTAAAATGATTGGATAAAGACACAAATCCACTAAAATATCATGATGCTTGTTGATTTCTTCAGAGGATTTACTATACATGCTACCTTCTCCCAACAGCTCTGACCTTCATCAGACGGTCAGATAGTCTTAAAAATGTTTGTTTCATTGAAAAATCCACTTTGTGAATTTTCCATCCTTCAGATCCAAGACGGTAGATCTGCCTACAGTGTGGAATTTCCAAGAAAGTAAATTGTTTGAAGACACTGTGGCCCTTTGTGATAAACACTGACCGGACTGTTGGGAGAAGGTACCATCTAGAAGTCATTCTTTACAACAAGTAGAGAATTTCCTAAACAAGTAAAGAATTACAACATACAAATACAAGATCATGCATCTTTGAGCTTAGCCTTTTCCCTTTTCTTGTTCGCTCCTCATCTTGAAACTTTCTACTCCTCGTGACTTGTAATATCGTGTAGGAGAATATTGTAATGATATCTGACCTCTTCGGGGAATTTGTTCTGGACCATCGAGGCAAATTTCTACCAGCGATCTTGAGTGTCTTTGTCATAGAAAGCCAGAGCATCTTCAATCTCTTTGTTTTGCTGCCATGTCAGATTTGGACTCACACCTTCCTTCTCAACGATGTTAAGTGCAGAGATGAACATGGGTGTTGAATCCACAAACTGGAGTTGGCACCAGAACAAGACACTTGTAGATGCTCTGCCTGTCAAGACACTTGAGACCGATGGGAAAAAGTAGCGGAAATGGTTGACAACAAATTCACTGAAGAGGTCAAGCATCATTACAAAATTCTCCTTGAAGATATTGAACGAATTGAGGCAGGTCTAGTGCCTTTTCCCAATTACAAGTCAGGGGGAGAAACTTCGGGACGAGGAGCGAACAAGAAAAAGGAAAAACCAAAGCCCAAAGATGCATGATGTTGTAATCCTCAACTACAAATCCTCAGATTCTAAAAGAGAAGCGAGTAAAAGCTAAATGCAAGCATTGATAAACAATCCAAGATCATTGTAGACATTCGTTAAAGACATTTTGTTGGCCTCCATTGATCTTCTATACCTGAAGAGATCGCTGCTGTTTGGCATTTTCTGTTGAAGCCATCCAATCGTTTGCCACATCATATTTGGATTTGGTTTGGGTATCTATATTTAAGAAATATGGCCAGGCTTTCATGAGTTCGGAACACAAAAGTTTAAGGAGGCACAAACATGATTTTATTTCTTATGATTTTTAATAATTTCTAATTGTAAATTATTAACATTTTATTAAGCTGTAAGGCGTTTCTTTTTTTTTAAAACAACTCCTGTAGCTACAACGATCTGTACTGATTGTAGGTCTGTACTTAGGCTATTAATTAACTGTTTAACATCTACTATTTAAGCTAAATACCTAACTAACTCTTTAACATCTACTATTCCCAATCTAATTTTAATGTCATTTAGAATTTGATCTTACAAATCATCTGATATTTTTGTTTGATAAAACACATTATTTTACTTCTCAAAACTCCTAAAATGAAAATGAGATACTGCTCGCAAGCCTCAGGTTCCATATAATCATATATTTTTTCCCTATTCGATTTTCTCTGTAACTCACTCACTGATTACCCTATAATCAATCCTAACATGTTTTTGATATGCATCTAGGATTTGCATCCAGGACTCGAGGGATACAATGGTGTGGTAAAAGTTGCAAGCTTAGATGGATAAATTATCTGCATCCTGACGTCAAGCTAAATCACTGGAACATCTCATTTGAAGAGAAAATTGTTAGAGGCCCAATGAGGCTTGCACTAATTTGTTGGAATTTTGAGAATTCCAAACAACAGAAGTAGAGAGAGTAAACTCCCCTCTACAACACAGAGAAGTTAAAACAGAAATTGCTTGCAGACAGAGATGGCATAAAAATTTTTTCTTCTATTTCATTAACAGAACTTAAAAAAAAAACTATTACAAAAGTCTTCCTCAAAGCAGAGGGATACACAATATTGACTGCTACAGACGCAGTGCTACAAAACAACTCTCTATATTTCCAAAACAATACTCTGTCTCTTAAAAGATCACCAACACTGCTGTGTTTTCTATTTTCTTCCACGCTGCTGTGCGAAACAAAACAAATGAAAATGCAATAATAATACCCAGGCTCGCAGGCCTTTTGGCTTTTATATGCCGCGCATAAAAAAAAACATTACATAAAAACCTTTGCGTAACTTTAAAAAATTCAAATGCACGACGTGCGAGTGGGGACCACATCGCAGTCGGCGGATCGGCGGTGTCAAACAAAAACTTGCGATTGTGATTGAGGACCCGGATGCGATGACCATATAAAACATGGCTCACAAACCAATCGGGTCTGGACTTCAACACTGTGCGATCGGGCCTCGTTCTAAAATGTTCCGATTGCGATTAATAAACGGATGCGATGACCCGATATAAAAAATGGCACAAAAAGAGATCGGGTCCGAAATTCAATCGGAGCATATAACAAAAGGGTGCGATCAATCGGAAAGTTCCAATTGCGATTAAGAACCAGACGCGATTGAACTTTATTAACTCCATTGTATAAGCTGGATCGGGTCTGCCATTTGATAGTGCAATCGGGCCCAACACTTAAGAGCTTCCGATTGCGATTAGGAACTGGATGCGATTGAACTATGAACTATGGCATATAACCCGATCGGGTCCGGCCTTTGATCGGAGCATATTACAAAGCCGCTCCGATTGAACCCTTGCGATTGAACTCTTGCGATTCCATTAAGTCTTCGCCACGTGGTCAAGTGGACCCACGGGCCTTGGCTGTTGGTGGGGGCGATTTATAATATAAGCTTTGGTTGTATTGTGTACAATCGTTCCGCTTGCGGAACACTACCACATCTGCAAGACATTTGGTCCTTGAATTATTTGTATGTTGTGATTTGCGATTGCGATTGAATCGCATTGCATCGCAGAACTCCATATCAACAAGACACTAAAAAAACTTTGGCTATTTTATTCATTTTGGTTGTTGAGGGCTTTAAACGTCCGAAATGACTGTTTTTAATTAAGTCTGCTCATTCGTAGACCAGATCTACGAGGAATATTCATTCCACCTGCAAAAGTAACTTCCCCCATAATCCAAATTAATTCTCCTCTTCTGTTGTGGCTGTGGCCCATCAAAATTAAATTCATCTCCTTACATTCTCCATTCCTCTTAATTACACAGTGCTGCGCACTCAATCTCTACTGCTGCTGCCTTTGTGTACTCTTTTCTTCTGCTCAAAGGCACGCAGATGACTTTAATATTTTCAACACTCCCCCTTAAAGTCAGCTGCTGGGTTATCCATCATACCCAAACATTTTATTAAAAATTCAAAGGTCTTCTGCCCCAATGGTTTAGTTAAAATATCTGCATATTGCTCCTCTGTTTTACAATGCTGTAAAACAATTTCTCCATTTTTTACCAATTCTCTGATATAATGAAATTTTGTATCTATGCGTTTTGTTATTTTATGAAACACAGAATTCTTTGACAATGCAATAGCTGAGCTATTGTCACAATAAATCATTGTGCCTTTTATCTATTCTTGGCATAAACTTCTCAACATTCTCCTCATCCAAATTTCTTGACACACTGCTGCTGTAGCTGCCACATACTCTGCCTCTGCTGTAGACAATGCTACAATCGACTGTTTCTTAGAAGCCCATGAAATGGCTCCTGAACCCATGTGAAAAACATAATCAGAAGTGCTCTTCCAATCATCTACACTTCCAGCCCAATCACTGTCAGTGTATCCAACTAAATCTGAATTTTCTGAAGCTGTATACAAAATACCAAATCTTTTTGTTCCTTTCACATACCTCAGAATTCTCTTTGCTGCTTGCCAATGTGCTTCTTTTGGCTTCTCCATAAATCTAGAAATTAAACTAACTGCATGCATAATATCCGGCCTAGTTGCAGTCAAATACATGAGGCTGCCAACTATGCTTTTATACAAACTTGGATTAAAATCCTTGCTGCTGTCATCCTTACTCAACTTCAATCCCATTATTGTGGGAGTAATTGCAGCTTTGCACTCTTGCATATTAAATCTTTCTAAAACCTGATTCACATATTTTGCTTGAGATATAAAAATTCCTTTCTCACCTTGCTCTACTTCTATTCCCAAGAAGTATCTCAACAAACCCATGTCAGTCATTTCAAATTCATCTTTCATGACTGTTTTAAAATTCTCAACAAGGTAATCATCATTACCTGTAAAAATTAGATCATCAACATATAAAACAACAATGAGTATCCTACCATCCTTTTCTTTGATGTAGAGAGTGGGTTCTCCCTCACACTTTTCAAATCCATTCTCCAATAGATAGGAGTCTATTCTGCTGTACCACACTCTTGGTGCTTGTTTCAGCCCATAAAGAGCTTTCTTCAATTTGTAGACCTTATGCTCTTGGCCTTTCTTCTCATATTCGAGAGGTTGTTCCACATATACCTCTTCCATTAAAACTCCATTTAAAAATGAAGATTTTACATCCATCTGGTATACTTTCCATTTGTTTTGTGCTGCTATGGACAACACTGCTCTCACTGTTTCCATTCTTGCAACTGGTGCAAAAGTTTCTTCATAGTCAATCCCTTGCTTCTGCTTATATCCTTTGACAAAAAGTCTGGCCTTGTGTCTCTCTATCTTTCCTTCAGCATTGCTTTTGGTCTTATAGACCCATTTTACACCAATGACTTCTTTACCTTCTGGGAGATCAACCAACTCCCATGTTTTGTTCTTCTCTATGGCTTTAATTTCTTCGTCCATAGCTTCTATCCATTTTTTGTCTTTAATTGCATCTTCAAAATGAATAGGATCATCAACTTGACAATACAAAGTAAATAAGGAATTCATACCTTCGTTTGCTACTCCCTGCTCATAGATTTCTCTAATACTTCTGAATCTTGTTCCACTTTCACTTGGTGTAGTCGTGCTTGAAGAAGCACTGAATTCTGCTCCGTGTGGTGTACTCGGTGAACCACTCACGCTTCTTCTCAAGGGTGTTCTCGCTGCCACTTGAGGTGTCCATTGTTGTCCTTGCGTTGCTGGAGGTTGTGCAGAGGATGGGTTGTTAATTTCAACCACATCTCCCTCATCTTCATCATGAGACAAACAACTTTTAACATTGACTGTTTTCTCAATGCTTCCATCCCACGCTTCCTCTTCAATGAATTGCACATCTCTGCTAATTACAAACTTCTTTGTGGATGGGTTATACAATCTGTATCCTTTGGAATCCTCACAATATCCAAGGAAAATGCACTTCTCCCCCTTACTATCCAATTTCTTTCTCAACTTGTCTGGAATGTGTGCATATGCAACACATCCAAAAACTCTCATGTGGGTGACTCCCTGTTTTCTGCCACTCCACGCTTCTTCTGGAACTTTGTTCATCACCGCTTTTGTGGGGCTTCTATTCAAAATATACACAGCACAGTTTGCTTCTTCTGCCCAATACTCATTCGACAAGAGTTTTGCCTTTAGCATGCTTCTCACCATTTCCATTATGGTTCAATTCTTCCTTTCAGCAACTCCATTCTGTTGCGGTGTGTACCTTGTGGTAAATTGTTTGTGTATGCCATTATCTCTGCAGAATCGCAGAAATTACTTTGAGATATATTCTCCTCCTCTATCGGTTCTAAGAACTTTTATATGCAGTCTGCTCTGTTTCTCTACAAGAGCTTTAAAATGGCAAAATTTTTGAAAGACTTCACTCTTATATTTTAAGAAATAAACCCACACTTTTCTTGTGAAATCATCTATGAAAGTCAGCATGTAATTGCTGCCCGAAACTGATGCTGTCTGCATCGGCCCACATAAGTCTGAGTGAATGATTTCTAAGGGTGCTTTCGCCCTTATGCTTTTCCCTGATGGAAAATTTTCTCTGTGTTGCTTTCCCAAGATGCAGCCTTCACATAGGCTGTCAGGCTTCTCAATCAATGGCAAACCTCTTACCATTCCTTTTCTGTGCAGCAAATTTAATCCTCTGAAATTGAGATGTCCAAATCTCAGGTGCCATAACCAATTTTCATCTTTCTCTTCCTTCTGAAAGGCTTCTTGTGTTACAGGTGCTATACTCTTTCCTTTTCCCTTCAAGTCAGTGTTGAGCTTGAGAGGAAACATTCTATTGCTGGTCATTTGAATTTCAGCAATGATTTTCTTACTTGGAGGTATATCTTTTATTGTGCACACATCATCTTTGAAAATTACATTGTAACCTTTATTTATGAGCTGCCCAACGCTCAAAAGATTACACTTCAATCCTGGAACATAATACACATCAGGAACAAATTTCTGCTCACCATTTCTTGCTCGAATACTAACTCTGCCTTTTCCTTTTACAGAGATCTTAGTATCAGTCCCTGTGGTCACTTCAGATTTAATCTCTTCATCTAGATTGGAAAACATTGCTCTGTTTCCAGTCATGTGATTACTACATCTTGAATCTAAGAACCAAAAATCATCTTCTCTATCCTGTGCTACATTAAAAGCTAACAGCACATTACTTGGGTTCTTTTCCTCTTTTGCTACATTAGCATTTTGCTTATTTTTCATGTCATTTTTCTTCTTTCTACATTCATTGGCATAGTGCCCATATTTCTTGCAATAATGACATTGGACATTGGATTTGTCATACCTTTGTCCATGAGCATGTTGGTATTGATGTCCACCTTGCTGGCTGTTGCATTGGCCGTGGCTCTGACTCTGACTGTTGCTCCTTCCATGTGAATGTGAAGGGTTGTTCCTTCCACCTCCATTTTGGCTTCTGCCTCTTCCTCTTCCTTTGCCTTGACCTCTTCCTCTTCCTGAAGGCATCTGGGTCTTGAAGGTGTGCTCAAGAGATGAATGTTCATCTTTGCTCAATCTCTGTTCATGAGTTATCAGTGAGGCATGTAGTTCATCCACTGTGAACTGTGAGAGATCTTTGGTCTCTTCTATGGTGGTAACAATAACATCAAACTTTGAGGGTGAGCTTCTCAAAAGTTTCTCCACAATCCTTCTTTCTTCAAGAGTTTCTCCATGGGATCTTATCTGATTTACAATCCCAATCACGTGTGTAAAAAATGTGTCCACATTATCTGACTCTTTCATGCAAAGAGTTTCAAAATATCTTCTCAGCAACTGAAGTTTTGTTGTCCTAACTTTCTCCATACCTTGATAGGCTACTTTCAGAGTTTCCCATGCCTCCTTGGATTTTTGGGCTGCTGCTATCCTTGGAAACACACTCTCATTTACTGCTTGATACAATAAGAAGAGAGCTTTAGCATCTTTCTTCCTACTGCTCTTCAATATGTCCTTCTCTGCTTGAGTCAAGGCGTTAAAAGCTTGCTCATCAGCTGGTTCAACAAAACCATCTTCTACAAGTTCCCATAAGTCTTGTGAGACAAACAGGGCTCTCATGGTAATGGCCCAATAACCATAGTTCTTTCCATTAAATTGTGGAAGCTGAACATTTCCAATGTTCATTCCTGTGCTTGGTCCAGCCATTGCTCTTAAACTGAGCACTGAACTTAAACAAACTGTCTTTCCTTTGCTGAAAGAACAAACTCTTTTAAAACAAAAACAACAGCTTTGTTATATTTGAGAAATACCTGAAATTTTGACTTCTATTGGGCTTTCACACTGTTGGAGAAAACGTTGCAACAAGTATTCTTCTTCTTCAGCTTCTTTGAAACATTCAAAGAGCCTAAACTAGCTCTGATACCATGTTGGAATTTTGAGAGTTCCAAACAACAGAAGTAGAGAGAGTAAACTCCCCTCTACAACACAGAGAAGTTAAAACAGAAATTGCTTGCAGACAGAGATGGAATAAAAATGCTTTCTTCTATTTCATTAACATAACTTAAAAAAAAACTATTACAAAAGTCTTCCTCAAAGCAGATGGATACACAATATTGACTGCTACAGACGCAGTGCTACAAAACAACTCTCTGTCTTTCCAAAACAATACTCTGTCTCTTAAAAGATCACCAACACTGCTGTGTTTTCTCTTTTCTTCCGCGCTGCTATGCGAAACAAAACAAATGAAAATGCAATAATAATACCCAGGCTCGCAGGCCTTTTGGCTTTTATATGCCGCGCATAAAAAAAAAACATTACATAAAAACCTTTGCGGAACTTTAAAAAATTCAAATGCACGACGTGCGAGTGGGGACCACATCGCAGTCGGCGGATCGGCGGTGTCAAACAAAAACTTGCGATTGCGATTGAGGACTTGGATGCGATGACCATATAAAACATGGCTCACAAACCAATCAGGTCTGGACTTGAACACTGTGCGATTGGGCCTCGTTCTAAAATGTTCCGATTGCGATTAATAAATGGATGTGATGACCCAATATAAAACATGGCACAAAAAGCGATTGGGTCCGAACTTCAATCGGAGCATATAACAAAAGGGTGCGATCAATCGGAAAGTTTCGATTGTGATTAAGAACCAGACGCGATTGAACTTTATTAACTCCACTGTATAAGCTGGATCGGGTCCGCCATTTGATAGTGCAATCGGGCCCAACACTTAAGAGCTTCCTATTGTGATCAGGAACCGGATGCGATTGAACTATGAACTATGGCATATAAACCGATCGGGTCCGGCCTTTGATCGGAGCATATTACAAAGCCGCTCCGATTGAACCCTTGCGATTGAACTGTTGTGATTCCATTAAGTCTTCGCCACGTGGTCAAGTGGACCCACGGGCCTCGGCTGTTGGTGGGGGCGATTTATAATACAAGCTTTGGTTGTATTGTGTACAACCGTTCCGCTTGCGGAACACTACCACATCTGCAAGACATTTGGTCCTTGAATTATTTGTATGTTGCGATTTGCGATTGCGATTGAATCGCATTGCATTACAGAACTCCATATCAACAAGACACTTCAAAAACTTTGACTGTTTTATTCATTTTGGTTGTTGAGGGCTTTAAACGCCCGAAATGACTGTTTTTAATTAAGTCTGCTCATCCGTAGACCAGATCTACGAGGAATCTTCATTCCACCTGCAAAAGTAACTTCCCCCATAATCCAAATTAATTCTCCTCTTCTATTGTGGCTGCGGCCCATCAAAATTAAATTCATCTCCTTACATTCTCCATTCCTCTTAGTTACACAGTGTTGCGCACTCAATCTCTGCTGCTGCTGCCTTTGTGTACTCTTTTCTTTTGCTCAAAGGCACGCAGATGACTTTAATATTTTCAACATGATTTTTTTCGAACAACAAATCCAGGAACTTTCCAGGATGTCAATATTGAACTGGCAATTACTTTGCCATCCCTCATCTCATAACGAATGTATCAAGCAATATAAGCAAAAAAGAGAAATCTGCTGGTATAGAAATTAATGGACACACCAATATGAGGGTCTGAATTAATTTTAATTTGCAGATATGTTGTTAATTATCAAACTTGTGTTGTGTTTTATTATATAACCGAAGCTTCAAAAATTTATGCTAACGATTTTTGTTTACTTTTTCTCCAAATGATTTTTAATCCAACGGCACTCAAACTTCAAACATATCTCAGAAATAATTCCATAGTTATAAGGCAGGCACCATACTGTAAATGTCACTAATTGGAATTAGGAAAATTTCCAGACTTTATATACAATAGTGTTGCCTAAAATTCCATTTATTTGTTGTTGCAAATTTGAGTGGCACAGATAGCCTCTTTTCATAAAAGACGATGTAAAATTTGAACAAAGTCAAATAATGGGTGATTAATTATCATGAATATTATGAATAAGATGAAGAAAAATGATGGTAACTATGATCAACGGTATGCTTATGATGAAGATGGTAACTATGATTGACGGTATGCTTATGATGCACTTTGTGGAAGGTATATTTTGTTTTCTAATTCTCAACTGTGTAGAAATTTTGTGTTATAATAGATCTGGTGTAGTGTACATCTCTAGTTTTTTTGTTTTTTCAATAATGTATTATATGTAATTTGTTAACGCTAAACATATATCTATCATCAACTTGGATTCATAAAATTTATGAAATATTCAACAAATCAATCTTCACACATAACAATATTCAGCAAATCTATCTTCACACATAACAAGTGTGATGTTCTGTGCTCTTGAAGTGTGAAGATCACACTCACGACAAACACATAACTCTTAATGTATTATTTTTAATCATTACGTAATTTTTTTAATTATTTTATAAAATTATTGAAATATAAAGTATAACTATTTTTATTTCATTTATGATATATATATTTTTATAATATGTTTATTATATTTATATTTTATTTTTTCTGAAAGAGTGAAATTTATAGTGGTACATTTCTGTTTTAGATTTAGGTAATCTTTTTCACTCAAAATTGAGTTATACATACAATTTTTCCATAATAATCTTTTTCACTCAGAATTGAGCTATACATACAATTTTTCCATAATTTTGTATGGTTATTATTGTTGACAACCTTTGAGGATCAACTATGGCACGCTGAATTTATTAAAATAAAGTAGTAGGAGGTGGTGGTTTTGGCATAGACATAAGGAATTTACATAAACTTTACCTTTTTGTCTTCAGTTGGGTCATCTTTCTATGGAAAATAATTACACGTCCTTCCTGCAACCATTCCAAAGGATAAAGAAGACAAGTTGTTTAATATAATTGAAGTTATATTAAAGTCGTAATGTATGCATTTAACTCTAGGATTACCATATAACAAATAGTAAGGCTATGGTTGTCAATTCTGTATCTTGGAAAATGTATATATATATTATTCGCACAATGATCATTATGATTTTTGTAGATATTCATTGTTATCACATTATATTTGACTTTGGGTTTAGTAATAGTCTATGAAATTATGCTTCTTAATTATATTCGCCATTTTTTATTTTGACAGATGATTTTCATGCAATTCGATTTCATAATACTCTTTATAATTTGTACTTTTCATCTAATTGGGTATTAATAACATCTATAGCAGCCCGCCTCGAATACTGGGTTGTTCACCCACTTGGCAGCTCCTCCGATTGTCCTTGTCCTGCGTTGTCACACATGGATCCCGCTCCTCCGTTGATCTTAGATCCTAGCGATCGACGGTGCAGGTGAGGGCAAGGATGGTCCCATCCCCCGCCTCCTGGTTCATTCATTCTGTCGCTTCCACTATCTGTCTCGGCTCTGTAACTTGGGTTTCCCTTTAGGTCTTTGCGGAGCTCTATTACCTGCATGTAAGCTCAATATCACGGTGATGGTATTGCCACATTTTATTCTGCAAGATAGCAGAGGGAATAATACCCTCTTCTTTGTCAGTTTTCTATAGTTTTTTGTTGGATGTACTTTGTAGCTTTTCTGCTTATGGTGACTGTAATCACTATTCCTGTTACAGTGGAACTTGTGGCTTCTACCCATGGGATTTATTTTGTCATTTAGAGCTTACTGTTTTGGTGCAAGTTCTCATTCGGAATGCTTGTTTAGTCACAGGTTAGATTATCGTTTCCTAATTTTGGTTTCCTTTTTACCCAACATATTCGATACTCACAACCCTTTGATGATTCCCTTCATGATTTCTTCTGGTATGCTGAGAAATGGTACAACTCCTCCTTAGCTGGCTTGACCAACTCAGGTAAACTTGCAGAGTCCGGTATTTATCCATTGTTTCTGTTTATTTTGTTAAAGTTAAATTCATTATTTAGTGAGGTTCTCATGGGCCTGTCACTGCTTATCCAGCGAGGGTTTTAATGTTTGATGTTCTTGTTTACAGAACTTGTACAACCACATATGGTCGAGTGTTGGGCCATTGCGTGCTACCTCCAGGTAAGTCTCTGTGACAAATGTTAATGTGTATCTTGGTTTAACTACGAATTGAGGCGAGAGTAACTTCAGCCCCACTTGTTGTAGGATTTTGTGGGTCCTTCGTCACTGTAATATTTAGTTATGGCCGTGAGTTCATGTCTCACGTTTTTCAATCTGTTTACAATATTTCAAGGCTCAACCTCTTTGCACAGTTCCAATCTCTAATAGTTATATCTCTATAGTTTTTTAATTGTGACTGAGATGGGAAGTTGGTCTTTGGACTTAGTTCAAGAATTGCTATTAATCCCACCTCTCAATGGCTTCTTTCCTAAAAAAGGGCCAAGGCTCTATATTATAATTTTTGTGAAGATTTCAGATATGCTGACTAAATATTTTATATTATAATTCCAGTTTCTTGTTCTGTTTACCATGTTGTTGCTCATTGCGACTACGTATTATTCCCATTTGGGCTTTTCCTATTTCTTGTTAACAATTATGGAATTTTCCTCCTGAAAATATAATGTATTTGATGTGTATAATCTCCAAATTTTAATGTATGTACTCTTTCTTTCATGACTAGTTTCACAGACTTTCTTTCACCATTTAATGTCAGTATTTCTAAATTTCTATGCATTTGTACTTTTAAACCCTTGGTTAGTTTAATGTAGAGACTAGTGTCCACTTTGAAAAGGTGCTCAGGGGACATCCCCAGATCTATTTCCATGAGACTGGGTGCTAAACCACTGGCCCTTATCTTACATTATTACTAAATCCATATAAATGCATGGCACCTTTATTTGTTTACAATTATGTTAGCAGTGTATATGTTTATTGTATATGTATCTCTCTTAATTTAATCAGTACATTTATTTGGCATTGTATTTCAGTCTCTAGATATTCATACTAGTCTTTCTTGATAACGGACTACAAAGAATGCTTATAAATCCTTTCCTAGAATTCTATTTTGTTCTACCAACATAGAAGAGGATAAATACCTACATCATTCATTCTAACATAACAGTAGGACCTCAAACAAGATCTTTCTTAAAGCATAAAACATTTCCATATAAATATTAATCTCAGTCTGTAAAAAAAACACTTAAAATACTTATCTCAGTGTAGTCTTTCAATAAAATGATGGTCCTCCCAACCCTGAGTGAGGTAATCACGTCCTTTGCTCCCCCCGTGCTCCTCACTAGGGCCTTAGGTAATTCACTGAGACAGTAAAATATAGACCTTAGGATTTGAATCCAGTCCATTCATCTATTTTGTTTTTCCCTAAGCTCTACTGGTTTCCTTACCAGCTCTGGACAACTCATTGCAACATACTGTTGCTTAACCCCAAAATTCTTTCTGCACAGAACCCCTTCGCATTCACAGGATTTTCCTTTTATCCTTCTAGGGAGGTAACTGTTAGAACTATCTCTACCTTTTTAACCTGGGGTCTTGGAATCATTTACCAAATAGTTACTTTATTTTACTCAAGACAATTTATTAATTATCTTAAAAAAAAAAAACTCAAGTCTCTTTAATGAATAACCTTATCCGTTAAATAATTCAAATTTGTCATAACAAGTCTATTAGCCATGATTTAAATTAAAACAAGGTGTTAAATCTTCCCCCGCTAAGGCAAACACTGTCCTTGGTGTTATTTGATCAACGAGAATAATTCTGGATATGCTTCTTGATTAATAAGCTCATCTTCCTAGGTAGCCTCCTATGGGCCAAAGTGCTTCCATTGCAATTTAACTTGGGGGATGACTCGTCTTCAAGGCATTATTTCTCTTCGATCTAGAATATGTTGTGGTTCTACTAGGAACTTGTCATCCGGTTCTACTTGCAGACAACAATTTATCATAATTAATTTAAATCAGAAGTCTATTTTTATTACAAATGTAATATAGTCTTGACTTACATGTATACCCTGCCAATGTATCACATGTTTAGGGTCATGTATGTATTGCTTCAACAGAGACACATGGAACACATTATATACCAATATATGACTGGGTAAAGCTAGTCAATAAGCCACCGGTCCTATCCTTTCCAGAATTTTGAATTGTCCACAATATCTAGGAGCCGATTTGGCACAAGCATTCCACCTCAAAGTTCTCTTTTTTGGTTTAATTATTATATATACATGATCCCCTACCATAAACTCATGGAAGGTCCTCTTTTGATCCACATAAAATTTTTGTTGGTCTTGGGCTACTTTCAAATTTGCCTAATCTTTCTTACCTCACGTTCCATTTCCTCTAGCATGTCTGGTCCAAGCATCATCTTGTTTTTTGGACTGCTCCAGTTTATAGGAGTTTGACATTTTATTCTGTACAATGCTTCAAACATACCCATCTTAAGGGATTCTTGATATCCATTGTTATAGGCAAACTCAACCAAATGGAAATACTCTTCCCATTTTGTAGGTTGTTGCATTGCGTACATGCGCAACATATCCTCTAAAACTTGATTCACCCTCTTTGTTTTCCCATCAGTTTGAGGATGGTAAGCGGTACTAAATTTTATTTGCGTCCCCAACCCAATGAACAATGTCTTCCGGAAAGATGATGTATTTTACATCTCGATCTGAGATAACAATCCTAGGAATATCGTGTAATCTGAAATTTTTTTCCATGAAAATATCAGCAATTTGTACGGTCTTGTAAGTTGATTGGAAAAGTATGAAATGGGCCACTTTGTTGATTCTATCTACTACCACCATGATTGAGTCATTATGTGTTTTGATTTCTTGGTAGTTCGGTGATGAAATCAAGGGAGATGACTTCCCACTTCCATTCCGGTACTGGAATAGGTTGAAGCAATCCTGCTGGATGCTGGTGTTCTACCTTGACTTATTGCCATTCCAAGCACTTGGTCAGGTATGCCGAAATTTCCTTACGCATTCCGAGACAAGAATAGTCCTTCCTAATCGTTGTTAACATTTTCTAGTATCCTAGATGTCCTGCACAGGAACTCTTGTGATACTCATCCAGAATCAGTCCCTTCAGATTCATTTGATTAGGAATATATATTCTTTTTTGATATAGTAAGAGTTTTTTATTATTAAGCTCATAGTCTATATTCTTTCATTTCTTTTTTCCTTCTTTTGCTTGCAGCCATAGGAACTGATATTTAGGGTCTTTCTTTGCTCCCTCCATAATTTGTTCTTGAAACTTGAATTCTACTTGGTTAAAGTAGAGTTCATAGATGCCATGCAATTTTCTTCTTAGAGCATCGACCATCAGATTATCTTTACCTTTCACATGTTGAATGTCAAAATCAAATTCACTTAAAAATGCATTCTATATTTCTTGGCAAGCATTCAGATCCAATTTTTTAAAATAGCTAGTTAAATTGCTATGATTAGTTCTTAACACAAATCTTTTTCCTAGAAAATAATGCCTCCATACTTGCAAGGCATGCACTACTGCAGTTAGATCTAAATCATAGGAGGAATATCTCTATTCGTGATCCTTCAACTTCCTGGATTCATATGCTATAAATTTCCCTTCTTGAGTCAAAACCGCTCCTACCCCTTCCTTGCATGCATCCGTGCATACTACAAACTCCTTACTCGAGTTTGCTACTTTTAGAACAAGGGGCAATAGTCAACAACTCCTTCAATAGTTTGAAACTATTCTAACATTCTTGAGTCCACTTAAAGACTCGTCCTTAACGGTGTAGAGAGGTAATAGGAAAAGCTATTTTAGAGACCCCATTAATGAATTGTGGTAATAACCAACCAAACCCATGAATGAATGTATGTCTGCCACATTTTTAGGAACCTTCCACTCCATGATTTTATTTATCTTTTTAGGGTCTACAGAAATCCCTTCAGAAAATATCACATGTCCCAGATATTGGATCTGCTTCTTGAAAAAGTCACATTTACTAAACCTAGCGTAGAGTTGGTGTTCTTGTAACATTTCCAACACTATGCACAAATGTTCCTTGTGCTTTTCCATGTTCCTAGAGTAAATCAATATATCGTCAATAAAAATTAAAACAAACTTATCCAAAAATGGGTGGAAAATTCCATGCATCAAGCTCATGAAAGTTGTTGGTGCATTGGTTAATCCAAATGGTAGCACTACAAATTCATAAAGCGTGTACCAGGTACTGAAGGTTGTTTTGGATATATCTTCATCTATAATTTGTATTTGGTGATACCCTGACCTTAATTCAATCTTGGAAAACAATGTCGCCCCCTTCACTTGATCAAACAAATTGTATATGCATGGAAATAGATACTTGTTCTTGATAGTCAATTTATTGAGCTGTCAGTAATCCATGCACATTCACATATTACAATCTTTCTTCTTAACAAATAGTACTAGTGCTCCAGAAGGGGGCACACTTGGACGAATGTATCCTTTGTCCATTAATTCATGTAGCTGCATTTTTTATTTTTTTAATTCAAGTACACTCATTTTGTATGGATATCGTGACACAAAGGCTACCTAGGTATTAATTTTATTGTAAAATAAATGTCTCGTTTTGGTGGTAATCCTGGAATATTTTTAGGGAAAACATCACATAATTCCTGCACAATAGGAATATTCTCCAGCATGAGAGTCTTATCCTTGGAGTTAGATAACTCTAGTTGAATTGAATAGAGTTGACACCCCTTTCTAATACATTGACTCAGCTAGGATGCATTAGTGGGATGCAACTGAAGTGGCTTCTTAATTCCCTGCAATTCCTGACGTGAGCCATATTTTGATTTAAAGTAAATGACATTTTCTTTACAATCCACTAATGACCAATGTCTTTCCAACCATTCCATTCCCAATAGAATATCAAAGGACCCCAGAGGTAGAATGTTAAGTTCTATAATTATGAGCTGGTCACCAATAACCAACTCGCAGTTTGAAAATTTGGCATTGACTCATCTTTTTGCCCCCGTAGCCAGTTTACTAGCCATGGATTCTTAAAATTTTGATTCTGTAATTTACAGTTTTCAACTATACGTGGGTGTATATAACTCAAACTAGCCCCAGAGTCAACTAAAATAGAAACATATTGGGTTTGTAGTTTACCTTCTAATTCTATCATAGTTGGCTGAAAATCTTCTTGTCGATCTTCAAGAGCAACGTTGATTTTGGGTATGTTTCATGCTACATATCCCATGGTAGATGCCTCTTCAATATTGGTTGCTACTTAATTTCTTCCTCGATGAGGATAGTTTTTAGAATAATGTGCTTCCCCACAGCCCCAACACTGTAATGGAGGTTTTTGGGACTATCCAAGGGCTAGCCTACTAGAAGCTTTAGTATACTGCTCCTCAGCTATCCATTTGGTCCTTTATTGAATTTTCCCAATCTTTCTAATCATTAGATTCCTTGCAGCATTCTTGTAATTTCCAGATCTGTTATTTTTAAAATTGGAAGGGCCTTTCTGCCCTTTCTTGGGTGGCCAACTTTTGTCAGTTTCTCCCTTAACTTTGGATTGTTGATAGCACATATGTGCTTTCCTTATTGTATTGTCCATAATTTTTGGGTTTACAAACTCAATCCTCTCTTTCATGTGTATTGGAAAACTGCTCAAAAAATG
Organism: Pinus albicaulis; assembly: GCA_034641835.2. Classification (NCBI taxonomy): domain Eukaryota; kingdom Viridiplantae; phylum Streptophyta; class Pinopsida; order Pinales; family Pinaceae; genus Pinus; species Pinus albicaulis. Next base: position 183,175,022 of record CM076576.1, on the reverse strand, counting down.
ATGCACCTTTGCTTTTTCATCGTGCAAGTAAGGCATATATCTTAACGAGGTGAATTTAGTGATAAATTCATCCATAGACATTTGCCCCAATTTTTTATCATGGAATTCTCGTGATTTCTCATCATAGAATCATTCAGTTAAATAATTATCTTTGAAATACTATTGAAACTCATCCCAAGTTACGTTCTAATCTCATCAGGGAAATATTGAGGTCTCAAATGGGCCTCCTAAGGAACTTATAAAATAATAGTGGAAATAATAATAAAAGATTACATTACATCATCAAATTTTAGAGGGAAAAAAGAAAAAACTACTTTTTCAACTCATATTTTCAACTTATCTCCTTATTGGTTTGCTCAAATTCAAACAGAAACACTCGTTGGATGCATAATTTGATTCCTTATCCAAGGAGTACCCATGTTGCATACTTTCGATGGGCCCTTCTACACGAAAAATGTTAAATACAGTAAAAACACGAGTCCAATCATGTTTTTTCATGTAGTTCTCATTTCCTATGTAGCAAGGTCCATCAAAAGTATGCAACATGGGTACTCCTTGGATGAGGAATTAAATTTTGCATCCAATGAGTATTCCCGCTTGAAATTTGAGTAAAACCTTAGGGATATAAGTTGAAAATACAAGTTGAAAAGTAGTTTTATTATTTTATTATTTTTTAATCTTTTTACTTTTTACCCCAAAAATGGTGAATCATCCCCCATGGTTGACATCATCATCTTGAATCTTATTTGTTCTTATAAATTTTATTTTGGTTGTACATTTTTCTTAGGAGGCCCATTTTAGACCTCAAAAGTTCTCTAATGTCAATTCCAAGCATGATTTTCACCTCTTCCCACCACAATGTAGCGTTTTCCCGTAATTGGTAGATGGATAGGTGAGCTTTAAGCTTGCTATTATACTCATAAACTTGAAAATACTTGTTCATATTTATTATCCAAGCTTCTGTGATTTCTTCAGCTTCTCCATCAAATGTAGGAGGCTTGATCTTTTGGAATTCACCCTCTAATTCCACTTTCTATTTATTTAGTTCCCGTTGTTCTGAAATATTTCTAGATTCAACTTCATTATAGGTTCTACTCTTATTACTCCATTGGGTATGACTTCCTTCAGGATTGTCATGAATTTTTTGCTGTTGTTCTCCTTCTCTGTGAGTGCCTCTCTCGGGACTGGGTTGTGCAATGTGATGGTTCTTTTTATCTGAAAGGCTCTTCTATATCCTTTCAAGCTCCCTCATTAACCTTTCATTATCACTCTGAACCTTGACCATCTATGTCTGACGTTGTTGCACTGTATCAAGCAGTCTATTTGTCCAACGTTGTCATTCTTCTAGTAATCTACTAGTTTGTTGGTGCTGGTCTACGCTTAATTGCCCGCATCTCTGGGTTGAATTCAAGATTGGTCAAGGGATGGATTTTCCCTATGTTCCTCGGCATTTTATGACTAGATCCTCTCCTCATGGTAGCTTATTGAAAGTTTTGTTTCTTTTTTCCTATACTGTGCACAGTTACAACAATAAAAAAATGAAAAACACCCATGTTATTGTGTTGGCCCATCCAGCCCCAGCGTGTTAACCATGCTCTGATACCACTTGTCACATTCAAAAGGTAAACTTATACAAAGATAATAAAAAATTTATTTTTACCCTTCACTAATTTCCAAACCATACTGCTAAACGACCTTATACAACATATTTAAACATTAATTTTAACGCATTACTATGTAACCCATACGAATAGCATGTCAAAATACTTATTTGATTATAAACTATGCGGACAATATAATTGAAATTATATAAAAGTTATAATGTAATTTTATGCGATCTAACTCTAGGATTTACCATATAACAAATCGTAAGGCTATGGTTGTCAATTCCGTATCTTGGCAAATGTATATATATTATTCACACAATGATCATTATGATTTCAGTAGACATTCATTTCCCTCAGATTACATTTGACTTTGGGTTTAGTAATAGTCTGTGACCTCATGGTTGTTAATTATATTCACCATTCCTTACTCTGACAGATGATTTTCATGTGATTTGATTTCATAATACTCTTAATAATTTGTACTTTCCATCTAATCAGGTATTAATAACATCCGTAGCATCCCACCTTGAATACTGCGTTGTTTACCCACTTGGTAGATCCTTTGATTGTCCTTGTTCTGCGCTGTCACACCTGGATCCCGCTCCTCCATTGATATTAGACCCTATCGATCGACGATGCAGGTTAGGGCAGGGATGGTTAGGGTAACCACCCACCCCTTCCCCTGCCTCCTAGTTTATTCTTTCTGCTGCTTCCACTGTCTATCTCGGCTCTGTAAGTTGGGTTTCCCTTGCGGCCTTTGTAAAACTCTATTACTTGCATGCAAGTTTAATATCATGGGGATGGTATTGCCACATTCGATTCCCTTCGATAATAGAGGTAATACTACCCTCTTCTCCATCAATTTTATATATTTTTTGTTGGATCTACTTCACAGATTTTCCACTTATGGTGACTGTAATCACTATTCTTGTTACAATGGAGCTTGCGGCTTCTATCCAGGTGATTTATTCTGTCATTTAGAGCTTAGTGTTTGGGTGTAAGTTATCATTCAGAATGATTGTTCAATCACAGGTTAGACTATCACTTCCTAAATTTGGTTTCCTTTTTACCCAGCATATTCGATACTTGCAACCCTTCACTGAAACCCTTCATGATTTCATCCAGTACGCTGAGAAATGGTACAACTCCACCTTGGCTGGCTAGACCAACTTAGGTAAACTTGTAGAGTTTGGTCTTTATCCATTGTTTCTCGTTTATTGTGTTAAATTTAAATTCATTATTTGGTGAGGTTCTCTAGGGCCCATCACCACTTATCCAACGAGGGTTTTAATGTTTTCCATTCTAACTTATATAACTTGTACAACCACAGATGGTCGACTGTTGGTTGTTGCATGCTGCCTCCATGTAAGTCTCTGTGACAAAGGTTAATGTGTATCTTGGTTTAACTGTGAATTGAGTCGAGAGTAAATTCAGCCCCACCTATTGCAGGGTTTTGGGGGTCCTTCATGATGAACCCTTAAATAAATGAAGAGTGGGGGTGAATTAGTTTAGTACATTCATGGACATTTAAAACTCTTTTCTTTAAACTTATTTACACCTCTATTTCATAAGCAACTTAATATATAATGAATCAAAAAACTTAATATGTGGGCAGAAAATAATAAGCATATTAAACACAATACATCAACACATAATCAACATGCACATAGACAAAAGATATAAATGGAAACCCATAAGGGAGAAAACCACATCTTATTATTGTTGTGATGCAAAGGCAAGCTCCAAATCCCTCTCACAATCAATTTTCTGTAGGCTCCATTATACAAGAGGCTACTACCTCAATTTCTACAAGCTACAACTTGCAAGGAAGCTCCAAATCCCATCCATTTTCTGCAGGCTACAACCCACAGGAGGCTCCTGCCTCAACTAGCTACAACTTGCCATCTATCAAGCTCCAACTTGAAATGAAAGCACCAACTCCCATGTATTTTCTGTAGGCTACAACCCACAGGAGGCTCCTACCTCAAGTAGCTACAACTAGAAATATATCAAGCTACAACTTGATATGGAAGCTCCAACTCCCTCACACTACAATAAAAATCATATGCTGATTTAACTGGATATAAGCTCTGTTTAACTCCTTCACTGTTGCCTTTCCAACCTACATTTCTACTTGATATCAGATCCTAATGTGCACAACATATCTATCAAATCTCTCTGATTCTTCCACTCTCTAACCTCACTATGCACATTACAATAATATCATTTATAGAGATAACTTCATGGTTGTTTGCATTCTATATGGGAATATGAAGTGAACAAGCATGACTCTTTGCCTTCTACCCACTCATTTCCTCACTCAGCATATTCAGGATGTTACAACAGTATATACATTTATTTCAATATCAAATGGAGTTTTGCTTTGCCTTAGATACTTGCCTTTGCATCATAAACAATATCAATAAACTTACATTCATACACAATATTTCAACTCAGCCCTTTCAACTTCTTAGATTTGCTATGCATTTGTCCTCTTCTGATTGCTGTCCCTTTGTCTTTTATGTTTCTGCTGTTATATTCTAATTGTGCTGCACAATGACCTTTTTGTCCGACTTGACCTAGATACCTTCCTTCTCTTGCCTGCAATGTTCAACCTTCTGCTTTTCTCAACACCCGAGTCTACCCGAAGGTATTTCTGAGCCCAACTCGGCCCATGGTACATGTCTTCTTATTACCGTAACATTTAGATTTTTCCTTTTGCTCTGTGTTAGGTCACTTACCCGAGTCTACTGCCCATGTTCAGACTTTTGTTCTATTTATCAAAGCGTAACTGTTGTTTATCTCTACATGTAGTGTCGAGTTGTTTCACCCAAGTCTCCTGTCGCGTTCATAATTTTCTTTATAAACAGCCATAAGACGTGGACCTCAAATATATTACCACAAAACTATGAATAAAATCGCATTCGACATCCTTTATCAGATTTTTGCGATTCGACTATTTATGTTGTGTATTATATGTTATAGACACCTTCTATTCTCCAGATGCGGTTTCTTAAGGAAATACAGCTAACCCCTGACCTGAAATATATTATAATTTATCTTTGAAAATGCATTGCGTCCTTTCATTATCGCACTTCGGCGTTCCATAGGTTTTACGTTATAATCCTCCTTTTCCTCCTTCGATGTGATTTAACACAGGAAATGTTTTACATCCAAATTTTAAATCCTTTGGAGTTCACCTTTGGAGCTACATCATATATGAGCTCTTGTCGCTCTTTTCATGGTTTAGCTCATAAAAATAACAAGTTTCCTCTTATCAAATGCGATATGCGATTGCATCGCATCACAAACCCCACTTCTTATTGCATCGTAACTTAAAACATTTAACTTGTGATGACATAACATATAAATATAAAAATTTCCAATAGCGATGTGCGGTATGCGAATGGGTCCCACGCCGGACTTTAAATCCTCTAGAATTTAGCTTTGAAGTATACCGCGTCTAATACTCTTATCGCATTTCTCACTTCATCATTTTAACATGATTCTTGAGTGATTATCCTCCTGAGCTTGCGATTTGCGATATGTGGGCCGGGTCTATGTCATCTCTACATCATCGTGCCACGTCACCTTGCCATGTCACTGCCATGTCATCGCCACGTCACTGCCACATCATTTCGATGTCACTACCATGTCATCACCACATCATTTCCATGTCATCTCCATGTCACTTCCACCTCATCGCCACGTCATGGCCATGTCATCTTGCCATGTCATCTCCTGCACTTCGAAAATCACAAATCAGACATTTTAATTGATCGGAAATCGGCTCGAAAACCTTATCGCATGTCGTGGAATTTAACCCATCGCAAATCGATATTTCGCACATTTACCTCTATGCCATTAATAGTTATATCATATCGCATGCGATGTGTGATATGAACATGGACCTCCGCCCGACACCTGGCTCCTCATTGCATCACAACTTAAATAATGTAACTTGCGATGTCTTAACACATAAAATATAAAAGTCGTTGATTGCAATGTGTGCCAACCATCTTTTGTGATCTGGTCCGTCCATCCCTCGCTATCATTTCTGCGACTTGATCCTCACCATCCATTCCACCCACACACTGATCTCTGTCAATAGAATTGCATCTGTAATAAAACCCGTTCTACCATACATTGATCTCTAAAGAAGTTCTTAGGAACTTCGTTCACTATTCGTATTCACGTGACCTGACTCAACTCGTTGAATTGCACGCACCCTCGTGCACTGTTCTGAACTCAAAACAGTCCGACTCGACCCAACTCATTCATAATTTTCCTTTGCCTCTTTGTCATGCTGCTCCTATAATTTTTTTTTGTCTCTTTACAGCATTTTGTTGCTCCTTATCTTCTCCTTTGCTTCTTTTCCGCCTTAATTTCCTTTGCTGCCTTAACTGTCTTCACTCCTTTGATTTTAATGTTTCTCCTCTCTGCTCCTCTGACCTTGCTAATGGTATAATGCTGCTCCTTGCCTTTCTGTTGCTCCTTTGCCTCTCTTTTATGCTTACCCACTGCATCACTGCCTGATCTGCTCCTTTTCCTTATTGTTGCTGCTTCTTTGCTCCTTTGCCTTGATAATAATTCTGGTGTTGCTCCTGTGTGCTCCTTTTCCATCAATGACAATATTTCCAACAATCCCCCCCCTTTGGCATTGATTGCAACACTTCCTCCCCCTTTCATTCTGAGAAGTGCCTATCTTCTTCTACTTTTTTTTCCTCCCCCTTTGACATCAATGGCAAAGGGTATTGTCCATCATTGCATTACTAGAGTTCTACATAAGCATTCTTCATTTTGTCCACATACCTGGCTATGACTACTACTCCATTTGGTGTGTAAGTATTGTTGGGAGAACACTTTGGGAATCATTGAACTTGTATGTATATACATAGTAAGTTGATACCATCCCAAAGCATAAACTCCTTGCACTTGTATACTAATGAAGGTGATGATAAGGATACTCCATAGAATAAACTGTACCAGACTTATATAACTAGAAATGCATCATTGGAATAATAATAAAATACTAAGAATGCTCCATACGATATATAAAGTCTGCTCCTAATATACTTTAGTCTATATTATGATCTTCATTTGAGATACATATCTGTTGAGGAAGATTGTAGATGGAATATGTCTTCTTCTACAATACACATCTGTAGTACACATTTTTTCAAATATGACGATGCCAATATATCTTTTGTAGCCATGGTTCACCTTTACTACCAGATTACACATTGATTTTGCTACAGATTCAAGGATGTCTTTGCACAGAACATGGTTTATAGGCCAACCGCTCATACTTTCTTATAAGGGATTCTCAAATTCACCCACATACCACTGTTACATTAATTTTATGTGTAACATATGCTTAAGGAAGACTAATGGTTAGAGCTTGATATATCTGATCTCTGCGGTATAAAATTATGCAAAAAGTGTCTATGCATCCAAGGCCACGAGATAATATGATACCCATTGATAATCCATGCGGTAATTTTCAGTTCAGCTTGCACAAAAAGCCATAGTTACGATACCCTTCATACTCTCAGTTATTTGTATCGAGCTCTCGATTGTTCTCAACAACAATCAACAATATACATAATCTGATTCTGGCATCATTAACCATTTGTATTGGTGGAGATGTGGGATCAGTCAATTGTTTTATCACAATGCATTTCAGGAAGAACTTTTCAATTTATTTAATCAGAGTCATAAAGACAATCTGTTCATAGTTTTATCATTCATTTATCTGCTTACCTAAAAAAAAAAACATGCCCAACTTCAATGCAAGAATTAATGCTTGCTCCAATACCAACGCTGCTCCAATAATAATGCTTGGGTGCTTCCTAGAGAAGCTCCTCTTTGAGTTCATTTTAAGCATCCTTCATTCATTTTATTTGTTAAGAATATACACAACAAATTGATGTTATCACAACTCATGAGAATGATGGAAGGCATGTCACCATAGAATGTTCTATTCTTTTGTCCCTTGCTACTTGATGATAGTGATATGTGCTAGACTTCTGATGAATATGTAATCACTTCAAGTCAAAAGCCCTTGATGCTGATGTGAACAATGAGTTCAAATAAAGCTTACACTTTATTGTAAGATTAGACAATATTTTTCAATATAAAAGGCCCAATGACTTTAATACTAAAGAGTTACATGTTTAAACATAAAACCCTTGAGGCTTGATACATTCCATGCAATTGACACTCTTGCTATCATCTATACACTTTTATTTATGACACAAGGGGGTATGTAGTTCAATGATCAACTCTCTGCAATGGTGAAATATCAATTATTCCTTTCTGCTGAAGTAAGTTTCAGATGAATCAATAATAGACTCTTGACCTTCAATAGTAATATTAACACAACTAACCCATCATACTTCATACACTTCAACTGTTCTATCCCCATGTTCTTCAGGAAACATCTTCAATTTGGCTACTTGAAGTCTCATCAGACATCAACAAGATTATGGATGACTTAAGAAAGAGGCCTTGAAAGTATATTGATACTAACTTGAAAAGGTAGACATTCATATCGAAGACTACGTGATTCTTCAACGCTCAATATAACACATCAACGGACATAAGATAAGGATGCTTTGATATTTACCGACCATTCCATGCTTTGATAAGGAAGCTCAACATTCTCTAGCATTTGCAACTAGAAGATACTTAGCACTAATCAGAGCAACCAGAACTTAATCCACACATATTCTAGTGCTGATAACGCTGGGACTACTTCCTTGATGTATTTCTACCATACCACCACCATGATGCATACCATAGTATTCTAATCTTGAGGACTTGTATCATACCACTGCTCCAATAATAACACTTGGGATGGATATTTGAATGATATAATGATAATAACATTTTTCTTATTCATCCTTCTTAAAATAATTTTGTTTCATTATCAAAACTTGCAGTGAGACACACAGTGTAATCATCCTCTTTTTTTCCAAGTTCATGACTAATGTTCCCTTTACCACCATGCCTGCTTGTTGCTTTCTCTTCTTCCTTAAACCTATTGGCTCTTGAATGATTTAGGTATCCGATATTAGGATTTAACGTCCAATTCTTCCTCTATAGTTCTCTTCCAGAGGAATTGTCCTTTCCCTTCCTGAACTTTTTGTTGTTCTTATTCCAATCAGCTCTTCTTTGACAACTCTTATGGGGACCTTTTATGAACTGCTCTCTGACTGGGATGTTTCTTCTTGTCTATAAATGACTGGATATCTACGTTGCTTCCTAGAGAAGCTCCCCATGAGACTATGATGGATTTATAATGTCATTAAAGTAGCAGGCTCCCCCTTTTTTCTTCTTCTTCCATACTTTGTTGGAGTTCCTCATAATGTCTGCATTTATTTTTTATTCACAGTTTGGTCTGATTTGATTTGGTTCCATCATCTCTCTAGAGTCCTTTAATGTATATGGAAGCCTATAGTCATTTTCTTTGTGTCCAGGCTTGGGATACATGAAGGGAGATGCCAATATGATGAGAAGAAAGAGTGGATTGAATCAGAAAAAAATGCAGGATTCTACCTGTTGGTGCTGGAATCAACACTTGGACTACATCAAGTGCTTGACCAGACACATCCTAATATCTAAGGCAATTTTTTATGATTTGATTGGGTTTTTTTGAAAGTGGTTAGATCTCAAGCACTCCGAAAGGAATGTTGAACAACTGAAAGACTTTGACACATATGAGGGAACTGATATATGATGTGGTAGCAAGGTTGAGTTTGTAGTCAAATATTCAGAAGAATACAAGAAAGATAGTGGGTATATATGATAGAATCCCACTGCATAGATGAAAGGATAACAAAGGATTCCAGATCTGAAATGCATTAATGAAAGAAGGCTTTCACAAGAATTACAAGAATCTCATCATACATCTAAAAGATTTCTATCATAGGGAATGCTTATGAACATATTTTCCATACACATCTTATCAAAAAATCTTGTAGAACAAGACTGATAGAAATTGATAATCATGTACTTATGTATCATAAGACTAAAAAAAACATGAGACATCGTATATATATCACAATCCAGAAATAAAGATCTGAGATATGGAAACACATAAGGAAAATACACACGCCATATTATTTGTGAATCCTCAAGAGTGTAACTAGAATGTATTATATGTTCAACAATACACTGTTCAAGAATGACATGAGAATCAGCAACAGGGTACTCGGCCCTGTGCTTCCAACCCTCTCCTCATGCCCTCTTTCTGATATGATTGCTTTACTGTCTATTTATAAAAAACTAACATATCTTCTAAGATCCACAACTTTGGGTAAGTTGTTTATTGGAAATTTATTAAAATTTACTAAAGATAGTAAAGCTTATCTAAAAAAGGCATTAGATGTACAATAGTATATTTACAAAGCACTAAATGAAATTTAATTGTTATTGAAGATCGAGCTGATGATGTGGAGGGTTGTCCCAGGATTTGTTGAAAATCTTCCTTCAAAAGTGCAACTGCTGAAAGTTGTTGATGATGATTACCACCTGCCTTAAACCCTTTACCACCTATATTTTATTGTCCTCAACTATTGTCTTGAAATTTGGAACTGTTTGACACCTAATAAATCCTCTCCCTTTTAGATTAACTGTCTTCACTGCTGCAAGAAATGTGGAACTGCTTTCCACTTGCACCAATTATTCCCTTTAAATCTGGAAAGTATTCAATGAACTGTTACTTATGCCCTTCCTTGACATCTGGATCAAATCTACCACCAAACCAACCACTAAAACCGTTGCATTCAAATTTCTGGGAAAAATCTGTTGCATTCAAATTTATGGGAGAATAGCTACCAATCGGGTTTGCTGTAGAAACCAAATTTTCTGTAAAAGGAAGCTATTTCTTGGAAATGACTAAAAATATCCCAACACAGTAAACTTTGAGGCTCAATCTCTACAACGAACTTAAGCATGATAATAAGATGTTGCTAGCAACATGATCTTCAAAAATTAAAACCAAACCAAAACATGAGATTCACTTCATCTCCTGGTTTTCCTATATATCTTCTAGAATTCAGTCATGTCCTTCTTAGGTTAAAATCAGACAAAACTTTCCAGCTAAGGTTGGTTGACCAGACTCCAAATGTGACACATCATATGGATGGGAAAAACATTTGTAGGATCAAGAAGCAAAGAAGAATTCAAGGATTCCAAATCCTTGACAATATTCTGCCTATCCACTGCAATATGAGGGCTTGCACTATCTGAAGAAGATACCCCTGACACATATGGATGATATGTTCTACCAGTCCCAAACATTTGTTTCTGCTTTCATACAGCGTCCATCTCCTTCTTGGTTTTCTATAATACAACTTTAAATGCCCGCAATTTTCCTGCACGTATTTGTGCTTTATCTAATAGACTTGACTTGGCTAGTTTTGCATCCCTCGCAGCCATTTCCGCTTTCCTTCCACTTCCCTTTCTGTAAGCCCCAGTTAGGGTATTATAAGTGTCTCGAATTGGAATGATTCCAGCTTTCTTAATTTTCTTGAACAATCTAGCAACATGAACATGCATACCATTTTTCCCGCACACAACCACCAAATTATTCCATGTGAACCTATCAGGGGTATATCCACTAGACCTCATTTCATCCAATGTTAACATCAACTTTTGGAATTTTTCATTTTTCCATATATACCAATGATAGCATTTAAAAGAGCAGAGATTGGGATGCCAACCTACCTTCTTCATCTGTGTGAAAAACTTCAAGGCTCTCTCCTCCCTTCCTACCTTGCCAAATGCAGATATCGACATTATGTATGTAAAAGAATTAGACTCCACTCCTTTTCTTACCATAGTATCCATCAGAGCAACAACTTCATCACAGAGTCCAATAGTATAGAAAGCTGAAATCAATTCATTGTGGGTAACAATATTGGGTTGGCATTGTTTGTTTTTCTCCATTTCAGCCAAAATATTGAGCGCTTCTCCATGCAATCCTGATTTCCCATAGACATTAAGAAGTACATTGTATGTGATTCTACCAGGGGCACATCCTGCTACCTTCATCTCTTCGAAAATATTTGATGCTTCTTCACACAGCTCTCCTCTGGCACAAGCAGCTATGATGGTGTTGTAGGTGTACTCATCAGGCCTACGTCCTCGATTTTTCAACTCCTCAAAAAGTAATACTACTTTGTTCCAAGAATTACCTATCTTGCCATATACATCCAAGATTAAATTGTAGGTGATAAAATTAGGTTCGCATCCATATTCCACCATCCTATTGAACAAATAAATCGCTTCTCTGTACATGCCACTTTGGGGATAAGTAGAAATTAAAGAGGTGTATGCATAGGCATCTATAGGATACCTTTCTAGCTGAAGCTTAAAAAATAAATCAGTTGCTTTGGAGCACTGAGCTTCTTGGCATAAAGTCTTGATTATTAGTGTGATCACTTGAGAATTTAGCTTGTGATCCTCATGGTTTCTCATCCTAAGCCTGTGATAAATTATACACATTCTCTTGGAAAATTCCTTCAGATTCATCCCTCATACAGCTCTGGTTTTCTTTTAGAAGCGGAGGCATCCTTCCCCCGATCCCCACCGATGAGATAATAGTCTCCTGGATACACCCAAATTGACAATCTTGGCCTCAAACTCTGAGTCCAATAAGATATTCCTCAAGTTCAAGTCTTGTGATATGGAGGCCTGCAATCATTATGCAAATAGTATACAAATAGTATAGCATATGAGCTACACCAACTGCAATCTTATGTCGCACTACCCATCCTAGCGACTACATTGATTTTGATCCTCCATGAAGGCACTCAAACAGGATTCCATTTTCTATGTATTAAAATACCAATAACTTTAAATCTACTTCTCCACTTGAGATGCAAAACAGGAGCTTTAGGATGTTGGCATGCATAATCACGCCCAGGGTTTCATTGTCTAAGGCCATGCTGCTACCTCGACCTAGTTCCTTATGCATTCACACTGCCTTCCAGGCCTCTATCGCCCATGTCAATGATGGTTCCAAGACCATTCTCACCATTCTCTGCACTGTATACACTAGGGGCACCAGAACTATAACTCTCATCGTCATATGGATACGGTGCCACAATTCCATTTCCGTATTTATGGAAATTACGAGAATGGCTACAAATGATGCCACTTCTGTTTACATTTACGGTTCAAGGGCATACATATCTCAACTGGTTCAAATTCCTCGAGGACGAGGTTCAACCTCGTCACTTGCCAAGGCCTTAAAGTTAACATTCCTGCTTAGGTTTAGAAATTTGTACCATGCAAACCATAGCTATTATGTTATTTGTCACTTCGGGAATATCCCACTGAGATCAATTCCTACTAATGCCAGAGAGGTCGAAAATTTTCCTTAACGTGTAGTTTCTCTGTGCAGTGAATATGGTTTCTTCCTCTTTTCTTGTGTTCACGTTCCAATGAATTCGAGCAGAAAATCTCGGTAGCTTTACAACATTCACTTTGTGGATTGATTGGTCTCAACCATTTGCTCCAAATCCTCTGTCATGTACTCTGCACAATTTTAGTCATACATAGGGTTTACTGGGCTATTCATGATTTCATGCCAGACCAGAAAAACTAGCTCTCCCATTTTCCTTGGACAGCTACGAATTCTTTACTTGACACTTGCGCATTCCCATGCCTACTATATTTTCTATTCAGAGGCTAAATCCCACATTTTCCGAGAAGAAAATGAATTTTTTGTTTTAAATAGGTTTCAAGTTTGATATTTGACAACAATGAGCCCGAGGCTATACACGTTGTGACAGTTTCTTGGGACTTGGAAGGATGTGTCCTCTCCTCATGACTTGGACTAGGACTTAATGTATAATTTTATTTTCCCTTTTCGATAATATTTGACTAGAATAGGGAATAAATAGGAAAAAATATCATTAGGTAAATTTTAGACATGCAAATGGCTAATTAGGAATAGTTTAGGGTGTTTTAGCACTTGAATGCAAATAGCCACATAAGGATGAATTTGAACATTTTTGGCAAATAAAGAAAGGATCGAGGAGAATGGCGTGGATGTAGCAAAAGGTAGCGAGAAAAAATGAAGCATAAGGAGCTAGAGGCCAAATAGAATGATAGAGAGAGAAGCTTTGAAAGGAATCAAAACCAGTGCTAACAATGGCTCTAATTGGGGAGATATGCCCCCTGCTGGCTATCAAGAACCGTAGTTCTAGTGCCTTGTCTCTCCAACCAACGATCTTGCTTATTAAAACAAAAAATAGCATGCCTAGCCATTGGGTAATGGATTCAAAAGCATCATTTCAATTTTGCAACTTATTTCTCCAAACTGAAGGCGGATTCAAATTGAAAAATGAAATCTAACTTTCTATAAAAATGCTCAAAACAATGAGCTTATTCATTCCTTTACTTCTAATCTGATTTGAATGTAAATTTTCATGCAATATGGAACTTGTCGTACAACCATTCAAACAACTGAAAAACCTCATATGGATTTTGAATCTTAAAGGCAAAACTGAAAGAATCCATATCATAACCTAGTGCAGCTCATGATGAAAATAATCACAATGCAGGATACTCATAAAGCATTGAATTTCTGCACTATAAGAAGCCTCCAAATCATCAGCTACTGAATGAGGAAAAACATTAAATGCTACCTCTGCAATGATGTCCCTTTCAAAATTCCAAAAGGTATAGCTATTTATCCAAAACTTCCACTGAAAATCTGATCTCTGCATCCCCGTGAAATCACCATTGGATCCGGAACAATGGAGTCGCTAGGTGAAAAACTGTAGTCCTCTTCAAGTTATCAATTCCTATTCACCTTTAAGAATCGATCTTCAGCAATTAAAATAAGAGACTCGAGAGAATACTTCGTTTCAAGATCTTTGACTCCTGACAGATGCACCAAAAGATGTTGGCACTGGAATCAGCACTTGGAGTGCGTCAAGCACCTGACCAAACACATCCTAAGCTCTACGGAAATTTTTTATGGTTTTATTGCGTTTTTTGGAAAGTGGTTGGATCTCAATCACTTTGAAAGGAATGTTGAACAACTAAAAGACTCTGACACATATGAGGGCACTGATATATGATGTGGTAGCAAGGTTGAGTTTGTAGTCAAATAGGCAGAAGAATAAAATAAATACAGTGGGTCTATATGATAGAAGTCCACTACGTAGATAAAAGGATAATAAAGGATTCCAGATATGAAATGCATTAATGAAAGAAGGATTTCACAAGACTTACAGTAATCTCATCATACATCTAAAATATTTCTGTCACAGGGAATGCTTATGAACATATTTTCTACACAAATGTTATCAAGAAAGCTTGTAGAACAAGATTAGTAGAAATTAATAATCATGTATTGTTTTATCATAAGAATAACAAAAACATGAGACATTGTATATATATCACAATCTAGAAATGAATATCTGAGACCTGGAAACACATAAGGAAAATACACACACCATATTATTTGTGAATCCTCAAGAGTGTAACTAGAATGTATTATATGTTCCAAAATACATTGTTCATGAATGACATGAGAATTAGCAACAAGGCACTCGGCCATGTGCTTCCAACCCTCTCCTCGCCCCCTCTTTCTGATTTGATTGCTTTACTCTCTATTTATACAAAGCTAACAGATCTTCTAAGATCCACAACTTTGGGTAAGTTGTTTATTCGAAATTTATTACAATTTACTAAAGATAGTAAAGCTTATCTAAAAAATGCATTAGATGTACAATAGTATATTTGAAAAACACTAAATGAAATTTAATTGTTGATGAATATTGAGCTGATGATGTGGAGGGTTGCCCCAGGATTTCTGGAAAATCTTCCTCCAAAAGTGCAACTTTAGCAAGTTGTTGCCTTAAACCCTTTACCACCTATATTTGGATGCCCTCAACTGTTGTCTTGAAATGTGGAACTACTTGACACCTAATCAATCCTTTTCCTTTTACCTTAATTGTCTTCACTGCAGCAAGAAATGTGGAACTGCCTGCCACCTGCACCAATTATTCCCTTTAAATATAGAAAGTATTCGATGAACTATTACTTATGATCTTCCTTGAAATATGGGTCAAATCTGCCACCTGAACAACCCCTAAATCCACTGCATTCAAATTTCTGGGAAAAATTTGCTGCATTCAAATTTCTAGGAAAATAACTACTTGCTGGGTTTGCTGTAAAAATCATATTTTCTGTAAAAGGCAGCTATTTCCTGGAAATGACTAAAAATCTCCCGAAACAGTAAACTGTGAGGCTCAATCTCTATAAAAAACTTACGCATGATAATAAAATGTTACTAGCAGCATGATCTTCAAAAATTAAAACCAAACCAAAACATGAGATTCACTTCATCTGCTGGTTTTCCTATATATCTTCTAGAATTCAGTCATGTCTTTCTTGAGTTAAAATCAGAAAAAAGTTTCCAGCTAAGGTTGGTTGACTAGGCTCCAAATGTGACACATCATATGGCTGGGAAAAATAGTTGTAGGATTAATAAGCAAAGAATACTTCATGGATTCCGGATTCGTGACAGTCTTTTGCATATCAACTGAAATATGAGGGATTGCACCATATGAAGAAGATACCCCTAACACATATGGATGATCTATTCTGCGAGTCCCAAACATTTGTTTTTGATTTCGTATAGTGTCCATCTCCTTCTTGGTTTTCTATAATCCAGCTTTAAATGCCCATAATTTTCCTGCACGTATTTGTGCTTTAGCTAACGGAATTGACTTGTCTAGTTTTGCATTCCTGGCAGCCATTTCTACTTTCCTTCCACTACTCTTTCCGTAAGCCCCAATCAGGGTGTTATAAGTGTCTCAAACTGGAATGATTGCAGCTTTCTTCATTTCCTCGAAAACTCTAGCAACATAAACATGCATACCAATTTTCTCGCACATAGCCACCAGAGTATTCCATGTGACCCTATCAGGGGTATAGCCACTACATCTCATTTCATCCAATGTTAACATCAGCTTTTGGAATTTTTCATTTGTCCATACATACCAATGATAGCATTGAAAGTGCAGAGATTGGGATGACAACCTGCCTTTTTCATATGTGTGAAAAACTTCAAGGCTCTCTCCACTCTTCCTACCTTGCTAAATGCAGATATCAGTATTTTGTATTTAAAAATATCGGGCTCCACTCTTTTACTTACCATAGTATCCATCAGAGCATCAAATTCATCATAGAGTCCAAAAGTAAATAAAGATGAAATAAATTTATTGTGGGTAGCAAAATTGGGTTGGCACTGTTTGTTATTCTCCGTTTCAGCCAAAATATTGAGTGCTTCTCCATGCAATCCTGATTTCCCATAGACATTAAGAAGTACATTGTATGTGATTCTACCGGGGGCACATCCTGCTGCCTTCATCTCTTCAAAAATATTTGATGCTTCTTCACATAGCTCTCCTCTAGCACATGCAGCTATGTTGGTGTTGTAGGTTTATTCATCAGGCCTACGTCATCGATTTTTCAACTCCTCAAAAAGTAATACTACTTTGTTCCAAGAATTACCCATCTTGCCATATACACCGAGGATTACATTGTAGGTGAAAAAATTAGGTTCACATCCATATTCCACCATTCTATTGAACAGATAAATCGCTTCTATGTACATGCCACTTTGGGAATAAGTAGAAATTAAAGAGGTGTACACATAGGCATCTATAGGATATCTTTCTAGTCGAAGCTTAAAAAATAAATTAGTTTCTTTGGAGCACTGAGCTTCTCAGCATAGAGTCCCAATTATTAGTGCAATCGCTTGAGAATTTATCTTGTGATCCTCATGGTTTCTCATCCTAATCCTGTGATAAATTATACACATTCTCTTGGAAAATTCCTTCAGCTTATCCCTCATAAAACTCTGGTTTTCTTTTACAAGTGGAGGAATCCTTCCCCCTATCCCCGCTGATGAGATAATAGTCTCCTGGATACATCAAAATCAGAAATTTTGGCCTCAAAATCTAATTCCAACAAGATATTCCTCGAGTTCAAGTCTCTATGTGATATGGGAGGCGTGCAATCATTATGAAAATAATATACAAATAATATAGCCTATGAGATAAACCAATTTCAATATTATGTCGCACTGCCCATCCCAGCAACTGCATTGATTCTTATCCTCCATGAAGGCACTTAAACAGCTTCCATTTTCTATGTATTCAAATATCAATAACTTGAAATCTGCTTCTACAATTAAGATGCAAAACAGGAGATTTAGGATGTTGGCATGCCCAATCACACCTAGGGTTTCATTGTCCTAGGTCATGCTGCTACCTCGACCTAGTTCCTTATACGTTCACACTGCCTTCGAGGCCTCTGCTGCCCATGTCAATGATGGTTCCTAGACCATTCTCACCATAATCAGCATTGTATCCACTAGGGGCACCAATACTGTAACTCTCGTCATCATATGGATACGGTGCCACAAGTCCATTTCTGTATTTATGGAAATTACAAGAATGGCTACAAATTATGCCATTTTTGTTTACATTTACGGTTCAAGGGCGCACATATCTCAACTGGGTCAAATTCCTCAAGGACGAGGTTCGACCTCGTCACCTTCCAAGGCCTTAAAGTTAACATTCCTGCTTGGGTTTAGAAATTTGTACCATACAAACCATAACTATTTTTTTATTCGTCACTTTAGGAATATCCCATTGAGATGAATTCCTACTAACGCCAGATAGGCCTAAAATTTTTCGTAATGTGTAGTTTCTCTGTGCAGTGAATATGGTTCCTTCCTCTTTTCTTGTGTTCACGTTCCAACGACATTTAGTAGAAAATCTCAGTAGCTTTACACCATTAAGTTTGTGGATTGTTTGGTCTCAAATATTTGCTCCAAATCCTCTCTCATGTACTCTACACAATTTAATTCATACATAGTGTTTACCGGGCTATTCATGATTTCATGCTAGACCAAAAAAACTAGCACTCCCATTTTCCTTGGACAACTGTGCATTCTTTGCTTGACACTTGCACATTCCCATGCCTTCTATATTTTCTGTTCAAAGGCTAAATCCCACATTTTTCGGGAAGGAAATGAATTTGTTATTTTAAATAGGTGTCAAGTTTAATATTCGATATCCATGAGCCCGAGGCTATACACATTGTGACATTTGCTTGGGACTTGGTGCGATGTGTCCTCTCCTGATGACTTGGGCTAGAACTTAGCTCTTTAGCTCTTGGAATTAGCTCTCGGTTATATGACACTTGGTTGTGGTTGTGTGTTGAGGATTTGAGTTTTGGTTGTGGTTGTGGTTGTGGTTGTGTGTTGAGGATTTCAGCTTAGAGCTAGGGAGCTTGATGAAGCCCATTTTTTTATTCTGCTAAAAGTTATGATAATTTTATATAAAAATATAAAATTAATGTATAATTTTATTTGACCTTTCGATAAGATTTGACTACAATAGGGAATAAATAGTACAACATATCATTAAGTAGCTTTTAGACAAGAAAATGAATAATTAGGAATAGTTTAGGGCATTTTAACATTTGAATGAAAATAGCCACATTAGGATGACTTTGAACATTTTTTGCAAATAAAGAAACGATCGAGGGGAATGGCAAGGATGTAGAAAAAAGTAGCGAGAAAAATTGAAGCATAAGGAGCTAGAGGCCAAATGGAATGATAGACAGAGAAGCTTTGAAAGTAATCAAAACCAGTGTTAACACTACCCACCAGAGGGCACTCCATCTGAGGTGCCTTGGGATGTTAGGGAGGCCATAGAGGCTATGAAAGAGATCAACAAGGATGAATGAGTTGCACAAAAGATGAGCAACCATTTAAGTAGGGGGGTGATGATGAGGATAATCAATAGGTACATTTTAAGGGGTTGCAATGCCATCTTTCAGCTTATTAAATATCTCTCTCTCACATTTATTTATATTTTTGTCATATTATGCTTAGTGAGAATGATGAAATATGTTTGTCTTGTCACCTAATATGATTTAATTGCAAGAAATGAACCAATTTTTGAGACAATTTCGACCTAAGGTCTCAGAGTAGACAACAAGGAGAGATTGTAGAATGGTTTTCCACCTCCTTAACTCCCTCAATCAAACCAAGATTACACCAAGATCTCTCCCATCAGCTCAAAGGAAAAAGTAGCCAATAAAGTGGTAGTTATGAGGAGCCAAGCTTCACTCTTCTCAAGATCAAGGAGACCAAATTCATATTTTATAGGGAGTTGTTGGTACCTACCGTTTTGTATAAATAAACATGTAGAAGAGCTCACTAGGATTCGAAATTTATTTGCAGCTAGGTAGCTCTTGAGCTCAGGATTATAATTTTTTTACTGTCTACTGTGCATACAACACTATCACATCTAAGTTCGTACGAACCCCGGGTTGATAATTAAAGTTTAGTAGCCCTTTGGAGTTGCAACAATCTTGGTGAAATACGAGGGCTCACGAGTTCTCTCTTCTCCACAAGGCATGTTTCCTCCTTGCAGTGTTGACCTCTCTCTGCCAATACCTTGTGCTAACTTGAATTTTTCCTCTTTTGGTTGTCCCTTTTTCAAAGTGAGCATGGATTTCATACTCTTTCTCTAGCCTCATAAATTTGAGAAGCCTCGGGCCATTACAACACAACAACTAGCCTTCAACAGTTGTTACACCATTCATATTTTCTTTTACAGCAAGTAAACTACATAACCCAAGCATAATACCTCCTAAGTATCTAGAATATGTGTCCCTACTCAACCCATTTGTTTAACTATTAAAATTCTTTACAAGGGAGAAATCAATAACTAGGGGTTGTCAGAGTCCCCTTCCCTTTGAGGTTAACACCATCCTCGATGTTATTTTTCCATATGCACCACAAGAAACAAAACGAAACACACATATTGTTTGGTGTACCTTCATGTGTACAAATCTATACATTATTTTTACATTGAATCTTATATGCATAGTGGTTTACCAACCACTCAGTAATAATTAATTTTCAAATTTCAGCCATCTCACCATGGCCTTTTGAAATTCTTTGATGCTTTAGAGGTGTTCAATCCAACTTTGAATGTTATCTTCCTTTGGAGTGATACTTTCCTCCCACGCTTTCCTATATCAAAACATATAGGTTTCCATTAGATTCACAGTAAGGAATTGTAATGTTTTAATTATGCCTCTTTCCTAGTCCATCAGTCTATCAAGGGAGTCCATAGGTGTCCCACCTACTCCCTTTTCCAAAACAAGAAAAACTAGAGGTTGATCCCTCCACCCTCAGGGGAATCTAGAGACACATGTCTCCACCCTCAATCACCAATAAGGGAATCCGAAGGTTGATACCTCCACCCTCAAGGGAACCTAGAGACTTGTGTCTCCACCCTCAATCATCAACAAGGGAATGTAGAGGTTGATACCTCCACTCTCAAGGGAATCCAAACACTTGTGTATCAACGCTCAATAAAAAAAAGTGAATCCAGTTGTTGGTACCTCCGCCATCAAGGGAATCTAGAGACTTATTATGTCTCCATGCATAGACATGAGGTGCTATTTCCTCTAATATATTTTTCCTCATGCCAAAAGTCATGTTGTTTTTCTCTTTGTTGATATATCTTTCAGTCTTTAGAATTAAATTTTCATAATGTAAACACTCCATAATTCATGAGTTCATATTCTCATGCTATTAAAATTATATATTAATCAAGCCTACCTTGTGTTAGGGTCCCGTGATTTGGCTGATTGGCAAGCCAAATGACAGTGTAACATCAAACCAGTCTTTGGAGCCCAAGAACCTAGCCTTCCTGGACTCAGAGAGGGCTCTCTTTATCTGTGCAAGGGATATCTGTGTGTTTTCTTATTGTGTTCTGATTTTAGGCTAGTTATGAAGTAGGTTTTTGGTTTTGGTTTTTAGGTTGCGAGGGATGAACTGATCAAAGACATAAGATAGGTGAAAATATGTTAGATCAACTGGGCTATGGGGTTGAAAAGGTCAAGAAAGCTTTCAGATAGTGACACAAGGTTGTCGAAGGGCCAATTTGATTCGAGGTAAAATGGATCTTTGGGCAAAATGGAGTGAGATGGACATCAAGTTTGTGAATAAAAAAGGATTTCAAGCACAAAAAGTTTAATATCTGACATAAACATGGTAGGGAAAACCATTAATCATGAGAAATGTAACTGTAAACTAACTAATGCAGAGAAATAAACATTCAAGCCATGCATAGAGATATATAACTCTCTAACTTTAGGAAATGGCTATCAGACTTTGGGGAAACACATCTAAGACAGACAAACAACTAAAATCACTATGTCAGAACGCCTAAACACAGTACTTTGAGCTATTGGGCACTTTGAAAACAAGATTGCATAGTCTTAGGCAAAGGGCAAGATCAGAACAAGACCTCCTTGGTTCAACAAATGACAATCTAATCAATCAAAGAGAAGTTTCATAGGTGGAACTATGGCTAGCCATGAGTAAGCAGGACATACCATAAATCATACTTAGCATGCATAAAACCATGAATGAAACAAGCAAACAATATTATTAAGTTATTAAAGAGCAATCAAGAATTCTTTAATGTGACTAAGAATGAAGAAAACATGGAAGCTATAAGGAAATAGGAAATTTGAGGTGCCTCCAAGGGCATGCCTCAAATTTGTTCTCTACTGTCCTATAGCAAGAAAGAACATAGATTTATGAATGAAAACTAAGAAACAAAACAGAGAGAGAGACACTATACCATTCTACCAAGTCATGGAATCCAACAACAATCCTCTTTCATCATCCAAGAACATCCAAGAAACTATCCAAAAGCATGAGACAAGCATTTCTTACAAAGCTTATATGACCATATATTGCTTCTATTCATCAAGTTCAGCCTTGTTTACAATGAAAGCCTTTGGAATATATAGGCCAAAGTGAGGAAAACCTCTTAGTTCAACTTGCAATCTCACTAGCCTATCCAAAATATCTGATTTTGTCCTTGAGGCTTTGCAAAGCCCAAGGCACAAAATATCTAATAAAATATCTAAAAAAATGCTAAAAGAGGGAAATATATTGAATTTTCATAACTTATCATGTACAAAAATAGCTAAACGCACATGAAGAAAAGTCACTTTTGAAAGGTTCAATTTTTACAAAAATACTCAAAAAATACATCAGCAAAAGGTCCCCTGACTTGCTGGCAACGTTTGGAGGCCTTCTTGATGTTGAAACGAGGCTCATGATGGCTCGTTGGAAAGATATGAGTGTCTACTTTCTGAAAATGTTTAACTTTCTCCCAAATGACAACTGGAAGTCATCCAAAAATAGACCTGTGTGTAAAAAACCAGAAAATAGGCCTTGCTGATAAATGGGGCAGAGTGTAGAAAAATCGAGTGTTTTTCGCCATTGTGGAGGAGAAAATGATCTTCAATTGTTCTGAAAATCGCTGAGTATGTTCCTATGAAATTATGGGATCCAAGGATACCATTTTCATCCTTTGATGATGCCCCAAACTGAAATGGCGATGCCCATGAGTTTTGGCCAAAAACCCAAAAATGACAAAAAACCAAAACATGTCGAATTTCGCCCAAACTTGGCGAGCATGACCCTCAAGGGTTTTCAGAAACATGTTGTGAATCAGAGGCCAAGATTTGGATCCTTGAGGTGTCTTTCCTCAATTTTGGTGCCGAGCGCTTCCCTTTAGCCTCCTTGATTTTTTCCTGAGCAACCTTCAATTTTCACTGGGCAAACTGATTTAGCTTTATATAATGCCCGGTCATCCTCCGTTGAAGGTCCAAGTCCCTATTTTCCTTCTCCAATTTCTTCTCCAAGTGATCATTAACTCTCTCAAGCCATGCTTCCCGATTGTTCTCTATCTCTTGTTCGAACAATGCAGTGAGGGGTAGATTGGAGAAGGGCATCTTCTTCTTCCTTTTGTTTCTCAAGGGCCTTTTTTAGCCCCATGGTTCTTGGCCTCTTTTGCCTGGGTTGATCTTCACCTTCTCTTTGATCGAAATCACCCATGAGTTCTTCCAATCTCACTTGTGCTTTGGAGGCCTCCTTTTTGTATTTGATGGCCCGTGTCTCATATACAGCCATATGGACACTCATCTGCTTGTTTTGAACTTGCAAAAAGTGATTGAAGTTCCTAGCCCTATCAAGATCAGTCCTCAAAGCATTAATTTGGCTTTCTCTATGAATCAAGAGATTTTCTAGGATTCGGGCTTCATTATCACTATCATCACTTTGGATTTGGATGATGTCGAATTCACTTTCCTGTTCATGACTACTTTCTTCCTTGTCCTTCCCTTTGCTTTGGGTGGATTTTTTAGTCTTCTTCCTCTTGGGAAATTCGAGCATGGGATTTTTGGGCAATTTTCCCTTGCTTCAGAGGGCCCTAGTCACATTTGGAGTTACAAATCTAAGTACCCTTTTCCTTGATATCCGAGGCTTGGCCACTTTCGGAGAAGAGAGCATGGCCCCTTGCCTAGGAGAGGCAGCTAGCACATGCTCAATGGGCTCTTTACCCTTGTCACTTTGCTCCTCATTTTTGCCATTGTCTTGGATTTATTCATGGATGCCTTGGTTGTCCTTTTGCATTTCCTTTTGAGAGCTGTCCTCCTCACCGTGTTGCACCTGTTTATCATGCTGCCCTTCTTCTTCATGAGGCTGATGTTCCTTTTTATGAGGATTTTGTTCATCATTATGAGGCTGCTGTTCATCATAATGAGGCTGTTGTTCATCATGCTGTGGCTTCTGTTCATCATGCTGTGGCTGCCCCTGTTCATCATGAGACTGCTCACCCTCACTGTGCTACACATCTTCATGCTGCTGCCCTTCATCATCTTCAGGAGTCTGTTGTTCTGCCTCACTATGATGTTGCTCATCATCATGCCCTTCTTCCCCTTGTTGTTCTGCCTCACTGTGATGCTGCTCATCATCATGCCCTTCTTCATCATCCCCTTGCTGTCCTGTTTCATCATGCTGCTGCTCATCATCACTTTCCCCTTCTTGCTCATGCTCTTCTTCCTCATCATGCTCTTTTGTTTGTTCTATGGTAAACTTGAGCTTCTTGGGAACAGGTTTGCTAGAAGAAGGCGAAGGATGGTGAGTAGGAGGTGTAGGAGATGTATGAACTGGAGGGACAGTGGAGAAATCCAGATGGGTGATAAAAGTATCCCAAGAGACCTCCCTCTTCTCAAGTTGATGAAGAATGATGACTTTGATGAGGGAGTGATGGAAAAGGCAGGTTGTCTGCTGTGAAGGAGGATTTTTTTGAATAGTGGAGGCCATTTTCTCAATGCTTCTATGTAGGAAGATAGGAAGATTTAGCAATTTGGCCCTCGTGAAATGCATGAGCAATCGAATGTGATAGGCATAGCCTCGGGATAATCTTCCCTCACAAGTGAAGTATTTCATGATGATCTTCATGAGGGGGGCGTAGCTAGTAAAAAGATATGAGAAGGGGAAAATGGATGGACATGAATCTCTGTGCTCAGGCTTTAGAAAGGGCTTTTGTTCTTCTGAGTCCAGGTGGCTTTGTTTAAACCACTTCTCCCCAACATAAGGGATTTTAGTGGCCTTGGAGATGGACCTTGGAGAGAATTTGAAATCTAGGCCTGCCAGTTGAAAACGCTTCTCTCGAAACCTCAAAGGACAAAGGTGTGTTAAAGGGGAAAAGCTCTTCACCTCTTGCACTCTTTGGAAAAAATCTAGACACCCAACCTCATGGAAATTGAACAAGACTGATGGGTGGGATTTCACTTCATCAGTGGAAACAGGCTCAAATATCTTGTGCAGGCCACTCCTACTGTCTTGCCTGGGAGGCATCTTGTTTTGAATGCTCTCTGAAAGACCAAGCTGTCTCAAATGGCCTTTGGGAAGTTTTTTTCAGGCACACACCTCTGTCCTGCCTATCAGTCACTGTTTGACCAAGACAACTGCTTGAAATTCTTTGTGAAATATCCTCCCAACACCAACCTTCTGCTCCTTACAAATTACTGTTTTGTCTCTTTTGTGCCAAACAACAAATAGTTATCAAAATAACAAGCACTCAGTCAAATTGTTACTGTGTTTGGGTAAGGTTACAAGGATCCTTTGTGTTTTGGTATAATCAAGACAACCTTGTAAAAAAAAAAACACCCCTCCCAATCAAAACACTCCTCTTGTATTTCACTATTTCACATGCACAGGTAGACAAGAACCCTTTCAAATTGATTTAAAATATTTTCATAGCACACTCTGTTTCATGGAACAAAGGAGGCAGCACTAGTTTTTCTTTTTTACCCTATAGAGAGGTCACTTTTTGAAGTGACAAAGCACTCATACATGATCACTGTTGTTAAAATTAGGCTCATTGTTTCACCTTTCAAACACTGCCTCCACCTTATAACACTATTTTCACCTTATAATTGGCTGACAGAGGTTAGTTTTGTCCTATCATAGCTAGGACACCTTCACCAATTTAAAAAAAAAAAAACCCTCTAACACTGTGCTTTCTTTGACTTGCAAGTAGTGTTATGGTTTATCACTGTTTTGAGGGTAGCTTTAGGCCTGTTGAAACTAATATGAACACTCCACTAGCCTCCCACTGTAACAATATTTGTCAATATTTTTAACAAATCACCTTGATTTTCCTACCAAGACCTCCATTTTTTAATCACCATTTAGTCTTGAAAACATGGCAACCATCACCCATTTAGAAACTCAAATACACAAAGGAGGCAAATAAAAATACCTCGAAGATGAATTGTGGCCTTTGCTTGAAGAGTTGAGAAGCTTCAAGACTATTTTGGAGGCATTTTGATTGTTCGAACATGCGCGACACGTTGAAATGGAAGAGCGTCGCGTAATAGACAGGGTGTCGGGTCGACCTTCGGGCAGTTGTGACCGCACCTACAGGCGCACCGCGCAGTAATGTAACCCCTTTGTAAATTTTCTCCTAAACGTGCTGCGTGCTCTTCCAAGCGTGCCGCGCAGTCTTAACACTTCAAACTCTGCACATTTTCGCTTGAATTTCTCGTTTCGGTCAGCGAGCAACCAGGAGGATGTGTTGCTCGCGTTTTTGAATTTCCAATAGGCCCTGCAACGGTCTCTAACTCCCTTTTGAAAGCGAAAAAGTCAATGTCCTTTTGATATTTTCTTGGTGAGGGTTTTGAAAACCTTTGGAAAAGCTTTCAGATTTAAACAAAACATGAAGCACTTGCCTTGTGATTTCATCACTTAAAACCTATAAAGACTCTTTTTGCACTAATCCTTTTGACAAGATGCTGAGTTTGACTTTTGAAAAGGTAACATAGTGATGATTTTTGTTTAGGTAAAAAGGCCTTGTTCAGGAACTGCAAATCTCCTCTACTGCCTTTTCACTGTTCTTCATTAAAAAGGAATCTCTTCCACTGCTGACCTCTTAATGACCTTTTTAAAGGAAAAATTTGCTCAAAAACATACTTAGTTTTTCACTGATTACAGAGTTTGCACCATTAATTTTAAGCTTTTGGAAGGACGAGTTGACAGAAAGGTATGGTTTATGAATTTTTTGGTTTTTTATGGAGTTTTAGGCCTATTGGAGGCTAGTGGAGTCGCCAGGTGGAACTTGGTTGTTCTTGTAAGGATGTAGCTATGGTCCACCACCAGTAACTAGGGAAAAGCCAATCTGGGAATGTTTTTTGGGGTTTTTCTGAGTTTTTATGCGCAACCTATGGTTTATTAGAGTGTTCTAAACCTGATTCATCACTTTGCTAGGGTGGTTAAAACAAAAAGAGTTTACTCTAAATGATTCTATGGACTGCTTGCCTGTTTAAATTTTAAAGACTAATGAATCTACAAGAGTTTGCTAGACCTTTATGTACTCAGTTAGTCCCACCGTGATCGCCATTATGTTAAGGTGGCGATGAGGTGGCTAAATGGAAGGTATGTTTGAAGATAAGGGATTTCTGGAGTCCTAAGGTGTACTTAGATTGTCACTAACTCAGAGTCCCACCGTGATTGCCATTATGTTTGGGTCCCGTGATTTGGCTGATTGGCAAGCCAAAAGACAGTGTAACATCAAACCAGTCTTTGGAGCCTAAGGACCTAGCCTTCCTGGACTCAGAGAGGGCTCTCTCTATCTGTGTAAGGGATATCCGTGTGTTTGCTTATTGTGTTCTGATTTTAGGCTAGTTATGAAGTAGGTTTTTGGTTTTGGTTTTTAGGTTCTTAGGGATGAACTGATCAAAGACATAAGATAGGTAAAAAGATGTTAGATCAACTGGGCTATGGGGTCGAAAAGGTCAAGAAAGCTTTCATATAGTGACACAAGGTTGTTGAAGGGACGATTTGATTCTAGGTAAAATGGATCTTTGGGAAAAATGGAGTGAGATGGACATCAAGTTTGTGAATAACAAAGGATTTCAAGCACAAAAAGTTTAATAGCTGAGATAAACATGGTAGGGAAAACCATTAATCATGAGAAATGTAACTGTAAACTAACCGATGCAGAGAAATAAACATTCAAGCCATGCATAGAGATATATAACTCTCTAACTTTAGGAAATGGCTATCAGATTTTGGGGAAACACATCTAAGACAGACAAACAACTCAAATCACTATGTCGGAACGCCTAAACACAGTACTTTGAGCTATTGGGCACTTTGAAAAAAGGATTGCATAGTCTTAGGCAAAGGGCAAGATCAGAACAAGACCTCCTTGGTTCAACAAATGACAATCTAATCAATCAAAGAGAAGTTTCATAGGTGGAACTATGGCTAGCCATGAGTAAGCAGAGCATACCGTAAATCATACTTAGCATGTATAAAACCATGAATGAAACAAGAAAACAATATTCTTAAGTTATTAAAGAGCAATCAATAATTCTTTAATGTGACTAAGAATGAAGAAAACATGGAAGCTATAAGGAAACATGAAATTTGAGGTGCCTGCAAGGGCATGTCTAAAATTTGTTCTCTACTAACCTATAGCAAGCAAGAACATGGATTTATGAATGAAACTAAGAAACAAAATAGAGAGAGAGACACTATACCATTCTACCAAGTCATGGAATCCAACAACAATCCTCTTTCATCATCCAAGAACATCCGAGAAACTATCCAAAAGCATGAGACAAGTATTTATTCCAAAGCCTATATGACCATATATTGCTTCTATTCATCAATTTCAACCTTGTTTACAATGAAAGCCTTTGGAATATATAGGCCAAAGTGAGGAAAACCTCTTAGTTCGACTTGTAATCTCATTGGCCTATCCAAAATATCTGATTTTGTCCTTGAGGCTTTGCAAAGCCCAAGGCACAAAATATCTAATAAAATATCTAAAAAAATGCTAAAAGAGGGAAATATATTGAATTTTCATAACTTATCATGTACAAAAAATCTAAACGCACATGAAGAAAAGTCACTTTTGAAAGGTTCAATTTTTACAAAAATACTCAAAAAATACATCAGCAAAAGGTCCCCTGACTTTCCGGCAACTTTTGGAGGCCTTCCTGATGTCGAAACGAGGCTCATGATGGCTCGTTCGAAATATCTAAGTGTCTAATTTCTGAAAATGTTTAGGTTTCTCCCAACTGACCACTAGAAGTCCTCCAAAAACAGACCTGTGTGTAAAAAACCAGAAAATAGGCCTTGCTGATAAACGGGGCAGAGTGTAGAAAAAGAGAGTGTTTTTCGCCATTTTGGGGGAGAAAATGATCTTCAATTGTTCTGAAAATCGCTGAGTATGTGCCCTTGAAATTATGGCATCCAAGGATACCATTTTCATCCTTTGATGATGCCCCAAACTGCAATGGAAATTCCCATGAGTTTTAGCCAAAAACCCAAAAATGACAAAAAACCAAAACATGTCGAATTTCACCCAAACTTGGCGAGCATGACCCTCAAGGGTTTTCAGAAACATGTTGTGAAGAAGAGGCCAAGATTTGGAGCCTTGAGGTGTCTTTCCTCAATTTTGGTGCCGGGCGCTTCCCTTTAGCCTCCTTGAGTTCTTCCTGAGCAGCCTTCAATTTCTGTCGGGCAAACTGATTTAGCTTTTTATAATGCCCGATCATCCTTCGTTGAAGGTCCAAGTCCCTATTTTCCTTCTCCAATTTCTTCTCCAAGTGATCATTAACTCTCTCAAGCCATGCTTCCCGATTGTTCTCTATCTCTTGTTCGAAAAATGCAGTGAGAGGGGTAGATTGGAGAAGGGCATCTTCTTCTTCCTTTTGTTTCTCAAGGGCCTTTTTGAGCCCCTTGGTTCTTGGCCTCTTTCGCTTGGGCCGATCATTTCCTTCGCTTTTATCGAACTCCCCCATGAGTCCTTCCAATCTCACTTGTGCTTTAGAGGCCTCCTTTTTGTATTTGATGGCCCGTGTCTCATATATAGTTATATGGACACTCATCTGCTTGTTTTGAACTTGCAAAAATTGATTGAAGCTCCTAGCCCTATCAAGATCAGT
Organism: Pinus albicaulis; assembly: GCA_034641835.2. NCBI lineage: Eukaryota > Viridiplantae > Streptophyta > Pinopsida > Pinales > Pinaceae > Pinus > Pinus albicaulis. Next base: position 183,145,029 of record CM076576.1, on the reverse strand, counting down.
CCTCAAAGCATCAATTTGGCTTTCTCTATGAATCAAGAGATTTTCTAGGATCCAGGCTTCATTATCACTATCATCACTTTGGATTTTGATGATGTCGAATTCCCTTTCCTGTTCATGACTGCTTTCTTCCTTGTCCTTCCCTTTGCTTTGGGTGGCTTTTTTAGTCTTCTTCCTCTTGGGCAATTCGAGCACGGGCTTTTTGGGAAATTTTCCCTTGCTTCGGAGGGCCCTAGTCACATTTGGAGTTACAACTATAGGTACCCTTTTCCTTGATGTCCGGGGCTTGGCCACTTTCAAAGAAGAGAGCATGGCCCCTTGCCTAGGAGAGGCAACTATCACATGCTCCATGGGCTCTTTACCCTTGTCACTTTGCTCCTCATTTTTGCCACTGTCTTGGATTTCTTCATGGATGCCTTAGATGTCCTTTTGCATTTCATTTTAGGGTTACATCTTGCCAGCATGTTGCACACTGTTATCAAACTTCTTCTTTCTTCATGAGCACATTGTTCCTTTTATGAGAGCTGGCGGTGATCATAATGAGGCTGCCTTGTTCATCATCTTGTGTTGCTCTTCATCATCTTTGTGGCTGCCCCTGTCCTGGAGCTGCTCACCCTCCTTTGTCTTGTACATCTTCATCTTGCTTCCCCTTCATCATCTTCGGGGAGTACTCTCTTCTCACTATGATGCTGCTCATCATCATGCCCTTCTTCCCCTTGCTGTTCTGCCTCACTGTGATGCTGCTCATCATCATGCCCTTCTTCATCATCCCTTTGCTGTCCTGTTTCATCATGTTTCTGCTCATCATCACTTTCCTCTTCTTGCTCATGCTCTTCTTCCTCATCATGCTCTTTTGTTTGTTCTATGGTAAACTTGAGCTTCTTGGGAACAATTTCACTAGAAGAAGGCGAAGGATGGTGAGTAGGAGGTGTAGGAGATGTATGAACTGGAGGGATAGTGGAGAAATCTAAATGGGTGATGAAAGTATCCCAAGAGACCTCCCTCTTCTCAAGTTGATGAAGAATGATGACTTTGATGAGGGAGTGATGGAAAAGGCAGGCTGTCTGCTGTGAAGGAGGATTTTTTTGAACAGTGGAGGCCATTTTCTCAATGCTTCTATGTAGGAAGAAAGGAAGATTTAGCAGTTTGGCCCTCGTGAAATGCATGAGCAATCGAATGTGATAGGCATAGACTCGGGAGAATCTTCCCTCACAAGTGAAGTATTTCATGATGATATTCATGAGGGGGGCGTAGCTAGTCAAAATATATGAGAAGGGGAAAATGGATGGACATGAATCTCTGTTCTCAGGCTTTAGAAAGGGCGTGTATTCTTCTGAGTCCAAGTGGCTTTGTTTAAACCACTTCTCCCCGACATAAGGGATTTTAGTGGCCTTAGAGATGGACCTTGGATAGAATTTGAAATCTAGGCCTGCCAGCTGAAAATGCTTCTCTCAAAACCTCAAAGCACAAAGGTGTGTTAAAGGGGAAAAGCTCTTCACCTCTTGCATTCTTTGGCAAAAATCTAGACACCCAACCTCATGGAAATTGAAAAATACTGACGGGTGGGCATTCACTTCTTCAGTGGAAACAGGCTCAAATCTCTTGTGCAGGCCACTCCTACTGTCTTGCCTGGGAGGCATCTTGTTTTGAATGCTCTTTGCAACACCAAGCTGTCTCAAATGGCCTTTGGGAAATTTTTTTCAAGCACACACCTCTGTCCTGCCTATCAGTCACTGTTTGACCAAGACAACTGCTTGAAATGCTTTGTGAAATATCCTCCCAACACCAACCTTCTGCTCCTTAAAAATTATTGTTTTGTCTCTTTTGTGCCAAACAAAAACTAGTTATCAAAATAACAAGCACTCAGTCAAATTGTTACTGTGTTTGGGTAAGGTTACAAGGATCCTTTGTGTTTTGGTATAATCAAGACAGCCTTGTAAAAAAAAAAACACCCCTCCCAATCAAAACACTCCTCTTGTATTTCACTGTTTCACATGCACAGGTAGACAAGAACCCTTTCAAATTGATTTAAAAGCTTTTCATAACACACTCTGTTTCATGGAACAAAGGAGGCAGCACTAGTTTTGATTTTTTACCCTACAGAGAGGTCACTTTTTGAAGTGACAAAGCACTCATACATGATTACTGTTGTTAAAATTAGGCTCACTGTTTCACCTTTCAAACAATGGGTTTTCCTTTCAAACACTGCCTCCACCTTATAACACTGTTTTCACCTTATACTTCGCTGACATAGGTTAGTTTTTTCCTATCATAGCTAGGAAAAATTCACCAATTTAAAAGAAAAAAGCCTTTAACACTGTGCTTTCTTTGACTTGCAAGTAGTGTTATGGTTTATCACTGTTTTGAGGGTAGGTTTAGGCCTATTGAAACTAATATGAACACTCCACTAGCATCCCACTGTAACAATCTTTGTCAATATTTTTAACAAATCACCTTGATTTTCCTACCAAGACCTCCATTTTTTAATCACCATTTAGTCTTGAAAACACTAGCAGTAATCACCCATTTGAAAACCTGAATACACCAAGGGAAGCCATCAAAAATACCTCGAAGAAGATGGATTGTAGCCTTTAGCAGAAGAGTTAGGCGGCTTCACAGGAGCTATTTTGGAAGGCATTTGATTGACTGAACATGCGTGACACGTTCTGAAATGGAAGAAGCTGTCCATATAATAATGGGGTGTCGGGTGACCTTAGGAAAATTAAATGTAACCTTGCTAGCAAATTGCTTCTGGAAGCCTTGTGCTTACAGTATTCAGGCGCCATAGTACATTCTTCAAAATTCAAACTCTAAATTTTTTCTTGAATTTCAGACCTGGTCGGAGAAGCGGCTGAGGATGTTGCAGTTTTAGCAAAGTTAACCAATAGGCCCTGCAATGGTCTCTAACTCCCTTTTGAAGGTGAAAAAGTCAATGTCCTTTTGATATTTGCTTGGTGAGGATTTTGAAAACCTTTGGAAAAGCTTTCGGATTTAAACAAAACATGAAGCACTTGCCTTGTGATTTCATCACTTAAAACCTATAAAGACTCTTTTTGCACTAATCCTTTTGACAAGATGCTGATTTTGACTTTTGAAAAGGTAACATAGTGATGGTTTTTGTTTAAGTAAAAAGGCCTTGTTCAGGAACTGCAAATCTCCTCTACTGCCTTTTCACTGTTCTTCATTAAAAAGGAATCTCTATCACTACTGACCTCTTTAATGACCTTTTTAAAGGAAAAATCTGCTCAAAAACATACCAATGATTTGTGAAGCATCTTTTTCCATTCTTACAAGGAGATAACTCATCTTTTGTAAAACTTAAATTGACAGTTTCTGCTCCTGATGTTTTGAAGGTGGTCATGCCCACTATGAAGCTGATTGAATTGGTAGGTGTTGTTTTGAGCCTCTCTTTTGACTGTGGGTGAAAAAAATCATTTGAAACTGTAAGTGAAAAATTCTGTTATAAAAGGTCTCCATCATCAAGGCAACTAACTAACCTTAGATTGACAAGGTAATCTAGTCCTCAACTTTATGGAGATATAGCAGGGGATGGTGAGCTGAAGTTTAAGATGTAAAATTCGAAAACTGTCCCTTTGTTCCTTTGTGAAGGAAGTCTGCAAGGATAATGAATTTCTCATTCATTTTACCATTTTGACAGCAGTCCCTTTGAAATCTAAACCATACTGAAAATGAATGCTCTTCATCTTTACATAATGGTGAGCCTTCTACTTGTAATGAAGGTGGCCTATTTTTGACAAATGCCTGGGTTATTTTCGACTCCTGTTTTAACCAAATGAAAAAAGGTTTATGAATACACTGTTAGTGGTTTTCTTTGTACTTGATGGCAGAAGTCAGTTTGAGACCAAGACTATTTGACTTCTTTGGCCATTTTCTTAACAATATTTCTTCATTGATAATCATTCCATTAGCTTCACAGTGTATTCCAATAACAGTGAAACTTATGTAAACAACTTTCAAAAGCACCACTGCTTTTCTTCTACTTTTAACACCATTTTCTATTCACAAACCTTCAGTTTCTTTCCCACTGCTCTTAAAATTTTCCTTTTAGTCAGTGAAAAACCCTAAAATCAAACTCCGTCCCTGGCCCTCTTCTTATAGATGGAGGCCTTTCTCAGTTTTTCAACCCTCTGCTCATGTATGGAAGAGTTTTTCTTAGTTATGCCATTTCATCAACTTTTAAAATAGTGGTAGCTTTCCTTTCACTGCCTATTCATACTTGAGCAAATGAAGATGACAAACTGTTAATAATTCATGATGGGAATTTCTCTGGGACATGTAATTCTGCTTTCCAAATACCTTTGTGCCTCTTTAAACATCACAAGAAATTTGGCTAATATCTGAAAAGCATTTCTTGTCATTCATAATTTACTAAAATTTGACTGTGATTGCAGGAGCTTAGCGAAACAACTTTCTGCCCTGTAGCTGCATCCCAGGCTCAAAACCACATGAGAAGCAGTTGTCTTGTCATGTTGAGTTAAATACTGTCTTCTGGAATACTGTAATACTTCTTCTTTTGAAAGATCCATTGAAACACTATAAAAGTACCTAATATCAGTTTGACCTATGGCACATGCATTGCTGAGACTTCAAGGCTTGTTAGTGGCGCGACTTGAGTGTGTAACCAGAATTTATTTGTAGAATAGGAAGGCCTGTTAGGACTGGCTGATAGTAGATAGAGGTTCTTTGGCTTTAGGATAGTTTTCCAAGGGAGAAATGCCTAAAGCACCACTACCTAACTTAGGGGGGACTTCTTGGACAGATTTGGATTGTTTTATTTGGAGCTGATGGACAAGCTAGTATGGCTGAGGCTAGATAGGACTTGAAAATGAGGTTTTATCTTGTCATGGGCTGATTGAAAAGGTAGGAGGGCAAAAAATGTTTATGGGTGTTTTCCAGCTGGCAAATTTGACAATTTTTTAGATCAGCTGCTAGAAAACTTGGCTGTAACAACTAGTCATCACCAACAAGTGAAAAATACTGATGACTAACACCTTGCCCACTTGATTCCCTCACAAAAGTAGGAATCCTTTATGCCATTCACATCTACATCAAGAAAATCAAAACAACCACTCTTCCAAAAGAATGACCCCTGACGACCCTATCACACAATGGAATTTTTATGCTCATATACATATATTCATCATCATGAGCATGTATAACATATACAATTGTATGTGTTTATAAGTAAATATTAAGACAAGTTTCCTTTATCCGTGCATAGGCATGCATAACATTGTGAATCACAGTTCCCATCATGGAAAAGACACTTATTACCTCATGCTCGTTTTCATGTCTAGGAGTAACTCTAGAATATGTTTCATCATTGGCCTTTTCTAACCCATATTACTAGCTTGAAGTTCCTTGTTGCGTGGAACTCACTTAGCTGATCATTATTCATGTCCATTACATGCAACCCTCTTCAACTCTCTTTCACCAAGCTTCATTGCCTCCCTGCCACCTTCAATCAATTCGAATTGGGGCCCTAAGCCCGAGTATTTAAATAAAAGGAATGCCATAACATTAATAGGTAATGCAAGAAGAAGAAAAAAATGCGACACCGTAGAAGAGATTAAAATCCGTGATTGCAATCATAGAGGAAACCACACACAAAGCAATGTGGTCATGTACAAATATCAAATCAAAATGATCTCCATAATGGAATGATCTAGGTGGATATTGGAGGCCACCCACCTATTCCACTTCAGGCTCCACAATTTTTTCTTTACTTTTTTTTCAGTTTCCTTGACTGTAGCACATTTTACTATTTTTAGCAGTTTTTTTGGGTCCTGAACTTTCAGAGCCATTTTGAGGCCCTAAACAATGTTTTTTGGGAAAATCGGGAGAAACATGGTTCATTATCAAATTTTTCTCACATCGAAATTTGTCTTACTCAGATAGATATTTCTAACAAGGTATTGTGTGAGTCAAACGAAAATTGTATGCCAAAGTTATGTCCCCATGAAGTTGATGTACCAATTTACCCAAATGAGGCCCATAGTTTTGGCGCTTCATCTCCTAGGGTTAGGTTTTTGGATTTTTATGGTTTTCCATTTTTTCTCAATAATAAATTGGCCCTCGAGCACCATTGTAAGACAATTAATAGGCCTGTATCCACCACATCTCTTCTCAGAGATAAGATACCAACGCCCTAGCTAGTTTATTTCCATTTTGTCTGTAGGCATATTTCAGTTATGTGATACTAATGAAATGAAGTATTATTTATATTGTATCTCTGTTTTTATGTGTATTTATATATTTTATTTCATTCCTGTAGAAGTCTGGATTAGTGTTATTAGAGCAATCTTCTCTTTCTCAATATTTCTTTGCATGTCCCCAACGAGGTCGGGGTATAAGGAGTTAGGGTTTGTTTTGGTTGAACCTTTGAAACATAATCCTCGCAAACCTCGATGGCCACCCATGGGGGACGAAAAGAAAGATGAGGGATCATGAGATCCTATCAAAATATTTCTTTAGGAGGCCCTCGAGAAACAAGGGAACACGATGATGGATAACTTTTATGAGGTCCTTCAACGACCTCCCACTAGTGGTGCATCTGCATCCAGCTGCTACTCTGGAGGCACAACTCCTTTTAAGGTACAAGTACACTTTGACATTCCCATATTTGAGGGCCAAATATATGCTCATAGATAGATTTTTGAATATATTATAAGGGTATTTCTCAGTTCATGGCTTTTCCAACCGAGAAAATATTACTTTTTCACTCCTCAAATCCGCCCCCCATATCAAGGACTGGTGGGAAACCTACTGTGAGTAAAATGATGGGAGGGAACCATTTTTTTTTTTTGGCTGCACCCACTTGGAATGCTTTCCAAGACACCATCAAGGAACAATATTATCCCATGGGGAGCTATGAGGACAAGTACACACAATGGACTATGTTGCGGCAACAAAGGGATAAAGATGTGCATGAGATGATGAATCTGTTCCATAACCTGCGAAAAAAATTGTGTATCAAATATTCAGAGAAACATTTGGTGCTGAAGTACCACAGTTGTCTACACAGATACATTTAGGAGGAAATTGAGTTCCTCGACATCTCCTCGCTTGGCGCAGCATATCGGTATGCTGCCAATATTGAGCATAAGCTCAAACAAAAGAAGCGAGACTTTGGATCTGTGAATCAGAAGCAAGGGAAAGGCTCCCCCAAACCACAGAACAAAGGGAAAAGCCAAGGCAGGGCGGCCCAAGATAACCCGCCAATGCCACAAGAAAAGAAAAATAATACAAAGCCAAAGAAGGGCACGGGAAATTTGTGCGACTTCCATAAGAGCTCCACTCACAACACAAGTGAGTGTTGAGCCAAGAAATCACTGGTGGCTGAGATGAAGGCTTCTGAATCAAATGCATGCTCCAACTCTAAATCAGAACCCGAAAAGGGGAATGATAAAGTGAAGCAAATTATTGATGCAAAACCCAATGCCATTGTTGCTACCACAAATATCCATAAGGAGGAACCGAAAGATCTAGAGGAGGGGGAGTGCCTCTTCCATTCCTAGATGTGGGTAAAGGGTCCCCCACTACAGTTCATTATCGACAACAGGAGCCAAAATAACCTCATTTTAGCAGAGGTCATGAAGCAGTTGGGCTTGCTAACCACAACACACAGTCGTTCACCATCGGGTGGCTTCACCAAGCATGGGATCTCTGTGTCATCTAGCAGTGCCTCCTTCCCTATATCATCAATCCCTTCACAGATGAGGTATTATGTGAAATTTCTCCTCTTGATATTTCTGATTTATTATTAGGCAAACCATACTTGTGGAAGAGACATGTTATGTATGAGTCCCGACCTCGCACTATTATTGTTACTTTGGGAAATAAGTTGTACAGGATAGCAGAGGTAGCAGCACATGCCGCCATCTCTTTGTTTATTGCAAAAAAAAGGCAGCAATCTCATTTCCAAAATTGGGAAATTTGTTTTCCTCATAATCTACTCTCAGGGTAAGAAGAAGATTGTGGCCATGAACTCCAGATAGAGCTCCTCCACACGAAAAAAACATATGGACAAGGTTGTGGAGGAGTACAGGGTCATCTTCACCTCACTCGCAGGGGTGCCTCTACACTGTCAGGTCAAGCACCGCATCGAACCAAACCCAGGTGCGCCACTACCCAATGGAGAAATCTATTGGTGCTTTGTTATGGAGAATGACGAAATCAAGAGGTAGATTTAGGAGCTGTTGTAGAAAGGTCACACCCGACCAATTTCATCGCCCTAAGGGATCCCGATCGTTTTGGTGCAAAAGAGGGATGGGACTTGGAGACTTGTATTGACTATTGGGTGCTGAACAAGATCATTGTCGATAATAGGTACCCAATCCCCCAAATTGATGATATTTTGGACCAACTCAAGAGTGAAAAATACTTCAGCAAGATCGACTTGAATTTCAGGTATCACCAGGTACCAATCAAACCCTCTGATCTATGGAAAATGACCTTCAAATCCAAGGAGGGCATTTTCAAATGGTTGGTCATGCCTTTGGGGTTGGCGAATGCTCCTGCAACCTTCATGAGGCTGATGAAATAAATCTTGCGGCCACTCACCAACTCATTTATAGTAGTGTACTTGGATGACATCCTGATCTTCAACTAGACTTGGGAAGAACTCTCCACCACATTTGACAGGTCCTCCAAACACTACAGCAACACAAGTTGTGTGCCAAATTGGAGAAGTGAAATTTTGGCATGACCCAGGTATAGTGTATGGGATACATTATTGATGAGTGGGGGGTGCATGTGGATCCAACCAAGATCCAAGTCATTTGGGATTAGCGAAATCCAACCACTTTAACAGAGCTGCATAGATTTTTGAGTCTTGCCAATTTCTACCATAGGTTCGTGTTGGGATTCTCTCATATATCACTTGGCCCTTGAGCCAATTCACCAAGGGAGGAGCGAAAGAAAAATTATTTTAGTCTGAATCTCAACAGAAGGTGTTCGTCGATTTGAAACATTGCCTCTTCTTTGTCCTAGTTCTCACACTACGAGACTTGCAACAACTATTTGAGATCAAGACAGATGCCTCAAACTATGCTATTGGGGCAGTTCTTACTCAAAAAGGGCATCCAGCGGCATATCACAGTGAGACACTATCTAACACAATCCAAAAGTATCCCACTTATGAAAAAGAGATGTATTCCATTGTGCAGGCTTGCCGACAATAGAATAATTACATTTTGGGGAAGGAAATGGACATCCACACAAACCACCGATCCTTGCAGTTCATACAGACACAAGAGAAGTTTTAGAACAATCGCCATTAGAAGTGGTCCACATATCTGCAACATTTTCATTTGAACATTAAGTACAAGAAAGGAATCACCAATAATGTTGCAAACCGCCTCATCCGACCGCCGATCGTGGTGCTAACCACCATGCTCAAATATTGTGGGCATGAAACTTATGATTGCCCCCTTCTCTACAAGAGTGATCCAGAATTTGGCCACATACACAAGACGCTCTTGGAGGGTAAGTAAGTTCCAATTTTTCACCTCAGGGATGCACTTTTATGTCACCTGGGACACATTTGTGTTCCTTTAAGCGAGTGTGCCAAGATGATTTGGGAAGCGCACTATAGTCAGGTCGCTGGGAATTTCGGGGTCGAGAAAAAAATGGTAGTACTACAAAAGTATTTATATTGGCTGAAACTTCGACTAGATGTTTGGAAGTACATCAAATCCTCCACTGCCTGCGCCATTTCTAAAATGACCATCAAGAGGAAAGGCATATATTCTCTGCTTCCTATCCCTAGTCGACCTTGGGAATCCATCTCCATGGATTACATGTCGGGCCTTCCTTCTACTAAGCATGGCAATGACTATGTTTTTGTGGTCGTCGACAGATTCTCGAAGATGGCCATTATGGAGGCTTGCAGGAAGAATATCATAGCAGAAACCACTGTTGAACTCTTATTTGAACAAGTTTAGGTACACTTTGGGATTCTACAGTCTATCATTTCATATTGGGACATCATGTTCCTTAGTACATTTTGGTTCAGCCTCTGGTCAATGCTGGAAACCAATCTCACCAAGTCCACAACATTTCATCCCCAAACTGATGGTCAGTCAGAGGTCGTCAACAGGATGATCGTATACATTCTGCGCATGTACAACTCAAAGTATCCATGCACATGGGATGAGAGACTCCCCTATGTACAAAACAGTTATAACCGGGCTCTACACAACTCAACCGGACACAACCCCTTTCAGGTGGGCTTGAGATTCAAACCACTATGTCCCATTGACATAGTCGTGAAATTTGCGGCTACTCATGCCGATTCAGATCATGTCGAGTTTGAAGCTGACAAGGCAAACAACTTAATTGAGCGCATTCAGCACATCCTCCAATAGGTTAATGACATATTGGATAGATCTAATGCCAATTACAAGCAGTCACATGATCAACATCGGGTGCCACAAAACTTCTAGGTGGGCGAAAAAGTGTGGCTACATTTGCAGAAGAAGCGCCTCATTGGACCCCACTGTAAGGTTCTCCCACTTGATATGGGCCATACACCATCACCAAGGCTATAGGGAACAATGCCTTCGAGCTCATTATTCCACCATTATTTTTTTTGCACCTAGTGTTCAATGTGGACTGCCTTTAGCCCTACTTCCCACCTCTACTGGACACCTATGATATTGCATAACAACTCACACTGAAAAATTTAAACCGAGACTGCATGGAACAGGCTACCATGGATCATATCATGGACATGCAAATCAAGAACACTCACTAGGAGAATATCCAACTGTATCGGGTTTTCAAAGCTGGCAAACTCTTGCACCAAGGCAAGTGGCTTATGAGGGACCAAGTTCACTAGAAATTTCCTCATCTCATGGAGGAACTCAACGCAATGGGGAAAATTTCTTCCTAAGGGGGAGGAATGATCCAGGTGGATATCGGTTTCCACCCGCCTATTCCACTTGGGGCCCCATTATTGTAGCGGGGTCCCCTGAAGCATAAGTTTCGAAGCTCCATTTTGGGTAATATTGTATGTGCGCGCTACAAAAAGGGAGTCAAAGGGGGCTTTGGAGGGTCAAAGTCACCTGTTTTTGTGTAAATGAACTTAAATGTAAAATGTGGGCCTCAAACCATGGTTTGAGACCATAGTATCTGCGCGTTGGGTGCATATAAATAGATAGAATATGTCTAAGCGAAGTAGTCTATGATTGTGAAATATTGTTTATGATTCTGCTCGCGAATAGTCTGTAAGAGTCTCGTCGGGTTAGGGATTGGGTAAAAGGCCCCTACTGGCTCTGTGCGTAGAGACCTAGTCTTGGCTATGTGTGGACTTCACTGGCTGTGTGCACGGAAGGGTTTTGTAAGGGTTTTTGGTAAGGGTTGTTGTGTAAGGAAGATCGATGTATTGAATGATATATATGTAGATAATATAAGGAACTGTTTTGGTGAACCTATGTGTTATGCATCTCTGCTGATTATTGTTATGTTTTGTTAAAACCGATCTGTTCTAAGCTGCTTATTATCTGTTCACAAGATATATGGATAACTCATGATCAAATATTGATAAATAGTAGATCTGTTTGAGTCTTTACTGTGTTATGAGTTGGATCGACCTCTTCTCTATTTATCTATGCAAAAGTAATATAAATTATATGGTATTATGTTAATGTTTGGGCAGTCTCTGTATAAGTTTGCTTCAGGTTTTGCCGAGGACCACCCATTAATATCTCCCTCAGGGTGTAGAAACCTGGTTCCAAAACTCCCCATACTACCTCATGTGAGACTTGGTTTGCACAAGCAGGTCACTGCTGAAAGGGCCAGTAGTTGGAGGGTTTGTTGGTTTATTCATAAAATTTAAACCTGGATAAGGACCCCTCAAACCAAAAAATTGTTCCGTTGCCGGGACCGGGATCATAATTTTAAGGGAGATTTGATGCTGTGGTAGTCCTCGCGAAACAAATTACAATATTGGCTGGATAGAAAGATCCTGGAATTTGCGCTTCAAGAGAATAAGATAAATAAGCTATTTGCTGAAAAATGGATCAGAAAATATATTTATACAGAAGTGCATGAAATTTTCTTTAGTTCCTTCACATACGAGCTTTAGGAGTGGTTGTCGTGCTTAGCTGAATTCCATCATTGTATAAGAGATGACCCAGTCACTGAGTGGACCTTTGAATTGATCCAAAAAGTAGAGAAATTGATAATAATATCACTTGTGCAGTAGATCACTGGATCAACTAGATCTTGGGTAGTTTTGTGACTGAATTTTCCATTGATCAGTTTGTGTCCTACTCTGAAGTAGAGGGAATATTTTTCAAAGGTCCTAGAGGTAAGTTCCTACACTCATTGAAGTTATCGTTGAATATGCTATTGTGTGAAAATGGTTATCTACGTGAACACACTGCTTGAATGCATCAAAAGGGTTTAGCTACATGCAGTGGAAAAATTTACCATGAAGAGTCCAAAGAAGTCTCTTATAGCCCTCTAAAGCTTAGATATGATAGTGAGCCTGAACCAGTAACTGCTAGATCAAGTGATTCTGACGAAGAAAGTTTTTTCCAACAGAGACCTTTAAGTTTGTTTCCTACCCCATCCACTTCACTTTTTTCATTGCACCAGAGACCGCCTACTCCACTGCGCAGTCCATCTCCTCCTCCTCCCCAAGAAGTAGTAGTGGTCGCGTCAATGAAGCTACCTAATTTCAAGGGTATCAGGAATGAAGACACCAGAAAATTTTGGTTTGTGACTGAGGCTGTGTGGTAGGCGCAACAGGTTCACAGTAACGATATCAAGAAAGCGTAGCTCGGTACTGCCTTCTAGGATAGAGCATTGGATTGGTATATGAGGTATGTTCAAGATAAACCTGATGCTACCTTCCAATAGATAAAGAAAACCCTAAAAGAGCAGTTGAAAAATCCTAAATCATACTCCCATCTGGAAATTGAGATGAAAGATATCCACGAGGAGGTTAATGAGCTTGTATGGGAAGCAGACCAAAGATTGAAGCATGTCATCAGGGATGGAGGGTTCCTCACTAACGATGCTCCACAAAAGTAATGAGTGTTTCAACAAAATATTGACACATTAGCTGAGGCGATAAAAGTCGCAATGAAATTAGAAGCTACACCAAAACATGTTGCACTCGGGACTCAACAAATATAGAATAAGCCAGAAGCCATGCACTTGGAAATTCAAAGCCCACGCAATGATAAGGGTAAGGAAGTGTGCACAAAGAACTCATGTATAAGATGCAAAGATTCTAGGCACCACAAGGATCAATACCTTATTTTCACTAATTATTTGAATTCTGAAGGTCCCAACCCCTTGAAGAGTCTTGTCTGTGTACAGTCTGTCAGGTTGCTAGATTGCATGACACAGATTCTTGTCCAAGTATTGGGAAGTATCAGCCTGAACTAAAGCAATTGTCTTGCAGGTTCTGCTCATCATTAGGGCATGATAAGAAGCATTTTCAAACCTATGATATGATGATGTATAAATAAAAAATATACAGGGCACAGGCTGATTCCTCCTCACCAACATCCCCTTCTGGACGCAGAGGATCTCCGAGCAGAGGAAGAGGTCAAGGAGGTGGATCACCTGGTCGAGGAATAGGACAAGTCATTTGTTATAATTTCGGAGATGTTGGCCATTATGCACGTTATTTTCTGAATCCCACACACTAGTCTTGCAAGTATTGTAGGAAACTTGATCTTGTGCTTGAATATTTCCCTATCTTAATTGCTAAGATGCAGGAAAGAAAGACACAGACCCCAAAAAAAAATCTGTAGATGGTGCACGCAGAACTTTGGGGGGTGGTTCCAAGTGTGAATGTGGTAACAAGGAGTGGCACATCTACCAATGAAGACAAGGGAAAGCAACCAACTACAAGTGTCTAGATTCTTAAGGCACAAGAGCATAAAATGGGAGTTGATCTTCAGCGCGCGAAAGAAACATTTATTGAGGCATGGAAAGAATTCACCAAAGGTGGTTTACTAACATCAGATAAATTGTTGTAGGGCGCAGGGCAGATGAAGAGATTAAACCCTTCCTACAAGAATGTATGAAATTACTGTGCAACAAGAAGGCAGTGGATAATCTGAAGGCTTTGATAGATAATTGTGCAGAGAGGAGATCACCAATGGTAGAACAACACGCAGTCAATAAAATCTAAAAAAACAAGAGAAAAAAGGGTAGAGAGATGCACCTTACTACGCAGATAGGAGCTTATGAGATGGACTAGGTAATTGTTGATATAGGGTCCGATGCTAATGTTCTACCAAATTAGACATGGCAGCACATGAGCGAACCCAAGATGGAATGGTCCATGATCCAACTGCGCATGCCCAATCAACAGAGGATCATTCCTCTTGGACGGTTGCCTCAAGTCATAGTCAGTATTGAGGGCATTAATGTGGAAGCCTACTTTGAAGTGATAAAGATTGTGGATGATACGGATACCTATCTTGCGGTGGTGGGATTGGATTGGGCTATGGACATGGATGGTGTCATAGAATTGAAGAAAAGAAGGATAGAGTTTGAGAATAATGGAGTTTGAGTTATCATCCCCCTAGACCCTACCGAGGGACACAGATATATGGAGCCTATGCATGCTGGGGACGATATTGACCAAATATATAAGCTGATCTTGCGCGAAGAGGACTGGATCAACCCAACAACTGATGGAAATCTTAAGTGGGAGAAAGAGATTTCTTGTTTTTCAAACTCTTATGAGGAAATCAAGAATTGGGAGAATCGATTGCATGAGGTGTCTGCACTGTGCTGTAATCATGTGACTAGATATCTGCAATGTATAACATCTGAGGTATGTAATTTTCCACACTATGATGGCTCGTTCGATGTTAACAGATTTATCAACCAATTGGGAAGGACTCTGTCGGAAGACTAAAGATTTCATACTTTGGATCTAGAGTTACGTGCTATTCTAGCTAGATGGTGGGATACTCTTAAGGAGAATATGGGAAACTGGGAGGAATGTGTGCGCCTGATGAAGTTAAGGTTTGAATTCTTAGTGATCCATCTCGACGATATATGCTCTGGTGAGGAAGACTCGCGCAACCATTTAGCCAGGTGGGGTAAAATCTGGGGTGAAGAACCAAGGACTGAATGGGTTCATATGTTTGTTCAAACCCTGGGGAAGGTGCCAACGGAATGGTACTTAGAGACAGAACTGCGCCAAGGAACTAGTGACTGGTCTGTGCTAATTGAGAGTTTTATCATCACCTTTGATACAAACATTCTGACTCTGATTCCCAAAATTATTAATACACTAGTAACAAAAACCATGAATTGCAAGAAATTGGAAATGGGTGACTTATGGGACCGCGAGTAGATACGAAAGGCTCAAGTTCTCCCCATAAGACTATTGAGCAAATTTTCACTCTCATAAGCCTTGTGGGATATGACAGGAGGCACATCCCTAAATATGAATTGATCACTGCACATATGACTTAGGCACTTAGACTTGGTGCGCCAAATAGTTGGGATGCTGACTGTCATAGAGGTTTGCAGTTATTAAGGGATGTGACAGACACCACCCCACATGCTTTGCAGTACATGGTAAACAAGCATGTGTTGGGGGGATGGTTTGTAGATGGTTCTCGGTAGCTCATGACTATATGTGCAGCCAAGTGCGGCAGGCATGCAACATCTGTGCAAGGGGTGTGATTGGCGCATAGAGACACCAAAAACTAGCCGTTGGAACAGTAAAACTAGATAAGATAGAATTATTAACATTTTTAGGAGTGTCTAAAATACATTTAATGAGGGGATTTTTCCATATTTGGGACTGTTTTGTCAGTAATGGAACCTCATTAATGCATAAGGAACCATTGAGGACACACCGCAAGTATAAATATGACCTATGGGGTTGCAATAGTTCCCTTTGCACTCTAAATTAATTTCATGCCCTGAGCTACTTTTTTTTCCTTATCTTTGATATGTCTATGTCTAGACTGGACCCAGGGTTTGAAGAAGAGTTGTGCCGCGTAGGGCTAGGATATGCCATTCCTGCCAGTATGACATCCACATGACCAGGTGATGACCCTGCTGTGCTTGAGGCCCCCTTCATGAAAACCCCTGTGGCATCCAAACCAATGAAGGGGAAATCCTCTAGAATAAGGAAATATCCCTGGGAGAAGGCCCCTATACCACGCCCTTCCACAATAGAGTGCCATAAATGGTCAATGCATGAGCTGCCTGAAAATATACATGAGTTGGATGAAGATGTAATTGAAGTAGCATCATTTTCACAGTTTCCTGAGTACATCAAGCTGCGAAAACCATCTGTGAAAGTACCTAAGGACGTGGATAAGCTGCGATCAAGTATCCAAATCTCCCTGATCCTTGAGGATGTCCCACTAGAGGGGGATATGCTCGCAAGAATCCCGCACCTCGGGTTCGATGATTGGGACATCACGGATGTCTAAATATTCCCTAAGCTTGTGCCAGATGTCTACTTAGATCGTGTCCCTTATGATGAAGGCCTTGTGCGCCTCGAAATTCGAAGAGAAATGCTCAGACTGCATAAGGTAGGTCTACTCAACCTGTTACAAATTCCCCACTCTGGCTGCAGCACCATCAACGACATCTGTGTGAGACAATTGTTGGCCTTGGTTCATGACAATGCTCTCTGGCTAGGGGAGTGTATCCCAATTGACGCAATATTAATCCACCAAATCATAGCCCTACCAGAAAAGGGGCTTGATCTTGGTGTCAAATTCAGAGGAAAAGCGTAGGAGAAGGTTGTGGCTGAGTAGATTAAGAAGACATATGGTGTCACGTGGAAGATTCAGAGTTTTATGGTTGCTAAAATTAATGACCGCGTGGTTCTCTTTAGCATGCTCATATTGGCCTGAAAAATGATAAAAAAATGTAGACCCAAAGAGGTGCCTGCTCAAGCAATCACACTCGCTGGCCAATGCAAGAAAAGGGTGATTTACAATTGGTCGGGTTACCTGTACCATTAATTTCTTGAGAATGTGCGTGAGGTTCAGGAGGAAGGCAAGCCCTTCCAATATGCGTGGCTACTATTACTCATTACGCTCATTGGACGGAGGACCCTGGAGGATACCCAGTTTCCAGATATTGAACCAACCATGTGCGAAGCTGCGTATTATGCCACGTTATGACACTCAACAGATCCGGTGTGCGCTAATGAAAATAAAATCTTCTGGGTATTATAAGATAGCTCATTATACCAAGCATTGCAGTCAAGGTCATGACTATCACCAACCTCATATGAGCAGTATAAGTTGATCGCTAATTTCAAGGCAACGTTCCATAATATGCACATCTACATTAAAGGCACCATCAAAGGGGTATGGTGCAAGATCCCCTATCTTGTGACAGAGGATGATTTAGCGCGCACTATGGCCACATGGCTGACATCTTGGCTGAGCCCACCAACCCCTATGAAGCTGCACACTTCAACCAGTAAAGCTACATAAAAGGTTGTTGAGCTCCCCAAGCAGACAGTGTTGTCCGATGTGACAAAGTAGGTCCCAATAGAAAAGGATCCCAGGGAAAAAGATGCTAAACCCATAACCATGTAGGAAGCTATTGACACCTCCACTATGCCAAAGAATAATGATGCCACACCTAAAGAAACACACGAGGTCAAGACCTCCAAGGGATTTAAGCACGGCGGTCAGGCCACCAACGGTACAAGGAAAAAGAAAAAGGGTTCCAAACAAGCAAGGTTTGAGGCCCTCGCGCTGACAAAAGATGATCTCACATAAATAGCCCACATTGTCACGTCTGTGACAGAGGATCACTGGACACATATGGAGGTCGAGTATAAGACCACGTGTTACACAACAATTTTTCGCTCTCCTTGTACTCCCCATTCTTGATCTTGGAGACCCTTAATAGTGACTCCCTATGTCTATTTTCCATCATGAAAATGTGCCATCATATCCCTTCTAGTATAATGAGTAAACTCTCTATTGACCATTCCTGAAGTAGCTCATTGAAAACATGATTATCTGGAGCGGCGTGCCCTCTGCGTGTCTTGCTCGCACCGATGGCTCTTTTTTGGTCTAGGGCGGCACTGATCAGTGCTAGAATGAGGATCATACCCGTGTGGATCCTCTTCTGGAAAGTTTTTTAAAAATGGAAGTGAAGATTGGAGATCTAGAAGATTCGTGGTGGAGAGCTGGTTGTTTGTTCCTGAGGATAGAGCCAAGCTTCTACCTTTGGGCTTCTTGTTCCTACAAAAATGGAATCACCGAAAGGGATAACCCATTTCACCATCTTAAGTGGATCCATGTTCCCTCTTCCCTTGCTTTAAAATGGACATCCTCCCATAGCTCTGCTAGCTAGAATAGAGATAGAAGAACAACATAGAGAGATTTGTTGCTATAGGTATCGAGCGAGAGTTGAGACCTTTTTCCCTTCACATCAAGTTTAAACGAGCGCTTTGGAGATGTGCCAGGATCCTGACCCGTCGAAGGAGACCTACAACATCAAGGTGCAGGTTGTAACTCTCCCTCTCTATTTTAATATAATACAATTGATTTGTGCTTTCCATTCTCATCTTTATGTATGATTGGATTCTTTGTTCTCCTTGATCAACTAGGTAGGTTGTATATGCAAGATATATTGTTATGCTTTCACATTCATTGTTGTTTGATCCCTTGTGAATATAGCTAAGCACCAACGATGGCGAGGAACTGATTATGAAATGTGAAGGATCAAAGGATTCGTTCGAGGAAAAACATTAGATCGAGGTAGGTGATCTATCCATGATCTGCACGCTTTTACAATCTAGGAAAGTAGGCTTTTAATTGTTCCCTATTGTTACTAGACCCATTCTAGGGCTAGAGGGATCGTCTTTGTCCATAGAGAGGATTTTCCTACGTAAAAAATTGGTGACTCCATTGGGGAGGTTAGCCTTTAAGTCTCCTATTTTCAATTTTCAATTTTTTGTTTTGTCATCAATTTCGTCGAGTGTCCATCTCCTTGGCTCTATAGCTTCTGTAACTGTTAATAGAGATTTATCTTTCTGCTGAAGTGATAAGCCTGGTGTCAGTTTAGCAAACCCTTTTATTTTTGAGTCTTCTCCTTGATCAGCGCTATAATTGATCTGACAGTCGCACTGATCGGTGTTGAATTCATTTTCACAGTCGCGCTTTTACTCTTCTAGCGCGGGTTGTAGCTTAACAGCCGTGCTGATTTCTCTATGTGACTTTTTGGGGTTTTCTTCATTTGTTTAGCCAATAACACTGTTACCGATCAAATAGGTAACCTGACCTCAAAACGGGAACTCTAGCCCAAAAAGTCTCAAAAAACATGAAAAAACACCCCAAAAACAAAAAGTGTGTCTTCTAGAACGCACTTGGTTTTTTTTGAAGGTCAAATTTCAACATTTTATAAAATTATGCTAAAAACAAAATTGTTTGTTGAAAAAAGGATTGAAAAAACACCCTCAAAACAAAACCAGTTGATGCTGGAATAACAAAAAAAAATTGTGTCATAATTTTGACACTTGTAACAATGGAATTAAAGACAACATATTAGGACATTTTTTAAAATCATAAATTTCTAACATTTTTGATAGATGATGTTAAATATAAACAAATACATGTCTGAAGGGCTTATCATTTCGAACAATTTTCATCCATGTTGTTAAACATAAAATATCTTGACTTTAAACAACCCCAAAATTGTAATTATTGTCAACCATAACCTTAAAGATAAAATATGGTAGCGCATAAAAACCTTAATGAAAAGTTGTAAATCTGAAGTTTTTCAATCTTAAGTGTTCAACATACTTGAACAATGAAATTATGGAGAAATTATAAGACTTAACAATTTAAAAAAATGAACAAGTAAATGAAAAAATTATCATTGAACAGAAACAAGTAAGAGTAATTTTAATTTTAAAGAATACAAACTTATCTTTTTTCAAATCTTAGCATAAGAAAAATTTAAATATAATTTCAACCAAAACTTAAAAATCAAGCATCAAAACAAAGTGTTCTGTTTCAATGACGCATATAATTATTAAAACTTTTAAAAGTATCTTATACCAAATGGTAACAATACATAATATCATGGTAATATCACTGCATAATCTAAAAATTCAACATTAGTTTCTATTTTCTATTTTACTTATAATTAAAATATCAACATTGGTACATTGAATATAACATAAACTATTTTTGTAATTCATTGTTACATTGTCGATATTCTAAAGAAATGAATTCTTCATAATTAAAACATATAAATTAACAAACATAGAAATGTCTCAGAACTTCATGAAAAATGAGATGGAAGTCAAAATTTTTATTTCAAGTTACCATGCAAACATAAATTACATAAAAGTGTCTTAGATAGTTATTCAAAATCAACCATAGGTTTTGGCACACCATCATAATCTACATCTTCAGATGAATGGCTCGATGCAGATGAAGATGATCCATATTCTTCTCTTTCATCAACTAGTGCTCCATCTGAGTCAACATGCATTCCCACCATTTCAGAGTTCAAAAGTCTTGTAGATCTACGTCTACATTCTGCAGAGTCCCATTTCAACAGTAATTGTTCTGGTAGCAATTTCTTCAAAATATTTATGGTCTGCAACCGAAGAGTTCCTCTCTTTGTCAAATTGAAGTCATACACAAGTATGTCAACATCCTCCAATTTTAAGACATATGTGTGGCGACGATTTATATTTGTGCCCTTTCTTTTTCTCTTTCTGCCAATTCTTTTTTCCACTACCATCTCTGGCTTGTACACACCATTGAAAGGGTGGGTACTTGTGGCATACCAATGCACATCAACAGCTGTAATCTCTTCATTTTCATTAATGACCTTTATAACCTTGGCAATCTAGAATGGATAGCCAAGTGGATCTTCATCTGCTAACACTGCTATCATGCAACCCTCCTTAAGATCCTGCACAGAACCCCTGTAAAGGTCTTCCATGGCTTCACGTTGTGCACGTGATCTTCTAGAACCAATATAGATTTCTCTTTCCTCTACCTGTGGGAAATTAATAATATCTTGAGGCTGTTGTTGTTCAACATCGTGTGTTTCTTGATGTTCATGTTCATTTGGCATATTTTGTGGCAAAAAAAAAGGAGTCTTCAAAAGCGTATCCTCATTTACTGATCTTGAAATCATATCACTTTGATTACTGAAAAAAGACTCCCACCAAACTGAATCAGCAACATCGAAGTATTCATATGTATCTCTAATACATCTTTTAATTTCCTCTAGACATTCAAAATAATTTATCTCTCTCTTCTGCCTTCGTGCATTATGGAGTTCGGAAACTGACCGTAATAACAATATCTTTGATGAAAACATTGGACGCTCTGGAATGAACTTCAAAAATGCTAAACCTGATGATGGTCCCCATTCTTCAATAGTTGAATACTTCTTGCCCCATATAAGTGTTATCCCATCAATTTTTTTGATACAAAATTGATGCTAGAAGCTAATGTCGTTAAGTTGTTCAATGCATTTCTCCTCACCATGCGATCCAAAAATAAACCTTTGCATGTCAATAGTTTCTTCCAACACATGAAAAACAGGCTCTGGAATGTACGATTTCTTAATACATTCAATTAATGATGGCAGGCTCCCAACACCTTTCCTCCTCAATGTTACTGAAAAACGACTGAACATTTGATCAATAAGATCATGAGTATGCCCAACAAGAAGGAAACCAACCTTTATCTTTTTAAAAATCCCCAATTCAACAAGCATGTTTAGATACCCAAAAAGAACTTGATTTTTGTTCTCACGACTTGTGATGTCTAATTGTAAATACAAAACTTCAGGAAGAATCCCAGACCAATGAGTAACCACATCATGGATTATAGTTATGGTCATATTTGCATCATTGTGAATATTTGGAGTTGTGAAGAAAACTCTTGGAAACATCTTCTCATTAAATACCATACAACCAACCAAGTGAAACTGAATGAAATTTTCCTCCCGTAATTTTTTTGGCGTGCGGACAAAATGTGGAAGAAGTGTTTTCTTTTGGTCCATACCATCAATTATCAATCCCAGATATTTATTTGGATGATCATAACACTTCTTTCGATGTTTATACAACTTTTTTCTTTCACTTGTTTGCTGATTGCGATGGTCTTGAAGTTCTTTGACAACGGAATCTGTACATAAAATAAAAGAAACATAAGAATAAATATATTTTCATAGTTGATAAGTATCAAATTTTAAAAAACAATGTTTTGAACACATACCTCTTTCTGCCCCTTGAAATTTATCTCTTTTTTCTTTAAGAGAAGCACATGTGCTGCAAATCCCCATCCTTGTCTTCTTAGGAATACGAACATTGTTGAATTCAGTTTTCCATATCCTTGTAAAATAAGAATATGTAATAAAATTACCAATTCCTTCAACAGCTTCTACATAATCTTTGTATAACATGAATATTTCTCGTCTCGAGAAATTATCCGGAATATGTATTGTGTCTTTATTTGGCATACACTCTCCATGATTTGAAAAGAAGTCTTTCATCCATGTCTTAGCAGTATTTGCAAACGGCCCCACCTCCCGTTTATAACGTGCTTCTGAATAATATGTGGGATCCTTTTTCAATCTATCCTGGATTCTTGACAAACGACAATTACCAATTGAATACAACATTTTGAACGCCTTTCTGCAAAGCAATACATTCCCAATATGATAATCATAACCTGCCAGTGTAGATTGCATGCAACCCACTAAATATGAATTTTGCATGCTTTTATTCATTAACATATATGTTTTCCTTTTCTCCAAAGCAAAGTTGAAATCCATATTTTTCAAGCAATCCCTTCGACAACATTCACTTGAAATCAAATGAACGACAGAACTTTTTGTTGTGAGATATTTTGTCCTCGCCCTTGTATAACTGGAATGCTTTGGATTGATATGAAAATGTCTACTCCTACTCCTAGTTGCAATATTTTCTTGCAACGGCTTCATCATTCCATCATCCTTTGTAAAAGTAGTTTCATCACCATTAGAAGGAATATTATCCCCACTATCATCATCCTCAACATAGTTAAGAAATTCATCAACATCATTGCATGGAAAATTTTCTTTACCATCATCAGTTGAAGAAAACATTTCACAAGAATCATCGACAGTTTTGTAACCCTGACTCAAAAGAAATTCTTCACCATCTTGACCCATGCTTTCAAATTCTTCCTTGGGAGGATTCAATTCTTCATCACCATGAGTGTCTTTGAAATGGTCACTTGGAGAAAATGTAATATTCAGATCTGCGCCTCTAAAATTATCATTTGCAAGAAACTCTTCATCCTCCCCTTCCTCAGTGGTTCTCTCATAATCCTTGGGATTAGGCATAAGTGGAAGATTTGAATTTGTATTCACTAGAATTTCTTCATCCTGCCCCTCCCCTTCCTCACTGAAGCTCTCATAATCCTTAGGATTAGGAATAAGTGAATGCCTTGAATCTATATTTATTGGAAATTCTTCATCCCCCCTTCATCAATGGTTAAATTATAATCGTTATGATTAGGATGAAGTGAAAATTTTAGCTTTGGAAATTCATCCCCGTCTTCATCAGTGGTGCTGGCATAATCCTTAGGATTAGGACGAAGTGGATATTTTGACGTTGCAAATTCTTCATTCCCCTCTTCCTCAGTGGTGCTGACATAATCCTTAGGATTAGGACGAAGTGCATATTTTGACTTTGCAAATTCTTCATTCCCCTCTTCATCTGTGGTGCTGACATAATCCTTAGGATTAAGACGAAGTGGAAATTTTGACTCTAAAATTTTTTCGTCCCCCTCTTCATCAGTGGTGCTTGCATAATCCTTAGGATTAGGACGGAGTGGAAATTTTGACGCTGTAAATTTTTCATTTCCCTCTTCATCAGTGGTGCTAGCATAATCCTTAGGATTGGGATGAAGTGGATGTTTTGACTCTGAAACATTATCATTCCCCTCTTCATCAATGGTGCTCGCATAATCCTTACGATTAGGATGAATTTGATATTTTGACTCTGGAAATTTTACATCCCCTTTTTCATCAGTGGTGCTGGCATACTCCTCAGGATTAGGATAGAGTGGATATTTTGACTCTACAGATTCTTCATTACCCTCTTCATTTGTTGTTCTCACATAATCCTTAGGATTAAGCTGAAGTGGATATTCTTCATCTCCCTCTTCATCAATGGTGTCCTCATAATCCTTGGGATTAGGACGAAGTGAAACTTTTGACTCTGGAAATTCTTCATCATGCCCTTCATCAATGTTGCTTTCATAATCCTTAGGATTAAGAGTAAGTGGTATAACTGGCGCTCGATTTACAGAAATTTCATTTTGCTGCACCTCATCAATTTTGTTCTCATCATCTTTAGGATAATGACCAAGTCGATTTTTTGACTCTCTATTCATGGTGAACGAACTCCCGTTATATTCATCACTCTGAATAGAGTTGTTGCGTGACGAAGATGTTGATGTTCTAGAAAGAAAAAATTCGCTATCAGAAGAAACCATGGCTTTCAACAAGAATAGGTTGAATGATACAAATTCCTCTCCCGCTTACAATATATAGCTTAAAGACTGAAAATTTCCCTCCAATTTTTCTCTCCAAAAAAATTCGCGAAAAAATTTCCCTCCAAAAAATTTCGCGAAAAACTTTCCCTCCAAAATTTTCATTTCATATATTTGGTACAAATATTAATCAAAAAATGTATTTAACATTTTTTTTAATAAACTGTTTATGTAGAAATATTTTACCGATATTTATATTCAAAATATCCACAAAATATTTCTATCATGGATGCCTTCCAAACTAAAATAATGTTTTTATTTGAATGATTTAACATTGACTAGATGTAAGTATTAACTATAATATTACTATAATACCTACATGCAAATATTAACTATTTTAACTATAATGACTAAATGTAAATATTTTAAATTTTAAATTTTAAACTTACGTTATATTCATCTAAAATATATTTCAAAATTTATTAATAAACTGTTGGTCTTCAAATATTTCACCATACTTTCTATTCAAAATATCCACAATATTTCTTTCATGCATGTCTTTGAAACTAAAATAATTTTCTTATTTGAATGGTTTAAGATTGACTACATGTAAATATTTACAAAAATAACATGTAAATATTAACTATTTAAACTATAATTAACTACATGTACATATTTTAGATTTTAAAATTTAATCCCATGATTTTAAACATTGATTACATGTAAATATTAACTATGATAACTAAATGCAAATATTAGCTATTTTATCTATAATATTAAATATAATTAACTACATGTAAGTATTTCATATTTTAATTTTTAATCTGAGATTATATTTGAATTATTCAACATTCAATACATGTAAATATTAAATAAAATATTAATTATGATAACTACATGCAAATAATAAGTATTTTAACTATAGTATGAACTATAATAAACTAAATGTAAATATTTTAAATTTGAAATTTTAATCCCACATTCGTTAAACAGTAAACCAATCAAACAATATACGCTATTTAAAAGGAATGATTGTTTCTATTCATCACATCACATCAAGTTTTCTGGTATTTGTTAGAGCAAATTTCTGGAGGTGTTGCGTTGGCATTGGTAACTTCGTGGAGGCATTGCATTGGCATTGGAAGCGTTGTGTCGCTATTGGTAATTTTGTGGAGGTGTTGCATTGGCATTGGTAACTTTGTGAAGGCATTGCATTGGCATTGGAGACATTGTGTTGCTATTCGTAATTTTGTGGAGGCGTTGTGTTGGCATTGGTGACAGCAGCTTTTTGCATTTCAAAGGTTAGTTTTCCTTCTATTCTGTCAATTTAAAGACGATTTTGGGGAAAATCTGTTTTTCTATAGTTTTTTTTGTGTCCAAAAACTACTTTTTACAGGTTTTTAGGTTCAAAAACCTTGATTTTTTTATATTTTTTTAGTGAAGAAAATGCAAAAAAAACTAAATTTTTTAGGGTTTTAAGAACAAAAATTTAGATTTTTTTTCTTTTTCTTTTTTAAGACTTATAGGTTCATTTAGACAGAAAAATCCATAAAACGACCATGCACATAAAAAAAAAAAATATTATAACATTTTTTATTTGTTTTTTTTTAATCATAAATATATTAGTGATTTCATTATTTAAATTTTTTTTTATTTTTTTATTTTTTTTTAATTTGAGAATTTTTTTATTTTATATTCTATTTTATTTTATTTTTTTAATTTTAAATCTTTGTTTTATTCTTTTTAATTTTAAATCTTTAATTTTTTTTTTCATCATTGTTTTGTTATCTCTCTCTCTCTCTCTCTCTCTCTTTTAATGGTATTGTGATATAGTTTTTTTTTTAAATTTATTATATTGTTATATTAAAACAAATGTTTATATATATATATATATATTTTAATTATATGATGTTTAAAAACCAAACATTATTGTGATTTAATAAATTGTTTTTTTTTTTAATATATTTTGATATTTTTAACATTTTTTTTTTTATTAATAAATAATGTTTTAATAATTATATTATATATAAAAAAAATTAAAAATCGAAATTAAAAAAAAAATTAAAAAACAAAATAAAAATTAAAAAAAAATTAAAAAAAACATTTTAAAAAAAAAAATTTAAAAATTAAATAAAAAAAAAAAAAAAAAAATCGCGCGCAGGCTTGCCCGTTGGGCACCGGGGACCGGCCGGGCGGCACCATGGGGGCGGCCCAGCCCGCCTCCCGACCCGCCCCCGTGGCGCCGCCCGACCGGCCCCCGACACCCAATGGGCGGGCCGCGCGCGTATTGATTTTAAAATTTTTTATTTTTTATTTTTAAAATTTTTTTAAATTTTTTTTTAAATTTTTAAATTTTGTTTTTTAAATTTTTTTTAACAATTTTTTTTTTAAATTTTGGTTTTTTTTTTTTTTAATTTTTAAATTTTAATTTTTTTTTTTTTTTAATAATTTTTTTAACAAAACATTTTATAATTTTGATTTTTTTTAAAATTTTATTTTGTTCTTTATTTTTTTTTAAATAATTTGTTTTAATAAAACAATTAAAAATTCATAGAAACATTGTTATAAAAAAAAAAATAAAAAATAAAAAATAAAAAATTGTTATATAATATAATAAAAACATTGTTAAATAATAATTGTTAAAAATTTCAAAATATAACAAATATATATATATATATATATATATATATATATATCAAAAAAAAAAAATCATTAAACAACAATTATGTTTTGTTTTTAAACATTATATAATTAAAAAAAAAAATACAATATAATAAATTAAAAAAAAAACATTTGTTTTAATATAACAATATAATAAATTAATTAAAAAAAAAACTATATAACAATACAATTAAAAAAATAAAAAAATATATAATATTATAACATTTGTTATAAATAGTTAGTAATTTTTTTGTTTTTTTTTTTAAATATTAAACAAAAACTGAAGTTTGAAAATACTAGTTTATTTTTTAAAAATTATTTTATACAATTTAAACACATTTTTAAATTTTTTATAAAATGTATTCAAAACATATTATATAGATATATATACATATGATTTATAATATTTTGTTTTTAAATGAAAATTTTTATAGTTAATTTTATTGCTTTAATTTCAAACTATTTAGTTTTAGAAATAAATTTTGTTTATTAAATTTATTTTATCCGCAATATTTTTCCATTAACTAATATATATATATATCAGGAAAATGGCATCAAAAAAGATTTCTGTGAATGTTTCTGCACCTAGGGCAGCAGCTCCCAAATCTACGGCAGCAGCTCCCAAATCTACAGCTGCAGCTCGACGCACTATGGATACAACTCCCAAATCTAAAGTTGCAGTTGAACGCACTATGGACACTATTGGACGCAATAAGGATATTGTTGCACACACTAATAAAAGTCAAGCAAGTGGGGCACTAGGTTCATTAAAGGTTATTTCTAATTGGAAGAATGCCAAGGAAATAGATAAAACCGATTTCTCATGGTATCTTGAAGACAGTGAAACGGAGGTTGATATACACATCTATCTGATTTGTGGTATGATTGACTTAAATGAGCCATATGATGTGATGGGCAGAGTACGAGACATATGTATGGTCCCGAATACAAACACTATTTATGTTCTTACAAGGAAGGCTCAGAAACGTGAGAAGGTTAGATATCGTCTATCAATCGTCAAGTATGACACAGATGAAATAACTTCAAAATTTTCTGAAGAAATAGCAAGCAACATTGCAAATAACATTGTAAGTATGCTTATTTTTATTTCTTCTATGCATTATTGTAAGGATGATTCAATTTTTTATAAATTATTGATCATTGACATGTTTTATTTTGTTTCATAGGATTTTGTTCCGAGTCTTTCAAACATGTTTGATGGTATTTATATGTTGGTGCCAAATGTTATGGATGTGATCAAAACTTTCCACAAAGACAAAGCAGAGGAAAGGAGATTGAAGCAAAGAGCAATAGCTCGTGACACTGCAACAGTACAAAGAGGGGATCAACTAAGAGTCACTAAGGTGGGTCAATCTAGTAAACTTAAACATGTTTCTTTTGAAGGTGTCGAACATGAAACAGAAAATTATGATAGAATTAGTGAGGAGGAGATGAGAACTATTGTGCAAAAGGAGAAAACAGATCAGACACCAAAAGGAAAAATTGCCAAAGATGTCTCTCTTGTACCTCATGAAGGAGAGCTTGTTTATAAAAAAACTGATATGTTATCCAATAAGACTAGGAAATCAAATATTGGTGAACCTGTAAAGGTCGTGAGCAGCAGTGAAGAACAAATTGAAAGCTCTTACGGAAGCAGAAAAATCATAACACCAGGTGCTGAGTTAGAGGATGGCATTATTAAAACAAAACAAAATGCTATTCGACAAAAGTTGAGGAAGAATAAATTAATTCTTGGTGGCCAAAGATTTGAGCTTAATGTTAACCAATTTTATGGCCTAGATGAAGGACAATCTTAATATCAAATTAGAAAGGCCCATCACCTACATGTACATAATCTGAAAACATTGTTCAGGTTCAATCCATATGCGCATGTGGTGGATTATGTGGTTCTTGTCGATACATGTCAGGTTCCCAACAAACAAGCATTTGACAAGACAAAATGTTTTGATTATAAATATTATGTAATTGGAGGGAACCATTCAATAGAGGCTAAGAGAAAATTGATTGCAGAATATCCCAATAACTATCTTTTTCAAACAGTGAAATGCATCATTTATGCTGGCTTAACAGAAATGGAATCAAAGTTATTGACATGGGATCATAATGCAAATAATGAGTACATAATGAAAATGACTTTCATCCAAAGGGTCAGATTTATTCATAATGAATTCATAGAAAAATGTCGTGGGGATAAGACACAAGTTAGTGTAGCATTTCGAAAGGAATGTTTAATGGAAACAGATTATCAAATTGATGAAAAAAAAGCAAAAGATGGAAAATTGAATACAAATCTCTTCAGAGGCACAGATAACATTTTTCAGTTGGCATTTAGAACTGGGGAGGTATATATTTGATTGATGAGATTTTTGATCGGTGGGAGAATATTTCCATAAAAAATCATAAGGTTAGAAAGAGTAAACCCATAATATGTACCAACAGTAAGGGGGGTCCTGAAATGAAGCAGCTTCCAGAGGATATGACTATTACACCTTGGAGAACAATGCAAGGTGTGAAGGATGATAAATTAATCAAATCAGTATTAGCCCGTGTGAAGTCGGGTGAATTATCAATGGAAGAAATGTGTGCATAATTTCAAAAGTAAGTTTCTTGAATTATTTCTTTCATTATAATTTTCTTTTAAATAAAACATAATGATGTTGGTAGAATTTGTTATACATGTCAATATATTAACATTTTTAACTTGATTTATTCAGTCAGAAATTTTTTATGAAAATACAAGAACACATGGTTAAAATGTTGAATGAAGACAGTTGGGATGATGTTGTATGCAACTACCCAGAAGCAAGTTCTACATCAACACTAAAAGAGTTTTATATTGCATTCAATAAGGTATGTTGATTTATAAATTTATTTTATTCATATTTTAACTATTTTTATTTTATTACTTATACATATCCATATATATATTTTTATGTCATTAAGATGTCGAAGAAGGATGGAAATGGAGTACCAGATACTTTCAAAAGCTTTATTGAAAAAATTAAGATGGAGAACATGAGAAGGAAGCGTCTTATGAATGTTGAACTAGATCCTACTCTTAATCATTACATTTGGAATGGGCTTGACAATGTCCAATATCAAATAATACAAGGTGACTTTGAAGACATTGCATCACTAATACCTAAAAGGGAATATGGCCTAGTTATTGCAGATATTCCTCATGGTTTCAATTTCCCAGACATTGAATATGATAGAGAACCATATACTTATCAAGCTTTTAGTAAAGTGGTTACGGGTTTTCAAGAAGTGACAACATCACCACTTTAGCGATTTGTGACATTTCATTCAGACACACAGTTTCCAATGTTATTAACAAGCTTCAAGGGTAAAGCAAACTCAAGGATGCAACTTACATGGTAATATTTTGAAATTGTATGTTTGATTCCTCCTAAATTTTTTTATTCATGTAAAATTTAATTGAACTTTTACTATGTTATGTTACAGGCAAAAGTCAAATATTGTTTCTTCCGAAGATCAGCGTATTATAAATGATTGTGAGTTCATCCATGTTGAATGTTGGGCAAAAGACGATAGCTATAAGCATATTATTATGAATCGAGTAGATGGGAAGAGTCATAGTCAAGTATTGGTTTATGATGCAGTGGTAAGAAACCTACCATATGAGGATAAAGATGCAAAAGGAGATATAGTTAACATTTATCAAAAACCACAAGAATTGATTAACTATCTTATAGATCTATGTTCAAATGAAGGAGAATGGGTTTTGGATTTATTCTCAGGTTCAGGTAAGTTTTAATATACAAATTTAAATTTAAATATTGTTTTTTTTACTTTTTATGTCTCCCTACTAATTTTCTTACTTATTTTTTTTGTGCTTGATGATTAGGTACAACACTAGCATGTTGCCTACTAAAAGGAAGAAATTGCATTGCCATTGAGAAAGACCCAGTTCAATGCAAATTTATTCAACAAAGAATTAACGCTCTTAAGTTCCTTCCAGATGCGAAGCAAGAAGTTGGTTTGAGGAAAGGAGATTTTAATGAATCATGTGTGGCAAAAAAAGCAAAGAAACCTCAACCACCATTATATGGAATGATTAGAAAGGGACACTTTGGAAGATTCGCTGACATGAAAGATCCATTACAAGACGACGATGATCAAAATGAAGAAGAAAATGTTGCGGAATAAGCCATCAATGTTGTTCTAGATGATGTTGAAGATGTCTTAGTTGATATTGTTGATGATGTTTAAGTTATGCTTGCAAACAAAACTTATTTTTTAGAACTATTAATCAGTTTTACTTGTAATGTTTAGACTTTGATATTTTATGAGAACAACCCTTTTTTTTTTGCAAAAAACATGTGATTGCTATTATTTTTTGACATAAAATTCAATAAAAATGTTGTTTTCTTAAGTTTTTTTGTTAAGATTCTCCCAAAAAATTAGTTTATTTAAAATGTTTTTTTCAACAAAAACTATGTAAAAGTGTATTTTTTGCATTGTATTTATATTGAAAAATTGTATTTTTTTGTCATATGGTTCAAAATATTGGTTTTTTAGCGACAATTTTTTGATGTGCATTGAAAAATTATTTAACAATACATAAACATGTAGAAAATATGAACTTTAGAATATTGACCCTTTTTCCATCTTTTATGTATGTGAAAAAGTGAAGATATCATTACAAGTTTTTATTTAAAAATTTTTTATTTTTTTTTATTTTTAAAACACAAGTACATAAATGCACTTAAAATAAACATCTCACAGAAGAAGAAGACATTAGAAAATTTATAGTGTCAAAATCAATCCTATAAAAAAACGTTGGTGATGATACACCACCACTATTCAAAATCGACATAAAAAACACCACTTAAAAAAAAAAAATTTAATTAAAAAAAAAAAAAAATGAAAAAAACTTAAAGTGCCAAAAACATGCTCAAAATTTTTTTTCTTGATTCTGCATCGCCACTTTTTCAAAATCAGGTGTTTTTCTTGATACTTCAAAAAGTAGGTAACATTGAGGTTACCTATTTCATCGGTAACATTGTTCAATGGGTCTTATCCTTCTGATTGTTATTTTTTTTTTTGAATAGCTCTTGTTATTCTCTATTTGGTGAAAATTCTGATTCATTTTTCACAACTTTGGTTGTCTCTTTTGCAAAGTTACCACATCCCTGTCATCCTAGGGTTTCTAGCTGTCTTTGGCTTATCCGAGCAGGTGCTTGCTTTGTTGATTTCTAGAATTTTCGTTGAATCAAGTCTTGTCATATCTTTAAGACTTGTTGTTTGATTGAATATGTCTTTCGGTCGATTCTCATGAGTAGAATTTTCAAGTGTCAACCTTGAGTGCATTTGAGTTTCTTTTCGCTACCGAGCATAGATCACAATTTCTTACTTTCGACTGAGTTTTGTTTTCTTTGAGTGATTGATCAATGTGAAAATGAAGAGTGTCTTGTTTTGAAGAAATTGGTTTACATATCTCTTTGATTTTCAAAATCTTTGCCTCTTACGTGCATTTTTGAGATATTTCATTAGTACTCAAAGCATTGTTGATTGATTTGCATTCTACATTTCGCATTGTACTCATAAGAAAAATAAAAAAAAGATTTTTGTTTCATTTCGATTTAGAAAATGAAAGTTGTGCATTTAGTGAAAGGAAATAAATTGTAAATTTTTTGTCTCGCTTTAAGATCCTGCACTTGAAGAGAAAAGTAAATGCCATTTAATGATTTTTTTTTTGTTTGTTGCTTTGATTATATGAGTTTTATTCTCCTTAATTAACATAGGTTTCATCGAAATGAATGATTTCTTTTCTCATTTAGCTCCATCTTAGGGGTTCAAGTGACATCGGTAGGACTTTAAAGCTGAGACATAATTCAAGATCAACCTTAAAATTTGTTCAATCAACCTAAGGAGTATTTGGAACCTAACGAATCACATTTAGAGGTCTAGGCCAGAGACGTGTTCCGACATCATTAAGCGTAGGTTATGTTGCTAACAATCTATGTTACAACCTAGGGGTGATATCCTATCCCGCATATTGAAGTATATTGATGTATGAAAGTATATTTTGGGACGCTCTCATTAAATGGTTATGCATCAGACAACACTACTACGGATTTGGACTCCCACGTATCGTCGAGTATATTTTGGGAGACACCATTAGGCTGCAAACCTACCATAGGTAACTGAGTCGGTTGCCTTGTAGATGTGATGCACCGAACACAACATTCGGGGAGATTGGTTGTCGTACATTAAGTCCTTGGTCATTTTTATTTCATTTGATCACCAAGAGGCATATTGCAGTTCACGACTACCTGGTAATCCTTTTTCCTAGCTTACCCCTTTAATTTATTTCGTTTTTTCTAAAATTAATATCCCACGATCACAAGGCTTACCTATTAGAACATTTATGGGCCAAATTATGAGAAACTCATAAAGATATTGTTTAAAGCCTTGAATTAATCATCTTTTCCCTCTTCTTCTTTTTGAGATAGGATCATCGTGGCTAAACCACCAAGTTCAGTTTCTTCTACATCACCCCCGTTCGAAGAGGCATTGTCACCTGTCTCTTCTAACTCTTTGCCTTTCACTGGGACTCAGATTGATGAGTTCACCCTCGTTCCAAGCATCCAACCTCTTGCTACTCGGTTTCCTCCTGATGTGCTAGTAGGCTACGTTACCTACCCTCTAAGTCCGTTATTTGATCCTATTTAAATCTCCCCTCAACGGCCCTATAGTCCATTTGATACACCTGGTGTGTCGTTTGTGAATTCACCACGTCCATCTCGGACCACTTCCTGTCAGTTATTCCCGAGGTCTTCTAAGGGAGAAGTTTCATCCCCCCTGGAGGTTTCAAGAACCATCAATGGCATAGCTGAGTCTTTGTTTGAGGGACATCAATTCCCTCCTGAGGGTTTTCCTTATGTATAGGCCTCTCAGCCTTCCACCCAGTCATATATTCCTCATGCTTACACCTCATTGGAACACCTAGTCTCGAATATGTCGAGTGCTATGCCTCTGTATTACAATACTATTTGTTAGAATACCGGGTGTCTGCCCCTGGTCCAAGTGTTTCCAGCATATCTATCTCCATGCCTACTCAAACTGTAATCACACCTTCTCCTGCAAAGGAAACTGTTTATGTAGGTGTTTCAACGACTCCCATTAGAGTTCCTACGTCGATCCCATCGACTGCAGTTTCTGGTGGGGGTCCTACGTCTCTTCCGAATGTTTCCCAACCCTCCGTTAGACTATATGTGAGTGGACCTCAAGCTTACATTCTAGGTTCCTCTCAAGTTTTTGGTAGCATTCCTATGTCTGTTAGACCATCTGGTCCAACAAGGTTAACATATGATCAATATCAGTAATTTTTGCAGAATCTTGACCAGCTGAATTATCTCCTGTATGGTTCCCAACAGTTGTAGACTCAGCTGATAAATCTGCAATGATTTCAAGGGAACCCTGGCATTCAGCCACAGGGTTACACCTTTCAATAGGGTCCTACCTATGGTCCAAATTGACCTTATGGGAAACAAGGGAAACCTTATGTACAACAGGAAATGCCTTATGTACAACCTAATCAACCTATTGCTCATCAAGGTCAGTTTTCCTATTTTCACCAGGGAAAACATTCTGGTCAACTGGGCCATCCCCAATTTCAGCAGGGTCGACCTTTTTTCTAGAAAGCACAACCCTCCGTTCAGTAGGGAAAACCTTTTGGTCAACTAGGTCAACCCCAATTTCAGCAGGTTCAACCTTTTGTCCAAGAAGGAAAACCCTCCATCCAAAAAAATCAGGTCTTTCTTTAGCCTGGTCAACCTGGTCCTCAGGGACAACCTGACCAACCTCAGAAACCTTAGGGGATCATGTCATCTAGTCCTCCGAGTACCGTCCATCAACCCCAAGGTCACCCCTCAGGCTCACAAGGTCAACCATTGGGTTCCCAAGGTTACCTTTTTGGTTCTCAGGGTCAACCACAAGGCAATCCATTCCAAAATTTTTAGCTGCAAAATCTGTATGCTACAAAGTTTGGTCATCCTAGACCTCAATGGTATGTTGCAGGTCAAAATCCATTTTTGGGTCAGCAACCGAGATATGGTCTGAATCCACAAGGTTACATTCCTTATGGACAAAATCCATATGGGCAAAACCCTTCGGGGTAGAACCCTTGGGGGCAGAATTTCTTCCAACCTCATGTTGGAATCCACAAATGGGCATGTATCAAAGACCGAACACCATGCCTTTCAATATGAAATTTCCATTCCTCGTGACGTTGGAACTTAATGATGTTTCAAGGTTGACCAATGATCCAATTCTTCACAGTCTGTATTGGCTCCCAGTTCCAACCAAAATTCCAAGCGATTTTTCTAATTTTGAAGGCAAATTTGGGGAAGACCCCCAAGCGCATGTTATGATGTACCATATTTGGTGCTCCTCCAATTCTTGGGTTGATGATTCTGTCTGTCTACGTCTTTTTCAAGGAACGTTGACTGGTGCTGCTGAAAAGTGGTACTTTTAACTTACGCACGAAACTTTTCAAGATTTTGACTCCTTAACCATGCTTTTCCTTACACATTTTCAGTTGCCTATTCATTATGAAACAAGAACACACCTCCTTACATCCTTAAAGAAAGATACTGCTACGCATATCTCCGATCATATTCATGAATCGAGAAGGCATCGTCGTTTGATCAAGTTTGATATTCTTGATAAACTGTTGACATAATGGTTTACCTAATCGTTCTTTAATCAGATCACTAAGGATATTGCTATGGGGGAAGCTGTCACAGAAGAGCAAGCCATAGATCATGTCCAGTATCTCAATTTGGTTTAATCCCAATCTGAGATGTTATATGATATTTTAATCGATGCTTCACGCCTGAGATATCGATCTACAACCTCAAAAGCCTCGATGATACCACCGGTGGACGGTGTCATTGGTTTCGTTTCCTAGACTTCCCGGAAGTCTTCTTCTGCTTCTAAGCAGAAATCATCTTCTTTCTCAGATTTTGTTCCTTAGAATCCTTTGAATCCTAGAGAGTCTTTAGAGGTCAACACCGATAAATCCTCAAAAGGAAAAAAGAAGGGTAAAATTAAATCTAAATCTAATGCCCCAAAATAGGATTCCCCAAAACCTCATGCTGATGATGGAGCTAAACGTAAACCGAAGTATCCTTGCCTGATATGTGATGACGAGCATTACACCAAGCACTGTCCTCGATGAGCCGAGGTGAGTCGACTACTGAAAGGAACTCAAGGTACTCTGACTATTCTTAAAGATTCGTTTCCATCACAATAGATTCAAATGGTGGAACAACCCCAATCTTCCACCTCTTTTGGTTCTCAAGTATTAATGCTGAATGGTACTACACCCGTATCTATCATTACTAGATCTAAATATTATTCGGAATCACGTGAGTCAGTGGGGAAAGAAATCGCCAATTCTCCTACTCCTTCTCCCTCACCCGCTTATGGCCCTCTTCATATTGAAAGGCCAAGTTCTGATCCTTTTGTATGACCACCTTCTAAGGGTGTGCTCCACAAAGTCCTCCTATAATCCGAACTCCTGTGCCACTCAACATTACAATATCATTGAGTACTTGGCTCAGGCGCCTTCCTCTATGTCCACACTAGAGGTACTTCAGAGCTATCTGTCACAACGGAAAACATTTTTATCCGCTATCGGCAGAGTCGATTTGTCTGATTCAAGCCTCATTACCTTTGATCTGGAGAATTTCGTTACGCGTCTCGCTCATCAACTTTCTTTGATTATCCAAGTTGGTAATAATGGCAAGAATATCCATCGGGAAGTCGTGGACAAAGGTGCGTCCACTTGCATCATGTCTGTCTCATGTTGGAAAGCCATTGGCAATCCAACTCTTAACCAGTCTCCAAATACGTAGGAGGCCTTTGATGGAAGGGACTCTCATCCTCTTGGTATCCTTTCTAGCTTGCCTATCACATTGGAAGGAAAAAAGGTTAACGTGGAGGTTGAAGTCGTTGATGACAAAAGTCAATTATAATCTTCTCCTCGGTCGCCGTTGGAATCACACTATTCTTTGTGTGTCGTCCACTCTCTTTCACATTCTTTGTTTCCCACATGAAAGAAAGATCATCACTATTGATCAGTTGTCCTTTTTCGCTTCCACTTCTTCCAAAGAGAATGTTCCATATGTAGACCATACCACCACACCCTATGAGAGTGTGGGGACAAGAAGTTTCAAGGATTATTCCCTTATGGGTATATTTTCTCTTCCTCCATCAAACACTGCTCACGTAAATATGATCTCTACTTCTTCTGATCCCTGGATCATCCCTTCGCATGATCAGGTCGATTCGTTTGGTGATGTGATGTTGTTAAGTCTGGTAGAAGTCAATTATTGTGAAATCCTCTCGGCTTCCACTAATAATTTAGAACATGCTACTTCTGGCATGAATTTTGACGCATACTCCCAGTCTCTTTGACTCGATTCCTTGGACTCGTCTGATCCCTTGAATGTGACATTCCCATCTGACAAAAGTATCGTGGAAACTGTGTCTCTTGAGGAAACACCCTGGAACAATATTCATCGTCGTTCGTCGTTTCTCCTGAGCCCTGGAGTAGTTCAGTTGTGTCTTGAAAATCACGGCCCCCATGTTCCACGTGATCCATTCCTGAAACTGATGTCGACTCATGAGGTCTTCACTGAGACAATTCCTATTGACATTTCTATGAAATAAGGAATTGCCGAGAACATTCACATTTGGATGACATCCTCTCCAGATGAGGTCAAGATCTATACTAGTCTCTTTTGAGAATTTTGAGATGTTTTTGCATGGTCCTATAAGGAAATGCCTAGCATTGACCCAAGTATAGTGGTGAGTGAAATACCGACTTACCTTGACGCAAAGCTTGTTTGTCAGCGGCTTCACCCTGTGCACCCTAGAAAGGCTGTCGCCATAAAGGGAGAGGTTGAAAACATTCTTAAGGCTAGATTTATTTATCCTATTCCCTTGACAGATTGGGTGTCCAATATTGCCCTTGTTAATAAAAATAAGGGTACCATTCGCGTTTGTGTTGATTAATGAGATATCAATCGGGCCTGCTCGAAGGATAACTATCTCACTCCGTTTATTGACCAGATCATCGATGAATGCGCTGGGAATGAGATATTCTGCTTTATAGATGGTTTTTATGGCTATAACCAGATTAACATCTTGTCGGCTGATCAACACAAGCCTGCCTTTATCTGTTCATGGGGAACCTTTGCTTACAAAAATCTCCCTTTTGGTTTGAATAATTCTAGTGCTACCTTTCAGCACGCGATTTCCTATGCTTTCCATGACATAAAACACATCGTACAACCTTACCTGGATGACTTCCTTGCTCATTGAGATAAGCAACGCGACCATCTTGCGCACCTTCGAGAGATTTTTCTATGGTTTCGACACTACAATATTTGTTTGAATCTGCATAAATGTGTCTTTTGCGTTGAGTTTGGTAGACTCCTTGGGTTTTTCGTCTCTAAGAGGGAATTTTTCTTGATCTCTTAAAAGTCAAGGCTATCATTAATTTACCTCCTCCCTCCTATTTATCTCAGTTGCAGAGTCTGCAAGGGAAAGCTAATTTCTTACGTCGTTTTGTTCCCAACTATGGAGACTTGCTAAGGGTTTTACGCGATTACTGAAACAAGGGATCCCCTTTTTGTGGGATGAGATTTCTCAACACTCCTTCGATGCTTTAAATAAATTTACCATTAATGCTCCCTTACTGCA
The DNA here is from genome assembly GCA_034641835.2 of Pinus albicaulis. Classification (NCBI taxonomy): domain Eukaryota; kingdom Viridiplantae; phylum Streptophyta; class Pinopsida; order Pinales; family Pinaceae; genus Pinus; species Pinus albicaulis. The sequence continues at coordinate 183,106,105 of CM076576.1, read as the reverse complement.
TCCAGCGAATTCTCATCGTGACTATTTCCCTTACTTAGCAACATCCTCTGGTACCATTGCTATGGTTCTAGTTCAGGACAACGACGATGGTACTGAACATGTTATCTACTACCTCAGTCGTACCCTTATGGATAAAACGAATCGATATGCCCATGTTGATAAACTAAATTTATTTGCAGTACATATTTTTCAGTGCTTTCAGCATTATATTCTCTTACACATGACTACCGTGATCTCTGACTGCAATATTATGACTTATATTTTAGCCTGCCAATTTCTGGGGGGGAAATATTCAAAATGGATTGTCATTTTAAATGAGTTTGATTTGGATTCACTCCTTCCAAATCAAAGAAATCATTGGTTTTCATTGAATTGATATGATCCCTTCCCTCTGCTTCCGATCCATCTGATCTTGATGAGTGCATTCCAGATGACACTCTCTTCCTGATCAGCACTATCGATCTGTGGTACAATGATATCATCGTGAATCTCCAAACCCAAACCTTCCGATATGAGTTGGAAAAGTCTGATCGTCGACATATTCGACATCATTCTCAACCATATTGTATCATTGGGGATACTTTATACCATGTTGGTGTAGATTCGATTCTTCGTTGTTGTTTGAATTTTGAAGAAGCTGAGAAAGTGCTCAACGACTCCCACTCTGGGGCATGTGGTGGTCATATGTCTGGCTATGCCATAGCTCAAAAAAGCCTTCGTGTTGGTTATTTCTGGCCTTCTATTTTCAAAGACTACATCCTTGTCATCCGTAAATGCCATGCTTGCCAGATTTATCAGCGGAAGATGCGTGCCCCACCTACACCCTTACACACAATTGTTACTGCCGGCCCGTTTGCCAAATGGGGCATTGAATTCCTGACATGTAACCCTCACTCGGACGAGGGGGCATGCTTATATCATCGTCGCTATTGACTACTTCACTAAATGGGTTGAGGCGATGCCTACATATGTTGCTGATGGTAAAACTGTAGCTCAATTTCTCTTCAATCATGTTATCGCTAGGTTTAGAGTTCCTCAGTCCATTGTCACCGACCATGGCTCTCATTTTCGCCATTACATGATGGTTGAGCTGACTTCTCAGGTTAGCGTGCGTCACGACAACTCAAATCCATATTACCCTCAGGTCAATGACCAATTTGAAGCAGTAAATAAAGTCTTAGTTACTATGCTTCAGCGCACTATTGAGATGCATAATTCGAATTGGCATCTAATGTTGTTTTCAGCTCTCTGGGCATACAAAACCTCGGCGAAGAATGCTACTGGATTCACTCCATTTCAACTAGTATATGGCCTTGAAGCAACCTTGCTGATTGAATGTAAAATTCCTTTGCTCAAATTAGTTTTTGAGTTGCTTCCGAATACCCCACCAAAAGAGGAGCATATCTTATATCTGGAAAGGCTTGATGAAACTCGACGCTTAGTTTCTTTGGTTACTAAAGCATAGAAGAAACGAGTCAAAGCCCATTTTGATCAGATGGTTTCCCCACGTGCCTTCTCTAAAGGAGACTTTGTCCTTCTCGATGACCAAGCGCACGATAAGCTAGGGGAAAGAAAATTCGAACCTATGTGGCATGGGTCGTACATCATAAAACATTTTTTGGAGAAAGGGGCCTATGAGTTGATTGATTATGAAGGAAATCATTTGGATAAACCCCAAAACGAGTTTTATCAAAAGAAATATTATGCATGATTTCCTCATGTAATTACTCTTTTACATTAGTGTGATTTTCATTTCTGTACATTTTGGCTTGGTGTGCACTTACAAGTGGTTTTCCTTCTTATATTTCTTTAATTGATTTGTAGATGTCTTTGAATCCTTATGTCGGTTTCGCTGATGGTGCCTGCTGTAGTACCCGAAATATATCTTCTGCAACCTGGGTTATCTATGACCCTAATGGTGAGTTAGTAGATCTACAAGGTATATGTTTAGGTCATACAACCAATAATATTGCAGAATACAATGCAGTTATTGAGCTTATGTCTAAAGCAATCTCTCTCAGCATTAGAGAACTGGTTGTTAACCTAGATTCACAACTTGTTGTCCTACAGCTCAATGGGCGCTATTCTGTCAGACACCCTCAAATTTTGAGAATGTATCTGCGTGTTCATTTTTTAGAAATAAATTTTGACTACATTACATATCATCACATTCCATGACACATGAATACATTAACAGGTGCATTGGCTAATTATGTTCTACATAGACATTTGTGAAACTTATAATCATTACAACATGCATGGAACAAGAAAATAGCATATATATATATATATATATTATATTGATTTTGTTTGAAAATAGTGTTCAAAGTATATCATAACCCCCAAAAGATAATATATGTTCTAGTAAATAGCGAGACTCGCATGTCTCGGCAAAACTATAACTGCATAAAGAAAAACTAAACTAATGAGTGTGATGATCATGATAGCAGGTTACTGCTCGAATAAATCGAGTCAACAACTGGTGAATGTGATCAAATACTACGACAGTGTGCCGCTGGTACTTATGGGGAATGTCTCCCATTTGGGCATACTCTGGAATCCTAGTAGTCAGAGCATCTAGGTTCTGTGCAATCTCTTCTTTTGCATCTACTCCTTCCAGATATGGAGTGGCCTCGAAGTCTCACATCACCCTTCTGGTGATCAGTGACATCCCTACTGGCCTCTGTGGACCGATATCTGTGAAACATAAAGTTTCAATATCAACACATATATATAAAGAAAAACATAAAACACGCAAAAAAATAACAAAACATGTTCTTACCTCTGTCATCCCAGTGTTCACCCGTTGGAAGTGGTAAATCAGGGTCACCCCAGAAATCCAGCTTGGAGTATGGCCAATCTTCCACCACAATCAGCTGACGTCTCAGCCATGTAAATAAGGCAGTTTTGAATGACATAGGTTGTCTACCTCCTCCACGAGGAATCAACTCTGCCCACCTCATCAGTGATGGCTTCCGTGGTAATGGTGCCGCTACCTCTGCCCCTTGGTATTGGAACAGTGGCACCCATTCTAGGAAGATCACCATCAAGATGGATCTATACTCAAATTTCTTCAGTTTACCATTTTTTCACTTTGTGAGTTGCTTCTTCATATTCTCTACCACGACCTCTGACTAGTTGAAAATGGTGGGTGCCATACAATCCACCGCAGTATGTAGTTGAGCCTTGGTGGCCTCATGCGACGCTTGCACCCTAGCCACACGTGTAATGGTATATAGTACTACTTTGAGCGGTAGATTGGCCATCGTGCTTATGGCTATCTTTCCACTCGAAGATCTTGTTGCTTCGGAGCATGCTCTCCTAATGAGCATGTCCATGTTCTGCCAATGAGCATGTCCATGCTTTCGCCCATGATTCATGCTCTATTCAACTGTGCTCTTGCCCCCCTATGCGAGAGGCCAATAATGAATTAGATGTCATCCACTTCAGTTTCAAGGTCCTGGGCACCAAGAATAAATATCTCCTAATTCGTATCCTAGATACTAATAAAAAATTGTAATAGACCCGGTTTGGATCTTATGCCGGAAGTCAGGAAGAATTTGAGGAGCCTACAATTCGTCAATGCAGTAATACAATTTCTATCATCCATGGCTGCTTAGATAACATCGTTTTTATCTCTTTATTTCCATTCGATCAACATGATTGACTGCTCTTCCTCCCTGCAAACAACGTTCACGTGGTCTCTTGTCAGTATTTATGCCAAAAAAAATTAATTCAATAACTTTGTTGAGAGATTTTTTCCGCATTTTTGCGCTCTGCGGGTGGCGCGAATGTTTTAAAAACAACAACATCGATCGATGCCCTGCCCGTTTTAAAAATGATAGTCCATCGTGATCCTGACATGGGATCCCCGCGTCAATCCGCCGCAACCATTAGTCTAAAATCGCTCTCACAAAATTTAAAATGTGCTATGAAAAACAATAAAATAAGTATTAAAATGTAGGGAAGGAGAGCACCTCTTACCTGACACTGACAGTTTGTTGACTGACCTCCCAGATCTCCCGCAATCTGATCCTGAAGAACTAAGGTAAAAGACAGTAAAAAACTTCTTGTAAAGAGTGTGGAAGTGAAAAGTGATTTTTTTTACTTTCCCTATTTTTTCATAAGTGCTCATAGTCACTTTAGGGTTTTTTATTATATTTTAATGATTTTGCCTCAAAAAAAGTTTATAGGTTTGTTCTTGTGTAGTGACAGGGTCAATTTCTTCATGGATGACATATTTACGAGTTCTACTTTATTATTTTTTTTAGAATCGATTAAAAATAAATGAAAAAGTAAACCCCCTTGAGTTGTATTTCAACTCTTTCCTGACTCTCTGAAAATGAAAGGATTTCCGAGTTCTTGTTGTTTTGAGCTCGTTAAAGTGCACAAGATGTCATTTACCCAGTATATGTTTACCTCTCTTTCAGGATGGGATAAATTATTTTCGAAAAATGAATACCTTAGTCAATTACGACTAAGAGGCTCTCTCACACTTCATTTTCTACCTTTTCTGGTATGAGGGACTATTTACGAAAAGGGCCATCTGGAGTTTCCTTTTTGCCTCTTTTCAAACTCTTTAAACGTGAAAATATGCCCAGTTCCACCTTTGTCGGACTCGTTTAAATTTAATGGCATTCGATCCATCATCATGATGACAGTAAGTTCCTCCTTCCAAGGGCTTGTAAAATGTACTAGGATGGATTTTTCCGAAGGATAAACTTATATAACAAGAATTTTCTACCCCCTTCAAGCTTGTATACAAAAATAATTGGGGTACTCACTAGAAATGGTGGGGGGAAATGGAAATTATTAATCAATTGTGTTGGCAGTATGTCACTCTTGAACATGACACATCCTCTGTTTGATGTCGGGTTGGAGATATCATACATTCGCCACTTTTCCTCTATGGGTTTGGGAAATCTATTTTTCCTCTCATGCCATTACCATTTTCTTCAACATGACCTCTAATTCCATTTGATTCAAATACTTCCAAACGCCGAAGTTGTGTCGCTAATATGTTCAAGAGAAGTTCCTTCTGCCTCTTATTCATTGCCTGATTCTCGGATCACTTTCATTATTATCATATTTCCTTCATCTCGTGTTGATGATGTGGGATACATTATGGCCTTCATTCAACGAATCGCTTCCTGCCCACTTCATCTCATTATCCGGGAAGTTGATCTAGAGATACCTTTTCCAGTACCTTAGAGCCTGCATGCCCTAATGGCACGTTGTTCGCATCTGACGATAGGATTAATACATCATTGGCCTTCGATCATATGATGTCATGGTGTTTGACGTCAAATCCTTATTCACATCTCATGGATTGTACTGATAGTACCTTGAGGACCATTGTCATTATTGGTGTTTTCTCTCGCGCCCGTTAAAATTTTACATCATTGGATGGTAATCAGGCGATTTTCTCACATGTTCGACTTCAACTCATTTATTTGCATGTCTGAATCTGTACTTGGTCAGGTCGTGATGGAGTGCAAGACCCTGGGTTTTGTTTGATAAATCCTGGGCTACGAGGCGATATATTATTCATGATTGTACACATGAATATTTCATTTGGATGGATGCGACCATGCCTTGAGTCTATATTTGTGATCCTCTTTATTTTGATGGCTGTAGCCATACCTATGATTCAATTTCGTGATCTCTTTTATGGATGGCTTGGTCCATACCTCATGTCATGTGATTATATCAGAGATTTCAGTTATGTATCTATGTTCTTATTTGTGCAGGTTTTCCGACAATGATGTCTTGGTCTTGGCACGTATTCGTAAGGAATTGCAGCCCTTTCTCTCATTCAAATTTCATGCTTTAGGGGGCCTCTGTTACACAACAAATTTTCACTATCCTTGCACTCCCTGTTCCTAATCTTGGAGACCCTTAACATGACTATTGTGTCTATTTTACATCATGAAAATGTGCCATCAGATCCATTCTAGTATAATGAGTAAACTCTTTGTTGACCATTCTTGAACCAGCTCCTTGAAAACATAATTATCTTGAGCAGCGCATCCTATGCGTGTCTTGCTTGCGCTGATGGATATTTTTTGGTCTAGGGTGGCGCCGATCGGCGCTAGAATGAGGATCATACCCGCGTCAATCCTCTTCTGGAATTTTTTTTTTTAAATGGAAGTGAGGCTTCAAGATCTAGAAGCTTCGTGGTGGAGAGCTGGTTGTTTTTTCCTGAGGAGAGAGCCGAGCTTCTCCCTTTGGGCTTCTTTTTCTGACAAAAATGGAACCACCCAAAGGGATAACCCATTTCCCCACCTTAAGTGGATCCATGTTCCCTTTTCCTTTGCTATAAAATGGACATCCTCCCATAGCTCTGCTAGCTAGAACAAAGATAGAAGAACATCAGAGAGAGATTTGTTACTATAGGTATCGAGCGAGAGTTGAGACCTTTCACCCTTCACATCAAGTTGAAACGAGCACTTTGGAGATGTTCCTGGATCTAGACCCATCAAAGGAGAGCTACGACATCAAGACGTAGGTTGTAACTACCCCTCTATATTTTAATATAATACAATTGATTCGTGCTTTCCATTCTCGTCTTTATGTATGATTGGATTCTTAGTTCTCCTTGATCAAATAGGTAGGTTGTATATGCAATTTATATTGTTATTATTTCACGTTTGTTGTTGTTTGATCCCTTGTGCATATAACCAAGTGCCGGTGATGGTAAGGACCTGACTACGGAATGCGAAGGATCAAAGGATTTGTTCAAGGAACAACATCAGATCGAGGTAGATGATCTATTCACAATCTGCATGCATTTACAATCTAGGAAAGTAGCCTTTTAATCAGGGATAATTTTAGGGGCGAATTTTAGCCCAAAGGCGAATTTTAAGGGGTTTTAGATTTTGAAGGGGCGATTTTTTTTATAAAAAACCCATTTTATATAGTTTTATATAATTAGCCCTATATTTATTTTAAAAATAATTAATTATTCCATGTTAGCCCAAAAAAATAAATGCAGATAAACATTAAAAATATGGATTCGCCCCCCGATTTTCAGGTTTGGAGCGGATTTGAATCGCCTTCACCACGATTTACTGGGTAAGACAGGCATTGGATTTACATTCGCTCGATTTTTTTCTAGTTGGGGCTTTGGGGATTTACTGGTTGGGATTTCAATGCGTGGGTATTGACTCCTCTGCAACCTGGCGTAGGTGGCCCATTTCATCTCCTTCAACATTGTGCAGTGTGATTCGGCCTTTCGATTTAGGTTTCTATTTCTCCCTTCTCTGCTTTAGTGTAGATGTCTTCGCATATGTCTTCACGAAGCTCTCTTCTGTTTCTGTCATTTTAGCTCGACTGCGTGATTTTTTTCTGCACTTAACCGCGATTATTTCAATTTTTTCGAGGGGTATTTTCGGGGTTTCAAGAGTTTCAACCGGCGACAATGTGGGAGTGCATTTCATTCCACATTGGCCAGGCCGGTATTCAGATCGGCAATGCCTGTTGGGAGCTGGTTTGTTGGGTTCTTTAAGGTCGATTTGGCATATGAATGAGGAGGCTACAACCCATCTTCAAGCTTGGAGGAGTTGTGGACCAGATCCTTGTGTCCTCTGCCCATTCATCTCATTTTCAGGTATGTTAACAGTAAGCCCCAGCGGGAACGACATTGTATTTTGATTTTCCACAACCAATGCAGGCTCAAAGGATAACATTTGGATTGCAAGGAGACATTACAACTTTCTATGATGATACAACAGAACAAGATCCTTGGCGTGCACATTATGGGTCCAAACGCTGGTGAGATAATTCATGAAGCTGTTATTTCTTTACAATATGGTGCATCTAGTGAAGATATTGCTAGAACCTGTCATGGACACCCAACACTCAGTGAAGCTGTTAAAGAAGCTGCCATGGCAACATTTGACAAGCCTATCCACTTTTAGTGTGGTGGATATTTTTTTCTGAAACCAGTTATCATAGATTTATTTTTGATTTGGATATGTAATTTTCCTACTTAAAAATTGGACAGCATCCACAAGAAGTTTTCATGAGATGGTTTCACAATTCTGATTCATTTCATAGTTCTGAAACAAACTTTTGACAAGTATGAGGAAATGAGTTGTCTTATGCAATTGAATAAAGACCATATTTCAAATTACACGAGAATTTGAAAATGCTGTAAACCTGTTGATGATTTTTTGAGATAAATTAATAGTGTGACATACGTTGTGGAAAGCAACAACCATGTTAAGCTTAACTCTGCAGGTGATTGAAGCATATGTTTTGTGAATTCTAGTTTCAACTTGTTGGGATTCAGTTTTATATTCTTTGCATATGTTAATTCTTTACCAATTGAAATTTTGACTGATGGTTGCCAGATATGGTTTGTTAGCCACTACATCAAAACACAGCTTCTGGGAACCTCTAGTAGTGAAATGAGTTGATGTAGAATTTAACTATTGCACCTTAAATTACTTATATGCCTTGTGCTCAATCCATGGGTATCCATGGGGTCGTTTAGAGGTACTAAACTTGGAGCCAGGGAAAATGCTTCCTTAGAAAGTGAATCCACCAGTGTTAAATTCCCTGAAAACGTGAATGATGGAGGTTTTAATAAACTGTTAAGAGACTTGCTTGAGTTGAATTGCTAGTGTCTGAAAGTGATATTCACAGAATAGACTACTCACTTTACATCCATTTAATGGCCAATGTAGAATCCCCATTCTCCATAGAGCTGTAATTGTGAAATTCCCTTTGATAATGCTAGTTTCATGAGCACATGAAGAGCCAAAAGCTCAGTATTATTGTTCGTGCCTCTTCCCATGTTTGCTTTGAGCTGAATATAATGCTGGTCCTGCAAGAATAAAACTCCTCCAATACCGAGTCATTGTCAGCCTCCTGACGGGCTCCATTGAAGAAGGCCCAAGGGAGGATCTGGCGAACTACTAGTTCCCCAACCACTCTAGACTTTGAAGCCTTTTATTTTGATATGAAAAACTGAGAGATGGCACGTATCTCTGGCAAAACCTGGAAAGTTTGTATAGTCCTATCTTCAAACAAGCATCCATTGCACACCAGCTATATGCCCCACACAGTAATACAAGGGCTAACTCTGAAATTATTTAAGTCCTGCCTTTGAAACCATAACTCAAGACCTTACTCAACTGTTCCTCATTGCCAAACATCATTTGTCCCAATCCACTGATTTACCTCTTTCAAAATTTGTAGAGCGAAAGGACACAGAAATGAGATACATTTTCCTCCTCTTTCCTGTATAAGATACATATATCAGGGCTACACTTTTCTTTTTCTGAAGCAAGTCCCAAGTAGGGATTGTATTCGTTAGTTAAAACCACATAAACACTTGTGTCTTCTTTGGGGACTGTACCTTCCAAACCTTGGACCACGTCCAGATTCTCTCCTTCTTTTCGGTAGATAGTAATGCTTCATAGCATAATTTAGCTGATAAGGTGCCTGCTCTGGTTCCTACTACACATGATCTCATCCTATTCCTCTTTCAATCTGATGTGCCCGTTCCTTAGTTCTGAGATGAAATTAGTCCATACTTCAACAAGTTCATCATCTAAATCTAGTTTTTCTGCAGTCAACCAATCCTGCTGCCAGATGTCTGTATGCTCTTAATCAGCTCGTTGATTGAAAGTGAAAAGCCCTCATCTCTGTAATGCTGAATCAAATCACGAGGAAGAAAAATTGTATTATGACATCCCATTATTGTATTGACTCATATTCTGGCCATAGAGCCAAGTCCGACCTTCCATGCTATGTGATTTCCAATGATCAGAACTGATTTTCAATTTCCAGCAACACCTTTTTGACTTCAATCATATTTTTCACGAAGTGATATTGAACATCAATATGATTTGGCTTCAAATGATGAGTTGGGTTCATTCCCAGGAAGATTGCACTCTGACTATCACAATTTGTCCTTACAGCTTGTATTAACTCAATACCTAAACACAATCTCTATAACCATACTGCTTCCTTGTTGCAAGAATTATTGCCATGTATTCAACTTCTCTAGTTGAGAGTGCCACTACAGATTGTCTTTTGCTCATCCTATTTATTTCTCCTCCAAATATGTTAAATACATAACCACATGTTAATCTTATGCGATCCATATCTCCAGCATAGTTTGCATCAGCAAACACTAAAAAAACCACCCCAAAATCTTTTTTTGGGGGTGCTGCCCCCGAACCCCTTGAACAGGAAGGGCTACTTTCCCCCCATGTGACTCCCCTCTTGCACATCGTACATTATGCAATATGTGGGGATAATTGTGTAAAGAATATAACACCTATCCAACACACACCTGCTTAAATATGACTTGGGGGATTGGGTATGTTACGCAGTGATATCAGAGTTGTGGTTCAAACACTAGGCTTGGAGCCCCAAAGATACACCACAGAAATGCATTTGGAGTGAGATAGAGAGCTCACTGGTTATGTTTTGTATCAGTAGCATTGCCTAGATTCCACTCAGGTCAAAGGGTCATGTTGCTTGGATTGGACCTGTTGTGTAAATGAAAAAATGTTCTCTTGAGAAAACAGAGTCATGCATGGAAAAATTGTGCTTTGAGGATGGTTGTTTCAAGAAGTATGGACCTCTGGGAAAGCTGTTCTGGTAAACAGCAAGGTATAAGTAAATAGGAAAAATGCAGTGGATGAAATTGTATACATGTAGATATGTGTATGTTGGACACCTGGTTGGGATGGCAAGGCATTTTGCCTTGAGGTAAGCTGATGAGGAAGTTTATACCTAGAAAGAAATGGTCTTGTTCATGTTGGCTGAATTATATGAGGATAGAATCATGATTCAATCGAACTGAGGAGCAAGCATGAGGTGTTATGCTTTGCGTAGAGATGGTACTACCTGGATTGCTCCAGGGGGAAGCCATGTGGCACATAGTGCTCATAAAAGAAAGTGTCCAAGGGAAAGCTCTAATGGTAGAGATAGAGACACAATGTTGGAAATATATCCTTGAGGATTGTTGAATAAGTAGGAAGGTGGATCCCCACAAATCAGATTTTTCTTGAAGTTTTAAGTCACAGATCATGTATAAGATTGATGCACATGGGTTTGTATGTGCATGGAAGGGTATGCAAGGCATACCTAAAGGTATCATAAGTAACTTGTATGATGGAGGGCATGGATGCCTTGCAATAATATGAATGTTGATGCAAGTGGCAGGAGGTAAGCCTGCTACTAGTATGATAGAGTAGTGGAATATTGATCTTGTTGAAGATTTTATGCCCAAGGAAGATGTTTTTCTCCTTCAATTAATTATTGTAAGTACTCACTTAATTATTGTAAGTACTCACTTGTAAAGTGAGTGAGGTTGATGTGTATATCAGATTTCCTCATGGAAGAGAAGTTAATGGTGAATGTGTTTGTGTGGTTGTTTTAACAATTTGTTCAATTAGATTAATCTATACTGTGGAGATTCTGATTTTCCCAACTCAAAACTCATACCACAAAAACCTTCAAACTATTATAGATTAATCTAGTTTTGAGAACTTATTTTTACTAGTTGGAATACTAACAAAAATGTGACTTGCAGTTGGAACAACATTTCAACTTCAAGCCATTATATGTCAATGCATATATTGCCAAGGAAACCAATTATATTGGAATAAATTCTTTCAAAAAAACTTATGATGGTGTGTTGTTTTCGACACACAAAAATCTCATACAATAGTAAGGGAAGGAAGGTCGATCTAGCAGAAGGGAACACTACAACACAGATGAAACTTCACACATCATTAGTGGTAAAATCCAGATAGGAGAAAAGCTATTGAAATCAATGTTGATAATATCGGTATTGGAAAAATATCGGTGAGGGTCCAGAAAAAATATTATCGGCAATATCGGCGAAAATATTGGCAAATATAGGCAAGCATGAAAGATGCATAATATATTCATTTTTTTTCTTTAGATTTTTAGACATATAAAGCAATAATAACATGAAATAAACACATTGACACATAAATATGAAGAAAACACTGATATATATGAAGTGGATGTAAAATAAAAATGATACATCAAAGGTGATACCAAATCCTGCTGATCCCTAATATTTGTCCAATCAAGGAATCAAATGTGGAGAACCAATACAAAATAACATCACACATATAAGTATCTCATCATTATGAGTTATATGTAGCAAAAAAAATAAAACTAGCAGCTGTCTATCTAAATCAGTGCCCTCCCCCCTTTTACGGGAAAGCATGAGAGGCTGTTTGTCAGGCCTGCCCCTTGCAGTAGAAGGCCCTGACCCTGCGCCTAATGTCAAATACCGACTGCTGGGTATGGAGATTTGCTCTCCTATATTTATAGCAAATTGTGCTGACGTTGATGCTCCCACAATGTTCTTCTCGTCCTCGTCCTCCTCTTCCTCCTGCTCCGAGTGCTGCTCCTGTTCCTCTTACTACTCCTCTTGCTGCCCCTGTTACCATACATGGGACTCCTCCAAGACAGGATCCCTAGTTTCCACCCTCCACTGAGACAATACATCAATATTGTCTAAGGAGACCCCCCCTCTGGCATCTGGACTCTCTCTGGCAAACAAAATCAAAGTATATCATTATGCCCAACCTTTTGAGCTTGGAAAGTGGGCAAATTTGTCTGTTGTATAACAAAACTTTTCTTGATGTCCAAGATCTGAAAATGAATAGTTCTGAACAAGTTATGATTATAAATGCTGTAAAATATAATGGTATGCCCATAAGATTTCATAGAAGTGAAATGAAACATGGTCATGAGTAAGAAGTTATATGAAACATGGCCATGAGCAAGTGTATACTAATTTAAGCGAATTCTTATAATATTTCTTTTTATGTAGTTTAATGTTAGTCAAACACATTAAATTTTTTTTGTTAGTTTCACGAGCTTCTATAGTTTGTTATTATTATTCACTTGAAATTTTAAACGCTATGGACAACAATCATCAATTTCCTTAACCTGCTTGTAATCATGGAACAGTTACAGTGATAAAATATAATTGAGGTATTAGCACAATAGAATGCTTAGCAATGTTTGAATTCTCAGTTAATGTATAATCAGTATCTATTGTAAGACGGAACTAGCCACATGCTGCCTAGACTTCACATTTAATGTGCCACATAAATAGAATATTTTTTTGCAAACCAAGTAACATATCTTATTTTTTAGGTTAAAGTGTGACAAAATATTTTCAAACCAAAATAACTGTTTGTAGTTACAAATATGGTATCCAAAATATCAACACGCATTTATAAATACCAGTTGCAATTCGAAAGTAAATTACTGATATAAGCCAAGCCCAAGGTTACAAACTAGGTAAGAAGCACACTACTCACCCATGTCAAATTGGAGCACTGTTGGTTTGCCAAATATTTTGTTTCTAAGTTTGGTACATTACAAGAGGTATCGCAGCAGAATGATCTTTGATCTTTGTTTTAAGGAGATTCTCCCTCGGCCATAATCTTTGATGGAAAGACCTTTATAGGGAAGGAGGAGGATGACATAAACTAGATCCAAAGCATAATTGCAAAAATAAGTGAAAGAACAATCTCAAAGGGTGAGGCAGTTAGATGGTGAGAAGAAGTGAGATAATATATCCAGGAAGAAAATAGCAATCAAATAAGCTAGGAACACGATTTTCATACAGGACAATATGCAAATTTTCATCAAATGTTATGGAACTCCACAAACTAACAATGAAAGTGTTAGTGACAATCATGGGTCTGGGTCAAACAGGGGAAGCAAACTATGGAATAGTGGAAGTATTGCAATACGAATTAAAAGAGTCTACGCTACAGTTGAACCCTCTTAGTGGGTTAGCAAACTCGTGATTGGACTCTGCAGTTTTTATGAAGAAAAAGAAATTGTTACTAGCTGCTCAAGTTTCAGTGATGAACGAGAAATGATTGGATTAGCACTACATTTTATTGACGGGCTTGCTCATATGTGGGGAGTTGACTGGATGGGAATCAAATATCAGTGAATGCATTTGAGAGATTTATTTTTATTCCAACCTATAAGAAAAAACTGGGATAAGTTACATGTAGAAATTTATGCTATTTAGCTTTTAATGCAAAACAACAACAATAACTGACAATACTTCACCTCTTAAAACTAATTAACAAAGTCAATCCAAGAGAAAATACACTAAATGTGTGTCCATAAGTTTTAGCCCTTTAGGGAAATCTTATCATGCAAAATCAGATCTGAAATTTACTTATGACAGCTGCAAATAGAACAACAAAATTACCCTATCTTCTTCAATGTTGGATCACCTAACCATTTCAACCTTGACTTACGTCAAATCAGTGAAACATACCAAAACATAAAGAAATAGATCTCACTGAAAATCAAATATGCGATTACACAAGTATTGGACAGCTAGAAATTTTATTAATATGCCTAAAGATTAAATTCATATACATACCATAACATCATCCCAAGGCTGGTAAAATCTTAGTGATGGAAAACAATGAAAACCCTTATGCCAAGGAACTCAGCAAGCATGTGCACAAGCATATCTTCTCTTCTTCCCTTGAATAAGTACAACCTACGATTTCATCACAAAAAATAATCCTTAATTCTCCAAGGGAGGAAACCCTAACCTTAGTGTTTTAGATGGTCCAAGATGCTCCAAGCGATTCATGGACAAGATAAAGTACAAAAGAAGATTTGAGAGAGGAAGATGACTTCATTCCTGTTGTCACATCTCTAATATAAGGTGAACACGAATGATGAGTGTGTGAAGGACACTCTCTCTACCATATATATATGAGAGGTTAGGGAGGCCAACAATACATATTTGGGTTGATACCCATATGAGCAACCTACAATAATCACATATAGGCTTGCACTTGTGGAGCACTACACTTTAATAGCAAACATGTCAAGATCCAACATTTATGTTCACAAGCAAGGCTCTTAATACAAGGGTGCTCCAGGAAGTATGCCAAACACTCCTACAAGCCTCCAAAGACTCCAAACCCCTTAAGCCATACTCCACTATGCCTACTCCCCTTGCACCAACATTGTCTCAACCAAAACATCCTCAAGCCAACTCCAAGCCTAGATGCAATAACCTTGTGTTCTCTAGGGCTTGTTGCCCTCCACCAAGATGAAAAAAGTCATTCGAATCCTCCTAAGGCGTTCTCCAAGTGAGACTCTATCTCCATTTGGTGATCATGAAGGATGTCACCTAAGCTATCAAGAGAACTCAACACCCAAGGGAAGAATACCAAGCAAGCACCTAATTGATGTTAAGCAACCATTAAGTAAGCCATATGTTAAATATATCATGGATTATCTCCCATGTGCAAATCCATCATATATTGTCCAAGGGTTAAAAACACACCATGTATCTCAAAGCTCATGAAGCACCTCCAAACATAGTGTAAACACTTTAGGAGTTGTGGACCAGATCAACATGTATCTCAAACCATCTTCAAGCTTGGAGGAGTTGTGGACCAGATCCTTGTGTCCTCTGCCCATTCTTCTCATTTTCAGGTATGTTAACAGTAAATGTTAAATTTGTCCCTGTTTTTTTTCGTCTTTAAATTGCATATTTGAAATGTATTTAAAGTTTTGTACTTTCAACCTTCTACTAGTTTGAAGTTTGAAGCATGAACTTTGCATATGAAGATGGGGTTTGCAATGTTGCGTATTTGAATTTTACCATGGCCACAAGAGGCAAAGACCTTGCATGGATCCTTGTTGATGAGGAAATGTATTGCAAATATTGCAAGAAACACATAAATGTTGGTTGGGGTGGGGCAAGGGATTCATAGTTTGAAAAAACACTTACATGGTATAAGAGGTCAAGTTGGCACCATGTACGGCACCATTAGATGAGATTGGACAGTTTAGATTAGAATTGCAAAATCAGTGTGTGAAATTTGGAGAAGACAAGGCTAGCAAAAGGAGATGCTTGTAGGATCTTTTTTGGACTATAGAGGCTACTTAGAGCCTTATTCATTACGGATTTTGTTGCTGATATGTATTGCCATCAGTGCCATTTTGATATATTCACCCTTACATGGTATACACATGAGCAGACTTAACATATTTTTTCTCTAATAGTTTGGAATCTTTTTAAAATATATTTTTCTTTACAACTTAATATTTTATGCAACTTTTAGTAAACTGAGTTCTTGAAATCAGATCGGTCTGAGTCATTCTAAGTCTGAGTTTTGACCCTCGTTCGATTTTGAGTCCGAGTCCAAGTTTTAGAACTTTGAAATAAACTGCATGTATAAAGAGTAAAGAATGGTATAAAAATATGCCATGCAAATAAATAGAATTGGAAGTGATGTATCATGTATTGATTGGAAGATCCAAAACTTCCAAATTGAGGAAAAATTAGAAAGCTGAAGTTAAAGCATTTCTCGTGTTCTCTGCATGATCACCAAGGTGGAAAGAATTACATTCATGTTTGCTATATCTGCAACACATAAAAGCATGGATAATATACAATTGTATGTCTTCAGGGCCTAATTTGAAATCAGATATTATAACTTAAATATAATAAGAATTTTCCTGTTAGTTGGAGCTCCAATACCATTGTTATGATCTTAAATTGATCACAGCTGATGAAGAGAGCAAGAGTATGCAAAATTAGGCAAAATTCTAAGCTACTACCAAATCTGGAAAATTCTTAAAATACTTAAGTAGCAACATGTAACTGAATGCAAGGCCATGCTATTGTGAAAGTGGAACAATATAGCAGATTTCTAATATTGCAGCAACCAACTCATGGTGTTAACACATTGCTAGCAATTAAGGAACTTGAAATGCCCCAGCTGTATAAATTGTCAGAGACTAAAATAGAACATTTGTAATTACAGGAACTTTTCCGAGACTAAAATAGAACATTTGTAATTACAGGAACTTTTCCAACCATATATGGACATAAGTACTTTCCAGAGAAGTTATGGATGCCAACCTAGGCCAACTCCAAGAGCAGTGTGGGCATTTGGCTAAAGAGATTGCCTCTCAAGACTGGCTACAACAAGACATTCCAACAACATGGCCTCTCTTGGGTCTTGTGATCCTATTTTATAACTTCCTTCTCCCTCTTACATTTTTTTTGCTTTGCATGTTGGTAGATGGCTTAGCCTGCATGCATTTTCTTTTAGTATTTTACCACCTGGAAAGATTCCTATTACCACCATTTTATTTTAGTAACTCCCACCTAACAGGACTCTTATTGTGACTTGTGGGTTTATTTTGCTGACACCCACCACACAAGACTCTTATTGCAACCTTTAAATCAATTCAGTTTGTAATTTACACTAGCACGAGTTGTGGCAATAAATGCCCAAAATATTACAACTAATATTAAACCCCTAAAATTAACATTTAGTACACCTACTAAAAACTCTAATAGCTAACATTAAGTACTGATGAGCACATAATTGACACGAAGTGCACAAGGTACATTATTTTTTAGCATTGTAATAGTGCCCCCTCCTTGAATCACTTTACCTTTGAGAATCCTAAGGCAATTTAAGCATTTCTAAACCCTGATTCCAACTTGTTGTTAGTCTTGGAGGCTGGTCGTGGAATACATCTTCAAGATCATCAATTAATTGTTGCAGGCCGTTTATAGAATTACATGGAAGATGAAGCATACTAAGCAAGTTGTTGTCAAATTTGCTTACCATGACAAGTCAATTAGCACCTAGTTGAAACCTTCTGATTGTGAGCTATTGATATCCTTGTTCATGTTTCATGTCTAGTTCATCAAGATTCGTGCAAAATTCATCCATGGAATTCAACCATTGTGCCCCGATGACAATATCAGCCCGTGCCAAGGCTACAACTTAAAAAGTTGAACTCAATTTGTACTTATTAACTGTAATTTATTTCTTTGATAATCCCCTTGCTGCCCATCATAGTGTCATCTACGGGCCTACCTTGAATCAATCTTAGAGCCATTGGAGCACTGGATATTGAAGTATTTTCAAACCTTGAATCCAACTCAATTAGGTGGTCTTGTCCTAGAGCTGGTGGTAATCTAGGGGGTGGTTCTTGGAGTACATATTCAGAGTCATCAAATCAAATGTTGGAGGTCCTTCATAGAATTACATATGAGCATAATTTATCTTGGGCAAGTTGTTTGGTCATTCTGTTTGCTAAGATAAGTCAATTTGCACTTGATTGCAATCTTCTGATTGTGATATATTCTTATGAATGTTTGAATTTCATGTATAGTTTGTGAAGGTTCGTTGGAAATTCACTCATAGTATTCAACCATTGTGCCCCCATGACAACATTGGCACGTCCTAGGGCTACAATGGAAAAGTTAGATTGTAGTTCTCCAGCTGAAATTTATTCCTTTGATAATCACAATACAATTAGCCATTGACGCTTGGGGAATTAATAATAGGACAATTTTTATGCCCATGGATGACATCAAGTTTCCATTAGCCATTGACACTTGTGAAATCAATAATGAGATGACTTTTAGGCCCATAGCTAACACCAATTTGGAATCTTTGAAATGATGAGCGATGTCAAAATCGACTCACCATAGTTCTTCCCTCAACTTTTCTTTACTCTCTTTGTTTGATATAAAGTGATTCCTAGAATGGCAGCAAGAGAAACACTTGGAAATCCTTTTTGCTCTTGGCTTATATTTTTGCTAATTCCTTTTGATCACTCCAACCACTTCGGGTTGTTCTTCATCTATAAATTCAATCACATGGGTCTTGTTAGGAGCTTTGAACCACTTCTCTTTGCAGTTAAAATCCCCCTTGAGCATAAACCAACAATTACTATTGGATCTAACACTCAACACGTGCGAGTTTGAGAGAGAGAGAAAGAGAACTAATTCGTCCTTATTTTCATCCTTCTTGATCTTCACTAGGATGCTTAGAACTTGTCTTCTTGAGAGAGTTAGAATTGGTGTTGGAAGAATGAGGTCAAGCTGCCTTTATATAGTGATCCACCTTGGCCGAAGGGGTGTGTTTTTTGCTTGGGCTGACTTGACTTGGAGGGAGGTTGACTTGACAACTTTTGGAGCCAAAAATTCCAATTTAAAAATTCAAATTTTCTTCTTTTAAAAGTTGCAATGGGACTTTGACTCAAGACAAATTTTTATTTTGACTTTAGCATTTAAAATATGCTTTAAAATAATAAATACAAGTACATCAAGTGACCAAATATACATTTTGAAGACCGACCATAGTTACAAATTCAACACTCACTCTTAACTAGGGAGGTATTCATAATCATCGTTATAGGAGTTCTCAAGTTGACAAATTTTTCTAAGAAAAGGTTATCTCAAATCATCATCAAGTCTAATATCATCATCTATCATCAACTTCTGCTAGTAGCCACATATCCGGGGTGGTACCAAACCCATGGCTCACCATCAACATACTAGGACTCACTCCTCCAGAGTGATCAATCCTAAAGCTGAAACTCAACCCTCCTTTATCTCACATGGAATATGTATCCCTGCTCCTCGACGTTACTTTGCAACTCTTGGTGCAAATTCTAGTATTACTTGATTTTCCATGCTTATGTGGAACATGGTTGAGAGAAGGAACGATAACAACACTGGATTTGCATGAAAGCTTTATAATTTTTTCAAACGTGAAAGTTGTGATTCGTTACCAAGTTTCTTCATTATTTTATAAATCATTACACATCAAACCAACTTTACTCCTTGACTGGCATTACATTCAACTTTGTGCACAAGTATGATTTAAATGTATCAATCAAAAGTATGATTTTATCTATATTTGATAATGCAAGTTGAATACATCATACAATACATAGGAGTGTTATGGCTATGAAGTTCAATATGAAAAAATCTATTGATTGCTACTATTACTATTATATAAGGGGTGCTCCTCCAATGGCCATTTATTAGCTATGTGAAGAAGGATTTTTGAAATTTGTATTTACTATAAGATTATGTATAGCTGAGTTGCGGACAACTAAGTAGAATTTGGTAGGAATTTTGGAGTATGTGTAATTCATAATGATCTTTTCTTCTCTTCATTGATGACTTTTCAATGTGTGAGTTTTGAACTAATCCATTGCATTATCAATGTGTCAAGGCTAAAAAATGGACCTATATGTCAACTAATTATGATCTTTCCTAGGAACATGAATCCTAATTTTTGTAGGTTTAAAATTTATCACAAGTTTTCTCTATTGTGGTTGAATATGTGGAGGTTATCTCAAAATTTATTTAACGTACCATGGATCTAAATTTCTTATGAACTTTCAACACTATAACAAACTTTGGTGCAAATTGTTGATCAATTCTCACTTGGTTAGGGTTATAGATGTTAATGAAAATTTTGTGTTCATGCATGAGAGTTGGGTGCAAATGCAAAATGTTGTGTAGCATTAGTGTGATAAATATGGGATAGTGCAAAGCATAGTTTTGAAGATTAGTCTAAGTTGACTTGTACCTAATCAACTCAATCAAGTTGATTGTTGGTTGAACGGTTAATTGTTGGTTCAATGGACAAAAGATCTTGCAGGCCCAAATACCAAAGGGAAAAATGGAGCCCATCATTAGGTTCTCTTTGTAATTCTCCACCACTGATACCTTCCATGCTTCCTCAAACTCCTCTCCAACCTCAATATTAGTGCTAGTAGTAGCATGAGCAACAACACTACGCTTAGTAGAACTATAAGAACACGTTTTCCAAACTACATGAGAACTACTTCCCTCACGAGTCACCATGTGCCATACTTGGTCTCGGTGGTTCGCTTCCTTCAACTCCTAGTTCAACTACCATATCTTCATTGGAACCAACACCCCGAACTCCACTAGACAACGATTCACCATTTTGTACTAGTGATTTGCCATTTGTACTGGTGATTCGCCATGATTTTACAAGATAATATAATCTCCTGAGAGATTCGCCAAAAAAATTATATATACATATTATATTATTAATAAAATCGCCTTCCATTTTTCCTATGTATCATGGTGATTCGCCTAATTATTATATATATAAATTTAGTGGGGTTCTTAAAATTTTCCCTGCTTTTAATTGTTCCCTGTTGTTACTAGACCCATCCTAGGACTAGAGCGATCGTCTCTATCCACAAAGAGGATTTTCCTGCATAACATCGCGCTCTAGAGTGTACAAAGTGTCTTGCAAGAATTAAAAGTTGAAGTGAGCGAGATATAATAAATCATGCTTCAAGCGAGCTAGTCCAACACACCTGTCACCAGTGTGCAACCTTTGGATGTTGCCCTACCAGCCTCCAGGGAGGCGAGATTTTTTCATGTCCCCTTATTCGCAATTCAATGGATGCCCAATGACATCTCCAGTTCATGGGATATAGTGATGTTCACATTAACATTTCAGTGTTACCTACAACCAAATTAAACTTGTTTCATTCAGTTATTGCAGATGAGCAGTAATGCCAGGGAGCTATTGTGCATAAGTAGACTAGGGACGCCCAAGCGTAGGCTATGCAGGCCCACCAAAAGAAATAACTAGTAGAAGCAGCGTGACGTGACGCCAAAGCCCAGCACGCGGCGTTGGAGGCCAAGATCCACCACATCTGCCAATATATTCTAGATGCCATAGCCATTTTTGCGCCCACTAAAATGTTGGAAGGATTGGCAGCTGCGGTGAAAGAAGTGCGCAAGGAGGTTCCAAATATCAGAACTACATATGAGCAACAGATCATAGACCTCCAAACCAAGTTGCAGCCTGAGACACCCCCATAGGTTTGTGCACAGTGGGATGCGGAAGTCAAGAAGGCCAATGATATCATAGTTGTTGCAGTTACACAGTGCGAAGACCTTTTTAATGAAGCTCTGAATGTGTGGTCCTTTGTCCAAAATGATCTGGTTGCCCAATAGTTGAGTGATGCTCTCAGCTAGAAGGAGATGTAGTTTGAAGAATTCAGGATGGTTGCACCTACATTGGTCTTTCCACAACACCTCACTCGATTACAGGAGTGCAAGACCATCCAAACAAAGATTTCTAAGTTGTGCAGAAAAGAACAAGCATTAATAGAGCGCATGCAACCCTGGGCCGAAGAAGCATTGCATATTTCACAGATGTTGGGCAATACTCTGAAGGTCATCTAGTAGTCCCAGTGCAGCATGGAGATGGATGCTGAAGGGCCTACCACTGAAAAAAATGGTGCAACAGGCACAGACTGCAGCAACGTAGAGTCTGAAACTAGTGCTCCCTCTCTAGACCTCTGTCAAGACGCTTCAGGCTAAGACAAAGGATCCAGTACCTCAGTGACTCGACATGAGTCTCATGATTGTGTTAGGGGCCTGTTGGAGTGGGGTCCCCTGAGGCACAAGTTGCAAAGCTCGATTTTGGGTAATATTTTATGTGTGCGCTGCGTAAAGGGAGTCAAAGGGGGCTTTGCGGGGTCAAAATCCCCTATTTTTGTGTAATTGAACTTAAATGTAAACAATGGGCCTCAAACCATGGTTTGAGACCATAGTATCTGCGCGCTAGATGCATATAAATAGATAGAAGATGTCTAAGCTAAGTAGTCGATGATTGTGAAAGACAGTTTATGCTTCTGCTTGCAAATAGTCTGTAAGAGTCTTGTCGGGTTAGGGACTAGGTAAAAGGCTACTCCTGGTTGTGTGCATGGAGACCTAGTCCTGCCTGTGTGCGCAAAAGGGTTTTGTAAGGGTCTTTGGTAAGGGTTTTTGTGTAAGGAAGATCGATGTACTGAATGATATATCTGGAGATAATATAAGGAACTGTTTTGGTGAACCTTTGTGTTATGCATCTGTGCTGGTTATTTTTATGATTTGCTAAAACCGATCTGTTCTAAGCTTCTTATTATCTGTTGCACAAGATATCTAGATAACTCATGATTAAATGCTGATAAATAGTAGACCTGTTTAAATATTTGTTGCATTGTGACTTGGATCGACCTCTGCTCTGTTTATCTATGCCAAAGTAATAGAAATTATATGGTATTCTATTAATGTTTGCGTAGTCTCTGTATAAGTTTGCTTCAGGTTATTTAGAGGAAAACCCATTAATATCTCCCTCAGGGTGCAGAAACCTGGTTCCAACACCCCCCCATACTGCTTCGAGTGAGACTATGGTCTACACAAATGGATCACTGCTGAAAGGGCTAGTAGTTGGAGGGTTTGTTGGTTATCCATAAAATCTGAACCTAGGTCAGCACCCCTTAAGCCAACACCCACCATTGTTTCTTTCAGTTTTTTAGTTTCCTTAATTGTAGCACAATTTACTATTTTTACTATTTTTTAAGGATCTTGAACTTCTGAAGCCATTTTGAGGTCCTAAACAACGTTTTCTGGGAAACCCAGGAAAAAAATTGATCTTTGATAAATGTTGCTCACACCAAAAGTTGTATTCCTCAGATATATATTTCTAAAGAGGTATTGTGCATGTCAAATGAAGATCGTATGCCAAAGTTACGTCCCCGAGAAGTTGATGTACCAATTTACCCAAAAAAGGCCCATAGTTTTGGCGCTTCCTCTCTTAGGGTTAGGTTTTTGGATGTTTATGGTTTTCCATTGTTTCTCAATAATAAATAGGCCCTCGAGCCTCATTGTAAGACAATTCATAGGCCTATAGCCGCCACATCTCTTCTTAGAGATAAGCTACTAACGCCCTACCTAGTTCCATTATGTCTATATGCATATTTTAGTTATGTGATATTAATGAAATGAAGTCTTATTTTTATTACATCTCTAGGTTCGTGTATTTCTGTATTTTATTGTGTTCTTGCATAAGTAGGGATCATGGAAGCAATAAATTAAATCCACCACCCATAGGTGTCGATGTAAAATAGTTCCCAAAACTTAAGATTTTTTCCCCTCGAGTCCAACATTCATTGCACTTCCATCCATCATACAAGTGTGCATATGTATAAATGTACATATCTATATTCATTTACCAAAACCACTTCAATACTTATCTACAAGGCTCATAGAAACTTTGAAGTCTTATATTCACCAATGTTCAGACGCGATCATTTCAACACACACACACACACACACACACACATGTCAAGGAGCTTGAGGGAATCCCCCCTCCTCCTTCTTGAGATATTGCATCATTAAATATTTTACATGTGGCTTGTAGGGGACAATTACTTTCTTCTTCTGCCTGTGGGGACAACCCTTTCTCAAATTTTCCTCTCCACAACACCAACAACAAAATATCCTCTTCTCCCTTTCAGCCTTGTGAAGCCTTTTCCCGCTAGTTCCATCTTTCCTTTTTTAGGATTCAAATTGGTGTGCCATCTCTGGAAAATGATTTTGCATATCACCATTCCACTAAACCATTTCTTTCTGCTTCCCAGTGAGTTTTCTAAGTTTTTCCATATAGAGATTTAGCTCATCTTCTAAGTCTTTGAGCTCAACCTCAAAATTCTCGAAGGTTATTTTCCTATGGGGGGATGTCCATATTCATTCTTGATGGACTTGATCCCTATTCCACTGCAACATGCCACGATGCATGTGTTCCTTTTGTTCCCACTCAGGCTTGCTATGTGATTCCACATACACTCAATTGCTAGTGTATTAATACACCTAACTAATTTATACCAGTTGCCTTGCCCTGCTATACCAAGCACATTTCCCTGCAATTGCACACATGTCTTAATTTATGCATTAGTCATGTGTCTCAAAATAAAAAAAATAGGTACATATATCAACATGATTGAACAAAACTAAATTTTCCACATACACATGCACACATTAGTTCATTGATGACCCTGCCCTCAGAAAATCCCATTCCTTGTCAAGTTTAGTTATAAATTTAAAATCAACTACTATGCCAAAATCATCACCATTAATTTTTCACTCAACCTCTATACGAAGGATAGTAATTGTGGCATCCAAGATTACAAGTATCGAGTACTATCAACCTTTTTCTTAAGGCCATCAATCAATAAGCTTCTTATAAATTGACTAGCATATACAACAATATCATTGACATTTTTATCCTTGACCTCATTAGTTGAGACACATTCTCTAATTTCTTTACCACCATGCCACAAGAATACTCCATACAGGCCAAATAAGTATTCATTGAAGAGAGTGATGAGGAATATAAGGTATTCATGATAAACTCTAATATTACAGTCTCATTCTCTACAACCCTTCATCCACAAGGTCTACACATGACCTTTTTCCATTGAACCTATCTTGTTCAAATATGGAATATGAATGCTCTAATCTCATAGTGTGATAATGACACTTACAATTCTTGACTAGCCATTTCACAGGCTACACCCTATTC
This sequence comes from Pinus albicaulis, assembly GCA_034641835.2. Classification (NCBI taxonomy): domain Eukaryota; kingdom Viridiplantae; phylum Streptophyta; class Pinopsida; order Pinales; family Pinaceae; genus Pinus; species Pinus albicaulis. The sequence goes on along the minus strand of CM076576.1, from coordinate 183,080,876 downwards.
CTTTAATAGGGAAGGCTTTAACCTCAAAAACAAGCGTTCATAAGGTCAACACATAACATCAACACATGAAAAACAATATGCCTTTTCTTAAGTCAATGTGGGTTATGAATATATGAATTAATATTGGCGTATACTTAAAAAAATATTAATAACAAAAAAACGAGTTTAATGTGTGGTGATAAAATGAATCAAAGCACATGTTATGTAATCTCTATAACATTCAAAAAATAAAATTTAAACAATAAAAAATTACACAATGATCTCATGTTAGATCCTTGGTTTAAATAGATCTATGCTAGTATACCTAAAATAAAAGATGTCATTATATTAAATAATAGTGTGAAATTTACAATTTGAACTTTCCTTCTAAAATATAATAGAGAGAATATGCAAGTGCTAAGATGTTTCCAAAGGAGGATGGGATCATGGAGAAAGTCAAGCACCATGGGAAGGAAGAGATGTAAGCTAAGATATTAAGGAAGTAACATGGTAGAACATGTACTTCAAGGTGTGATATATGGATAGCATGAATGAGTTTTCAAGATGATTTTGCATTTAATAATAATTATGATAGAGCATGTTTGAAGTCTAATTCATTACAACTTTACTCAAAGCCTATATGGTGTGGGAGGGTCCATGTTATGTTCCAAAAACTTTTAAGAAACCTTGAGAGGGTAAATGTTTAGCGAAAGTAAAGTTTAAACTGGAATGGTCGATTCCCTAGTTATATTGACTTTGTCATAAAATAGTTAAAATTAACTTAAGTTAATCATATGATGAATTTACATATGTTGTTTTTCTATAACTCATGGCATTTAATATGATAAAACTTATTTAAATAAATTTTATTGTAAAATGTTTGGGTTAATTTTGACTTGGTCATAAAATAGTTAAGATAAACTTAAGTTAATTATATGATGAATTTACATATAATGATTTAAGAGCCCATGGTATTCTATAATCGATGGTATTTAATATGATGAAACTTATTTAAATAAGCTTCATTGTAAAATGTCTAGGATTATTCTTGACTTGGTCATAGAATAGTTAAAATAAACTTAAGTTAATCATATGATGAATTTATAGATAATGATTTACTAGCCCATGGTATTCTATAACCCATGGTACTTAATACATGAAACCTATTTAAATAAACTTATAGAATAGTTAAGATAAACCTAACTTAATCATACGTTGTTTTTACAGATGATTAATTTGTCAATCCATGGTATTTAATACCATAAAATCTATTTAAATAAACTTCATTGTAAAATGTTGGGGTTAATCTTGATTTGGTCACATAATAGTTAGGATTAGATTAAATTAAATTAATTATATCACGAATTTTCAGATGATGATTTACATGTCTATGGTATTCTATAAGTATGCTATTAAATAAGACAAAATTTAAAATTTATTGCATTTAAAAGGACTCCAACATAGTATGCATGAGATATTGTAATGCCCTGTACATGCATAAAAATAAAAATAAAATTAAATAAAAAGATTAATGTAATGTAAACATTTTAGTCAAAATAAAATAAAAATAACCATATGTTAAAATAAATATTTTATTGGTAGAGAATTCAAGAATAGAACTATTAGACGTGTGATCCACCCAAGGTTTCGGATGGTTACTCCATCCATCACTAGAGACCAAATTCTATGTTATTATTTTTTTATTAGTTTTTGTTGAATAGTTAGGGTAAACTTGACTTGGTGAAGTTTACAGTGGTTTTTGAACTCTAGATTTATTAGAATCCATGGTATCGCCCATGGTATTCATGTGGAATATAGCCTATTTAAAGGGGGAATTAAATCAGCTTAGATCCATCTTAACTCTAGATCTATCATAGTACAGAAATCAGATCTCTTGAATTTTGTTTGATCTAGCGACCCTTTCAGATCCAGAATTAAGATGGATCTAGACTGATTAGATAAAAACACCGCACCACTAGAATATCATGTCATGATGTTTGTTGATTTCTTCGGGAGCAATGATGCATACCTTCTCCCAACAGCTCCTCGTCTTGAAACTTTCTCCTCCCGGGGAAAAGGTACCAGGCGTGCCTCAATGCGTGCAATATCGTCTAGGAAAATATTGTAATGAGATCTGACCTCTTCGAGGAATTTGTTCTCCACCATCGAGGCAACTTTCTACCAGCGATCTGGAGTGTCTTTGTCGTAGACAGGCAGAACATCTTCAAACTCTTTGTTTTGCTGCCACGTCCATCATGTGGATTCACCACCCATTTTTCTCTCAGATTTGGAACTCACACCTTCCTTCTCAACGACGTTAAGTGCAGAGATGAAAATGGGTGGTGAATTCACAAACTGGGGTTGGCACCAGAACAAGCGACGCCTGTTTACGACAAAGACACTCGAGACCGCTGGGAAAAAGTAGCGGCGATGGTTGACAACAAATCCCCTAAAGAGGTCAAGCATCATTACAAAATTCTCCTGGAATTTATTGAACGAATTGGTGCCTTTTCCCAATTACAAGTCACGGGGAGAAACTTCGGGACGAGGAGCGAACAAGAAAAAGGAAAAACCAAAGCCCAAAGATGCATGATGTTGTAATTCTTTACTCAACTACAAATCCTCAGATTCTAAAAGCGAAGCGAGTAAAAGCTAAATGCAAGCATTGATAAACAATCCCAGATCGTTGTAAGCATATCCTTTCGTAACAGACATTTTGTTGGACTCCATTGATCTTCTATACCTGAAGAGATCGTAGATTTTAGCGAAAATATTATTGCAGATATTATGTATCAGGAACTTCAATATTCTTCCTAATGGTTTGGGCACCGCATTCTTACTTACTACGTGTATAGATTGTTTATTAATCATTTTCATACCGCCTCGATTCTTGGAATCTAAAAGACATGCATATCACTCATAGTATACCACGGCCTACAGAGATTATTTATAGTCTTTTTTTATATAGTTTCTTTTACTCAAGATCCACATTACTTTGGAAATTAAAAAATTTATAAAAATATATGCATTCCAGGTGATCCTAGGTTTTTTTTTTTTTTCTTTTCACTTTAGACACTCCTTAGACCTGGTGATTTTGGAGATCGCTCTAGTTTGCCATTTTCTGTTCAAGCCATCCAATCGGTTGCCACATCATTTTTGGATTTGGTTTGGGCATCTATTTTAAGAAATATGGCCAGACTTTTCATGAGTTCTGAACACACCAGCTTAACCAGATACACATGTTTTTATTTCTTATGTTTTATTAACAATTTCTAATTGTAAATTATTAATAATTAATATTTTAGTAAAGCGTTTGTTTTTTAAACCATTCTCTTAGCTGCCACAGTGTACTTTTATGTGTGTTTGTATCATTAGATCAACTGAGATACTCATTACTTATATCCCACGGGAAAGGTTCCTCGCAAGGCAGCAGGTTCCATATAATTATATATTTTTTTCCCTATTCCATTTTCTCTGCAATCAATGCTAACCTGTTTTTATGTGCATGTAGGATTTGCATCCAGGGATACAATGGTGTGGTAAAAGTTGCAAGCTTTGATGGATAAATTATCTACATCCTAACCAGATAAAAATCATTGGAACACTTCATTTTAAGAGAAGGCCCAATGAGGCGTGCACTTTTAATCTGCTGGTCTGCAAACCATTGGCGAAGTTGCTGCTCTGATTGTTAGGATTGAGAATGGTATAGAAATTAATGGACACGCTATGATTCAGAATGGTGTAGAAATTAATAGACACACTAATATGAGGGTCTGAATTAATTTGCAGATATGTTGTTAATTATCAAACTTGTGTTTTATTGTATAATTTAACACATCAAAAATTTATGTTAAGGATTTTTGGTTTTTTTCTCCAGTTGATTTTTAATTAAGGGACACTCAACCACAATTCCATTGTTATTAGGCACCATACTCTAAATGTAACTGATTGAAATTAAAGTTTCCAAAATTTTATGTAGATTAGTGTTGCCTAAAATTCCATTTATTTGTTGTTGCAAATTCAAGTGGTATAGTTAACCTCTTTTCATAGAAGTTAAGATAAAATTTGCACAGAGTCAAATAATTGGTGATTACTAATTACGTCGTGAGGCGTCACTACTTGAAAACAACTCCCCTAGCTGTCATTGTGTTGATGTTTGAGCCATTGGATCAAATGTTAGACGATTGAAATGTTTTAGGCCATTAGATGAAGTAAATATTTTTATATATGTTTTTTATAATGTTAGTTTTTTTCTTTTTTATAAGTTAAGATTGAATTTAAGTTTTAGTGACTTTCAAGTTAAAATGTTGTTATTAAAAATTTGTTAGATTTTAACCTCAATTTTTTTAATAAAATTCAAATTAATAAACTAGATTTAACATAAATTAGTTTAATGCCCATGGTATTGACCCATGGTATTCATGTGAAATGTAGTTTCTTATTGTTATGTATTATAATTTTTTATTTATTTATAATAAAATTTATATCATAAAGCTCCAAAAAAACCAATTAATTTATATTACATAGATAACAAACTATATTAAAAAAAAGAAAATAACTATTTAAATATTTAAATATTACATTTTTGTGCTACTATGCTCTCCAACAAAGTATGATAGAAAGATTGTAATATCATGTTTAACATTTTGACTATGTCAAATTACACAAAATTAAAAATAAAAGTAAATTAAATAAAAAGATTGACATAATGTAATGAACATTTTAACTAGGTCAAAATACAATTAAAAAATAAAAATAATAAAATAAAATAATAATAAACTATAAATAGAGCCCATGGTATTGACCCATGGTATTCATGTGGAATGTAGTTTCTTTATAGGGGGAACTAAGATGGCCTAAATCAATCGTATCTCTAGATCTAAACTAAATATTCAATAAAATTATTTTTAAATGTTTATAACCATTATTCTTTTAAAATTTTACTTAATAAAATGTATTTAAATTTTCATACATCCAAATATACATAGTTTTTCTTGTTATGTATTATTTTTGTTACAACTATTTTATTATTCCAAAAATACATGCCTTTTTTTGTTATATATTATTTATGTTACAACTGCTTTATAATTCATGAGTATTATTTTTAAATTAGTAATGAAAATTTTAAAATATGTCATGTTTTTTAAATTTCCAAATTATTTCAGAGGACATGATTTATCTTGAGCAATAATGATGAATGTTCATAATTCTCATTTCTTAAATAACACTAAATTTACCTTTAAAGGGGTAGGCAACAATTGTTTGTAGCAAAGTCAAGATACATAAGAAAGGAGAAGGAGACATGGTGAAGAGAAGCTTCCAACCTTACAACAAGCCCTAAAAAGGCATAACATTGAATGTATGGAATCCATTTTCCCTGATACACATGAGAAGTGCAATGAAAAATCTTGGAATTTGGAAAATGTCACCAAGCTTATCTCATGTTCCATTCATTTAGATCTGAAGTATATGGAAGAAGAAAAGCAGGACAATGGATACTTATCAAGAATGTATGATTTTTTAGAAGGAAATGACGTTGACAAGGCTATGGAGAACCAAATAGAAGAATAAAAAACAGAAGAGGACTCTTTAGAAAATGGGTTACTCGAGGATTTTGGAATCCATGAGCTACATTATCTCACTGATTCAAGCAAGTGCTCAAAAAGATACAGAAAATAGTGATATAGAGACAATTTATTCATAAACAAGAGAAAGCTAGAATTATAACTCGAGATAGAATTATGGGAAGAGAAACATTCCAATTGTAAAGAGGAGTCAAAGTTACATGAGTAGTAGTTCACTCAACATAATTCTCCCCTGCTTATTCTGGAGGAGAAATTTCCTACTACCTCATCAATTGAAGAAGGCCCACATGAGAAAATCAGAAGAGATTCCTCAATGTTATTTTCATTTTACTCAGTCACTCTACTCTTTTTTGTCTAGTAATCTCTTTACCACCGCCCTTAAATTCAATGTCTCATAAAATACTAGACAAAAGACACGTACCTATTGCAATCAGTTGAAAAAAAAGGTATCTCTAAAGGGTCACTTGGGGAGAAATCTATTATTTATAAGGTCGGGAAAATAATTTCATTTCGAAACAAAAATGTACTATCACTAGGGGAGGGAGTTATTAAATTTAAAATTTGTTTCCATTCTTGTCACTACAAAATTTGATTGTTGCTTTTTATTTGATGGGAAAATAAATGATCTTTAAAAGTCTTGAATTATGATCCTTAAAGAAGTCGCTAGATTCCCTGATTATGAGCTGATTTTTACTTCTTACTTTTGGGCTTCATGAGGTTTGTTATTATGACTAAGGCGAAAAGTTCCAAAGAAGTAGAATATTGGTCATTCAAAGAGGAATTATGGAAATATGATTATAGATAATTTATTAGTATAAATTATCTGAACTAGGATTAATTAATCATCCCCAAGGGTTAAAAAGGGTCCAAATGTCTCTTATCCATAAAAATGACGATTACGATAACTCTATGCTCTATGTTCAAATGACAGGTGAAGGTGGATTACCATACTTAAGCTTCTTAGTAGTCTCTTATAAAGTACAACATGTCATAGTGATAAGTTTTTATTCCATTAAATAATTCTAGCTGTAGAGCACAGTCATATTTCTAGGAGTAGTATCAGAGGAATTCAAAATTGTGAATGTGATAGAAGAAAATAATTTCATGGAAGGGTGAAGTCTGCCCAACTTGGTCATAAAAACCAAGTGCATCCTTCATGCAGAAAAAAGTAAACATGCATATTTTGTTATATAGAGGTCTTGAGTACTTTGGCCAAAATGTCTCATCCATTATTAAAAAAATATCTTGCATGCAATTGATAACAAAGAAGTTGTTCCACATCAATTACCCAATATGGATATTTTTATTTGAGGTCCAGTAAACATAATGCTCCAGCCCTTATTATGGAGGATCAGTTGGAGCCAAGAAAGTTCCTACTACCTCTTCTTTCTTATATGTTATTCTTTCCTATACCACAACCTTATGACGTTTCCTTTGCAACATGTGGTACAATTTCTAGTTATGAATATTATGAATAAACCAGAAGAAGAAAAATGATGATAACTATGATCAATAGTACTTTTATGATGTAGTTTGTGGAATGCACACTTTGTTTTCTAATCCTCAACTTTGCAGCAATTTTGTGTAGTTGAGTAAGTAGTAGATCTAGTCTAGTGTATATATATATATATATATTTTTCAATAATGTGTTATATGTAATTTTTTAATACCAAACAAATATTTGTATGTAATTTTTTAATACCAAACAAATATTTATCTTCAACTTGGATTCATAAAATTTATGAAATATTTAGCAGATCTATCTTCACACATAACAATATGATCTATCTTCACATATAACAAATCTGATCCTCTGTCCCCTTGAAGTGTGAAGATCAAACTTCAAACATGGAAAACACATATTTTTAATGTATTATTATTAATCATTGTGTAAAAAGTTTTATTATTTTATGAAATTATTGAAATAAAATGCATACATATTTTTATTTCATTTATGATATTATTGTTTTAGTATTACTTTGCTTGATAACTGTGTACATTGATACTAGATGTTTTGCCTTCACTTCAAAAACGAGAAAGCCCAATTTAAATCTTACTCTTCCATTTAAACTCAGAGATAAGAGGTGTTTTCAATTTATGTTTATATATTTGTATTATATTTTAGAATTGGTTATAATTTGTATTTATATATATATATGTTTATTATATTTATATTTTATTTTTTCTTAAAGAGTGAAAGTTATCGCTGATTACATAAACTTTATCTTTTTGTCCTCTGTTGGGTCATCGTTTCTGTGGGCAATAATTACACGTATTTCCTGCAACGTCCTTTCTGCAACCATTCCAAAGGATGAAGAAGGCAAGTTTTTTTTTTTTTTTTTAATTACTTGTAATGTAAATTGGTAACATCCATCAACATACTCATAAAAAAAAATTTACATTTCATCGTTGTATCTTCAATATAATCAAATTTACACATAAGTATGTCAGACTTCACTTAAACTTAATATAATTACATCCCAACTCAGATGTATAGGTATTTTGAATATTAAGAGTTGCTTTATGGACAAATAAAGATTTAAACCTAATGTTAATATCTAGCTTCCCACTTCATGAGGTGAATAATCTGAGAGCATGTCAATTTGGATTAAAAAGGAGATATTCGTCCCCTGCATTTATCTGCTATCCTGTATTGTGCATTCATCATAACTATTAATTTATTTAATTATTATAACCTTTATGATCAATCTTATCACCATAGTGAAATCTTGCAATTGATTTGTTGGGTTTATCTGCTATCATGTACTTTGCATTCATCATAACTATTAATTTATTTAATTATTATAACCTTTATGCTCAATATTATCACCATAGTGAAATCTTGCAATTGTTTTGTTGGGTTTATCTGTTATCATGTACTTTGCATTCATCATAGCTGTTAATTTATTTAATTATTATAACCTTTATGCTCAATCTTATCACCATAGTGAAATCTTGCAATTGATTTGTTTTATTGGAAATTCCGTTGTGTTTTGGCATTTAATTTTATGGCAGACAAATGGACTGCCTTCTTCACTGTCGATCTGATTGCATCGGGATCCAACGGTTGATTTGGTTTAGGGTTTCAAAACCTATGGTATTGAACTCCTATCCCTAACTGTTTCTTTGTCATTCGACGCTTGCCTCAGCGCTCTGCCAGAGAGCCTTGATGTCTCTATGTCAATCCCCAACAAGATTCTTCTCAACGTCGATGAGGTTTTCGCCTTTCAAATCTTTCGGTAAGTGAACCTCTGTTTTGCTATGAGATTTCTCGCATTATTTACAGTGAATAAGGTTTAACATAATCGACCGTGAATATGGATTATGTTTCCAAAATTTCTTAAATGTTATCTCCTCTAATACGCAATCTCGTTTGCTTCTAAGTTCTAGTCATCTTCTTGACTAGGGCTGCAATGACGCATCGAATTCCTTTCTCCAGATGGATTTCCCAATGCAACTGTGCTGCCGCAGATGAAATCCATGGTAAAATCCTTTACCAGGAACATCCATTATTTTAAATTTATGTAGCCTGTGTTTCTAGATTTATATAGTTATACTGACCATTATTTCTGATGATTTTTCTTGTAGGTTGTCCCTTCTACTTCCGGCAAAGGATTCTCACAAGTAAGGTTACCTTATTTTTTTGAATCGATTTCTCCTTTAGAATTTGGGTATTTGTGAAAATTATTTATTTAAATTTATTTCGTCTATTTGCGCAGGTAACCTCTTGGTTTGACATTGTAGCAGATAATTTTCGTTAAGCACGGCTTGGTAATTCTTCTAACATTCCCACACCTACTCCATCAGGTACAATTCTCTGTTTATGATTTGGTCATGAGACCTTGAGGTTGAAGGGGTTTTCAGCTCTCTATGGAGTTTTTCGTCTTGTTCTGGTTACTTTAGATTTTGGAACTCTGTTCCACAAACTATACCCAAACTGGACATGCCTTAGACACATATGTATGACGATTGTGTTTATTTATTTTCCTTCCTAAACTCGCGTTCATGCGTGTTTTACATTTGGGTCTCGGTTTATGTCCTCAACAATTTCAAGGTTTTGACTGTAGTTTTTGTAACAAGTTTTCCTCACTAGGTGAGGCATGCTCGGTGTGAGTCATGGTTAAGATGAAATAGTTCTTGATCCGAAATCTTGCTTGTATATATGAATTAATATTTCTCATCTTTGGATAATTTATTTATATACCATAATTTCTGTTTGTAACAAAAACTAACATGAAAACTGGTTACCTCCAGAGCTAGTTTATATTTACTGTCTTACTATTATATTTTTGGTCAACTGGGTTTATTAGTGCTGAATGTGATATTTCTGGATTTCACGAATATATAATATAGAGGAAATTGCTTTTGCTATGTTCAGGATAAAGTTTCGTTTTTGCATTGTTAATATAATGTTCATCCTTTTCAATGTTCAGTTCTTTCACTGATTTAGCAATACTGTTGCCATTCTTATGTATCAAAGATAGATTTTTATGTATTTTATTTCTTTCAATTACAGAGTTAGAATTTACAACAAATTGTTAATTTCTTCCATACCATGGTTTAGTCTTCTTTCTTGTACTATGTTGAAAGATATACTTTATAGTTTTAGAGGCAATTATCTTTAATCATGGTTCTTGATTCTACCTATATTGTTTGCATGACTATGTTACTGTATATAGTTCTCAGTATGTTTCCCTCTACAAAATTCTGTTACCTAATGTTCAATATTTACGTAGTCTTATCCTGCTATATTGTTAACTACATAATACTCCTTTTCTGTCCATATTTTACTTTTCTTTATATTGTTTTAACAATAAAATGGCCAAACCATTATGTTCTCGTTTTATCATAGTTGCAGAGAACAACCAACACGGAGCCTTCGCCTCGAGGGCTCCTTGTTGGAAATATTGAGAGGGGGGTGAATAAGTATTTCTTTTCAATCATTAATTATTGCCAGTTAGATTATTCACAATTAACGACAAAGAGGTGTATAATGATAATATTAAGAATTAACAAGAATTTCAATCCCCTTTCTAATAATAGTATACAATATATGAGCGAGGGCACCAACCCTTTTAATGAAACAGGCACCAACCTGTTGCTAAGAACCAACTTGGACTTTGATGAGGCTTCGACCTCTAGGGCTTTGACCCTATCTTCTCAAGGCACCATCCTTGTGTTTAGGAGCTCCTACTCTAAGGACACTAATCCTTCTTTGCTTGGTTTAATAGAGAATGTGAATAATGCTTACTTGAATGTTCTTGACTAACTTCACTGTCCAGTTGTCTTAATTACTGTATTATTTCTTCCAAAAAAAATTCTTCACTGACTTCACTGTCCACTTGTCTTCATCACCGTTCAAATCTTCAAATAGTTCATACCTCTAATATCAAGTATGTGATCATTATTTCCAAGGTCACAAGTCTGAGGTACTAGTCCATCCACTGCACCGAGCTGTTGTGACTATCAAGGATGCCACAGGTATCTTCAAATAATTGCTACAATAATCTACTCCGAAAATTGTTCTTAATGGTGACTGCTCTTAATTAGTTAAACTTTTTCCGCTATAGGTCTGGGCTCCATAAGTATGCTTTCAAGGTGCTGCTGTCCAAGCTTCTAAAAAAGGAACTGCCACAGGTCCGAGTATAGCCCTCTGCAACAGCCTCACTACAGGTCTGAAAGTCTGACGCTGTTCAAGAAGAATCCGTTGTCTTATTAACCTCAAACCCAAATCAGATAGATCTCTCCCTTATTCAATGTTCACGAGTTATGAACAGTGGTATTAATTCTGTGATTATCACTGAATTTCTGTGTTCAAAATGAAGACCGAAAACCTTATATATATAGTCTTATTTCGATGCTAAATGAAAAGAAATGTCTCCACACGCATGCCGACAAGGGATGGCTAGGATAGGTTGGCACCAAGAACAGAATAATTTCCTAACCCAACTAATCGTGCTTGAACAATGGAAAGGGCTACTGGCTTCTCTCTCCATCGAACTAAATTAGCTAAAGGAGTGCGTTCATGGGCCCATGCGAGAGTAAAATTTATATCTCCCAAACCGCTTAGAGTTTTGGGGCGTGTAAGGGCTCATTAGAAAGGGAAAATTATGCTCTAAAGGATGGTGAAGGTCTCACAAAGAAATTCTGCTTCTAAGATCGTGAAACCTATTTTTCTTTGTGACTGTCCTTAAAATTTATGCATAGAAATATTGGAACATCATGAGGAATGTTTGGGGAAGCGTAGCTTCTACATTCTGTTATTGCCTAAATCTACCTCAGGCTGAGGAAGGCAGATTCTAGGGTAACATCAAACCACACTTAATCTGGTAGCTAGCCCTACCAGATCAGGAGAGGGCTCTCTCCTTGTCAATCTCGCAGAAATGATCAGTGAGGCTTGAGATGACTTGAATAAAGGTTGATTTTAGGCTAGGTATATATGTAAAAGAGTTCGATTTGATTTTTGCAGGTGTTTGTTGGAACAAAGGGAAGGGCAGATTTTGGGTCTGGGAAATGATCAGTTTTGCAGAGAGCTGAATGGGGCAAGAAAGGCAATTTTTTTGACACTTCAAATTTGAATGAAATGGATAGCTCAGACTGGTGAGGAGTTGAAGATGGCAAGAGGCTTTCAGGAATCCTCTTCAAACAGTCGAAAACATAGAAAATTAAACAAAACTCAAGGTAGAGCACTGCAAATCTAATGAATTCCACCTTTATTACTTGTTTGTTTAACTTAAGAAGAAATGAGAAGGAATATGATACACATGAAACATCAGTAAACTTACAATCACAGAGAGAAAGACATCATCAAAACAAAGAGCCACATGGATCCCAAGGAGTGTTGCAAACCCTGGTCTATTCCTTTGCCAAAATGTAGAGATGAAATGTACAATGAAGCTCAAAGCAATCCCAAGTGTCCAACCCTGAAAATGACTGAGAAACTACAAGATATAGACAAGAATAACTCATCCCCATGCCTCTAGGGGTCGAGCTCACTAGTTTAGGAGCTGTTTCAACAAGATCTAAACTAAGAACTGGAAAATAGGCAGTGGAACAGCTTGCCTCTATAAGATAGGAAATTGATTCATTTAGTTATAATTCACCTTTTGATGAATGAATCTACTTCCATGAGTAAAAATTTGTCAAAATTACATCAAGAGTTTTACATGTGGAAGTAAAAAAGTCAAACTAGCCAAAAATAGGCGAAAAATAGAGTTACTGAGTCAAAACTGAGCCAAAATCCCCAATGCGTCGCGCCTGAAATCTCTATGCGTCGCGCCACTTTGGAGCCAATTTTGAAGGCCTTCCCGGTGTCCAAATTGAGTGCAGGATAGCTCGTTGGAAATCTCTGCCTGTCTACTTTCCAACACAAGTGTAATTTATGAATTTGGCTTCCATTTTCCCCTCCAAAAATGAGTTTTCCCAACACTGCTTCGTGTGTATCCAAAAAGGGGCAGAAAGGTCATTTTTAGGGTGTTTTTGACCCTTCCGGCAACCCAAAACTTGTCAAAATCTCTACGTAATTGGTAGGAATGCATAAATTTTCATGAAAAAACAAAAAAAAAACATTTTTTTACCCAAGAGGAGCTCCGAATCATAAGCGCACGCCAAGTGGCGCGACACGTCGGGCAGGAAAATCTGTGTTTAGGCCAAAAAAATCAAAATTTGCAAAAAGTGTCCCAAATTTCTTGAAATTTGGACTGAGTGTCCTCCATCATGCACTATGCTGGGCCAAGGAAGCTTCGGCCAAAATTTGAAGTCTATCTTGCCTTTTCCGACGCTTTAATGCCCTCTTCAACTTAGCCTTCAGGATCTTGATTCGTGCCTTGAAAACATAATTTCTCGCCCAATAATGATTCTTCATGTGCCTCAACATGTTATTTTATTTTTTAGCCTTCTCCAACATCTTTTGGTCTCCTTGGTGCATGCAATTCGTTTGTAGAGTCACTGTCTCGGTCATAAGAGGAATTTGTCTCCATGTTTGCCAAAGTCTGTGTCACCTTAGATGAATATGAGGAGTTTGGTGTCTTTGGTTTTTATTGCCAAATGTGTGATAATATGTGAGGGACTATGGAGGGAGAGGATAGGGAAGATTATAGGATATTACCAAGTGAAATTTTCTAATTAAAGAGTTTAGGGACAATCACTAGGTTTTTTGGGATGGCCTTGGGGGTTTGGAAAATTTGTAATTAGGATGGGACAATGGAAATTTGGGATAGGGAATGAGTGAACTTAGGGATATGAGGGATAGGGAAATGTGTTGATGGGACTAGAAAAATAGTGAGGAAACAAAATGATGTGGGAGTGATGGCATAAGAACCAAACTCTAAACCCTAAGGAAACAATTCTTGAGCAAGAAAATAGGGTTTGAATTTTCTTCACCTATTGAAACACCATAAGCACTGATGGAAACTCATACATTGGCAATATGGAGATGTTAACTTAGTTGTGGAATGAAGAATTTGAAATTTTGGAGCTTTTGGAGGAAGATTTGAATTGATTTCAGGCTTTTTAGCCCAATGCGCCGCGCCATCTCAATGCGTCGCGCCAGTTCATTTTTTACACTGCAGAGAGCTGCCCAATGCGTCACGCTCGCTTGATGTGTCCCGCATTTTTGCAGGATACTTTTGGAGACCTTCCCAGTGTCCAAATTGGGCGTAGGATAGCTCGTTGGAAAGTGGTATTTGATTAGAATATGTTTGGTCCTTGAGTGCATCACCGGATTCTTTGAAAGAATGATGGCACTAGTATTTTCACAAAAAATAGTAATTGGTTGCTTACTTTCTATGTTGACATCCTTCAAGGCTTCCTTCATCCATAGAATTTGTGTACAAAAATCATCAGCAGCTATATATTCGGCTTCAGTTGTAGAAATGGATATAGATGAATACTTTTTGCTGAGCCAAGATACAAGATAGTCTCCCATAAAGAATGAATTTCCACTGGTACTTTTTCGATCATCCATGCTTCCAGCCCAATCAGCATCGGAGTAGGCTGCCACAATAAGAGTTGAAATACTAGGATACCAAAGACCAAAATCAATCGTTCCTTTAAAATATCTGAGAATTCTCTTCACAGCTACTAGATGGGATTGTTTATGACTTGACTAAAATCTTGCTACCATTCCTACTGCTTGCACACTATCTGGTCTTGTAGCAGTTAAGTATAGGGGAGCTCCAATTATTTACCTGTAAAGAGTTGTATCTATGAGAGGGGTATCATCATCTTTTCTTAATTTACAATCTCTGGTCATCGGTGTGCTCATAGGTGCACAATCTTCCATCCCATATCTTTTGAGCATGTCTTTAAGATAATTTGCTTGAGATACAAACATGCCTGCAGAGGTTTGAGATATTTGTAGCCCAAGAAAGTAATACAACTCACCAATCATTGACATCTCGAATTTTTTGGACATATTTAGAGCAAATTCATGGCTCATTTCTTCATTATTGCTAGCAAATATTAGATCATCAACGTAAACAAGAGTGATCAAAAGTTTTTCCTTGTCCATCTTCATGTAGATATTTCTACCTGCCACTCCCTTTTTGAAACACTCTTGTTGCAAATAGTGATCCAACTTTGCATACCATGCTCTAGGGGCTTGTTTTAATCCATACAAGGCCTTTTTTATTTTGCATATAAAGTCTTTTCCTTCAGCAAGATAAAATCCTTCTGGTTGCTCCATGTAAACTTCTTCCTTGAGATCTCCATTCAGGAATGTTTATTTTACATCCATTTGATAAACCTTGAATCCTTTTGAGAAAGTAAATGATAAAAAAATTCTTATGGCTTCCATTCAAGCTATTGGTGCAAAGGTTTTTTCGAAGTAAATTCCTTCGATTTGCGAGTATCCTTTGCAAACAAGTCTGGCTTTATTTCTGATGATTTGTCCATCTTCATTCATCTTGTTTTTGAATACCCATTTTGTTCCAATTATATTTTTATCTTTTGGGTGAGGTACTAGTTCCCAAGTCTCATTTTTTTCAATTTGAGACATTTCTTCTTCCATGGCCTTTATCCAATAAGGATCATTGCTTGCTTGAGAAATTTTTTTAGGTTCTATTAAAGATAATAGAGCCACATCATCTTTTCTTGGGGTGCTTATCATCCTTCTTCGAGATTGAATTCCTTCATCTATATTTCCGATGACCTGTTCTTCTGGATGATATCTTTGAACAAAATTGATCTTGGAGGGAGTTCGTGAAGATTCACTTTAAGGTTCTTCATTCTCCTCTTCTTTTTTAGGTTCTTCCTCTTCACTTTGTTCAAAGAAAGGCTCAACTTCATGATCTTCAATTCTATTTTCTGGACGACCTTCATCAATCTTCACATCAATGCTTTCCACTATTCTTCGGAGACGATTTTTGTAACATTTGTAAGCTTTTCTCCTAGTGGAGTATCCAAGAAATATTCCTTTGTCAACTCTAGAATCAAATTTACGTGGTGAGTCATCATTTATTTTTATGAAGCATTTGCTTCCAAAAACCTTGAAATATTTTACTGAAGCAAGTCTTCCTTTCCATAATTCATGAGTATTTTCATTATTTGGTCTCAGTTGAGTTCGATTTAGGGTATAAACTACGGTCCCAACTGCTTCTCTCCAAAATTTTGATTGCAAATCAGCTGCTAGTAGCATTGTCCTTTTCATTTCTTGAATGGTTCGGTTCCTTATTTCAACTACTCCATTTTGCTGGGGCGTCCTAGCAGTAGAGAGTTCTCTTTCGATTCCATGCTCTTTACAGAATTCATCAAATTATTTTGAGGTGAATTCTCCTCCTCTATCCGTTCTAAGATATTTAATTTTAGAATCCTTTTCATTCTCAATGAGAGCCTTAAGATTCTTAAAAAATTCAAATGCTTCAGATTTATATTTTATGAAATATATCCACATCATTACATTATAGTCATCAAAAAATAGAGCAAAGTACCTTTCACCTTGAAGAGTTGGAGTTCTAGTTGGCCCACACAAACCTGCATGAATGATTTCCAAAGGTTTTGATGTTGAGAACTCCTTAGTTTTGTGGCTAGTTCTGGTTTGCTTTCCATGTTGGCATGGGCCACATACAACTTGATTTGGTTTACACATTTTTGGAATGTCCCTTACTGCATTAATTTTGCTGATGCTGACTAGGTTATCAAAACTTGTATGCCCCAATCGCTTGTGCGATAACCAACTTTCATCTGTTTGACTTAAGTAACATTTATATTCTTGTATTCTACTGAGAATGTAAACATTATCAAGTGTTCTTACCCCTTTCGCCACAAGTTCTCCCGAGGATGAGTCTCTTATTTCACAATTTTTTGTACTAAAGACAACATTATGTCCTTGGTCAAAAATCTAGTTGACACTTAAGAGATAGTGTTTGAGCCCTCCTACCAGCAAGGTATTTTGAGCCTTTCCTAGTCCATTGACAAGGGTAGCAGTTCCTTTTCCAGTGATTTTAGCGGATCCACTTCCAAAGGATACATTTCCATTTTTCTTGTTTAATGAGATAAAAAAAATTTGGTCACCTGTCATATGTATTAAGAATCCACTATCCACGAACCAATGATTTTCTTCACTATGAGCACATAGAGCTAAGCCACATTTATCAGTTTTGAGAATTACGTTTTTAGCTTTTTCCCTTTTGAGAGGGAAATTTTGTTCATTATGATCGTAATTATCACATAATGAGCAAGAAGGATCAAACTTAGTCAAAGGATCAAAGGAATTGTAAGTTTTGATTTGTCCTTGCTCTTTAGGGCCATGCAAGTGGTTTGTTTGATCATTCAATCTTGGTGCTTCATTCTTATGAGCCTTGCAATGCTTAGCTTGATGCCTAAAGTTTTTACAATTGTAACAATGCCCAAGAAAAATAGTTTGATACCTATTGTAGTACCCATAGCTTGAACCAACATTCTTCCTTGGATTTTCTCTTTATTCAATTCTTGGTTTTGAGATGGGACTTTTTTCCTGACAAGATGACTTTTCTTCTTTTGGATGGCAAGAGAGTACATCAGCATAACTTTTGGCATTATTCTTTGTACTTGACGATTCTCCTTTGAAACCAATTCTAGACTTGTCATGTTGACGTCTTTGAGTATTAAGAATGTTGTCAAGAGCTAGAGAGTTTTTCCAACTCCATTTGACTTGTTCTAATTCCTTTCTTAGAGATACTATTTCAGCTTCACGTTTTTCACAGATATTATCCTTCTCTTTTAACTTAATGTTCAAGAAGTCTTCCCTTATTTTTGCTTCCTCTCTTTCTATTTTGAGAGAAATTATCTTCTTTTGTAGATTATCATTTTCTTCAATGGTACTCATTAGCAAAATATTTATGTTTCTTTCATCTTCTAGTTCTGAGTCATCATCATTTGTAAATGCCATGAATAACATTTCTTTGCTTCCAACATAATTACTTTCCTCATCTGATTCATCATCGCTTTCTTTGTAATGACGCAAATTTCTAGTTGATTTCCTTTTTATGACTACAAATTCATCTTCATTAGACTCATCTTGTTTGGAGAAGAATTTATTCTTATTAAACCCTTTCTTTTTGTACATCATTCTTTTAGAGTCCTTTTCATCATCACTATCATGTTTATGAGGACATTTTGTAGCATAATGACCTATTCTTCCACAATTGAAACAAATAAGATGGTACTTACCTTTTAGCTTAGATCCCATTTTTAGTCTTCATACAAATTGAGCTAATTCATTTTCAGTATTAGATTCATCGCTGTTGCAATTCCATCCTTTTCATTCTTTTATAGATCTTGAGGCTTTGAAAGTTGTTTCTTTGAAATTTGGGATCCCTTTCCTCATCTCATAGGCAATAAGAATTCCATGAAGTTCATCCATCTTCAGAGTATCTAGGTCCTTCATTTCTTCTATGGCACTTACTTTGGAGTTAAATCTGTCAGGAAGCGATCTCAGGATTTTTTGAACAATGTTGCTTTCTTCAATATTTTCCCCTAGTCCTTTAAGAGAGTTAACCACTTCAGCTACTCTGAGGAAGTATGATGCAATATCTTCTTCATCATCCATTTTCAGACTCTTGAATTGTCTTCTATAGGTTTGAAGCTTTTCCTTATTAACTTTAGAGTCCCCATCATATAGAGAAACCAATTTATCCCATACTTCTTTGGCTGAGTCACAGTTCATGACTTTCGTAAATTCGGAATCGGTGATTCCAATAGTGATGGAATTTAAAGCTTTAGAATTAGTAATGTAGGCTTTTCTTTCATCTTGATCAGTTGGAATACCGGCAGGAGATTTGTACCCATCCAAAACAGAGTGCCATACTTCAAGGCCAAGAGACATTAGATAGTAGGACATCCTCTTTTCCCAAAAACTAAAATTTGTTCCATCAAAGATAGGCAGTTTTCCTGTTACTTCCATGTTCTTCATTGTGCCTAAGAATCCTTCTTCCAGCTGTTAGGCTGATAATGAAGAATTTGGCCCTGATACCAATTGTTGGAAATACTGAGATGGGGGTGAATCAATATTTCTTTTCAATTGTTAATTATTTTCAGTTGGATTCTTCACAATTAAAGACAGAGAGGGGTATAATGATAATATTAAGGATTAATAAGAATTTCAATCCCCTTTCTAATAATAGTATATAATAGATGAGTGAGGGAACCAACCCTTTTAATGAAACAGGCACCAACCTATTGCCAAGCACCAACTTGGACTTTGATGAGGCTCCGACCTCTAGGGCTTTGACCCTATCTTCTCAAGGCACCAACCTTGTGTTTAGGAGCTCCTACTCCAAGGAAACCAATCCTTCTTTGCTTGGTTTAATAGAGAATGTGAATAGTGCTTACTTGAATGTTCTTGACATATTCATTACTGTATTATTTCTTCCAAAATTCTTCACTGACTTCACTATCCACTTGTCTTCATCACTGTATTATTTCTTCCAAAAAAAATTCTTCACCGACTTCACTTTCCATTTGTCTTCATCATTGTTCAAGTCTTCAAATAGTTCATACCTCTAATATCAAGTATGTGATCACTGTTTTGAGTCCCTCAAGGTCACAGGTCTGAGGTACTAGTCCATCCACTGCACCGAGCTGTTCTGATTGTCAAGGATGCCACAGGTATCTTCAAATCATTGCTACAATAATCTACTCCCAAAACTGTTCTTAATGGTGACTGCTCTTAATTAGTTAAAATTATGCTACTATAGGTCTGGGCTCCACAAGTATGCCTTCAAGGTGCTGCTATCCGATCTTCTAAAAAAGGAGATGCCATAGGTCCGAGTATAACCCTCTGCAACAGCCTCAGTACAGGTCTGAAAGTCTGAAGATGTTCAAGAAGAATCCGTTGTCTTATTAACCTCAAACCCAAATCAGATATGTCTCTCCCTTCTTCAATGTTCACGAGTTGTGAATAGTGGTATTAATTTTTTGATTATCATTGAATTTCTATGTTCAAAATGAAGAACGAAAACCTTATATATATATATAGTCTTATTTCGATGCTAAATGAAAAGACATGTCTCCACACGCAGGCTGACAAGGGATGGCTAGGACAGGTCGGATCCAAGACCTGAATAATTTCCTTAACTTGAAAAATTCATATCTCCCAAACTGCTTGGAGTTTTGGGGCGTGTAAGGGCTCATTAGAAGGGGAAAATTATGCTCTAAATGATGGTGAAGGTCTCACAAAGAAATTCTGCTTCTAAGATCGTGAAATGTATTTTGCTTTGTGAATGTCCTTAAATTTTATGCATAAAAAGATTGGGACAACATGAGGAATGTTTGGAGTAGCGTGGCTTCTACATTCTTTGGTTTCTTCATTGTTATTAATTCCATCTAGCATCATGTATCAACAATGTCATAATATACTAATGTAGTGATATGTCATAGTGTAGCCTTCATCTCAGTCAAAGTCATATTGACATCAATGACAATCTAAATTAACACTCCTGTTAATAGTTCTATGTCATACAGTTATTAGTGATGAGTTTAATTCTAACTAGTCAACTTATTTATTAAAAATAAGAAACATACTTAGAACAATTTCTTTTCATAATAAAGTACTCTAACCTCTACAGATTATAACATACAAACTGTTAATATCTTTCAAAAAACAAACTAAGATTCCCAGTGGCAGATAAACTTATCTGTATTTCAATTTCTGACTGTTGCTCTCCTCCCTACCTTGAGAGAGGAAATTACGTCCTTGTCTCTCTCCCGTGCTCCACTTCTGAGCTATGTGAGTTGACAGAGGTTTTAGAAGAGACCTCGGGACAATCTGGTCTAGTCTTCTAATCCAAAAAAATCTCAGGATTCTGAGTAATTCCACTGGTCACCACCAGCTCGGGAATTCTTCTCTCAAATTTCCTCCTTCGAGTTACCGAACAAAACCCCTCTTTCTCACTAATATATGCCTTTATCCTTAGAGGTTGGGGTAACTATTTGAACTGTTTCTATTCAACTACCTCTCAGTTCTTGGAATAATTTTACTATCAGTCTTTTTATATATTTTTTTATGGAAATCACTTCCATAACTAATTTTATTTAATCAAAATTAACTTCTACTCATAATGTAATGTTTCCAAAAAAAAAAAAAATAACAAATAAATGTCTTAGTGTCTTAACAAACATAACATAACCATTAGTTGGCACTTAAGCCATATGTCACAAAATTTCTTTAACTCAACTTGTCACATTCAAAAAGTTAACTTGTACAAAGATAAACAAAAATTTCTTTTTACTCTTCATTAACTTCCAAACCATACTGCTAAACGACCTTATACAACATATTTAAACATTCATTTGAACGCATTACTATGTAACCCTTACGATTATCATGTTAAAATACTTATTTGATTATAAAATATACAAATAATATAATTGAAGTTATATAAAAGTCTTAATGTAATTTTATGCGATCTAACTCTAGGATTTACCATATAACAAATAGTAAGGATATGGTTGTCAATTCCATATCTTGGAAATGTATATATATATATATATATATATATATATATATATATATATATATATATATATATATATATATATATATATATATATATATATATATATATATATATATATTATTCACACAATGATTATTATGATTTCCGTAGATGTTCATTTCCCTCATATTACATTTTAATTTGGGTTTAGTAATAATATGTGAACTCATGCTTGCTAATTATATTCACCATTCCTTACTCTAACAGATGATTTTCATGCGATTTGATTTCATAATACTCTTAATAAATTGTATTTTACATCTAATCGAGTATTAATAACATCCGTAGCAGCCTGCCTCGAATATTGGGTTGTTTACCCACTTGGAAGCTCCTCTTGTTGTCCTTGTCCTGCGCTGTCACACCTGGATCTCGCTCCTCCGTTGATCTTAGACCCTAGCGATCGACGGTACAAGTGAGGGCAGGGATGGTTAGGGTAACCACGCACACCATCCCCCACCTCCTAGTTCATTCATTCCATCGCTTCCACTATTTGTCTTAGCTCTGTAACTTGGGTTTCCCTTGCGGCCTTTGCAGAACTCTATTACTTGTAAGAAAGCTCAATATCATGGGCATGGTATTGCCGCATTCGATTCCGCTCGATAATAGAGGTAAAGATAACATCTTCTTTGTCGGTTTTCTATAGTTTTTGTTGGATGTACTTCGCATTTTTTTTGCATATGGTGATTGTAATCACTATTCCTGTTATAGTGGAACTTACAGCTTCTACCCAAGAGATTTATTTTGTCATTCAGAGCTTATTGTTTCGGTGCATGTTCTCATTCAGAATGCTTGTTTAGTCATGTTAACCATGTTTCCCCCTCATTTAAATTTTTGGCCTAATGCTCCTCATGAACCCTTTAAATCAGCTATTGTGGCCATAAACCCTCATATTCTGTCTACCGTTACCCTTCCCTCTCACAAAAATACACTGTACAAAGGCTCGAAACCCATAATTAAAAATTTATCGGGCCTAGCCCCTGAGATCCCAGCCCCCTTGTTTTGATTCTCACATGACCTGTGCGCAAAACCGTGTGCCGGACAGGTAGGAGCTTATTGTCAGAGATTTCGGGTGAAGTCAGAGCCATCCGATCCAATAAAAATCAACGGCCCGCAATCAAATCATACGTGGTGGCCCCCGCGCCCGAAAACCGGCGGGTAATTCCGCACCACCATTACTGGGTGAGCGGTATTTCCTGTGGACCCAGCGATTCCATACGCTGGGTGACAAGTGTCCTCATGTACGGTGATTGAAACCGCTCATTTCGCGTGTTAAAAGTCAGATCAAAGACGTGTAGCGGAATTAATGACCACCGTCAGATCTTACAGCGTCCATCCAACGGCCGTGGTGCTCTGGAGATGCACGCTGATTAACCAAGCTCTCACCCTCCCCGCGCGTTAACCTCCGGACGAAAGTCAGGTAGCGGAATAATTTGCAACCGCCCGATCCTGCGTCCTCCATCCAACGGTGACTATCCTACGAAGCTGCTCGCGTTTTAACCTACGTCCATCCCGTCCCTGGTCCACCATTTTGTTGCCCCACGATGCACTTAGAGCCGTTGATCTCATCCAATGATCGTGTGGCCCATAGTCACTCGCGTTCTGCCCCTGCTTGACTAAGTCCTACGCCACGTCATCTATTCCTCTTGGCTTTTCATACGCCTATGTGTCATCACCCCGCGTGCCCATTGTATTTCTATCCCCGCCGTCTATATATATGCGTTGCATTCATATTTATCGTTTTTTTTATCCATACATCGTGTCTTAACTGTTCTACGTGAAAACTTACATTCCATCTGTTTATCAAAATCTCTACTGTATTTTCTCCGCCACCCTGCATGTTCTCGCCATATGGCCATGTCTTCGACGTCACCATCATCTCCACCTCCATGCCCCTTGCTCCTGAGTCTATTTTTCTAATGTATCTGTGGGGTTTGCAGGTTTCAAGATGATGAGGAGGCGCTATAATTTTTTGCCTCCATTGCAGAGGTCAAGAGCATGTCAAAGGACGACATTTTTCTGGAGAAATATAAGAGGGAAGCTTGAGGTAGCTGTTATGATATGACCTCATTAATGGAAATATGGATAAAATCCATTGAACCCTAAATACGCCTGCAGAGGGAAAGATTACACAACAAGAAATATTAATGGGGCAGCCTACGAAAATCAGTGAAAGATCGAGAAATGCCTCGCCCTGCATTAAAGATCTGGCATCTTAATTCAAGATTGGAAGACCGGGATTATCATGCACCAACACAAGCAACCTCAGGGTTTTATTGCAGTATATTTTTCTCTTCCAATCAAGTACAAAACATTTGTATATTTTATTCTTTGTGTCTTGTTAAGAGTAGATTTTCATCCTCAACATTTATTCCATGAAGCAGCAGCAGAGTACTTGCACCAGGTCAGCACCGTCAAACAGCATAGGCGGGTTTTTCCTCGCCAATTGGTTTTAATGAGTCAATTTAATGCACATTACCTACCTCATTCTCTAGAGTTTTCGGTATTTCCTATAAAAACCAAGAAGAAATACATTGTAAGGGTTCCAGATTTCTATCAGCAAACTGTGCAGCGAAAGGCTTTGTATACATCTTGTAAAGTTTCTGTATGAAGGCTCAGAGCCCATAGGGTCTCAGTGAGGAGGAGTTATAACTGTGATGAGGATTCTGGTCTTTTGTATCCCACAGTATGTAATATTTTCTTATATGTTAATATAATATCTCATTTCATTGCATTTATCTTCTGGTATCATGTTCTAGAATGCGAGTGGCTCACTGATCTTAAGTGAGGATTCATCCTAGTTGGTGCCCATACTTGGATTAGTCAAGCGCTTTAAATAGGCCTAGTCATGATATACTGTTCCATGTTCATGTCATTCATATTTTCTGCTATATTAGTTACTTGAGGAGGGTGCTTTTAAAACACCATTGTCATGTATGGATTCTTAGTTGGATAAGCCCATATGTGGTTCTGTTGTGTATCTGGGTATCAGCCTCATGTTAACTAGTATCTCCTTCATGTTTTCCTCACTGCATCCATTTTCTGATATTTGATTTCTATGGCATACTATTTGAATCGTCCCTCTTTTCAGTAAGCTGTCTCTTAACTGTCTGATTCTTTTGTATTGGAGTTTTGCATGCTGTTCCTACATTATTCTTATCTTTGTATCAGCTTCTGAGAGAGTTTGGTTCCATTTAAACTAATTTCCTTGTTTTACAAGAGATAGTAAGAGAGCTTTTGGATTTACAACCCAAGATATATTATGAGCTCCTTGCTATGCTAAGATGTCCTAGGCACTAGTCTATAGCAACTCTAGGTTGTCTCTAGGGTAGACAAAAATTGTCGACAACATCTTTCTGGCGCCGTTGCCGGGGACGAATTTGAGAATATCAGTTTCCCTGGGCCTCGACAAATCATATTCCCTCTCTAATCAGGTGAGCACAGAGAGTTGAAGAGTTGCGTATCTCTCACCTTGGCGACTCCACTGTTCTTTATTTGATAAATCTATTGGTAGTCCTGGCTCCTCGAAAGCCACATTTGAGGTCAGATTCCTCTAAGTTAAAGACATCCTCTGTATCTGACCCAAAGAAGATTACTCAAAGAAGAAGTTGGAAAGAAAGACAATCAGCCCGTGCTGAAGTCCCTGAGTTTTCTCAAGAAGATTATCCATCCTCTTCTTCTCGAGAAATTCCAAAAGAAAATCTTGAATATTACTCAGATAGCCCACCCAGGGGAAGTGCTAGAACCAAAGAGAACCTTCATCTCACCCCTGAGGCTGAAGAAGTTAAAGAAGTCACAGAAGTAGCTGCTGTTAACCGTGAACTATTCCCATCTACACCTCAGGCTTCTGTGCAATTTATTCCCATTGTTATACATACTCCACTTCCTCCTCCTCCCCTTCCTCCATTTGTACATCAAATTGTTGCACAACCCCCACCTCCTCCAATGGCTAATGTTCCTGCTTTCCTATTGAACAAATATGCTCCCTTGGCCTTGCCACAAGTGCTAAATGATATACCACAGGATTATTTGAATATTTTTCCCAGATTCAATGGAGAAAACGAGATTGATGCACAAAGACATCTTGAGGTCTTCTGCGCTTTTGCAGAAAACTTAAATGTAGAACATTTGGATGTGGTCTTGAGATTGTTTGTGCAATATTTGGATGGTGAAGCCAAAAAATGGTTCAAGACATTGGGAAACCATTCAGTAACCACCTGGGATGACATGGAGAATACTTTTCTCAGGAAATGGGGAGAAAAGAAAGACCATGGACAGTGTCTCACTAAGTTCAATACACTCAAGAAGAGACATAATGAAGGAGTGTCGGAGTTTATTAAGAGATTTAATAAGTTATATCTAAATCTCCCTGCAGATATGAAACCTCATCAGAATGCTGCAAAAGTTGTTTTTATTGTAGCTTTTGACTCAGATTTCGGTTTCTCCCTCAGGGAGAGAAAGCCTTCCACCCTAGATGATGCTCAGTCAGACGCTCTTGAATTGGAAGCGAACTTTGCTTCCACTGGAAAACTAAAAGGGAAGGCTGAACAGGATGTTAGGAGGAGAGGAAAAGAAGAGGTTTCCTCCTCTAACCAGGATAAGGATTCAGATAAAATGGAGGAAATAAGAAAAATGATAAAGAAGATGGTCAAGCTTGAGTTGGAGGCTAAGAATGCAGCTCCCAAGAATTTCTATAATGCTCCAAACAGAGGTTACAATCCTTAATATAGAAAGCCACCCCTGCAGATATTGCCAAGAGAAGCAAAGGAGCAGCAAGATCAGGTACCACATCCCTTGTACCTGGAAGGTCCAGCAGATGAATCCACTGAAGATGCTGTTTATGAACTAGAAGATTCAAATCTTGCTTTCTCAAAAAATGATGAAATGGAATGCCCCTTGCAAGAAGAAGAAGAAGAAGCAGAGATTGATCATTATTGTAAAAAATTTCCTGATTTCATGCAAGCACAATTCAATGTAAAATATGATCTCAGATCTTCAAGGAAGAGGACCTGGACTCAAGATCAAGAGGAGGAGCCACCTCAGAAGGAGGTACCTGCTCAGAAGGAATTAGCAACAAAGAGAAACACAGAAAAAGGTAAGAGTCCTCTAAATACTCCCTTGCAGCCTAATGATCAGATTCCTTCTTCTTCAAAAGTAGTCAGCCCTCCTAATGATGAATCTATGTCAAAAGAAATTAAGTTTTCAGCTGAAAATAAAGAGTCAAAAGAAGTTGTGATAGAAAATCCCCCTCCTGCTTTTAGCCTAGAGAAAGAGCTTGAGAAAATTAAGATCCCAGTCCCCCTGACTGAGCTGTTAAAACAGCCTGCATATCAATCTCAGGTTACTTCTTTTATGCTCCCTCCTGAAATATCAATTGTGCCTGATAGTTTAAACCTTCAAGAAGAAAGACCCCTAGTAGTCTTTGGCCGACATGTTGAGGAGGTGGACCCTTCTACTCCTCCTTTTTACGTGTCTTTAGTTATTCATGACCTGCTGTTACACAATTGTATGCTAGATTCTGGAGCTTCCCATAATCTTATGCCTTTGTCAGTCATGGAACAACTAGGACTGCAAATCACACGCCCATATAAAGACCTTTATTCATTTGATTCCAAAAGAGTCAAATGCTTGGGGATGATTAAATATTTAGTGGTCAGTTTGGCCCAAATTCCAGCAAAGAGTCTGGTCATGGACATTGTGGTGGCTGATATCCTAGCCCGCTTTGGCATGTTGTTGTCAAGGTCCTGGGGTACAAAAATCGGTGGGTCAATTAAGCTAGATTTAACATATGCTACCATCCCAGTTTTTGGTGGACAGGAGAGGAGGTTATACAGAGAGACTAAATTTGTCAAGGTAGTTACTAAGGCTGATAACTCTGAAAATTCACCAGTCTATAGTAAAGAAGGAGATTTTTCATGCTTTATGCTAGAAGAAGATCAAAATTATGTTCCTGAATCCTCCTTCAGAATTAAGGATGAACAGCCTTCAGAAAATTATGAGGCAGAAATCTAGACTTTGCATTTTGATGGAGCAAATTCTAGAGAAGGAAACGGAGCTGGGGTATTATTAATTTCTCCTATAGGAAAATGGGTCCCACTGTCCTTTAAATTGGAATATGAGGCTACCAATTATGTAGCTGAATATGAAGCACTTTTGTTGGGATTACAGACAGCCAATAATATGGGCATACAAAGTTTAAAAGTCATGGGAGACTTTGAGCTGTTGGTAAGACAGGTCCGAAATCAATGCCAAACCAAACATCCTCGGCTGAGGGCATATAGAAATGAATTTTGGGACATGGTGGAGAATTTCTTCTCAGCTTTTAATATACAGTTCATGCCCCGGGAGCAGAACAGAATGGAAGATTCTCTTGTTGTGGCTGCCAGCACATTTCGTCCTCCACAGAATCCTCTTTTGAGATATGAAATTGAAGTACGATATAGGCCATCCATCCCAGATAATATTAAGCACTGGCAGGTATTCGAAGATGAAGAACAGGTGAAGAGATTCCTGGAAACAGTGGGAGAATTCTCTAGTATGGAGATTGTTGATAATCAAGAAGAGGAAGCTGAAAATATTGCAGAAAACATATGGAAAGAAAAAATAGCAGGCAATAAAGTGCTGCAGCTAAAGGGAAATATCATACCTAGAGGGCTGGTGCCTCTAGAAAGATTGTTTGATAAAAACGATGTTCCATTGCAGCACAGTAAAACAGTAGAAGAAGAACAAGTGGAAGATTTAAATCTAGGTACTTATGCTGATCCCAAAATTGTCAAATTATCCAAAAAGGTCCCAGAAGAATATAAAGAGAAATATCTGAAATTATTTCAGTTATATAAGGATGTATTTGCATGGTCTTATCAAGACCTTAAAACTTTTGATGTTGATATAATGCAGCATAAAATTCCTTTGAGAGAAGATGCAAAGCCTTATAAGCAGAAGCTCAGGTAGATAAATCCTCTACTGCTTCCCTCTATTGAAAAAGAAATCAAGAAGCTGCTGAAGGCCAAAATAATTGTGCCACTGAGATACTCAGAATGGGTAGCAAACCTTGTTCTTGTTCGAAAGAAAAATGGAGAAATAAGGTTGTGTGTAGATTTCAGAAACTTAAATAGAGCATCTTTAAAAGATAATTATCCATTGCCTAAGATGGATCACATTCTGCAGAAAGTGGTCGGAGCCTCCAGAATGTCAATGATGGATGGGTTTTCTGGTTATAATCAGGTAGCTATGTTCCCAGAGGATCAGAAGAAAACTGCATTTACAACACCATGGGGAACATTTATGTATGCCAGGATGCCATTTGGATTAATTAATGCAGGAGCTACTTTTCAGAGGGAAATGGACATAGCTTTTGTTGGAGAGCAGGACAAGTTTCTGGTGGTTTATCTGGATGATATCACAGTATTTTCAAAGGATGATACTAAACACATTCAGCACTTGCAGAGAACCTTTGAAAAATGCAGAAGGTATGGTCTTTCCCTCAATCCTCAAAAATCTTTATTTGCATTAGATTAGGGAAAAATCTTAGGGCACATTGTAACTAAAGATGGTGTGAAAATAGACCCTAAGAGAGTTGAAGTTATAAACAATATTTCCTTACCCAGGAATAAGAAGGAAGTGCAGGTGTTTCTAGGCCGAATCAATTTCCTGAGAAGGTTTATTCCTAACTATGCTGAGATAGTTAGGCATATAACTGATATGTTGAAAAAGAATAATGAAGTAAAATGGTCTCAAGAATCTAGAGATGCATTCACCAGAATCAAACAGGAATTTGATGAAGCTCCTGTGCTAGCCGGACCTGATTATACAAAGCCATTTATGATCTTTTCATTTTCCTCACCTCATACTGTAGATGGAGTTTTATTGTAGAAAAATGAATATGGATATGAGCAGCCCATAGCCTTTTTCAGTCAAGTATTACATGATGCAAAATTGAAATACAATATATTGGAGAAGCAGGCATATGCCCTAGTGAAATCCCTCAAGGCTCTTAGAATGTATGTTTTGCAGTCTCACATTACTGCCTATGTCCCTACATCAGCTGTCAAATATATTCTCATTCAAGGGGATAGTGATGGCAAAAGAGGAAGATAGATTGCAAAAATACAAGAATATGATTTGGACATCAGACCCACTAGGCTGATTAAAGGACAGGGACTTGCTAAAATGTTATCTAAATCAAATCATCAAGACTTGGGAATTAATTTATCTATGATTGCAAGTGAAGAGCCAGAAAATGAAAAAGGCCAGCAAGGACTGGAAAAATCCACCCAAAAAGCACATCTAAAGTATCTCACTAGTCCTTGGTACAAATAAATAGTTGAATATATTTTAACACTCAGCTGTCCACCCAGCTGTGACAAATCAAAATACAGGGCTTTAAGGCTGAAATCTCAAAAGTATGTAGTTGCCAATGGTTGGTTATATTGGAGAGATCCTTCAGGCATACTGTTATTGTGCCTCACAGAGAATGAAGTAGAAAGTATAATGATAGAATTTCATGAAGGGAACTGTGGAGGAAATTACAGCTGAAGGACATTATTTGGTGAGTTTCTCTTGGGCTCATCATCGCTTATCCAGAGAGGGTTTTAACGTTTGATGTTCTTGTTTACAGAACATGTACAACCATAGATGGTCGAGTGTTGGGATGTTGCGTGCTACCTCTAGGTAAGTCTATGTGAAAAAGGTTAATGTGTATCTTGGTTTAACTACGAATTGAGCTGAGAGTAACTTCAACCCCACATGTTGCAGGGTTTTGGGGGTCCTTTAGCACTGTAATATTTAGTTATGGCTGCGAGTTCATGTCTCATGGTTTTCAGTCTATTTACAAGATTTCGAGGCTCAACCTATTTTCATAGTTCCAATCTCTGATTGTTATATGTTTGTAGTTTTTTAATTATGACTGAGACGGAAAGTTGGTATTCAGACTTAGTTCAATAAATTCTATTAATCCCACCTCTCAATGGCTTCTTTCCTAAAAAGGGGCTGGGCTCTATATTATAGTTTCTGTGAAGATTTCAGATATGTTGACTATATATTTTATACTGTAATTCTAGTTTCTTGTTCTATTTACCATGCTGTTGCTCATTGCGACTACGTATTATTCCCATTCGGGCTTTTCTTATTTCTTGTTAAAAGTTATGGAATTTTTCTTTTGAAAATATATTGTATTTAATGTGTATAATCTCCCGATTTTAATGTATGTACTCTCTTTTTTCATGACTGGTTTCACATAATTTATTTCACCATTTAGTGTCAGTATTTCTAAATTTCTCTGCATTTATACTTTTAAACCCCTGGTTAGTTTAATGTTGAGACCAGTGTCCCCTTTGACAAGGTGATCATGGGACATGGACCCCAGACCTGTTTCCATGGGATTGGGTGCTAAACCGTTGGCCCTTATCTTACATTATCACTAAATCCATATAAATGCATGGGACCTTTCTTGGTTTACAATTCTGTTAGTAGTGTATATGTTTACTTACATATGTATCTCTCTTAATTTAATGAATGATGAGATTTTATCATTACATTTATTTTGTGTCGTATTTCAGTCTCTAGATATTCATACTAGTATTTCTTGATAATAGACTATAGATAATGTTTATAAATCCTTTCCTAGCATTCTATTCTATTCTACCAACATAGTAGAGTATAAATACCTGCATTATTCATTCTAAAAGAATAGTTGACCTCAAACAAGATATTTCGTAAAGCATAAACCATTTCCATCTAAATATTAATCTCAATCTGTAAAACAAACACTTAAATTACTAATCTAAGTGTAGTCTTTCAGTAAGCTGACGGTCCTCCCAAACTTGAGCGAGGAAATCACGTCCTCCGCTCCCCCCCGTGCTCCTCACGAGGGCCTTAGGTAATTCACTGAGACAGTAGAAGATATACCTCAGGATCTAAATCCAATCTATTCATCTCTTTGGTTTTTCCCTGAGCTCCACTGGTTTCCTTACCAGCTCTGGACAACTCATTGCAACAGACTATTTCTTAACCCCAACATTATTTCTGCATATAACCCCTTCCCATTCTCAGGATTTTCCTTTTATCCTTTTAGGGAGGTATATGTTAGAACTGTCTCTACCTTTTTACCCCGGGTTCTTGGAATCGTTTACCAATCAATTACTTTCTTTTACTTAAGAAAATTTATCAATTATCTTAAAAATATATATATATACTCAATTCTTGTTAACGAATAATCTTATTCATTAAATAATTCAAATGTTTCATAACAAGTCTATTAGCCATGATTTGAATTATAACATGGTGTTACATCTTCCCTCACTAAGGAAAACACCGTCCTCGGTGTTATTTGATCAATGAGAATAATTCTGGATATGCTTCTTGAATAATATGCTCATCTTCCCAGGTAGCCTCCTCTGGGCCAAAGTGCTTCCATTGCACTTTAACTTGGGGGATGAATCGCCCTGGAGCATTATTTCTCTCTGATCTATGATATGCTGCAATTCTACCAGCAACTCGTCATCTGGTTCTACTTGCAAACAACAATTTATGATAATTAATTTAAATCAGAAGTCTATTTTTATTACAAATGTAATATAGTCTTACCTTACATGTATACCCTGCCAATGTATCACATGTTTAGGGTCATGTATGTATCGCTTCAACAGAGACACATGGAACACATTATGTACCAATATATGACTGGGTAAAGCCAGTCGATAAGCCACTGGTCCTCTCCTTTCTAGAATTTTGAATGGTCCGCAATATCTGGGAACCAATTTTTCATAAGCATTCCACCTCAAAGTGTTATGTTTTGGTTTAATTCTTACATATACATGATCCCCTACCACAAACTCATGGAAGGTCCTCTTTCAATCTGCATAAACTTTTTTTCGGTCTTGGATTGCTTTCAAATTTTTCCTAATATCTCTTACCTCATGTTCCATTTCCTATAGCATGTTCGGTCCAAGCATCATCTTGGTTTCTGGACTTTTCCAGTTTATAGGAGTTTGACATTGTCTTCCATACAATGCTTCAAACAGACTCATCTTAAGGGATTCTTGATATCCTTTGTTATAGGAAAACTCAACGAAATGAAAATACTCTTCCCATTTTGTAGGTTGTTGCATTACGCACATGCATATCCTCGAAAACTTGAATCACCCTCTTTGTTTGCCCATCAGTTTGAGGATGCTAAGCGGTACTAAATTGTATTTGCATCCCCATCCCAATGAATAATTTATTTCAGAAAGCTAATGTAAAATTTACATCTCGATCTAAGATAAAAATCCTGGGAATACTGTGTAATCTCAAAATTTCTTCCATGAAAATACCAACAGTTTGTATGGTCTTGCAAGTTGACTGGACATGTATGAAATGGGCCACTTTGTTGAGTCTATCTACTACCACCATGATTGAGTCATTATGTCTTTTTTTTTCCTGGTAGTTTGGTGATGAAATCAAGGGAGATGACTTCCCACTTCCATTCCAGTACTGGAATAGGCTGCAGCAATCCTGCTGGATGCTGGCATTCTACCTTGACTTGATGGCATTCTAAGCACTTGGTCAGGTATTCCATAATGTCCTTACACATTCCAAGCCAAGAATAGTCCTTCCTAATTGCTGTTAACATTTTCTGGTATCATGGATGTCCTGCATACGAACTCCTGTGATACTCATCCAGAATCAATCCCTTTAGATTCATTTGATTAGGAATATATATATTCTTTTTTGATATATTAAGAGTTGTTTATTATTAATCTCATAGTCTGTTTTTTTTCCTTTATTTTCTCCTTCTTTTTCTTGCTGCCATATGAATTGATACTTAGGGTATTTCTTTGCTGCCTCCATAATCCGTTCTTGAAACTTGAATTCTACTTGGTTAATGTAGAGTTTATAGATGCCATGAAATTTTTTTCTTAGAGAATCGGCCACGCGATTCTCTTTAACTTTCACATGTTGAATGTCAAAATAAAATTCACTTAAAAATGCATTTCATCTTGCTTGGTGAGCATTCAGATCCGATTGCTTAAAATAACTAGTTAAACTTCTATGATCAGTTCCTAACAAAAATATTTTTCCCAACAAATAATGCATCCATACTCGCAAGGCATCCACTATTGCAGTTAACTCTAAATCATAGGCATAATATCCCTGCTCATGATCCTTCAGCTTCTTGGATTCATATGTTATAAATTATCCTTCTTGAGTCAAAACGACTCCTACCCGTTCCTTGCATGCATCTGTGCATACTTCAAATTCCTTACTCAGGTCTACTACTTTCAAAATAGGGGCAATAGTCAACAACTCATTCAATAGTTCAAAACTATTCTGACATTCTTGAGTCCACTGAAATATTGGTCCTTTCCATTGTAGAGAGGTAATAGGAAAAGCTATTTTAGAGAACCCATTAAGGAATCGTCGGTAATAACCAGGCAAACCCATGAATGAACATATGTCTGCCAGATTTTTAAGAACCTTCCACTCCATGATTGTCTTTATCTTTTCAGGGTCTACAGAAATCCCTTTAGCAAATATCACATGTCCTGGATATTGGATCTGCTTCTTGAAAAGATCACATTTACTAAACTTAACATAGAGTTGGTGTTCCTGTAACATTTACAACACTATGCGAAAATGTTCCTTGTGCTCTTCCATGTTCCTAGAGTAAATCAGTATATCATCAATAAAAATTAAAACAAACTTATCCAAAAATAGGTGGAAAATTCCATGCATCATGCTCATGAAAGTTGTTGGTGCATTGGTTAATCAAAATGGTAGCACCACAAATTTATAATGTGTGTACTAGGTACAAAAGGTTGTTTTGGATATATCTTCATCTGTAATCCATATTTGGTGATACCCTAACCTTAATTCAATCTTGGAAAACAATGTCACCCCCTTCACTTGATCAAACAGATTGTCTATGCATGGAAATAGATACTTGTTCTTAACAATCAATTTATTGAGATGTCAGTAATTCATGCACATTCACATAGCATAGTAATTCTTCTTAACAAACAGCACTAGTGCTCCTGAAGGGGACACACTTGGACAAATGCATCTTTTGTCTATTAATTCTTGTAGTTGCATTTTTTATTCTGTTAATTCAAGTACACTCATTATGTATGGATCTTGTGACACAGAGACAACCTAGGTATTAATTTTATTGTAAAATAAATGTCTCTTTTTGGTGGTAATCCTGGAATATTTTCAGGGAACACATCCCAGAATTCCTGCACAATAGGAATATTCTCCAACATGAGGGTCTTATCATTGGAGTTAGATAACTCTACTTGAATTGCATAGAGTTGACACCCCTTTCTAATGCATTGACTCAGCTGGGATGCAGTAGTGGGATGTGTTAGCTCCCTGTAATTTGCTAGATTGATTGAGATACAAAGGTGCAGGGTAAAATCAAACCAAGCTTTGGAATTCTAGGACCTAGCCTTTCTAGATTCAGAGAGGGATATCTCTAGTAGGTGCAAAGATGTGAACTTGTTTTCTGATTAGGGTTTATTTTAGGCTAGATGTTAAGTGCAGGGTATTTTGATTGTTTTTGGTTGGGTATGATGCTCAGATAGGTTTAGATAGAAAACAAGGAAGATTGTTAAGTCATTGGGAAATGGAGTCAAACAAGGTCATGAATGAGTTCATCAATGATGTCAAGAGAATTTGCAGGGAAATTTAACTTGGTTGGTGGATCTTTAAGTTTGTGAAGGATCATGAGATGGACATTAAACTTGGGAATGACAAGTTAATAAAGGGCAGAAACATAATCCTTTATATACTTGTAAACTAAGAGAGTTAGAAGATTTATAAGCATAGCAATAGAGTCAAAGGGTAAAGCAACACCTAATCCATTTGATTTCGAACTGAAAGAAAATAATCAACCAAGACAACATTCAGATAAAACATAGAAAGGTAGAACTTGTTTAATCTTTCATGGATTTTATCATCAAGAGTAGGAAAAACATTTAAGTTTGCACAAGTAAATATAACCATAGAAGGAGAGAAAAACCCTAGCATCCACAGTAACAGCTATGAAAGTTCCTTGAGACAATTTTAGCAAGTAAAGGCAAAGAGCATGGTTAAGACATACTTCTTTGACAAACTATAGGCAAAGCTGCTTCAAAGATGATTTCAAGAACAAATTATGTCAGAGATAACAATATGCAGGGCTAGCCATAAATCATAATTGATACTAACTGATCTAAATCATTCAAGAAAATAGACAAGCCAATAATTTATTAGAGAGCAAGAGATGAATTCCCTAACATGTCTTAAGTAGAAGAAAACATTTAGGCAGTGAAGGAAACAAACAGATCTAAGGTGCCATCAACAAGCATATCTTAGTCTAAATTTTTTGTCCTACTGCAACATAGATGGATGGAAATCATATGAGAAACTTAGAAAACATTAACAAGAGAAAAATTCACCATCAACCAGGCCTATGGATCTGTGACAGTTCATGTCATACGAGTAAGTCGGTTCATGGATAGCTCTGAAACATCAGAATTTCTGCCAAGGCTTCAGGGGACCTATACCATTGCTTCAGCATATGGTGTCACCATCAAAAATATACAAGAGCCTCATGCTCTATTTATGGAACAAATGAGGGGGTGGAAACCCTAAGAGGCTTCCAGAAACCCTAATTTAGCCATAACTGTCATAAATGTGCTTAATGACCATGCAAGGCCCAAGACACATAAGAGATAAGGAAATAAATGAAACACACCAAAACATAACTCCCCAATCAAATCAGGAGTGTTTTGTCCAAGAAAATATTAAAAAACTAATTTTCCACTAAATAGTGTCTTTTGTTGACTTTTTGGCAAAAAGTTGTCTTTGTGCGTAGCTCCATATCAACAAAAATTGGGGTCTGTTGCAGCTGAGTTTTGGACCCCTTCCTGGCATCAGATTCAAGCCCGTGATAGCTCTTTGGAAAGCTTGAAGAGTATGTTCCAAATAACGATTTTCCAGACTAGGATGCCATTGCCTTAAAATAAATGCATGACTTCTCACGCGCGGCGCCGAACTGAAAAGGAGCGGAAAAGGTCATTTTTGATATGTGTTTTGACCTTTTGGGGGAAAGAATGCTCCAGTGGCTCTGATTGTTTTTGGGTGAACTTGGAGACATGAAAAACCCAAAAAATGTAAACTCCAACGACCCACTATGTCCCAAAGACGTAGCCACGGCACCTGGAGACTGGTTGGAAAAAACAAAAAGTTTCCGGATTTGCCTCAAACTTGGTGGAGAGGTCCTTCAAGGGTTTGGATAAGCCTATGAAAAATCTTGAGTTATGTCTCCAAGTTTTTCTCAGTCTTTACTCTATTTAAGTGCTCAAATTTCAATGCCTCTTTACTTATTTCTTCATTTTCAGTTTGTTCTTCTTTTTCGAGCTACTTGCTGCACTTCTCTCACTATCACCTTGTTTGGCATGAAAAACCACCCTCTTCTTTGTCTTCACCGCATTCCTTTTGATGAAATTCAAAGCCTGTATATAGCATGTTAATACTTTTACCTTGGAATTTTAGTCATGTATTTTTTTATGCCTCCAATTTGCTTAGGGAATAGACTGATAGAAGAATTTTGCCTTCTTTCAACTGATATGTTGTCATGTTTTGCTCTTTGAAATAATGAAAAAACCTCCAACTATGAAACCCTAGCAGCAAGCATCAACAACCCCCTTAGTACTCATGTGGGCCATCACTGTGAAAAACATTTGGTTTGTTTTTCCTATTCAATCTTCCTGTAGGTAACCCTTTGTGACAGTCCTATAGAAATGTTACTAAGGGTTAATCTATCTTTTGCAAAATATACCTTTGATAAGGACACCATTTCTTGGAGCTATCTTTGATTTTTTACAAATTGTGTATTTCTTGGCCACTTTTGTTGTTGCAGGGGCCAACACAACTTCAGCTTTTGATCACTATCCTTTGGTGAAGTGAGATACAATGCTCCTTGTCTTTGTGCTAATACTCTCTGCCCTTTTGTATGTTTGGTGTGGTCAAATCAGTCCTTGTTTTTCAAACCCTACAAGGCAGCTTGAAACCCTCTAAGGCTGTCCGCTGTTATGAAGGAGGTCCTTGTATTAGCTTGCAGAAAATTTAGAGGCAAAAAATTCGATTTTTGAAAGTATTTGGAAAAATCTGCAGAGTGTTGCTAGGAGCGCAGTGCCTGTTTGTCTGTGTGCAGCGCCATTTTGCAGAAGGCATTTGCAGGCGTTCCTGGTGTCGGAATGAGCTCCATGATAGCTCTTTGGAAATCTTGTGGAGTCTACTTTCCAAATATATAATTTTGTTTCCTATTTGGAGTTGATTTTCCCAACCAAAAGTTGATTCTACCAAAACTGGTAAAAAAGTCCTGAATGATGGTGCTTAAATGTAGAGTGCTGGTGAAAACCAATTTTGGATGACTTACTCAATTCAAAATTGACCTCATGATAGCTCATTGGAAAGATATTTAAGTTAGTGGTATTTCTATTCATCAAGCAAGTCATTTGGACACTCTAGCTGTGAGAAAATTTGATTTTCCCAAGGTCACTCCAGTAATGCAAAATTTCTCTCGTGACACCTGTACTTTTTATATTTCTCCAAATAATTGATACCTGTGTAAAATCAGAAAAAGGGTATTCTTCTTGGCCCTATGATGGACAAAAACCTCTCTCACGTTTCCCAAATTCATCTTTGTTTGGCCAGAAACAGATTTTTGAGAAAAACTGGCCCTAGGTGTGACACATGGATTGTCTCTTGGAATGAATTCTTTGGAAAATATTGGAGGCATGATGTTTATGAGCTGGTATAGACTTATTCTTGCTTACATGATCTATAAAATGAATCCTTTGCTCTTATGCCTCCTGTTAGCCACCAATAAAATTTGTCATATCAAATGGTGGCTAAAACATTTTTGAGCCTTCAAGAAACAAGTTTTATTGCTAAAAATGTTATCTCTTTAAGACTCATGAATACATCATGCCCTTGTTTCAATCTTCACTATTGTTTCCTTTTCAAAACTCAGAAATTCTGTTGTTTTCCATAAAGAAATACTGCTGCAAAATCCATTTTTCCCCTCACTCCACTTCAAAACTAACCTTCATTTTACCCCTTTGTTTCTCATAAAATTCCTCTATTTTCCCTTTTTTCCTTTTCCCCTTTCATAAAATCCACATTACAGAGTTTAAAACTCCTTTTTAAACTCTGCCGAAACCCCCCAAATCCATCAGAAAACTCTGAAAAAATCATAAAAATACACTTTTTTGTACTAAGGGTTTAAGCCCCTTTGGGCTAAATCCTAAACCACTTCGCCACATGTGCCCACGTGTTGGAACCAAGCGCTAAGCCCTTTCGGCGCTCATCGCGTCTGAAAATTCAAAGTGCATAGGTCTATTTGCCATGTTAAAACCTCCGATGCGATTAATCCCTTTGTACATAACCCCCGATCTTATTATCGCCTCATATAACCCTTGTGCCCGCAATCGGGCGCTAAAAACATTGTATAAACCCTTTCTCGATTGCCTTTTTCCTTTGTAAATTCAATAAACCCACTTTTTCCTAAGTTTGGTCTAAACGCGTCCATGCAATTTTTTTAATGTAAATGGGTAGATTGAAAATCCCACATCAAAATTCTGATGCGATTGAGCCCCATTTTATAAACCCCACCCTTCGCTTTACTCCATATAAATTGCGCTCGGGACCAAGAGTCAAAAGTCCCAAAGTGCTAATCGCATCACAAAATTCTAAATCGGTAGATTGAAAGACCAAGCCCGACCTTCTGATCCCGATTGGCCCTCATA
This sequence comes from Pinus albicaulis, assembly GCA_034641835.2. NCBI lineage: Eukaryota > Viridiplantae > Streptophyta > Pinopsida > Pinales > Pinaceae > Pinus > Pinus albicaulis. The sequence continues at coordinate 183,041,567 of CM076576.1, read as the reverse complement.
CATATAAGCCCCGGGCCTATTATCTTTCATATAAACTAATGGCCCCGCAGTCGAGCACCAGACCATTTCATATATACATATTCTGTTGAGAATGCAGCAAGATGATGGAGCTTAGTGAAATGAAGTCGCCTTCACTAAGTGGGCCCGCAGGCAAATTCTGGCGCAAAGTCTATTTTTAGACTATGTCTATTTTTAGACTATGTCTATTTTTAGACTATGTCTATTTTTAGACTATGTCTATTTTTAGACATACGGAGCATAATTTGGGAATTCTACTTGGAGATTCTTGGAGTATGCGACATGTCGGTAAAAATAGATGAGACCCTAATTTTTAGGACCCAGACTATTTTTAGACTGATCTCCTAAAAATATGGAAGTCAAATATTATTTACCCTTAATAATATTTTGACTATAAACAGCAGTTTACTCTCTTGGCGCACTTCAGTTTGAGTCATGGAGGTGGCTCATGCAACTGGCACAAGGAATCACGTGGTTCCTAGGGTTTGATGGCATCTTGCATGGTTGGCTTCAGTTAGACTTCAGTGGCAGGAGTTTTGGAGGAGTTAACGGGACAAGTGGTGGAGTTGTGTTCTGTTTGTTTTAGTTGAACTAGTTGGGATTAGTTAACTAACTAATCAACTAGATATGAGTGGAGTAAATTAAATAATATTTAATTTACTAAATATTAACTCATTAGTCAACTCAAGAACACTTCAGTTCACTACAGTGCATGATCAGTTCAGTGGAGACCGGTGGAAGAGGTAGATGAAAGGGTGAGTAAAGCTATCAGTTGGTAGATTGGTTTTGCATGAGATTTGCATTACACTTGGAGGAATTGTCCATGACAATTACGCAATCAAGGGAAGGGGATTCGAACCTTGAACCTCTTCATATACAGGCCATGATTGCGCAATAGAGGCAAGGGCAATTGGCGGGGAGTTTTGAACCTCAGACTTGTTCAAAACTGAGTCAGATTGTGAGTAACTTCATGAGAGAGTACTGAGTACTTGTGAGGAGTATTGTACTTGTTTGGTTACTTGATTTCTCCATTATAATATACACAATAGCTGCGGGGTTTTCAGCTATAGGCTTTCCCCATACATACTGAGTTAATGTGTGATTGATTTGATGTGAGATTGCTTATGTTATTTCCGCATGTGACAATTAATTGTAGAAGAAGGTTATGTGTTATGTATGCAATTCGAAATTGATATATGACCAGGTTAATCTTCAGTGAATAAGTGATTTATTCAGCTAATTTCTACATATTCCACCCCGAGCCACCAAAACCTTTGCATTTCGTTAATTTTTGATTTTCATATGTTTTAAAGGGTTTCCACCAGTGCAAGTTTTGAAACAATATCCACCTTTGATCTTGAGCCGATCAAACGTCCTGCGCTGGATCGCATCGCAAGTTTTTTTCAAGCACATTTGTTCCCCCTTCCGATTGGCATTCCCCGATGGATCCTCCGCCGTTGGATCTATCTGCCATACTTTTTATCTGACGGCCCTCATCAACCCTTCCTCCGTCATTGTATTATTTCGTGTACACCCCAGATGCAATCTCCGCCGTTGATTCTTAGATCCGACGGCTCATATTTAACCCGATAGGTCTACCTTCTATGGGTCCTGACTTCTTCAAGATCTGATCTCGGCCATCTATCTTAGATCCAACAGCTCAAATTGAAACCGCCCTCCCCGCTTCTGTTAGTATGAATCTTTCGTCGTAAAAGACCACTTTAGCTACGCATAACAAATAGCCCTAACATTGATTATAGCTTCCAACTATCTTTAAATCTGCAAAATACTTGATCCAAATAATGCTGCACAAATCCAGATCTAAGCATAAAAGACATTAAGCAGATAAAGTAAAATGTGGCTCCATGCATCCAATAGACAAGACAAGAACAATGTATTTGAAATAATTTTATATTATATTAAAAAGGGGGCACCTGAGAGGAAAACAAGAAAGGTGTTTTCCGGTTCTCCTCAATGGGATGGGTTCTTGAAAGTCCTCAGCATTTTATATCTAAAATTCCTCTCTCTTGTTGGTGTAGAAAACCTAGACAAACATAGAACTCAATGGGAGCTCACAAGGCAAAAAATGGAAAATGTGACCAAGTATAGATCCAGAGTGATCTAATGCAATGGAGGTGACCAATGAATGGGGAAAACCCTTCTATTTATAACAAAATATTAGGGTGATCTGGAACTTGGTGCATGAATAAAATATTATTAATCAAATTCTAGAACCACCCTTTAGGAATATTTTATTATATTTGTTGGAGGGAAAAGGATTTTTGACTTGGGTCAATTCCTTTATTTATAAATAATAAATAAATAAATGATTTATTTATTATTTTAAGGAAATGGTGGGAATGTATTTAAATAAATAATGATTTACTTAATTATTTATAAATGATTTAGTCAAATTTAACTAGGAATATTATTTAAATAGGATTTAAATAACTTATTCCTAGGAAATAATCAAATAAATAAGGATTTATTTAATTGATTTCTTTGTTTTGGGTTAAATATGACCAAGAAATATAAACAAATATAGATTTGTTTATTATTTCCTTTTGGGGTTTCCTGTTTAGACCATAAACAACTTAATAAAGGTGTTTTACTAAGTTATTTCACATAGTGAAAGCAATTTTACTTAAGGTAAAATTGGTCTTACATGGTGTACTTGGGTTCATCTAATAATAATATGTTAGATGACCAAAAAATGGTGTAACAGATTCTGCTCACGCATCTATCCCATATCGATCTTGTTCTCCATCGTCAGATCTGAGGCCCCAGATCTGACGACCCACATTCCATATTGCGTAACTTTCAGCGCGAAGGATAATTTCCTGAAGGCCACGCGATATAAGCTGTTTTTCAGGGACACGTGTCGGGCAAGAATGCATATCGCGTTCAAAAAGGCAAAACTGCCTCCCGCCCTTTCACTGTGCAAAACCCGTGGTTTTCATCCTCGAAACTACCTTTCCCCATTTCTATTTTGATTCATCGCGCGCGACTCCCACCATTGATCTCCGCAGATCAACGACCCAGATTTAATCTGGCCTTACACTATCGCCCTCCACCTCTTCCAAAGGGTTTTTAACGTAGATCTCCACCGTCCATCTCATGGGACGATCTCATCCGAAGGCCCACGATCATCCCGAAGCCCCATTTCATTTCCTTTTCAATTTCATCTACCAAGGGTTTTAAAACTTTATTTCTTCACGTTTTCTTCTATTTTCACAATAATGTGACTCCTTCACATTATTAGTTCACCGCTGATCTCGACCGTTGATCTCCTTGATCAGTCATAGATCGACGGTTCTAACTTAATTCTTCCCCCACTTTCCTTTTTGACCTCCCTCGAACAGATCTTCACCATTGGATGCTACCATCCAATGGCCACGCTCCTCCCCACAACCTCTAAAGTAGTTTTCCCAAAAAACACAGGATTTCATAACATTTGTCTGTATTTTTCAGGATTAAATGGCTTTTCCATTACATCAAAGGAAAACCAAATGCTGGGGATGACGATCCCTTGTGCCTTTGTGCTTACAAAAAGATCATTCCACAGGGTTCAAATCCACATTTTGTCAATGCTTCATGGGCATTGATGCCATATGGGCCCTGTAAAAACCTGCACATCAACAAAACACAGTATAATTAAATCAAATCAAAAGAGTATCAGTGTTGAAGACCTACCACAACAGAATTGAAGATTTAAGATGAATTCCATATTTTAATGGATTACGGCTAAGATTGATTATCAAAAGCCTAATCCATTAAATTAAATACAATTAAAGACAAATAAAAATATCATTAGACAGAAAGGCCTCCACTGCCACAACAGAGGCCAATTGATTCCTCTCAACTACCCTAGTGCCATCTGTTGCCTCAAAGAATTCAAATAGAGGCCGAAGTTATTGATCAGAAAGAAGATATTTTCCCCAGTGCAGCCGAAGAGTTAATTCAACCGAAGAAATTATTGCAAAAATATCTGCTGAGTTACTACAGAGATGACACAGAGCCTTAAAGTCAACAAAAGCTCCCACCAAGCTTAAATCTTAACTGTAAAAAAATTAATACAGACAGAACATATGTAAACTTCTCCATCAAGCCCTTCAAAGGCCGAGAAGTCTTAAATCTGTATTAATTTACCTAGGAGATCTTTTATCAGATCCCACCTCCTCATTCCTTCTATAAATACTCCTGTAGAAGATGAGAAAATGTTGCTTGCAGAACTTTGAAATATACTTGAGCTTGAAACTTTTGATTGTAAATAGTGTTGAAAGGCTCCTAAAGCTCTGCTTGTGATAGAATAGTTAGCTGATAAGTGAAGATGATTGCTAACCTGAAACACTGGACTTAAAGTTGTAACTGGTTTGAAGCATCAATACAAGCTGACTTATGGAATCCTGGTGTATGTCGATGGTGATGTTTTTCTTATCGTAAATCGTTATTTTGTTTCTATTTTCACTTTTTCCATCTTCTCTTATAAACAACAGCAAGCATAGAGTTAGGATTTACTGTATATCAGTACCCTTCTCTGACTGATAATCTTTATCTATATGTTTTCTTCCAAATTGTGTTGTTTAGGAATGATTTAATTCAGTTTAAGCAGTTAGGAATGTTGGCGTTCCCTTGTCCTACTGTCTAGGCTAATTGTTATTCTTGAAAGTTATTTTTAGTTTATGTTATGTAGAGATGAACTAGGGAAGTCTATGGTTAGACCTGTCCTAGTTCTATCCCCAAATACTATCTGAAAGTTTCCCTAAGAATGTGTTGAAAGCTGGCTAGTTTCAAAGTACTTACCAGATCTTAGACCATTCTTCGTTATCATTTGTGTTTCCCTTGTGTTTAAATGTTTTCTATTGAAATTATATCAAAAGCTGGCTAGTTTTGAAGTACTTACCAGATCTTGGATTGCTTTTATGTCTTTCTTAAGTGTATGTCAAAAGCTGGATAGTTTCAAAGTACTTACCAGATCTTGGGCTACTCTTTGTTCTTCATTTTTTTAATTCCCCTTCTTGTTGTATCATTTAATTCCATAAAATCAACTTTAAAAATATCCTTAGACATAGATGACTTACCCCATGGACCACTCTTGAACCTAGTTGTTTCAATTAAACCCTATTATGACTCCATAGCCCAATGGATTAAAACTAGCATTACATCCATCTTTTTAGCCAAAGCTTGTTCTATTTGCTTGCAACTTCACACCTTTGAAAATCTTTCCATTTAGGACTTTTCACTCAAATAATAATCATGCTCAACCATCCAAAACAAACAAAAACCATCGGACTTCATAACTAGCCTAATATCATTACCCAAAACCTTTAAAGATAAATCCATCTTTGCACTTATTGGAGAGATCCCTCTCCGAATTCAGGAGGGCTAGATCCTAGAATCCCAAAGTGATTGAAATAGTGTTTCTCCCTGCAATTGGAATTTTCCAATCTTGATAATTACATGGAGCTAACACCTCCTTTTTATATCAAACCCTAGCTTAGTTGGAAGAGGAAATTAGGGTTTGGTGTGAGGATTTAGGGCTGCCTTGCAGAGGGAGGGGAATGAAGGGGTTAAGGGTTGTCTAAATTCTTGGGGAAATTTTGGGGGATAGAGATAGATGTTAGGGAGTAGGGGAAAGTGGGATTTCAAGAATTGAGTGAGGGGAAGGGGTCCAAAAGGTCAAAACACAGGCCTAGTCTCAAAAATTGTGAAATTGTGGCAATAGACTAGGTTTTGTAGAAAAATGATGATTTTGAGGGATAGGAGTGATGGGAAGTGTTTATGGAGGTATTTTAAGGATAGGAGGAGGTGTAAGAGAATTAAGATATAATCCTTGTTGATGATTTAATCATGGAGGTTATGAAACCAAGAAAAATGCCCTTAAAAACCCTAGATAGGCAATGGAGGAGTTTAGGAAAAACAAAAATAGAGGGCTGAGGCCAAAAGTGGTGAAACATTGTGATAATGAGTGGAATGAGCCCATGATGGGTCTTCTGGGATGGGTGTGTTGAGCTTGGCATGACGAAATGATGAAATAGTGAAAAAATTATCCTAAGGATAATGAAGACCGTGAGATTTCTAGAACTCACAATGTTCATGAACTTTGTTTCTAGAAATCTAGAACCGATACTTAGTCATATTTAGATAGTGAAAATTATGGATGACTAACAGTGGCTCCACTTGGGGAGGGCAACTCCTTTTTAGGATGTGTCCAGAACTTTCAGGTCTCTTGGTTTATGAAGACTAGTGCCTCATCCATTGGGCAGATTTTTACCTCTTTCACTTGATGATGCTTGCTTGAAGCTGTGATATTTAGTAATCTGAAAAAAAATGATTAACATCAACATCATCTCTATCTACCCAACCTACTTGCCTAAATTTTTTTCTTCCTTGGGTGCATTTGAACTGGCAAACCCTTGACATTTTTCTTTTCGAAAACAAAAATCAAACTATCTAATTGTACCCTTATCTCTTCCAAGAGTTCAGATTAGGCTAATGAACTCTTTTTATTTCTACCTAATATACTCATTTGTCAAGATTAAGCTGTTTGAAAAAATTTATTCTCTATCCTACTAACATGAAATTGAAAACATGGTTTAAATCAGGATTAGGCAATCTGACTTACCAGGGGTTGTGGCTTTAGAACAAGCTGCACACAAACATTATTTTTGTACCAAAAAAACTAGAAAGTATAAGGGCAGTAATCCATCATTTGTTAGGAATCCCTATCCTTCTCTTTGGTTCAGTTTTAAGCATGTGGAACTAGCATTCTTCATTCCTAATCTATTTCTTTTGACTAGTCAAGTTCACATGATTTGACAAGCATCTTTTTCACTAACTTATCAACAATAAATTTAAAACAAGTTCAACCATGATTAGGCTAGATGATTGAACAAGACTTCTTTATGAACCAGTAGTGGCATTTAAGCTTGCACACTTTCAGTAGTTCTATTTTTTGGGTATGGGGCTTTACCTCTTTTCAAATCTGCCCTCTTTTTGTACCTTTCTTTGTTTTTGTTTTTTTTCATTCTTTCCGAACAACCTAGAACTAAAAACATGCTTACAAGGCTAAGCTTATTTTGCATTCCTATCTATCCTAATCTAACCTTTACATGATATATATTCATTTGGTGAACTCCTTTTTCCAATATAGCCAATCAAGTAGATTATTCCATGATTGATCTTGTTTCAGCTCTTTGAGAGTGCTGAAGAAATCAAAAGGCCACTTCCACCTCACTTGTTTTCGAACAGTAGTGCCTAAACTTTTCTTTAAACCTTACATCAAACTGCTCTTGACATGTTTTACTCCTTCTTCAAATGCCTTTAACAAATCAGCAAAGGGATCTTGAAACAATACCTGAATGTGAAGATTTGGTAAATAAGATTGATCCAAGACCGCTTCTTCTTCCATTTGCCTAAGCTTGGGAATTTTTTGGGAAAGAAACTCCTTCTCTTTCTCATGATCATCTGCACTGTCAGAATCATAATATATTTCCATGTTTTCCTCTATCAAACATGATTGAAAAGAGCTATAGCTATTCTCTTTCTCTTGTGAAGGCTGGATATAGGGCTGAATGTGTTCTTTGTTGTTAAAATCAATACCCAAAGATTGTTGACTTATGATTGTATTAAGGTTGTGCTTGATGAACTGAAAGGAAGCGCAACAAAGAGGTAAAGATCCTTCCCTTTCTCCCAAAATTTCTGCACTTTCTTCTTCATTGTCATGGTCGAGTGGTATTTGTTGATCACTATATTTGAGCCGTGGAGAACGACTATCTTTGTCCCACAAACTAATCACTGATTTTTCGGTAGTGTTTGTGTAGTCAATTTAGTGTCCTAAATTGCTAACATAAATTATCAACTAGGGCTAGTAAACTGATGAAGTGTGGTGCACTATATGTGCTTAAGTGACCTCTTCCTTACTTCGTTGTATGTATTTTATTGATGTTTTTGGGGTTTTGTCTTTTTAGTACTTATGTTCAAAATATGAAATCAAATCTATGTCAAAAAGAAAAGAAAAGGAAACCTTAGACTCAAAACAGAGTGTACTTGTAAATTCTATCCCTAATTAAGAAAATGATGAAAAAAACAGAACATTCTAATCCATGGATATCCTAGCTTGCAAATGAACATGAAATGTAACTCAACATAATACAACCAAATCTCTTTCATCTAATATTGATATGTTGGTAGAGAATTTTAAGAAAAAGAATGATTGTAAGATAATGAGGATCTTTTAATCTAATTACAAAACAGAAAATGCTAATTAACTCAACATGATACAACCAAATCTTTTTCATCTAATATTGATATGTTGGAAGAGCGTTTTAAGAAAAAAAATGATTGTAAGATAATGAGGATCTTTTAATCTAATTGCAAAACAAAAAAATGCTAATTAACTCAACATAATACAACCAAATCTCTTTCATCTAATATTGATATGTTGGAAGAGCGTTTTAAGAAAAAGAATGATTGTAAGATAATGAGGATCTTTTAATCTAATTGCAAAACAAAAAATGCTAATTAACTCATCATGATACAACCAAATCTCTTTCATCTAATATTGATATGTTGGAAGAGCGTTTTAAGAAAAAGAATGGTTGTAAGATAATGAGGATCTTTTAATCTAATTGCAAAACAGAAAATGCTAATTAACTCATCATGATACAACCAAATCTCTTTCATCTAATATTGATATGTTGGAAGAGCGTTTTAAGAAAAAGAATGATTGTAAGATAATGAGGATCTTTTAATCTAATTGCAAAACAGAAAATGCTAATTAACTGATCATGATACAACCAAATCTCTTTCATCTAATATTGATATGTTGGAAGAGCGTTTTAAGAAAAAGAATGGTTGTAAGATAATGAGGATATTTTAATCTAAATAACAAAAAAAACTAAAGTGCTGGTAACTCAAGATGTCACAATTAAATCCATTCCATGAATAGAGATATGTTGGAAAAGATTTTAAGGAAAAGACTAACTATAACATCATGAGGGTCTGTTAGTTAAACAAATAATGCAAGACATGGATTAAAAGCTACTTATCTAGAAAGCATGTAGAAGCCTCCTTGGATAGCAGGGGCCCTCTGCTACCAATTTGGTGAAATCCTTCAGCTCCTTAAAGTTGTAATCAAAACAGCATCAAAGAACTGAATTTCTTTATTGAAAACCTCACAAATCTACATCCCATTCCATTTTAAGCTTTGTTACAAAAGACTCTATTCCTTTCTCTCCTTCTCCTATTTTTCACTACTTTTTCATTACTTTTTCATTTTCCATGATAGGAGAAAGCTTCTCCTATTTATACAAAATATGAGGAGTTATCTCATTAATGGGAGTCCATGAATCTCTCCCTCCATCTCTAGAGTTACAATCAAAATAGGAAATGATAAGACACATGTCTTTCTAGAATTTCAACACAACTAAGAAATGAGACACATATCCTCTTAGAGTTTCAATACAACAAGGAAATAAGACACATATCCTCTTGATCCCATGATCTTCTCCAACCAAATTCAAATTTTTCCTTAGAGTTCCACATAAGGGTCTTCTAGAAGTCTCCTTTTTGACCTACACATGTCACAAAACTCATAACACATATATAGATATATGAAACTATGTTAATTTTCTAGTTTCTAATCATAAATTCACTTTAAATACATAAAATAAATAACTTTGGAAAACAATGATCCTAATCCATATATTTATGAAAATGGTTACTTGATGTAGGGTTTTAGGTCAGATGGCTATGAAATAAGAGCTAAATGGTTATGACATAATGGAAATATGTATGAATATGGAAAACACTTTTGAGACTCAACAGTGTTGGCTTGAGTTTGGAGAACATAATCATCATCATATTGATCATATTTGGGCAGCTTATTCATAGGATCAATGCAATCCATTATGCACACTTGATCAACAGATTGTTCCACCATATGAAAAGGAGAGTGTTCATGGCCAATAGCTTCTCCTTTAGCAATATGAAATGACTCAAAGCGCAAGGGTAGGGACTCAAGAGGTGTTGGCTCATCTTTCATTTCTGGTTTTGTAATCCAAACATCCATACCAAGATGATTTGAGGGGAGAACATCTGGATTTGGAAAAGGGTTTGTATTATCCATTTCCTCCCTTACTAATTCTTTAGAGCATTCTACCTTGTTTCTATTTTCAATTTGCTTGTAATACTCTCTAAATAGTGAAGCACAAGATGTAGGAAGACATATAGCACTTACTTGACAAATTTCCTCATCTTCTTCTTTGCGACCTTGGTCAGCCAATATTTTTGATAGCTACCTTTGCATTGAAATGACTGATTTGGTTCCTCCCAAGAAAATGGTACCAGCTACTTTGAATAATTAGCACCAATCTCAACCATGTACTCTTCCTCTTTCCTACCAAGTATATGCATCATTTTGTTGATTATATCTATCAACATCTCTAATTTTAACTTTGAAGAAGTTATTTTCTATTGAGCTTCTTTGTCCTTCCTTATTTCTTCTAACTTTTCCTCTCTTTCCAGTATGTTGAATTCCATAGTAATTTCCATATTCTACATTTCTTCCAAGTTTGAAGGGTCTTTTTCTCTTATCTGGAATTCCATCTCTGGGTCAAAAGTACTTGGGTAGTGCAAGAGAGCCCACCCCAAAGGTGGCCTTATCTTAGCAGGTATTGCATTGTATACCTTATTGAACCAGGCTTAAAAGTCTTGTACTGTCTCCCCTGGTTGCATTTTTAAATTCTTGTATTCCTCTATGATGAGAACTTCATTTCCCATGATCACCCACCTATCTAAGAAGACTTGAGTAAATTGATGAAAATTGATAATGCTTGCAGCTGGAAGGTCCTTAAACCAACTCCTAATTTTTCCTCGTAATGATAAGGAAAACATTCTAATATGCACATCATCTTCTTATATTTCATAAAGATCAAGTAAATTCTCAAGATTTTGAATGTGTTCTTCAGCAGTGACTTTTGAGCTTTCTCCATCAAATATGGGTAGTTTATTTGCAGGATTTGCAGGGAGGGCTTGGAAGATAGGAGGAAAAATCAGAGGCTTGTATCTTTCTGGGACCTTTCTGGGTATAGGTAGTGTAAAAAGATATTTATGGCTGTTTGAGGTTTCAACAAGAGGAGGAAAGGTAGCATGAGGCTCATGTTTCACTAGATCTTCCACAGGTGAATCTGGGGTGAGCACAGGTGTATAAGACTGATCATGGTCTAAAATTTGAGGCTTAGATTTTCGAGGCTCGATATCTTTCCAATGATAAATGTAGATCTCATCAGTGTATTCTTGATCAGGCTTAAAGTAGGATAGAACATAATTATAGATAAAAAACCATAAATTCTTGAATCCAACTTAGGCCTGAATTCTCTTTCTTTCTAGGATGACTGGTCATGTTTCAGGTTCTTCCTCCAGTGGGGTCTTTAGGTCTATTGAGAGTTGTGGAGTCACCAGGTGGATGATTTCAAATATCTTAAGGCGGTTTGTTGTCCACCATCAGCAACTGAATACCAATATAAGGATTTTTGTGGGCTTTCTGAGGTCTTAACGATGTCTAAGATGCAATCTACTTGGAAGGTCCCACCATGATCGCCATTATGTTAGCTCCCCATAATTTTCTAGATTGATTGATATACAAAGGTACAGGGTAAAATCAAACCAAGCTTTGGAATCCTAGGACCTAGCCTTCCTGGATTCGGAGAGGGATCTCTCTAGTAGGTGCAAAGATGTGAACTTGTTTGCTAATTAGGGTTGATTTTAGGCTAGATGTTAAGTGCAGGGTATTTTGATTGTTTTTTGTTGGGTATGATTCTCAGATGGGTTTAGATAGAAAACAAGGAAGATTGTTAAGTCATTGGGAAATGGAGTCAAACAAGGTCATGAATGAGTTCATCAATGGTGTCAAGAGAATTTTCAGGGCAATTCAACTTGGTTGGTGGATCTTTAAGGTTGTGAAGGATCATGAGATGGAAATTAAACTTGGGAATGACAAGTTAATAAAGGTCAGAAACATAATCCTTTATATACTTGTAAACTAAGAGAGTTATAAGATTTATAAGCATAGCAATAGATTCAAAGGGTTAAGAAACACCTAATCCATTTGATTTCAGACTGAAAGCAAATAATCAACCAAGACAACATTTAGATAAAACATAAAAAGGCAGAACTTGTTTAATCTTTCATGGATTTTATCATCAAGAGTAGGAAAAACATTTAAGTTTCCACAAGTAACTATAACAATAGAAGGAGAGAAAAACCCTAGCATCCACAGTGATAGCTATGAAATTTCCTTGAGACAATTTTAGCTAAGTAAAGGCAAAGAGCATGGTTAAGACAGAATTCTTTGACAAACTATAGGCAAAGCTGCTTCAAAGATAATTTCAAGAACAGAGTATTTCAGAGGTAACAATATGCAGGGCTAGCCATAAATCATAATTGATACTAATTGATATAAATCATTCAAGAAAATAGACAAGCCAAAAATTTATTAGAGAGCAAGAGATGAATTCCCTAACATGTCTTAAGCAGAAGAAAACATTTAGGCAGTGAAGGAAACAAACAGATCTAAGGTGCCATCAACAAGCATATCTTAGTCTAAATTTTTTTGTCCTACTGCAGCATAGATGGATGGAAAAAATATGAGAAAATTAGAAAACATTAACAAGAGAAAACTTCACCATCAACCAGGCCTATGGATCCTGCAAACAATCCTTCTCCATCAACAAGTAAATCAGATCATGCATAACCTCCAAGACATCAATTTCTCATCAAAGGCTTCAAGGGACTATGTATTACTTCAGCATAAGTCATCAACATCCAAAAAAATATACAAGAGCCTCATGCTCTATTTATGGAGCAAATGAGGAGGTGGAAACCCTAAGAGGCTTCCAGAAACCCTAATTCATCCATAAATGTCATAAATGTGCTTAATGACCATGCAAGGCCCAAGACACATAAGAGATAAGAAAATAAATGAAGCACACCAAAACATAACTCCCCAATAAAATCAGGAGTTTTTTGTCCAAGAAAATATTAAAAAACCAATTTTCCATTAATTAGTGTCTTTTGCTGACTTTTTGGCAAAAAGCTGTCTCTATGCGTAGCTCATATCAGCAAAAATTGGGGTCTGTTGCAACTGATTTTTGGACCCCTTCTCGACATCGGAGTCAGGCCCGTGATGGATCGTTGGAAAGCTTGAAGAGTCTAAGTTCTAGAAATACTTTATTTGTGCTGAATGGATGCCATTTACTTTCTAAAAAATCCAATCTCCCATGACTGCTCAACACATAGCACCAGGCCTGAAAAGGAGGCAGAAAGGTCATTTTTGAGGTGTTTGTTGACCTTCTGAGGGGGAAAACATGCTCCAATTGACCTGAAATTTTTTGGGTAGACTGCTGGAGACATGAAAAACCCAAAAATGTAAACTTTAGTAGCTGAGGACGTCCCAAAAAAGGGCGTAGCACCTAGGGTGTTGCACTCCTAGGGGCCAAAATTTGGAAAAAACAAAAAGTTTCTGGATTTGCCTCAAACTTGGTGGAGAGGTCCTTCAAGGGTTTGGATAAGCCTATGAAAAATCTTGAGTTATGTATAAAAAATTTTCTCGGTCTTTACTCTATTTAAGTGCTCAAATTTCAATGCCTCTTTACTAATTTCTTCATTTTCAGTTTGTTCTTCTTTTTCGAGCTACTTGCTGCACTTCTCTCACTATCACCTTGTTTGGCATGCAAAACCACCCTCTTCTTTGTCTTCACACTTTCATTTTGATGAAATTCAAAGCCTGTATATAGAAAATGTGTGATCATGTTGATACTTTCACCTTGGAATTTTAGTCATGTATTTTTTTATGCCTCCAATTTGCTTAGGGAATAGACTGATAGAAGAATTTTGCCTTCTTTCAACTGATATGCTGTCATGTTTTTCTCTTTGAAACAATGAAAAAACCTCCAAGTGTGAAACCCTAGTAGCAAGCATCAACAACCCCCTTAGTACTCATGTGGGCCATCACTGTGAAAAACATTTGGTTTGTTTTTCCTATTCAATCTTCCTGTAGGTAACCCTTTGTGACAGTCCTGCAGAAATGTTACTAAGCGTTAATCTATCTTTTGCAGAATATACATTTGATAAGGACACCAGTTCTTCGAGGTCTCTCTGATTTTTTAAAAATTGTGTATTTCTTGGCCACTTCTTTTGTTGCCTGGGCCAACTCAACTTTAGCTTTTGATCACTATCCTTTGGTGAAGTGAGATACAATGCTCCATGTCTTTGTGCTAATACTCTCTACCCTTTTGTATCTTTGGTGTGGTGAAATCAATCCTTATTTTTCAAACCATACAAGGCAGCTTGAAACCCTCTGAAGCTTTCCGCTGTTATGAAGGAGGTCCTTGTATTATCTTGCAGAAAATTTAGAGGCAAAAAATTTTATTTTTGAAAGTATTTGGAAAAATCTGCAGAGTGCTGCTAGGAGCGTAGCGCCTGTCTGTCTGTGCACAGTGCCATTTGGAAGAAGGCATTTGGAGGCCTTACCAGTGTTAGAATGACCTCCGTGATAGCTTGTTGGAAATCTTGTGGAGTCTACTTTCCAAATATAGAATTTTTTTCTATTTGAAGTTGATTTTCCCAGCCAAAAGTTGATTCTTCCAAGACTGGTCAAAAAGTCTTGAATGATGGTGCAGAAATGCAGAGTGCTGGTGCAGACCACTTTTGGATGACTTATTTAAGTCTATCTGTCATTTGATTCATCAAGAAAGTCATTTGGACACTCCAACTATGAGAAAACGTGATTTTCCCAAGGTCACTCCAGCAATGCAGAATTTCTCCCGTGACACCTGTATTTTTTATATTTATCCCAAACCTTGATACCTGTGTAAAACCTGAAGGAAATTTTTCTTCTTTTCCCTATTATGGACAAAAACCTCTCTCACATTTTCCAAATTCATCTCTGTTTGGCCAGAAACACATTTTTGAGCAAAACTGGCCCTAGGTGCGACACATGGCTTGTCTCTTGGAATGAATTCTTTGGAAAATGATGGAGGCATGATGTTTATGAGTTGGTATAGAATTATTGTTTCTTACATGATCTATAAAATTAATCCTTTGCTCTTATGCCTCCTTTTTATATCAAACCCTAGCTTAGTTGGAAGAGGAAATTAGGGTTTGGTGTGAGGATTTAGGGCTGCCTTGCAGAGGGAGGGGAATGAAGGGGTTAAGGGTTGTATAAATTCTTAGGGAAGTTTTGGGGGATAGGGATAGATGTTAGGGAGTAGGGGAAAGTGGGATTTCAAGAATTGAGTGAGGTGAAGGGGTCCAAAAGGTCAAAACACAGGCCTAGTCTCAAAAAGTGTGAAATTGTGGCAATAGACTAGGTTTTGTAGAAAAATGATGATTCTAAGGGATAGGAGTGATGGGAAGTATTTATGGAGGTATTTTAAGGATAGGAGGATGTGCAATAGCATAAATATATAAGACTTGTTGATGATTTAATCATGGAGGTTATGAAACCAAGAAAAATGCCCTTAAAAACCCTAGATAGGCAATGGAGGAGTTTAGGCAAAACAAAAATAGAGGGCTGAGGCCAAAGGTGGCAAAACATAGTGATAATGAGTGGCATGAGCCCATGATGGGTCTTCTGGAATGGGTGAGCTGAGCCGGGCATGACAGAATGATGAAATAGTGAAAAATTTATCCTAAGGATAATGAAGGCCGTGAGATTTATAGAACTCACAACGTTCATGAACTTTGTTTCTAGAAATCTAGAACCGATACTTAGTTATCTTTAGATAGTGAAAATTATGGATGACTAACAGGATGCAACTGAAGTGCCTTCTTAATTCCCTTCAATTCCTAACGTGAACCATCTTTTTATTTAAAGTAAATGACCTTGTCTTTGCAATCCACTAATGACCATTGTCTTTCCAACCAATCCATTCCTAATAGAATATCATAGGACCCCAAAGGTAGAATGTTAAGTTCTACAATTATGAGCTGGTCACGAATAACCAACTCAAATTTTAACACTTTGGCATTGAATCATCTTTTTTCCCCCATAGCTAGTTGTACTAGCCATGTATTCTTAAATTTTGGATTCTGCAATATATAGTTTTCGACTATTAGGGGGTGTATATAACTCAAACTGGCCCCAGGGTCACCTAAAATAGAAAAATATTTGGTTTGTAGTTTACTTTCTAATTCTATCATAGTTGGCTAAAAATATTTTTGTCAATCTTCTAGAGCAGCATTGATTCTGGATATGTTTCGTGCTACATCTCCCATGGTAGATTCCTCTTGCAGATTGGCTGCCACTTCATTTCTTCCCCGATGAGGAAATTTTCTAAAATAATGTGCCTTCCCACAGCCCCAACACTGTAATGGAGGTTTTTGGGACTGTCCAAGGTCTATCCTACTAGAAGCTTCAGTATGCTAGTCCTCAGCTATCCATTTGGTCCTTTGTTGACTTTTCCCATTCTCTCTATTCGTTAGATTCCTTGCAACATTCTTGTAATTTCCAGATCTGCTATTTTTAAAATTGGAAGGGCCTTTATGCCTTTTCTTGGGTGGCCAACTTTTATCAGTTTCTCCCTTAACTTTGGACTGCTAATAGCACATCCATGCTTTCCTTATCACTTCGTCCATAATTTTTGGGTTTACAAACTCAATCCTCTATTTCATGTGTATCGACAAACTGCTCAAACAACTTTTCACCTTTTCTTTTTTGTCTTGCAATTAAGGTACATATCTTAACAAGGAGTTGAATTTAGTGATAAATTCCATAGACATTTGCCCCAATTTTAGATCATTGAATTCTCATTATTTATCGTCATAGAAACATTCATTTAAATACTTATCTTTGAAATACTGCTGAAACTCATCCCAAGTTACGTTTTGATCTTCAATTCCACACACGTTTTTCACCTCTTCCCACAACAATGCAGCCTTTTCCCATAATTGGTAGATGGCTAGGTGAGCTTTAAGCTTGTTTTTATACTCATAAAATTGAAAATACTTGTTCATATTTATTATCAAAGCTTCTACCATTTCTTCAACTTATCCATCAAATGTAGGAGGCTTGATCTTCCAGAATTCACCCTATAATTCCATTTTCTGTTTCTTCAGTTCCTGTTGTTCTAAAATATTTCCAGATTCAGCTTCAAGCCTCATTGTAAGATAGTTCAGAGGCCTGTATCCACCACATCTCTTCTTAGAGATAAGCTACCAGCATCCTAGATAGTTTATTTCCATTCTATCTATAAGCATATTTAGTTATGTGATATTAATGAAATGAAGTCTTATTTCTACTGCATCTCTGTGTTTATGTGTATTTATGTATTTTATTTTGTTCCTACATAAGTCCAGATCAGTGGTATCAAAGCGGTATGTTCTTTCTCGATCTTTATTTGCATGTCCCCAACGAGGTCAGGGTATAAGGAGTTAGGGCTTGATCTAGTTGAACCTTTGCAAGATCAACCTCGCAAACCCCGACGACCGCCCATGGGGGACGAAAAGAAAGATGAGGGAGCAGGAGATCCTATCAATATATTTCTCAAGGAGGCCCTTGAGGAAAAAAGGAACACAGTGATGGATAACTTTGCCCAGATCCTTCAATTACTTCCCACCGACAACGCGTCTGCATCCAACAACCACTCTGGAGGCACAACTCATTTTAAGGTACAAGTAAACTTTGACATTCCCATATTTAAGGGCCAAATAGATGAAATTGTCGTAGATAGATGGTTGAATATATTAGAAGGGTATTTCTCGGTTCATGAATTTTCCAACTAGGAAAATATTACTTTTTCACTCCTCAAAGCCGCCCCCCATGTCAAGGGATGGTGGGAAACCTACTGTGAGCAGAAGGTCTAGAGGGAACCCTCTCTATTTTCAGCCGCACCCAATTGGAATGATTTTTGAGACGCCATCAAGGAAAAATATTATCCCATGGGAAGCTATGAGGAAAGATACTTACAATGGATTACGCTGCGGCAGAAAAGGGATCAAGATGTGCATGAGTTGACGAATCTATTCCATACCCTATGCACAAAATTGGGTGTCAAAGATTCAGAGAAACATCTAATGCTGAAGTACTGTATTTTTCTGCACAAATACATTTAAGAGGAAATGGTTTTCCTCTACATCTCCTCACATGTTGCAACATATTGGTATGCTGTCAAGAGTGAGCAAAAGTTCAAACAAAAGAATCAAGACTTTGGAGCTGCAAATCAGAAGCAAAGGAAAGGTGCCTCCAAACTACATAAAAAAGAACAAAGCCAAGGCGAGGTGGCCCAGGATAACCTACCAAAGCTGCAAGAAAATAAAAACACTGTGAAGCCAAAGAAGGGCAAGGAAATTAGTGTGAGTTCCATAAGAGCTCCACTCACAACAAAAGTGAGTGTTGGGCCAAGTAGTCACTAGTGGCTGAGCTGAAGGCTCCTGAATCGAATGCATTCTCTGACTCTGAATCGGAACTCAACAAGGGGAATGATAAAGGGAATAATATTACCGATGCGGAGCCCAACACCACTATTGCCACCACGAAGATCCAGAAGGAGGAACCAAAAAATCCAGGGGAGTGCCTCTTCCATTCCTAGATGTGGGTAAAGGGTTCCTCATTGTAGTTCATTACCGACAGCAGGAGCCAAAAGAACCTCATTTCAGTATAGGCATGAAGCTTTTGGGATTTTTGACCAAAACACACCCATAGTCGTACACCATCGGATGGCTTCGCCAAGGACGGGATCTCCGCGTCAGCCAGTAGTGCCACCTTCCCTACAATATCAAGCTCTTCACGGATGAGGTATTATGTGACATTGTTCCTCTTGATGTTTTTGATGTATTATTAGGCCAACCATACTTGTGGAAGCGACATGTTGTGTATGAGTCCCAGTCTCTAGCTGTTATTATTACTTTGGGCCATAAGTTGTACAGGATACCAGAGGTAGCATTGCCTATCGCCATCTATTTGGTTACTCAAAAAAAATGTAGTGAGCTCATTTCAAAAAATGAGAATTTTTTTTCTTGATAATCTACCCTTAGGGAAATAATAATATTGTGGAAACGACCTCCAGACAAAGCTCCTCCTCATGACACTAACAGATGGAAAAGGTCATTGAGGAGTGCGAGGAAATCTTCACCTCATTCGAAGGGGTGCCTTTGCACTGTCAGGTCAAGCACCCCATTGATCTGACCCTTGGTGTGCCAATGACAAATGGAGCAATCTATTGGTGCTCTATTATGGAGAATGATGAAATCAAGAGGAAGACTCAGGAGCTGTTACAAAAAGGTCATACTCGGCCAAGTTCATCACCCTTTGGGAGCTTGATCATGTTGGTGCAGAAGAAGGATGGGTCTTGGAGAATTTGTATTGACTATCGCACAATAAACAAGATCACTGTCCAGAATAGGTACCCAATCCCACAGATTGATAACCTTCTGGACCAAATCAAGGGGGGGAAATAATTCATCAAGATCGACTTGAAGTCTGGGTATCACCTGGTACCAATCGAACCCTACGATGTGTGGAAAAATACCTTCAAAGCCAAGGAGGTCCTTTTCGAATGGGTTGTCATGCCTTTTGGGTTGACGAATGCTCCCGCAACCTTCATGAGGCTTATGTACGACATATTGCGGCCATTCACCAACTCATTTGTAGTAGTGTACTTGGATGACATCCTGATCTTGAGCGAGACTTGGGAAGAACACCTCCACCACATTCGACAGTCCTCCAAACACTACGACAACACAATTTTTTTTCCAATTTGGAGAAGTGCACTTTTGGCATGACCCTAGTTCTGTATCTGGGATAGATTATTAATGAGAAGGGGATGCATGTGGATCCAACCAAGATCCAAGTCATTCGGGATTGGCCAGCCCCAACCACTCTAACAAAGATCCGTAGCTTTCTATGTCTTGCCAATTTCTACCACAGGTTTGTGCTAGGATTCTCTCATATTAGTTGGTCGCTAAGCCAAGTCACTGAGGGAGGAGCGAAAGAAAAATTATTTTGGTTTGAATATCAACAAAAAAATGTTTTTCGAATTGAAACATCACCTCTTCTTTGACTTAGTGTTCACATTACCAGACTTGCAACAACCATTTGAGATCGAGACAAATTCCTCAGACTATGATATTAGGGAAGTTCTTATTCAATAGGAGAATCCAATGGCATATCACAGTGAGACACTATCAGACACAGTCCGGAAGTATCCCACTTATTAAAAAGATATGTATTCCATTGTGCAGGTTTGTTGATAATGGAAGCATTACATTTTTGGGAAGGAAACGATCATCCACACAAACCACCAACCCCTGCAGTTCATACAAACACAAGGGAAGCTGTAGAACAATCACCATCAGAAGTGGTACACATATCTGCAATAGTTTCATTTTAACATCAAGTACAAGAAGGGAATCACCAATAATATTGTTGACTGCCTCGATCGACTGCCGATCGTGCCATTAACCATCGTGCTAAACTCTTGTGGGCATGAGACTTCTGATTGGCCCCTTCTCTACAAGAGAAATCTAGAATTCAACCACACATACAAGACACTCTTGGAGGGTAAGAAAGTTCCAAGTTTTCACCTCCAGGATGCACTAATATGTCACTTACGACACCTTTGTGTTCCTTCAAGCGAGCGTGCCAAGATGATTTCGGAAGAACACTACAGTTGGGTCGCTGGGAATTTCGGGCTTAAGAAAATAGTGGCAGTACTACAAAAGTATTTATATTGGTCGAACCTTCGACTAGATGTCGGGAAGTACATCAGATCTTGCACTACCTGTGCCATTGCCAAACTGACCATCAAGAAGCAAGACCTCTATACTTCGCTGCCTACCGCTAGTCGACCTTGGGAATCCATATCCATGGATTGCATGTCGGGCCTTCCTTCTACTAATCATGGCAACGATTTTTTTTTCGTGGTCGTCAACAGATTCTCGAAGATGGCCATCATGGTGGCCTGCAAGAAGAATATCACAACATAAACCACTGCTTAACTCTTCTTTGAATGAGTGTGGGTACACTTTTGGATCCCATAGTCTATCATCTCAGATTGAGACAGTAGGTTCCTCAGTACATTTTGGTCCAACCTCTGGTCAATGTTGGACACCAAGCTCACCAAGTCCACAACTTTCCATCCCCAAACTGATGTCCAGCTAAAGGTTGTCAACAAGATGATCGTACACATTCTGTTCATGTACAACTCAAAGCATCCACACACATGGGATGAGATCCTCCCCTATGTACAACATATTTTTTGGCTTGAGGGGTCCTGACCCAGGTTCAGATGTTCAAGGTTTTCTAACAAACCCCTATACTACCGGCCCTTTCGACAGTGACCTGCTTGTGCAGGCCAAAGTCTCACCCGAAGTAGTATGGGTGGGTGTTGGAACCATGTTTCCACACCCTGGGAGAGGGTAGGTAATTCAAGCAGAGTTGCGTTCACCCTTATAGTAGCCAGATCTTGTATCACAGAGCCTATATCTACAGATTCCCTTTGCATCCACGTGTGCAACAGCAATGATACTCACAAAAATCAACATATCATGAACTCATATAACGATAACACAACTATTCCATATATTCTTGAATGAATTAAAACATATCAACCCCAGATTGCATCATAAATAAGTAACAAAAGTATGTTTGCAGCTTAAATCAATAACACAACAACATATATTAAGTAATCAAACAACACAGATTCATATCACAGTAATTCCAGTGGATTCAAATATTCAACAATACTTCCGCATTCATTAATCTTTCAGATCTACTTACAATACCCCAAAACCCAACCTACGCACACAGCAGCAGGGTTTTCACACAACAGGATAGAGGCGCTCCGTGCACACAGCAGCAGGAGTCCTTACCCAACAACCTTGACCATATCTATCGATTCGCACTTAGCAACAATCTCTTATCATTCTTATTCTCCCTTACAACTCAAAAGGTTCAACTACTTATACTATTTTAGCCTATGCATCCAATGGTCTGCAAACCATGGTTTTCAGACTCTTGGTCTACCCTTGACCCATTTACAATGCTTTAGGGGCTTTGACCCACCCCAAAACCCCTGTGCTAGACTAAATATAATAAAAAAATACACAAAATGGACTAGTTTTGCAGCTTGCAAGAGACCCTGTTCCAACAGTTCCCGAACACAATCTTCTGACTCGTCCTGAGTCACTACGATGGTAGGTTCTCGACCTACGTGCGTAGTGCAGTGAGGGCGGTGATTAGTGGAGGCAGCACCTCTTGAATCTGGGCCACGACGCTCTGCGCGAGGTCCACAAGCTTTTGGGATTTTGGCCCTTCGGTAGCCGTAGTGACGTTTTCCAATGTCTGGTTTAGTTGCGTGACCACATCATCGACATCTTGTGAGAGCTGGAGGGTTGTGGAAGCCCATGGCTTTAATCGTTCCTTGAGAACATGCTTCTGGCACCATATTTTCTCAATCGCGTCTTGGAGAGTGTTGTTGGTCTGCAAATGTGCTAATTATTGTGTAGGCACTAAGGTGGGCAATGTAGCCTCGACCTGTGCGAAATATTCTTCCTTCTATCGTAAGTCCTGATTGACCTATTAGAGGACCAGGTTGAACTGGACCGTGGTCCAAAGCTGCATGGATGATTCTAGCAACTGGGCGCCCTGAGAAATTTTCTCTGTGATGGTGTTCGTAGCCTCGGCCACCAGCGCAGCGCGCTGTGCTCGAACCTCTAGCAGCGTGGTAGGCTGCAATGTGGCCTGTAAGTCGGAGATTTTCTTCTCCAGTTGTGCCTTCATGGTCTACATTTCCATTCGAGATGCTTTTACTACTGCAACCATACTTTCTACCTTGGCCCAAGGTGTAGCTGCGACCGATATTTCGTCTAGAACCTTCGTGTAGAGCTGGTGGATCACTATTTCAAGCTCCACCTGCTACGATATAGCGAGGGAATTTTTTGCGTCTTTTTGCTTGAGGGCCTGCTTGGCCATACTGAGTTGTTGATGCACCTCCAGGTCTTGTTGGTGGGTCTCCTGGATTACGGTGGTGTGGAGACCTTGTAATGCCTCATTGGGAAACTAAGCCAGATCCAAGTGTACCCCTGTATCTACTTGGAGCTAGGTTCGTACAAGGGCTGTGCTAGGTAAAGAGTAGAGATGGATTTCTTTCGATGCTAGCACGGTACTGCTAATTGCCAAGGGATCTCGTCTCTAAGTTACGTTGGTCTACAACATATTTGCCTTCCATTGGAGGGCGCGGAGCTCGGTCTGAAAGGTGTCAATTTTCGCCTTCTGTTTTTCCTCTATGGCTTCCCATCTATCCTCTGTGGCTAGTGTAATTGCATCTGTGATTTTTTCAAGGTCACCGTCAATCAGCGTGACCGTTGCATTATATTTTTGGCGTTGGGCGCGCTGCTTTTTTTCGGGGCCCTTTATCAGGCTCACTTGGCCGCTTTGTATTCTGGAGGGAGGTGGTAGCTTGGTTATTTTTCCCTTGCATGCTCATTTCTAGCTGCGGACTGGCCCTGGCGTCCTTATCAACGGTCTGTGATAGCTATGAGTCCCTTTCTACGGCTGCGTCCGAGCCCCTCTCGCTTGGTCCCGTGGTTTTCTTTGGGTCGATAGGGGAGGTCACTTCTATTGCGAAGGTCCCTTCGGTGCTCTTTTCACCAGGGATGAAGCCACTCCTCCATTCAGGGAGCCAGAGTGAAATTATCCTATCGATTTCTTCGTTCCCTGACCCAATCATAGCTTCCTCCCGTTCGGACTCTATAGGTACCGAAGCTTCCACGAGACTAGGAGCTGTTATCTTAGTGGGAACAGGGACTCTTGATTCTGGGGGCCTATCAGCAGCGAGAGTGGGTCGCTTTGCCATGAATAGGACGCTACAGGCCCAAAAAACCATGCAGCATAAAAAAACTACATACAGGTTACGGAAGTAATACGGAACTGTTGTATTAGCTAGCCGTCCTATTTTATAGTGCCTATGGTCGTCCAATGGTAGGGTAAATGTAATTCGGAGCTTAACATCAAGTAAATGGTAAAAAATCTCAAGGAATCTCTCCATTAATTGCCAGCCGCCCGCTCCACTCAACGGTAACTTCTCCTCTTTACCCAATTTTACTGTTCCAACTGTCACTTTTCGCTCCCTATGTGCACTCTACGTACCTGCTGAGCTTGGAATAAACACCCGCACCTCTTACGCATCCTCCCCCAACTCAGGCTTGCTCCTAAGGCAATTCACAACCAAATACATGTTCTCCCGATAGGCGTCATCCCAACTGAACCGGACCCCTTGCGGAAACAAGTCTTTCAGAGGCACTGTAAGTAGCACATATTCCCAAACAAAATTTTTGTAATACCCTGTATGACCGAGGAGTAACTGCAGTTGTTTCCTTGTTGTGAGAGTCGCCGAATATATGATAACTCTGCCTTTTGTATCTGCATCCCTATTCTTATCCAATGTAGGGTGCGTCCCATTGCTACCCATTCGCAGCCTGAGCGACTCGGTAGTCGTGCGCACCCCTTCCAATTCTGAGTCAGACGCAGCTCACGGATCATCCTTACCCTCCATTGGGGCTGGGCTATGGTAGTTAGCCGGTGGTAGGTGTGCCGATGTAGCTTCGCATCTAAGTACCATGCAGATGGAAGTGACCCTAGGTCATGAATCTATAGGTGAACCCACTCCTTAATCATCTTGTCACACCACTGTTATTCCCATGCAAACAGATATTCACATGGATCTTCTGATCCAGGGAATGTCTTGACCCGCACATCAGTCGGGGCTTCAAATTGCAGGATCATCATATCTCAACATTCCTCCCAATGCTGGAATGCCTCCTCATGCATCTCCCACCAGCGTGCAGGTGTCCCATGCATGGCTAGCTTAAGGGCCCATAGCCTTCATCCCTTGGGAACCTCTGCTTCTAATGCTCGCAAAAATTCCTTAATGCTACCAGAACCATCAAATTAGGGTAGGTCTCTTACCTCTGAGAAAATGTAGCGGAAGTCCCTTGTGACTCGAAGGCATCGCAGTGTCGAGACATCGTGCAATCGGTTTTTCCAATTCTCCATCTCCCCATCAGAGTCAGAGAAGCATTCACTTTCCTTTTCCCAGCAGAGTACTCCTTCTGCTGTGGGGCTGATCCAATCTTCGTCCCGCGCAGTCAACTTGTAAATGTGATCCATCTCCTCTTCATCGCGCACTGGCTCTATGTATCTTTCACCTTCCACAGGATCTAATGGTACTATCACCCTTGTACCGTTATTCTCAAACACCATGCTTCTCTTTTTGAGGTTGATGATATCGCCCATATCTATGGCCTAGTCCAGCCCTAAGAGTGCAGGGTAGGGGTCCACATATTCTACAATTTCTATTACTTTAAAGTTGGTTCAGGCATTTACTCTTGTGATATCCACCATAATTTTAGACAATCTTCCTAGTGGGATGATTTTCTGCTGATTTTCCATGTGCAGTTAAATAGTGGACCATTCCAACTTAGGCTTTCCCATTCGTTGCCAAATCTGTTTAGGTAATACATTCACATTTGACCCCAAGTCCAAAATAACCTAACTCATTTCGTAGTCACCAATCTACGCATACAATCGCATTTCTCTTCTGATGCATTTCTTATACCTATATAGCTTGTGCACATCCTTGACCTCTGGGGTTAGATTGGGTCGCGTTGTGCAGCTATCTATTAATGCCTGAAGATTCTCCATAGCCTTTAGGTTGCACAACAACTTCATACATGCCTGCAAAAAGGGCTCGACCTCCTCATCTACCTTGAGGTTCGTAGGTGGCTGAGCAGTAGCTGCCTCTGCATCATTAAAGTCCTTGCGAGCTGTGACAAATTTTTCTTTCCCATTTTTCAGGTCCAGGCCTTCTTGTTTGATAACTTCTTGTCGGATTAGAGGTTCCATCACAGCCTCCTCCTCAGTCCCCCTAGTGGCCATCCCTCTGCATGTCACCACATTCACACTTGGATCTTTGTCTCACAGCTCAGCCTTAACTCTCTGCACATTCTGTGTAGGTGTCGACTGCTTTTCCTACATTTATTCTATCAATATTGGGCAATCTTCAATCACATGGTCCAGCTGTCTGCAATATTGACAAGATTTCCTAGTGGGGTTTGGGCAGTCCCTTGCAAAGTGTCCTACTTCTCCACAGTTATAACAGATTATCTGACCTCACCCCCAACCTGCACTTCCACCTCGCCCTCCTCCCCTGCCCCTTGATGGGGAGCCACCTATACTTGCGGGGGTTCTCGATGACACAGGGTATGGTTGTAATCTGTATAAGTTTCCTTGATCAATCATCAAATCATACGTCTGAAAGTTCTGTTCATCATGTACCACCGATCTGTAGAACCTACACCATTGATGCTTTACCTCTAGAATGTATGCAACAAGGTGGGGGTAGTGGTTAGTATCGTGCAACCCTGCGACGCGATAATCATCGCACCATAGCACTGGCCCACTGGGTCCCATAGCTTCCCTAGGGTGCAATGTGCTAGGTCCCCCAGCCTGCATATAGTCTGCTAATAGAGGATAGTTATCCTTGGTATGGTCATTCACCCAACATCGTGTTGATCATGTCAACCTCTTATTAAATTTTTGGGGTAAGCCATCCCATTTGAACCCTTTAGAAACCCTTTGTTTGGCCTAAATAATCCTCTTGTTGCCTGTCGTTGCCATTCTCTACCTCAGAAATCGCATAAAAAGGCCGTAAACCATACTCGAAAATATTCTTAAGGTCTAGCACCTTTCGTCCAGATCCCTGCACCTTTTCTTCCACGTGACCCAGTGCCGGAACCGAGCGCAAAAGAACTAGGCGCTTATCAACCAAATGACCGGGCTAAATATTAGCCGTCGATCTTTGCAGATCAGATGATCTTTTTAAATCAATGCAGCGCCTGCGGCCTATTCCATTCATCGCCCAAATCGTATGCGCACCGTCCGATCATCCTATCGAATCAATGGTCCACAGTATATTTATCCTTGTGGTCCCCGCGCCC
This sequence comes from Pinus albicaulis, assembly GCA_034641835.2. Classification (NCBI taxonomy): domain Eukaryota; kingdom Viridiplantae; phylum Streptophyta; class Pinopsida; order Pinales; family Pinaceae; genus Pinus; species Pinus albicaulis. The sequence continues at coordinate 183,014,552 of CM076576.1, read as the reverse complement.
AAAAACACTGTCCGAAAACCGGTGGTATTCATCGCACCGCTTTTCGGAGGCGGGCGGTATTTCTAAAAATGGAGCGATGCCATACATTATCTGCCGCGTGTCTTCGCGTACGGCCCCGAAACCACCCTCCATTGCGCATTATTGTTCAATCAAAGTCACGACGCGATATTCCCGACAACCGTCCAATCTAGAGGTCTTCATCCGACGGTTGTCGCTTCACGAAGATGCACGAGTTTTAATCTAAGTCTACAGTGTCCCTGGCCCACAGTTCATCGCTCTCTGACACAGTTTTAGCCATTGATCTTGTCTCGAGAACGAATGGTCTAGATCATTTGCATGTCGCATTGTCAATCCCGTTTCTCCACATCATCATTCTATGTGCTCCCATCGCGCATTCATCCATCTTCCATACATATATTCCTATTCAAAGGTCAAACGTTCATTGTCTACGTCAAATCTCATGCATTCCTCGAACCCTTACCCAAAAAATTTCTCCGCCATTTCTCTGTATTTTCTTCGTCACCACCCCACGTACTTCTGCCACTTCATCATGTCGCATTGCTACACAGTCATCCCCGCTGCATTTCCATCCCCATGCATTTGTTTTCTTGACTATTTTGCATGTTTTGCAAGGTACGAACGGCGATAAATTGCCATGATTCACATCTCTTAATTGCAATGGAAAAAATACAGGAAAGGACCATTGTTCAGAAGCTGAAACCATAAAGAAGGTCCTGGGAGATTGTTGTGACAAAACTTCCATTAAAGAAGCAGGGGTAAAAATCTATCAAACCCTCCAAGAGCTATTCAAAATGCAGATTGCGCAGATCCAGAAATAAATATTGCAGGCAAAGAGTATCAGTGGAAGGTAAAGAATTAAAGGCGTGCAATTGAAGATTTTGGATCCTGAACCTACCTTTTGAAAGCAGAGTACCAGATCGAAGATCCTGTAGACCACTCAAAATATTTACGCATAGAAAACAACGCCCTCAAGTTTTTATTTCAGCAGAGTTTTCTCTTCAGGAAAGGACGGAATGTCCATGTGATTTTAATTCTATGCCATGTTCCTAAAGAGATTTTTATCCAGTGCAATTACTTCAAAAAGCCGGTGGCAGAGTACATACAACACAGCATAGTCATTCATCAGTATGGGCGTGAATGTTTCCTCCATTTTGTCTTAACGAGGAAAATTAAATGTTTTTCACCTACTTCTTTTATTAGGACTCTTCTTCTTCTATAAATGGCCCTAAGAACGGATTATTGAGGGTTCCAGATTTTATCAGAAAATGATGTAGTGAAAGGCTTTTTGTATACATTTTGTAAAATTCTTGTATGAAGGCTCAGAGCCCATAGGGTCTCAGTGAGGAGGAGTTCCATCTGTTAAAGAGGATTCTGGTCTTTGGTATTTCACAGTTTGTAACTCTCTCTTATGTGTTATTTATATATCATTTCATTTCATCCATCTTTCTTGTATCATGTTTTGGAATGTGAGTGGTTCACTGATTTTTGGTATGGATTTATCCTAGTTGATACCCATGCTTGGATTAGTCAAGTGCTTTAAATATGGCTCATGCATGATATTCTGTTCCATTATTCAGCTAAACCATACTTCTGCTATATTAGTTTCTTTGGGAGGGTGCTTTTAAAATGCTATTGTCATGTATGGATTCTTAGATTGGTAAGCCCATGCATGGTGTATTGTATATCTAGGTACCAGGTCAATGTTAGCTAATATTTCCTCTACATTTCATTCACTACATACACCTTTTGATAACTTATTTCTATGAATTATTTCTGAATCGGTCCTCTTTGCAGTAAGTTGTCTCTGAATTGTCTGTTGCTTTTACATTAGAGTTTTGCATGTTGTCTCTGCGACATTCCTATCTTTGTATCAGTTTCTGAAGGTCTCGGTCCCATTCAGATTAATATTCCTTGTTTTACAAGAGATAGCATGAGAGCTGGTTATTGATAACTCTGTCTGTTATAGTAGATGCTCCTTGCTATATAATATGTCCTAGGCACTGGTCTATCGCAACTCTAGGCTGTCTCTAGGAGCTACAACATCTTTCTGGCGTCGTTGCCGGGGATGAATTTAAGAAATTTTAAAATCCCTGGGCCTCGACAAAATCTAATTCACTCTTCAAGTAGGTGAGTATGGAGAGTTGAGAGTTGTATATCCCTCACCTTGGCGACACCACATTTTTTCATCTGATAAATCTATTTGCAATCCTGGCTCCTCATAAGCCACACCTGAGGTCAGATACGTCTAAGCCAAAGACACCTTCAGTGTCTGACCCTGAAAAGATCATACATAGAAGAAATTGGAGGGAAAGAAAATCAGTCCATTCTAAGATCCCCGAATTCTCTCAAGAAGACTTTCCATCCTCCTCCTCTCAAGATTCTCAATTGCAAGTTCCTGACTCCACTGTTGGAGATACCGATTACTATTCAGATAGTCCCACCCGAGGAGGTTTCCAATTTAAAGACAGTCTTCATCCTACTCTTGAGGTCGAAGAGGTCAAGGAAGTCACCGAAGTATCTGCTGTTAACAGACCTTTGTTCCCCTCAACCCCTCAAGTTGCAGTTGAGTATATTCCTATTGTGATTCATACTCCAATTCCACCTCCTCCTCCTCCTCTTACACATCAGACTGTTGCACTACCCTCACCTCCTCCAATGGCCAATGTTCCAGCCTTCTTGTTGAATAAATATGCTCCCCTGGCATTACCCCAGGTGTTGAATGATATGCCCCAAGATTATCTGAAGATCTTGCCCAGATTCAATGGGGAAAATGAAATTGATGCTCAAAAACATCTTGAGACTTTCTGCTCCTTTGCAGAGAACTTTAATGTTGAACATTTAGATGTGGTCTTAAGACTGTTTGTGCAATCTCTTGATGGTGAAGCTCGAAAATTGTTTAAGACTTTGGCAGGTCGTTCTATTACCACTTGGGATAATATGGAAGATACTTTTCTCAGAAAATGGGGGGAGAAGAAAGATCATGGACAATGTCTTACTGAGTTTAATACACTCAAGAAAAGACATAATGAAGGGGTGTAAGAATTTATCAAGAGATTTAATAAATTGTATTTGAGCCTGCCTGCTGACATGAAGCCTCATCAAACTGTTGCTAAAGTCATTTTTGTAGCAGCCTTTGATTCAGAATTTGGCTTCTCTCTTAGAGAAAGAAAGCCTACCACACTGGATGATGCTCAGTCAGATGCACTAGAAATTGAGGCAAACCTTGCTTCCACTGGCAAATCAAAGGGAAAACCTGAACAAGATGCTAGACGAAGGGGAAAAGAGGAGGTATCTACCTCCTACCAAGACAGAGACTCAGCCAATGACAGAATGGAAGAAATGAGCAAATTGATTAAGAAAATGGTCAAGCTTGAATTGGAGGCCAAGAATTCAACCCCCAAGAATTTCCAGAATGTTCAAAACAGAGGTTAAAATCCTCAGTACAGAAGACCACCCCTGCAAATATTGCCAAGGGAATCAAAAGAACAACAAGATCAAGTACCACACCCATTGTACTTGGAAGGTCCAGTAGATGACTCCACTGAAGATGCTGCCTATGGACTGGAGGATGCAAATCTTGCCTTTTCAAATAGTGATGGAGAAGAATGCCCTTTACAATATATATAGTTAAAAGCTATAACTCATGAGGTAGGTCAAACCATTAATCTCAATGAACAATACTTAAACTGATAAATATCCAAGATAAACATTCCAGTGAAACATAGAAATCATAAGAGCTTCTAACTTTAGTAAATTCACCTTCAGAATTGGGGAAAACATAATAACAGAAATAACTCGATCTATGAAGAGGGAACTCCTAAACATCATATATCAAGCTATAAAGAACTCTGAAACAATTTGGTAGACATGGACAAAGGGCAAGATCGAACGACACCTCTTTGACTTAACCTGGCAAACAATATTCCAAAGAGAGGTTTCAAAACATAGTTTGGAAAGCTTCAAGTAAGTAGGGCATACCGTGAATCATACTTGTAAACTAGCATACTAATCCATATATGAAACAAAAAAAATTTAGGTGGACCTAAGGAGCAATCAAGAATTCCTTAAGATGCCTAAACAGAGGAAAACATCAAGGCTATAACAAACAGGAGGACTGAGGTGTCTCAAAGAGCATGTCTCAACCTATACTTTTCTGATTTATAGCAACCAAGAAGGATGAAACATAATGATAACAAGAAAACATAAACAAATTAAGAAAACATCACCATTCACCTAGCTAAGGAATCCTGCAAACAAGCTTCTCCATCATCAAACCAAGCAAGCCATTCATCAACTTCACAAAACCAATTTCTTCTCCAAGCTCATAGAAACCATGTATTTCTCTCCAAGTTCATCAAAAGCCAACAAAATACATGAGAGCCTCATGCTCTATTTATGGAACAAAGGAGGGCTAAAAACCTATTTTAGGGTTTTAAAATATCCAAAATAGTCATAAATGACAATTTATGTCCAAGTGACCATGCAAGGCCCAAGGCATAAATATCTAAGAAAAATAAATGCATAGTAACTTCTAGCACCTAATCCTAGAGTGATTTTCCTCAAAAATACTAAAAAACTCATTTTTCAATAAATGAGTGTTTTTTGTTGACTTTTGCCACTTTTGGTCCTCTATGCGCGGCGCCAAAATATTAGAAAATAGGTGTACTTGCAGTCTTATTTTGACCTCCTTCCTTGTGTTGGATTTTTCCCCGTGATGGCTCGTTGGAAATATTGTCAAGTTGGATTTCCAAATCTACCTTTGGTTTTCTAAATGAGTGTTGTTTTCCTGTCCAAAAATACATTTTCCCAACACTTCTTTGTGCGCAGCACCTTGCCTGAAAATGAGGCAGAATGGTCAAAATTTAGGTGTTTTTTGACATTTTGGGGGGTCAAAAATGCTCCAAATGGTCTGAAATTTTGTTAGTAGACTGATGATGATGATGATAGGAATCCAAAAATTTCAAGTTTTCAAGATGAGGATGCATCATGTGTTTGTGTATCGCCAAGGGTGCTGCGCATAGAGGCCTCAAAATTTCAAAAAAAAAACAAAATCTTGTTCAAATTTTCCCAAAATTGGTGGAGTTGTCCCTGAAGAGGTCTTGGACACCTGTTGAGAAGCCTCAACCAAAAATCAAAGGCTATCATGCTTTTTTTCCTCTTTTATTTTTTTCATCTTCATGAGGGCCTCCTTCAATTTGGCACAAGCAAGCTTGTTTTTCTTTGCATAGTGCTTGGTCATTTTCTTCTGAAGAGCAAGGCCCCTTTTCACCTTCTTGAAGTGCTTGTGCTCATTCTTGTAATATTGAGTGACACGCTGTGCCATCTCAAAATCTCTCTCCCATTCCTTAATTTTTGCATCTTTGGTTAGGAACAACAATCTGGTGGTCATCTCCTTGTCCTCATTGTCACTGTCTAGATCAATTAATTGAGTATCTTGAGTAGCTTTCTTGACTCTCTTACTTCTCCTCGCCTTTACCTACTGCTCACCATTTTCTATATTTTCCTTGCCTTTTTCCAATGGTTTGATAGCTGGAGAAGAGATGGCTCCTTTCCTTTTTGAGGTAGCAAACACATCTCTCTTCCCCCTGTGATATTTGAAATCAAAAGGTCTAATGATATCTACTCTAGGGTCCTTGTCATGAATGTTATCATCTGTTGGAAAGCCTTCTTTCTCACCTTTTGGACTATTGTGTGTAGCCTCCTCTTCCATCTCACCTTCACTACTAGATATCCCATCACTGTGTACATCAACATCTTGTTCATTGAGAGAGTTGTGAGCCTCACTGTTGCCTTCAACACTCTCATCATTATCACCCTCCTTGTTGTCTTCAGTGTTGTTACCTTGGTCTTGGATTTGATCATAAGCCTTTGCTTCCGCTTTTCTTTGGCCTTGTTCATCATTAGAAGGTGGATCTATGTCATGACTTTCTCCTTTTCTATCTTGCTCATCACTAATTGTCCTATCAGGGTCATTTTCTTTATCATTGTCCCTGTCATCAAATTATGTTTGTGCCTCTCTGGATTCCTCTTCTTGATCTTATATTTCTTCATTATCACCTTTTGTTTCTTCATGTTCATTATCTTCATCCATATTGTCACTGTTTGTACTATGACTGTGCTCATTATCATGCTCATCCACATTTTCCTCTTTACTGTCATGTTCACTTTCTTGTTGACTGCCATCTTCATTTTCTTATTAAATATCATCTTCATTTTCATCATTTGTGTTCATGTAATCTATCTCCTCTTGATACTCATCAATTTCACTTTGGTTATCACTCTACTCATCATTAGGTGTTTTTTCTTCATCTTGGGATGACTCATTTGTATTTTTATCGTCACTGCCTCCCTTTGATCTGTCACTATCTTTGTCTTCATCACTGTTGTGTTCACTTCCCTCTTCTTCACCATCATTTCCCTCTTGCTCTCCCTCATTAATCTCTATCCAGCCCCACTACTTTAATCATTCCCACTATCATCTTCTTATTCATCATTACCACTGTCATTCTCTTCAGTTGATGCACCAGGAGAAGAAGTAAGAGGTAAGTTTCCTTGTGGAGAAGGCATTGGTGGAGGTGATGGAACATGATATCTGGGGGGTGATGGAGGAGTGGAGGTAAGTGGGTGTGAAGTGGAAGGCAAATTTTGCTGAATGAAGGCTTGGGGATTTTCAAATATATCATGTGAGATAAAAACTTCCCAAGGAATTCGTTGCTGCTCTAGCTAGTGTAAAACAATCATATTAACCAAAGAGTGGTGGAAAAGGCTTTGCATTTGGTGGGCATAACTTATTTTCTTGACTACTAAATCCATTTTGTTGATGCTCCGGTAAATATAGTAAGGTAGGTTTAGCAATTTAATCCTGGTGAAGTGCATTAGCAGCCTTATGTGATATGAGTAAAGCCTAGAGTACCTCCCCTCACAAGTGAAGTACTTAATCATTTGCCTCATCAATGGAGCATATCTCTCTAGCAGGTGAGAGAAGCAGAAAAAATTCTTGTAGCCCTATTGATACTTTGGTTTGAGGAAGGGCTCATAGTAGCTTAAGGAAAATTTTTTCTTCTAAAACCATCTCTCACCCACTTCTGGTATCCCTGTGGCCCTAGAAATGGATTCAGATGATAGCTCAAAATTTACTCCTGCTAGGTTGCCCTGCTTGTCTTGTAGGATGAGAATGAACAACCTTGTCAAATCTGAGTGTTTTTGGACCTGTTTAACCCTCTCACAGAAATGATAGCATCCAACATCTTGAAAACATGCAAGGATCATGGGAGAAGAGGTGATTTGAAATGTATCCAAGGGCTCAAATATATTGATTCTTCCTCCCTTGTGCTTTGTCCTGATAGGAACTTGGCCTTCATCACTACTGGTACTTATCTCTTCTCCGGAAAAGGTGACTGATTGTGTCTTTAAACAAATTGGTTTTTAGCTTGTGAGAGCTTTTAGTTCTAGGGAGGAAAAATGAGTGATGGAGAGGGCAGATTTTAACAAATGGAAGAAAAATGGAAGAAGCCTAGGAATTATTTCGGGTTTTGAAGGATGCCTAGCTTGTGTTGAGTGTATTTTCACCAATAACCACTCTCCAACTCGTAAATTTTTCCCTAGAAGGTCAAATGAGTGTTTTCCATGAAGATTAGGGTTTTTAGCCAATTTAGGTGTTTTTCACCCTTCTTTCATTATGGATGCAAAAAAGAATACTTGGAGGGTAAATGAGAGTGATCACCAACCTTTTTAAACTTGTACAGGAGCCTGGGGCAAATTTGAGGGGAAAAAGAGTGATTTTGACCAATTTTTCGGCAACCTTGGCCAAATTTCTTTTGTGCGCAACGCCACCTGACTTGCTATTTCTGTCATGCCCTCTATGCATAGCATTGGGTCAGGTTGGGTGTGTGAAGGCCTGTTCATAGCATCGGGTCAAACTGTGGGCATCTCGGGTGAGCTGACAGGCCTGTTGGGCCTTCCCTTGTACGCAACACCCGTTTTTGTGGCCAGGTCGGGCTCTGAACTAGGCGTGTGCGTAGTGCCACCGCCTGTGCATAGCGCCGGTTAATTTGTTTGTAACACAGTGTTTTTTAACATTGCCTCTTCTCCCTTGTGTGCAGCGCTAAAGGCTCTATGCGCAGCGCCTCCCCCTATGCGTAGCACCAGGAAAATTTGCCCAGAAATGGCTCGAAAACCCTAAATTTCCTCCCTAATATTCTTTTTCCTTTACAAGTGCTAAATGAGTTCAAAATGACATTGAAACACCTTTATACATTTTGAGGAAAATAAATTAAAGTTGCAAAACCCACTTTACTTATGTTTTCCACCTTTTTGCTATTTGACTGATGCTTTTTAACTCTGCAGAGTTTTGAAAGCTTTTTCAAGGCATTTTTTCTTCTTTTGTGGTGTTGGCTAGCTGAAGTGCATAGATGCCCTTTTTATCATTTTTATATTTGAAAACATTAAGAAGCTTAGGTATTGTTTCAAAACTGTCTTTGGCATGCATTTGTGAAACTGGAAACATAGTTTTATCCTTTTTGGCCCTTTTAAGTGCAATTTTCCTGAACATGACTTTCTTAACTTTTTCTGATATTTTCACAGTGATGTCATTTTTGGCACAGATGTATGCACCAGTTTTGCCATGCTTTGCCCATGGCCACTTCTAATTTGTGCATGTGTCATAACACAGGTTTTTTAGGTCTTCTTAGTCTCTTTTAGAGTTTGACATCTCATTTTCTACACAGTAAGCTCATGTTTCAATCTTGATGTCTCTCCGGTAATACGTAACCCTATGATTGCCTTTCTTTTGAAATTTTGGAGACCTTTGAGTGAATTTGGGAAGCTTAGGCCCTTATACTGATATTTTTTACCACTTTATTCCTTTGGTGCAACGAAGTGATGCTACTTTGAAAAACCCTAAAGGGTACCCTGGATGTTCTTTGAATTCCATTTGCTTGTTTATGAAGGAGGACTTATCATCTTCACTTGACCTTTTTGATCCATCTTCCCAAACTCTTAGGTTTTAGGGCTATTTAGCGAAAAGTAAACAATATTTTCTTCTAAGATCTCTAAAACCTTTCAAAACTCATTTATTATTTCTAAAAATCTTCAATGTGCACTAAATGGAGTTGAGGTGACTTCTAGCCTTTGTGGCCCTTGTACTGATTCCTTGCACTAGTTCACTTTTTTTCCAAATCAGTCACAAAAACCCTGATTCTCTAAAACATATGCTTGTTGTCTTTCTCTTTGTTGTATATGGTATTATTTGTGATTATTTCCCCCTATTACCTTACCTCTTCTTATGTTGATGGTCATTTTGATCATTTTTCAGAAATGTGAGCGAGGGCAGCTTTCCCTTGTAGAATTTGTGTTCTAGGCCAAAGAGAACTTGCTTGAATGACCCTTTGATAAGTTTTGGGAAAATTCATTTGTTCCTTTTCTTCTTTGAATGCAGTCTCTTTACACAGGAAAAATAGAGATTTTTAGGATACCAAATCCACCCTATCACCTATGAAACCCTAGGTGCCCTAGTGGAAGGTTCCTTGGATTTGGCTTTTGGACTGAAGACTTAGATTTTTGGGTCATCAAGTGTAAACCAGAGTTTATGATAAACTGATGTATTGAAGATCCAAAATCCAATGTACTTGGTTTATCTAAAGATCCTACAGAGACATTTTTGGGACTATCAATGCATAAGGCATTTCTGGATATGTAGGAGAAATGGCTATTTGGTATCCCTAGGTAGCAATAGAGGGGTTTTAGGCTTAAAAAAAAACAGAGCATTAATGTCAAAGGTGACACAATAGAGACAAAAAGGTTCACATGAGCCCATGATGTGTCTTCTCAGGTGGGTGAGCTGAGCTTGACATGATGGGATTATAAAATAGTGAAAAAATTATCTTAAGGATGATGAAGGCAGTGAGATTTCTAGAACTCGCAATCTTCATGAACTTTATTTCTAGAAATCTAGGGCAATCATTTAGTCATCTATGAAGGAAAAAATTACTGATGACTAACAGAGTCAAGTGGACTCAACCACCATTTTCTAAGGAGTTGATTGGTAGCTACTGTTTGTGCTCAACCTAGTGTTCCTAAATTGAGTTCATTAATTGTCAACCAGGGTTGGTAAACTGTTGAAGTGTGGTGCACTATATGTGCCTAGGTATTTTTTTCTCACTACATTGTATTTAGTGTTTTCTGATGTTTTTGATTTTATGGTTTTATGTTTGAAAAGGGAAGGAACTAAATGCTGGTGAAAACAAGCTATTGGCCTAAACTATGGATGACAAATAACAAATGCAAATACTAAAACAGAACAAAGCCTAAACTATGGCTAGCAAACAACAAATGCAAATCTTGATAATGACTTCAAGGAAATAAATCAAAACATGAGCTTAAACTTATCCAATTCATTCATTAAAGATGTGTTGGAAGAGCTTGGGAAATGGGCAAGTTAAGTGTAAATGAAGTTCTCCTAACTAAACAATCAAACAATCAACTTACAATGTTACAACATCTCATCCATGATTAAAGGTTTATTGGAATATATCTGGAAAAGAAAATTTGTAGCATAATAAGATTTCTACTCTAAACTAGCTTCTAATTTTGTTCTGCAACTCAATTTAACACTACTAGGCCTCACTCAGAAGTTATATATTTCCTTTTTAGAATAGTCTTTGAGAAAAGGCTTGTTTGTGAAATGGTAAAAAGGTTGCAAAATACTCCAGGTCTTAGACTGATACTAACTTCTGTCCAAATGATTATATATTAATATGAGGTTGGAACAAAAGAAGTTTTGTAAATAATGAAGATCATGGTATTTAAATTTAACAACTAATACAATTTAAAAATGCAATGGATAACAACTAAACTGGAGTGCTAATACAGTGAGCTAAGACTAAACTAGAGTGCTACTAGTCTATTTGAAGTACAGTGAACAATGTTAAATTACAATGCCATTATCAAACTTGAATTGTAGTGGCAGAGCTGAACTAAATGCATTCTACCTCCAGAGTGCTATAACTAAATTAACATGCAACTAACCTAAGGAATTCTATAGCCCATCTCATTCAGTATGAATGATATTTTGAAAGAGTTTGTGAAAACAAGTATGGTTGTATTATTCAATACAATTAAACATAAACATAAGACTGAAAGCAAATACAACTAGAATCTAAGACACCACAGCTATTTCTTATTCGTTGTTAATGATATTTTGGAAGAGTTTGTAAGAGTAAGACCGACTGTGACACTTAGTGTAAACAATCAACTAAAACCTACAATATCACAGTTATGCCTTATTCATCATGATGATATTTTGGAAGAGCTTATTAGAGTAAGTCCAACTGTGATAATTAACGAAAGGAAATGCAACTAAAACCTACAATACCACATCTATGCCTTATTCATCGTAATGATATTTTGGAAGAGCTTATTAGAGTAAGTCTAGCTGTGATAATTAATGTAAACAAGTATGAACATAAACTTCAGAAACTTGCCTAAACTAGAAATAAAAACAAGACTAAAATACTTATCTACCGTATAAACAAGGTTGCTCAGGAGGCAGGGGCCCTCTACCACCAGAATAGCACGAAATCTACTTCAAGATTGATTCAACGCTTTCAAGGAAATGCTGCTTCTTTCATTAAAGAGAAATTACTTCAAAACATAGTGTTTTTGGACTTCTGAAATCTAGCAATCAACCATAAAAATCTAACCTTGTCCCTCGGTTTCCCGAGCATATTTATAACAAAATTACATAACCGTATCTGAGATAACATAGGAATAATTGTCTTTCCTAATAAAAACCAAACTAGGACTCTGATGATGGTCACGTAACAGAATTAAGGACATTTGGACTGTCCTTATCCTGTTAGGAGTCTACCTCCTAGTTTGAGTTCCCACGTGCTTAACCACCTACATGATTCCGTTCAAACTTCGTGGAGAGCAACAAATGATGAGGGCATGATGTGGAATACACCCATATGTGTTTTTCTCCAAGATGACACCTGGAACCTGCGTAGACATGAAGCCGGCTGCAGAATTGGCAACTAGCTATAGAATGTTTGCACTCTGTAGCTAGATTTAGTTCAAAAAGTACTACAATGACAAAATCATAAAAACATAGCAAGTTACTCATGATATTCATTCTTAAAGCAATTTTGTCTAATTCTATTGATCATTTAAGCCTGAGATTAACAATGAACAAAAGAAATGGAGTGGAATGTGGTGGAAGAAAGAACATTCTTGGAGCTCAACATACCCCCACTGCTAGATTCTTGCATGTCCTCAATGCGAAGCTATTCCATGAATTACGAGGACCTCTGCAAGAACATCCAACCCTCTTCTTCTTCTTTTCCTGGTATTTAAAGGCCTTCTGGGCTTCCTGATGACTAAATTGAACCTTAAATTGGTAAGTGCCCTGATTAACTTTTTGTTTCTCCTTTTCAATTTTTCATTGGCCTTTTCCACTTTGTCCATTTGTAGAGACAGGGTTGAATTCATATTGGTTTTTAGTTTAACTTGCTCCCTCAAAATATCATTTTCAGTCTTGATATGCCTATTAAGTACTTCTAGCTTGTACTTATCCCTTCTTAGCATATCTATTTCAGACTCTGGTGGACTAGGGGTTCTGTCTCTACTTTCTGAAGCTTTTCTCTCCAATGTTTCAACATAGTTGTAAATTTCTTGTTGTGCTGGGTCAATTTCTGGAACTTCTTCATCAAAATCCTCCTCAGTAGGTGTTTCTTCATCTTCTATGTTTATGACTCCAGTTTGTTTAACTTTTGTTTTCTTTAGTATCCCCCTCAGTCTGTGGCTCCTCCTCGGTTGAGATGGCCCTTCTCCTTTTTCTCTGGCAAATTTTCTTATGATCCTTTCTTTCTTAAGCTGCTTCTTAATCTGAACTAATTTTTTAGATATCATTTCTTCACTGCTTTCTTGTATTGTTTTACCAGTTTCAGTTTTGGAGGATTTCCATCTTCTGCTTCTTTGTGTAGGTTTATGTTTAGGTGAAGGTTCCTTTGGTTCCTCAAAGTTATTTCTCACCAAGAACTCTTCCCAATTATCCCCTATTTTGCTCAAATGATGTTCAATCAAAATATTGACTAAACCATGGTGGTATAAGGTTGTCTCCAGAAATTGAATTCTTTTTTGAACACTTGAAGCCATTTTCTTTAAACTTTGAAGCAAGAAATAGGGAAAATTAAGTTCTTCTTCTAAGAAATGCATTATCAACCTAATATGGTAAACATAGAAAGTACCATATCTACCTTCACAAGTGATGAATTTTTGCAGGATAAGCAACATGTTCCTCCATTTTTTCTTTAATGCAGAGCTAGGGATACCTTTTTCAAAAACAGTGACATCCATACCTGGTGACTTGAGTATCTGCTTCCATCCTTCGTTATGAAATTCTCTGTTCTTAAACCATCTTTCTCCTTGTCTAGGAAATCTTGTTGCTTCTGTAATAAAAGCCTCTGTGACAGTGAATTTAATATCTCCAACTTCAACCTCGGCCCCATTAAAAGATCTTGCAAAATTTTTAGTAACCTCTTTGTGGAAGCCACTGAATTTTTCAAGGAATTGCAACCATCCTGCTTGTTGTAATATTTCTCGGATTTGGGGGTAGCCTTCCAAGTATTTAGTGCCAACTGGTTCAGTTCTCACGATGAGGCCCATAACTCTTCTTCGATCTTCAATTCACTAGTCTTCTGTTCACGGTCAAGTTGTTTTTGCTCCACAAATGTTTCCTCTGTTCACGGTGGCAATGGTTGTTACAGAGATGCCTCTGTCTCACAGACTGAAATGGTTAAAAATTGGCTACGGGAAAGAGTGATATGGAGTAGTTGCGGAATGAATATAATGAGGTGAGGATTATGTATATGAGTTGAAAGATATCACAGAGGGAAAGATTGCGGAGATATTTTGTAACGAATTCAAAAATCATCATTAAATGCTTAGTGACGTGATTAATCCAATCACTTTAGCACTTTAACCGTTTAGATTTTGAAATGATGATCGGATATGGGTTTTGAAATGGCAGAGTAAAAGGAGTTTTATCCAAAGTTTTTGCGGGAGGTTTGTTAGGCATGATCAATAAAATTAATTAAAACAACTTTTTGAATAATATATAACTAAACTATGCTAAAAATTTTCATGATATGTCATTATAATCGTTTCATACCTTTGCCTTTGCTTTGATTTCCTTGTGATCTTCATATGCTTTGTTCTCTCTTGAAAATCATTAATTTTTGAGTCTTCATAACCTTCTTTGAATTTGCTTGTTCTTGGATATGCAGGATCATTTTGTTGCAGATCAAATGATTACTAGATAGTGTTTTCAGGCTCTCTGGCTGCAGAATGTCTGTCTGGCTGCAGAATGTCCAACTGGCTACAGAATGTCTGATTGATTGCAGAATGTACCTGTATAGAACTTGAAATATGGTTTGAAGCTGGAATGAAGAAAGGTTGTATGAAATGAATAATGAAATATGGTAGGATGGAGTATGAATGAAATGAATAATGAAGTAGAATGGATCACAACTTATGAAATGGAGTGAAATATGAGAAGTGGGCTGCAATTCATGATATGTATTATTTAATTGCAGAAAACATTAAACTTTAAAAATCTGGAATTGAAATGAGGTGGATGAAGTATGGAATGAAATGAATGAAATATGGAATGAAGTGAAGTATGAATGAATGAAATGAAATGGAGTATGGATGAATGAATGAAATGGAATATGAATGGATGAAATGAAATGGACCATAAGTGAAATGGATCTACACTTATGATTTTGTAACAGCTGCTTGCAGAAAAAAACAAAATGGAAAAGTTAGAGTGTCAGAAAAATTCTGATTTTCACTCTATCTTTTCTGTATAAACATGCCAATCAGTGATTGGTTTTCATGTTTATACTTTTATTTTATTTTATTTTATTTTTTTTCTTTTTTTCTTTTTTTCCAATATATCTGACTTCAGAAAATTTAATTAAGTTGATGAAGAAGAAAGATTCTTCTTCATTAACTTCACATCACTATTTTCCTAGAACTTCTTGACAAATTCTTCTCTTGAGAGTGGTTTGTGATACAGCTTCAATCTATGACCATTCACAAGAAAAGTAACATCTTCTTCATCTATTGTCCTGATTTTTATTTCTCCATTGTCAAAAATTCTCACAATTTCATATCGCCCAAGCCAATGTGTTTGAAATTTACCTTGAAAATCCTTGAACTTTGAATCAAACAAGAGAGCCCAGTCACCTTCTTTGAACTTCTTCTCCTTGATGTACTTGTCATGCCATCTAGTCCTTTGTTGTTGGACTAGACTTGTTTTCTGAACTGCATCTTGTCTGATCTCATCCAATTCATTAATCTGCTCCAATCTGTGCTTTTGTGCCTCTGATAGATCAAGTCCTAGCTGAACTGCCATTTTGAAAGTTTGAATCTGGAACTCTATGGGAAACAAAAATTGCTTTCCATAAACAAGTTCATAAGGAGTATGGTCTGTTGTGCTTCTCCATGTAGTTCTATAGGCCCACAAGGCTTCAGGAAGCCTATCTACCCAATCTTTTCTATGTAAATGGACAGTCTTTGTTAGGATCCCTTCAATAACCTTATTAGTAGATTCCACTTGATCATTTGCTTGTGGATGATAGGGAGTAGATTTTATATGTCTGATTCTGTACCTCTCCATCATTTGTTCCACTAGCCTTGATGTGAATTGAGCTCCTTGATCTGTAACAATTTCCCTTGGGACACCAAAACGAGTAAAAATATCCTCAAAAAGAAAATTAACTACAGATGCTTCAGTAGCAGAAAATAATGGCTTGGCCTCTACCCATTTGGTAACATAATCAGTGCAAACTAATATATATTTCTTTTGTCTTGATGGAGGACTAATAGGTCCTACAAAATCTAAAGCCCATTTTTCAAAAGGTTCAATATGTACCTGAGGCTGCAATGGCATCTCACCTGAAGGAGAAGGTTTCCCTACCCTTTGGCAAGTGTCACACCTTTTGACATACTCTTTAGCATCTTTAAAAAGGGATGGCCAATAGTATCCTAAATGAAGGACCTTATAAGTTGTCCTTTTATCAGCAAAGTGTCCGCCACAAGGTTCATCATGACATGCCTTGAGGATCTCAGGCATCTCATCTTCTCGAACACATCTCCTAATGATAAAATATGGACCTGTTTTGTATAACTCATTAGCAACCCATGAATATTTTGCACTGTCATAAATGATCTTTCTTTTGTCTCTTGCATTCATTATTGAAGGAAATTTCCCTGAAACTAAATAATTAGCAATGTCAGCAAACCAAGGAGTTTGGGTAGAAATTGCAAAAAGATATTCATCAGGAAATTGATCTTCAACTGGAGTGTCATCTTTGATGTTTTGGAGTCTAGATAGGAAATCAGCTACTGTGTTTTGTTTTCCAGGCCTATCTAGAATGGTAATGTTGAATTCTTGTAAAAGCAATAACCATGTTATAACTCTGCCATTAGTAATTGATTTGTTCATTAAGTATCTAATTGCAGAATTATCTGTGTGAACAAAAGTTTCATAGCCTATTATATAGTGTCTAAATTTTTTTATGGCATGAACAACAGCTAAAAACTCTTTTTCAGTTACAGTATAGTTTAACTCTGCAGGAGTCAAATTTTTACTGGTATAGTAGATGGCATAAGGAATCAGGCCTTTTTGTCCCAATACTGCTCCTAGAGCTGTATCCGAGGCATCTGTTGAAATATGAAAAGGTAACTTCCAGTTAGGTCCCCTTAAAATAGGTGCTTCAAAAAAAAATTTCAGGGTCTCAAAGGCCAACTGGCAATCAGAATTCCAATTGAATTCACAGTCTTTGGTAAGTAATTTGAAGAGTGGAGATGCTATCTTAGTGAATTTTTCTATAAATCTTCGATAATACCCTGTAAATCCAAGAAAACTCCTAACATCTTTTTGACAACTTGGAATAGATAAGTTAGAGATGACTTCAATTTTTGACTCATCAACTCTAATCCCATCCCCTGAAATGTGATGTCCTAAAACAATTCCTTCAGTAAACATCATAAAAAAAAATTCATGACTAAGTGAAAGATTTGCTTCTTTACATCTCTTTAAGACTTTTTCCAAGTTTGCTAAGGCTTCTTCAAATGTGTTTCCATAAACTGTGAAATCATCCATATATACCTCTACACAATCATGTATTAGATTTGAAAAAATTCCTAATACTGCCCTTTGAAATGTTGCAGGTGCATTGCATAATCCAAATGGCAATACTCGGTAAGCATAGGTACCCCAAGGACAGGTAAATGTGGTTTTGTCTTGGTCCTCAAGTGCTACTTGAATTTGATTATAACCACTAAACCCATCTAGAAATGAAAAGTATTTTTTGTCAGCTAAGGTATCTAACACCTGATCTATGAAAGGTAGGGGAAAATGATCTTTAAGAGTAGCTTTGTTTAATTCTTGGTAGTCAATACATACCCTCCATTTACCATTTTTCTTTGGCACAATTACCAAAGGAGAAACCCACTGACTATCTGAAATAGGATAGATAAAGTTGACATTCAACAATTTATGCAATTCTTCTTTAACAATCTCCCTAAGATTTGGAGTCATCCGTCTTTGAGGTTGTCTGATTGGTTTACAATTTTCCTCTATGTAGATGTGATGAGTGAAAGTCTTGGGGCTTATCCTTTCATATCAGTGTACTCCCATGCATATGCAGAATAATGTCTCTGTAAAATTTTGACTAGCTCTTCTTGTTGAGATTTTTCTAGGTTCTTGTTTATGTTTAAAGTTTTGCCTGGAAATATCTCACTTGTAGAGCTGCCAAATTTATCCATAGAATGAAGAGACATCTGTCTTGATGAGAAAAGCTCAATGTTGGATTCTTCTTGAAATTGTTCATGTTTATGTTCCGAAGAGGATTCAAAGTTTTCTAAAGTATTCAGAATTTGACTATCTTCACTAATTTCTGAAATTGTGAAGAGAGGTTGTAAGTCTTCTTCATCCTCTATCCATTGAGTATCATCTGTAGTTGTCCTTGCTGGAGGATACAAAGTGAATTTCTTAGTTGAACTACCATCATAGATGTACATATCACCGATCTACAACTAATGAAAGCATCAACTATAGCTAACCAAGGTCTTCCTAATATAATAGGATGTCCTCCTAGATTATTCTTAGGAGTTAGGATCATGAAATCCACAGGGTACTCCCAGGAATCTAGGGACACTGGAATATCTTCTATTACCCCATCAGGTTTGATCACAGATCTGTCTGCTAATTGTAATAATGTGGGTGTAAAGAGAAGATTAGGAAGTTTCAGTTTATCCATGATTTGTGTACTCATGATATTGATTGCTGCTCCTAAATCAATGAGTGTGTTTTGGATTTCAATTCCATTGATGTGAATTTTAACAACTAGATTTCCTGGGTCAAGATACTTTGGAATTGCAATCTTACCCATCATAATGTACGCTATTTTCACACGGTTGAATTTTCTTTGTCTCTCTTATTCTTTTTCTTGTTTTCTTCATGCTCAACTCCTTTTGTTTCTTTTCCGTTAAGATTTCCTTCGAAGTGAACGTAATATTGAATCTTATTCTGGCTGTTTCTCGTCTTATCTAAAAATCATAATTCAAACACCATAATTTGTTTTTCTACACCCCTATCAATTTGTAATCTTTCTGGAAAGGGAGGTGTAGGAGTGGATGTTGATGGCTGCTCTAATACATGAGTTGAAATTATTGGTTCTTTTTGTTTTGATTTTTCAATGTTTGGGTCTGAAAAGATGTGTCTTCTTCAAGACTTTTATTCACCTGTAGAGAATCTTCCTCAGAGTTGTCTTGTTCTTGTATGATCACAGAAGGTTTCCTCTTTTCAAGTATTCTTCCAGACCTAAGTTGAACATCACTAAGGTCTAGAGGAGTAATTAAATAAGTTGGAAACTATTGGCCTTCTATCATGTATGTATTCTGAGGATTTTTATTGTTGGGGTTTGGTATGGGTTGAGCAGGCAACTGATTTGATTTTTGAGGAAATGGTAATGGAAGTGGTTGATTTTGATGTTGTGGATTTTGAGGATTTTGTTGTTGAGGAAAATGTGGATATGGTGGATAGGATGGTGGATACTGATAGTACTGAGAGTATATTCCATAGGGATTTTGTGCCCCTTGTGCCCAAGCTTGAGATTGATTTTGAAATTGGGGCCAAGGTTGCTGCCAAGAATTCCAATTTGGTGGAGGTTGATTATACATTTGATCATGAAATCCTTGTGTTTGAGGTCCTTGCCAAGGTCTTCTAGAGACAAAATTGAGAGATTCTGTGGAAATTGTAGGAGTTTCCTCTTGAAAGACAGCTTTAAGACTGGGAAGTGAAGGACAACTCTTGGTCTCATGTTTTTCTAAACAAATGACACAGGTCTCTACAACTTTTGCATCCAAAGGACACTCTCTCAAGGCATGCTTCTTTCTACATCTGGGACAAAAGATTGCTAAAGCATCAGATTCATCTTTTTGCTTGTTTTGTAACTTAAGGGTGTCTATTTGTTCACTAAGACTCCCTAAGATGTCAGATTTGAATTCATCAAGCATATGCCCTATCTCTACCCTACTTACTGTCCCATAAGCAGACTTACTTACCCTTGCTAGAGCAGGGTCTCTTGGTCCTTTCACAGTTTTAGATTTCCCTCTTGAAAGGTTGATACATAACTCAGATATTTCAGGTAATGTGAGCTGAGATATATCCCCTTTTCCCATCATGTTAAGGATATCCAACCATTCATCCGTAATTGTTTTCAACAAGACAACTTTTAAGGTGTCTCGATCTAAGTTTTCCATTTTTTCTCTTTTGATGTTGTAATGAAATCTCTCCAACAAATCTTCCAAGTTTTCATCCTCTTTTTGTATCATCTTGAACACTTCCTCCTTATGATTAACTGGCATACAATAATCCAAATACCTCTCTATAAATGCTTGTTTCATGTCTTCCCATGTCCTAATAGAACTATTGATCAAACTCATAAACCACTTCAATGTTGCTCCTTTCAATGTTGAAGGAAATAGTTTAAGTTTTTGAGCATCTTGTAAGTAGTCATAAGTTCTACACAGGATTTCAAATTCAAATAGGAAGGTTTCGGGATCTTCAGTTTTAAGTCCATAGAAGTTTGGAAGGACAGAGGGTGAAATGTTTTTCATGGTTGTATTGGTTTCTTCATCTACTATAGGAAACCCAAAAGAGCTTCCCATTTCTCTTCTACCTCTTCCTCTACCTCCTTCTCCTTCTGCACCTCTACCTCCTTCTCCTCTACCTCTACTTCTACCCCCTCCAAATAATGTGTGTTCTCCATTAAAGACTCCTCCTCCCCCTTCTTCTGCCATAGTTGATTCTTCTGTGGAAGTGGAAAAGTTTGTGTCTCTAGCAGGGGTCCTTGAATCTTCTTCTAAGACAGGTTCAGTGGATGAAGTGGAAGGTCTTTCTAATGGAATATATGATCTTAAGTCCTCTGGGAGTCTAGGATCAGTAAGGGATGGAATGTGGGTCTGAGTTGGAGGTGTGCTGGCTCTTGGTCTAGGTGAAACAAGTGGTGTTCTAGGAATCAAGCTTCTGCTTCTGCTTCTTATGAATCTACCTCTTGAGTCTCTCTCTCTACGCATATCATTGTTTTTTTTTTTTTGAAGTTAAGAAACAAGGCTACCTAGTTACACTTCCCCGGCAACAGTGCCAAAATGTTTGTGCTCAACCTAGTGTTCCTAAATTGAGTTCATTAATTGTCAACCAGGGTTGGTAAAATGTTGAAGTGTGGTGCACTATATGTGCCTAGGTATTTGTTTCTCACTACGTTGTGTTTAGTGTTTTCTGATGTTTTTGGTTTTATGGTTTTATGTTTGAAAAGGAAAGGAACTAAATGCTGGTGAAAAGAAGTTATTGGCCTAAACTATGGATGGAAAATAACAAATGCAAATACTAAAACAGAACAAAGCCTAAAATATGGCTAGCAAACAACAAATGCAAAGCTTGATAATGACTTCAAGGAAATAAATCACAACATGAGCTTAAACTTATCCAATTCATTCATTAAAGATGTGTTGGAAGAGCTTGGGAAATGGACAAGTTAAGTGTAAATGAAGTTCTCCTAACTAAACAATCAAACAATCAACTTATAATGTTACAACATCTCATCCATGATTAAAGGTTTATTGGAATATATCTGGAAAATAACATTTGTAGCATAATAAGATTTCTACTCTAAACTAGCTTCTAATTCTGTTTTGCAACTCAATTTAACACTACTAGGCCTCACTCAGAAGTTATAGATTTCCTTTTTAGAATAGTCTTTGAGAAAAGGCTTGTTTGTGAAATGGTAAAAAGGTTGCAAAATACTCCAGGTCTTAGACTGATACTAACTTCTGTCCAAATGATTATATATTAATATGAGGTTGGAAAAAAAGAGGTTTTGTAAATAATGAAGACCGTGGTATTTAATTTAACAACTAATACAATTTAAAAATGCAATGGATAACAACTAAACTGGAGTGCTAATACAGTGAGCTAAGACTAAACTAGAGTGCTACTAGTCTACTTGAAGTACAGTGAACAGTGTTAAATTACAATGCCATTATCAAACTTGAATTGTAGTGATAGAGCTGAACTAAATGCATTCTACCTCCGGAGTGCTATAACTAAATTAACATGCAACTAACCTAAGGAATTCTACAGCCCATCTCGTTCAGTATGAATGATATTTTGGAAGAGTTTGTGAGAACAAGTATGGCTGTATTATTCAATGCAATTGAACATAAACATAAGACTGAAAGAAAATACAACTAGAATCTAAGACACCACAGCTGTTTCTTATTCATTGTTCATGATATTTTGGAAGAGTTTGTAAGAGTAAGACCGGCTGTGACACTTAGTGTAAACAAGCAACTAAAACCTACAATACCACAGTTATGCCTTATTCATCATGATGATATTTTAGAAGAGCTTATTAGAGTAAGTCCAACTGTGATAATTAACAAAAGGAAATGCAACTAAAACCTACAATACCACAGCTATGCCTTATTCATCATAATGATATTTTGGAAGAGCTTATTAGAGTAAGTCTAGCTGTGATAATTAATGTAAACAAGTATGAACATAAACTTCAGAAACTTGCCTAAACTAGAAATAAAAACAAGACTAAAATACTTATCTACCGTATAAACAAGGCTGCTCATGAGGCAGGGGCCCTCTACCACCAGAGTAGCACGAAATCTACTTCAAGATTGATTCAACGCTTTCAAGGAAATGCTGCTTCTTTCATTAAAGAGAAATTACTTCAAAACAGAGTGTTTTCGGACTTCTGAAATCTAGCAATCAACCATAAAAATCTAACCTTGTCCCTCAGTTTCCCGAGCATATTTATAACAAAATTACATAACTGTATCTAAGATAACATAGGAATAATTGTCTTTCCTAACACAAACCAAACTAGGACTCTGATGATGGTCACGTAACAGAATTAAGGACATATGGACTGTCCTTATCCTGTTAGGAGTCTACCTCCTAGTTTGAGTTCCCACGTGCTTAACCACCTACAGGATTTCGTTCAAACTTCGTGGAGAGAAAAAAATGATGAGGGCATGATGTGGAATACACCCATATGTGTTTTTCTCTAAGATGACACCTGGAACCTGCGTAGACATGAAGCCAGCTGCAGAATTGGCAACTAGCTACAGAATGTCTGCATTCTGTAGCTAGATTTAGTTCAAAAAGTACTACAATGACAAAATCATAAAAACATAGCAAGTTAGTCATGATATTCATTCTTAAAGAAATTTTGACTAATTCTATTGATCATTTAAGCCTGAGATTAACAATGAACAAAAGAAATGGAGTGGAATGTGGTGGAAGAAAGAACATTCTTGGAGCTCAACAGCTACCCTGTAGAATAAATAGAATAGAGATAGAGCGAGGAAGGGGGTCGATTCTAGTTGGAACTTTGTTGCAAGCTATTGATATTTTTATTATTTTACTCAGTGATCAAACTTTCATAAATGTATGAGGTTATTATTTTATGAAATGAGCAGACTGACATCATTTTACTAGTTTAAGTTTTAGAGAGATAGACTCGTGGATTAGGGCCCAATCCATGTGCCTCAGCCTCTCTGTTGTATTTGTTCTGTGCTTTTTTTCATTCAATTAGTTCTACTTTTGATAGTTTCATTTTTTTTTAGTTTATCTTTCAATATCTTGCGGTAGTTTTTTCCTTTTCTTATGGGGTTAATAGAATAGAGGAAAACCAAAACTTGTGGATCAAGGCCCCCTTCTCATCTCTGTCAATAGAGCTCGAGGAGGGTGAACCTTCCCACAGACCCAAAAATTGATTTATGTTCACTGTTTTTGAGATTAGAAGTAGAGTTGCATTACCATTTTCTAGTCTTCCCTTACACGGTATTTTCACGCATTTGTTTGTTTCTCATGCATAGATCGGCAGAGTTATTTATAGGAATTATTTCTAAAATCCCAGAGTAACTCCGTGGCACCTTTGCGCTTCATTTTCTATCTCTGTCTTCATTGTCTAAACCTTGCTTTTACACCTCCATTCCCTTATGTTTTCCACTTATTTTAATTTCTTCACCCACTTTTTATTCCCAAAGACACTTAAACCCTTCAGCCCGCCTCATTCCTTTGTTTTTATCATTCACGATTTCCTTAACCCTTTTTTTAATGAAAAACGCTTGAAAAACATTGGGATTTGACCTTCCGCCCCTACTCCTTGAATTTCCCGCTACCGTACATCGCCAATCTCAAATCGTAGTGTTTAGTTTCTTCCTTTAACACTTACCGCTCCCATCTGCCGATTGCGATATTGTGATATCGCATATCGCATTTTGCAACCTTCATCCTTTTCCTTTATGACTTACCACAATTCCTACATTTCAATCGCACTTCACACCTTTTCCATTTTTCCTTAAGACTTACCGCTTCCAAATGCCGATTTTGATATTGTGATCACGCTCCGCCACCGGTCCCACTACCACGTTACCCATCACACTTCGCACTTCGTAGATTCTCTCTCATTGCATTTCACACTTCGCACTTTGCATTGTTTCCCTTTTCTTTAAGAATTACTGCTATCCCTCCAACCTTGCGATATCGCACTTCGCAACTTTTACCACATCGAAAATTGCTCATCGCAACTTTTATCACATCGTAAATCGCTCATCGCAACTTTTTCCCTTTTCTTTTAAGACCTACCACTCTTTTTTCCGATTGCGATATTGCGAATCAAATATTGCAGATTGCAAACTTTTCCCTTTTCGCATTTCTCATTTCGTAGTTCTTTCCTTTTCGCATTTCACATTTCGCGGTTCTTTCCCATCGCATTTCACACGGCGTGGCTTTTAGCCTATTGCACTTCGCACTTCAAAAAAATTTCTCCATCGCATCTCCTCCATTGCACTTTTCAAATTATTCCGCTCTGAAGCATTTGTGTGCTATTATAAAGTTTTAATCAGGTTTAAACACTCGCTTTCCACTTCTAAGCCTTGTTTCATGCATTAAGCCATCCATTAACCTCTTTAGCCTTTTCTTTCCCTCCAAGATGCAAACCAACACTTTGTCAATCAGAATTAAGCCATGGATAGTTTCGTTGCATATATAGAAGCATGGTAGATAGACCATAGGATAAGTAGAGTGCGTTTATCCATTTGGCCAAGTTAAGTGTGGTTTAGAATTAGTTTCCTTTCTACCATTTATTTAAAACAATTTAGATTAGTTTCCTTCCTATAATTTATTTTCAACAATTTAATTTAGTTTATTTCTGCCATTTCCTTTTTGAACATTAAATTATTTTCATTTCCATCATTTCCTTTCTTTCATTTCCTTCCAGCAATTTACTTTTCATTTTTTATTATAATTTAAGGAATAGCACCCTTTCGTAAAGCAGAAGAGGATGACATGAACATAATTCATCTACTGTGTATATAGCATTGTCACCTCCAAGTTTTTACGAACCCCGGGTTGATAAAGTAAAGTAGGGCAGCCCCTGGGAGTTGTAGCACTCTTGGTGCAATACCATGGCTCACCACTTTTTGGCGTCATTGTTGGGGTGGTGTCTAGTAGATATTTTGATTTTTTTTTAGCATTATTTTCTTCTTTCCTTTTTTTTTCATGTCATTTCAAAAATATTGAAAAAATACAAAAATATATGACTTTCATGCTTCTTAGAAGGTTTCAATTGAACTATAAGAGAGCCAACTATATTGTGGAGATACAGGAGGTTAATCTCAGGTCGAGAAGAGTACTCCCAAACAACTATCCTCGATATCCACCTGTATAGGTTGAGGAGGAAAGGGAGGAAGGTAACATTCAGATCCAACAAACTCCTTTTCCTGAGCGCTTGATCCGCCCTAGCCAACACACCCCGGAGGAGACTGAACTCCTGGGAGAATTTGAAAATTTATGTGTAAAGATACTACTTCTCTAGGCCATTAACGACTTCTCTATCTACAATAGGCTCATCAAATAAAAGTGCTTCAAAAAACCTGGGAGAAGGAAGAGAGATACCCCCACCATCAATGTGGTAGCACAGTTGTCTAACCTAATGCTGGGGAAGGTGATATTTCCAAAGTACCTGGACCTTGGTAGTCAAGCTGTCGATGTGCATATGAATTTTTTCATAGTCCCCAACACTTTGATTGATCTAAGGGCCACCATCAATGTCATGACCAAGGAAGTTGTGTTGAAACTTAATCTCCAAGGGACTTTGAGGAAAACCACAATAGCTCTGCAACTTGCAGATCAGTTCACAGTAACCCGGGAAGGAATAGTTGAGGATGTCATGGTTTCCACTGACTCTTGGGAGTATCCTACAAATTTCTTGGTCCTGCAACCAAAAACCAAGTTTAATGGTTATCCCCTCATATCAGGGATACCTTCATTAGCCATTGCAGATGCTTATATTAGTTGTCGCGATGAAAACATGACTATCAAAAATGGGCCTTTTCCTAAACAACTAATGTTATATCCTCCAGCCCAGCCTTCCATTGATCATGATCTCCCTATATGGTTGGAGGATGAAGAACATGATTTATATAAAACTTCCCGTATGTGTATCATATATGTTATTCTTAGAGGGGGGAAGCTTGACGAAGATGAACTCATCGACCATGCCATTCAAAGCTAGTCCTCCACTAACATTCCTCTCGAAACCTTAGTCAAAGAGTATGAAAGCCAACCTTGGATGGAAGTGCACTCAGTTGAGTCAACCTCTGAATCCACCAAGGCTATTGAGTTTGTCCCATCCAGATCTCTGAAAATCAACCCAAACCTCTCGAATGAAGAATAGAAGTAGCTATGCTAGCTTCTAAAAGATAACCTAGATGCATTTGTTTGGGATTATAAATACATGAAAGGTGTGCATCCTTCAGTGTGAAAACATCATATTTACATCAAAGAAGGATGTAAGCCAGTGAGACAACCCTAAAGAAGGATGAACCCGGTATTGAAGGACATAACCAAAGAAGAGTTGCATAAACTATTGGATGCATGGTTCATATATACTATATCCGACAGTGGGTGGGTATCTGCTCTTTTCCTAGACCCAAAGAAGAATGGGAAGTGGCGAATTTGTGTTGATTATCGAGAACTTAACAAATCCACCAAGAAATACCATTTACCTTTTCCCTTTATAGACCAAGTCCTAGATGGCCTTGTGGGGAAGAAGTTATTTTCCTTCGTAGATGGGTTCAATGGGTACAATCAGATTCAAAGAAGCCCTAAAGACCATGATAAGACTACTTTCACCTACCCTTGGGATACCTTCGCTTATAGAGTCTTACCCTTTGGGTTGTGCAATGCCCCAACTACCTTCCAAAGAGATGTCCTGAGCATATTTTTTGAGTTAGTCCATGACTCTGTCGAAATCTATATGGATGATTTCACACCATACGGGGATGACATCCAAGAATATCTCTTCAATTTGGGTAAAGTACTAAGAAGTTGCATCAATATGCATCTCTCCTTGAGCCCAGAAAAGTGTGAGTTCCTGAAGGAAGCAGGGGTTGTATTAGGACACTCCATATCCAAAGAAGGAATATAGGTAGACCCGAACTTAATCACTATCATCAAAAGGGTACCTTCTCCTTAAAAGCAGAAGGATGTCAGGAGTTTCTTAGGCTTAGTTAGTTACTATAGAAGATTCATCAAATATTTTAGCAAGATGGATTCGCCATTATTTTGGTTATTGGCCAAGAATTCTGAGTTTATTTGTTCTGGTCCTTGTCAAGAGGCTTTCAAGCTCATTAAGGAAAATTTGACTACTACCCCCATCCTCTGAGGTCCAAATTGAACTCTTCCTTTCCACATTGACACTCATACATCTGATAAAGTTGTAGGGGCAACATTAGGACAATTAGAGGACAAAATCCCTTATGCCATTTATTTCATCAGCAAGAACTTTTCCAAGGCCGAACTGAATTATACTGTTACTAAGAAAGAGATCATAGCCATTGTCCATGCTTTGAACAAATTCAGGCATTGTGTAATTGGATATCAGACCTTTGTTCACATTGACCATGCAACCATCAAGTATTTAATGAACAAATCGGATGTTAATTCTAAGATAATTAGATGGTTTTTACTTTTGTAGCAATTTTATTTGACTATTGTTGATAAACCTAGAAAGGAGAATGTTGTTGCAGATTTTTTAGCCAGGTTAGCTCTCCCTGTAGGTGAAGATGGAATGGTGGATGACCAGCTACTAGATGAGCACCTCTTTGCTATATCAGCACTCTAAACACGATTTTCTGATATAGCCAACTACTTGGTTGCAAGGAGACTCCCTCCAAATCTTTCATTCAGGGAAAGGGGTAGAATCATCAGAAAAAGCACCTCTTTCACATGCATTGGGGGAAACCTTTTCAAGCTAGGCCCTAATCAAATCCGAAGGAGATGTGTAAGGGAGGAATAATTTTTTTATATCCTCTCTGCATGTCATGACATCCCATGTGCAGGCCGCCTTGCTACAAAGAGAACTTCTTACAAATATTTGCAGGAAGGATACTATTTGTCTACCCTTCACCAAGATTCTAGAAGATACACCAGCAAGTGTGACCAGTGCCAAAGGATGGCAAAACCCACGCAAAGGGATGAGATTCCTTTGCACCCTCAGGTGGATTTTGAGCCATTTGACAAGTGGGGCATGGAATTTGTTGGGCATATCTATCCACCATCTTGACAAAAGAAGTATATCATAGTATGCACTGATTACCTGACAAAGTGGGCTGAAACAAAAGCAGTGAAGGTAGAAACCGAGGAGAAAGTAGCAGAAAATATGAGGGAGAATGGGATTTACAAGTTTTCGTACCCCATAGAAATATTCACTGATGAGGGCACACAATTCACTTCCCACCTCATTGAAAATATTTTGAGGAAGCACAAGATCAAACATAGAACTTCTACTGCCTATCACCCTCGGGTGAATGGCCAAGTAGAAGTAACCAACAGATCTTTAGAGAGCACCCTCACCAAGGTTGTGAGCAGCAACAGAAAATATTGGGAAGACAGATTGGAAGAAGCTACTTGGGCCTACAATACTACTTGGAACACAACAACAGGATTCATTCCTTATGAACTAGTCTATGGTAAGAAGGCTCTACTTTCAATTGATTTTGAATTCAATACTTTAAGAATGGAAGCTGAATTAAATATAGATCTATAAAATTCCCAAAAATAAAGGTTGATGCAACTAAATGGATTGGATGAGTTCAGAATGCAAGCACTTCTTCACACGGATGTAGTTCAGCTGCAAAGGAATGTCTGGCATGACAAGAACATCAAAGAAAATACCTTCCAAGAAGGAGATTGGGCAATGTTGTATGATTTAAGGATTAAATATTTCAAAGGCAAGCTGATGACAAGATGGTTGGGACTTTACACAATGGATTTTTTTTTTTATAATGGCACAGTTCAAATCATAACCATATATGAGGAAGGAATCCCCTTGTTTTTCAATGTTCATAGACTTAAAATGTACAAGAAGCCTTTGTCAAGGGCATAGTTCATAAATTCAATAAGAAGAGATGTGTATGTGATGGGAAACTCCATAGTTTCCAACACCTCCTGAAAAAAGGAAAGAAAAAAGAAAAAGAAAAAGAAAAAAAAAAGGAAAAAAAAGATCCATGGGTGAAAACCTAAAGGAAAAAAAGGTTGCAAGCTTGTGGGTTGAAAACCTCAATGAAGGCAACTCACTTGCTCAAAAAAAAAACAGAGAGAGAGAGAAAGAGAATAAAGATCCATGGTGAAAACCTCTCTGAGGCACCCAAGGCAAGTTTGTCGGTTGAAAACCTCCATGGAGGCAGCCATTTTTCTTTAAAATAAATATATATATATATATATACATCTGCATCTCTATGTTTTCTATGTTTTCTGTTTTGCAGGTTATTAATGGTTTCTGGAAACACAGGGAAGCATTCATATACTTTTACCTTCTTCTATTTTACCATCCATCCCATCATTCACTTCATTCATTTTCATAATTTATTCCATCACCTCCATATACCATATTCCTTTATTCCTGAGCACAATGTAGCAAAAGGAAGCAAGCCACAAACTGCTACAAAAATTAGATAGTTCCTTAAAAAACAAACAAATTTTTCATGGACTACAAAGAAAAACAATAAATTTTCATAATAGACTCCAAGAGAGCGAGAATGCCACCCCTGGAATCTGGAGCAATCCCATGCAACATCTACAACAGGAAGAAACAACAAGAAATATCAGCAGCTCACTCAGAGAGTTTCTCATTCAACAAGCTACTCACTCAGAAAACAGGAAAATAAGGAAGAACGTAGCATATAAGAGGCTTGTATCTGAATTCCAACTCCTACAAATGCCTTGACAACAACAGGTAAACTCAGGTATAGCTTCTCACCCCTTGCTATGCATCCATAGTAGCCATAAATAATTAAATTTGCAGACTTAGAGTTTAAGGGGAAGAAAGGTGATCAGTTATCTTGGCCACCA
Organism: Pinus albicaulis; assembly: GCA_034641835.2. Taxonomy (NCBI): domain Eukaryota; kingdom Viridiplantae; phylum Streptophyta; class Pinopsida; order Pinales; family Pinaceae; genus Pinus; species Pinus albicaulis. The sequence goes on along the minus strand of CM076576.1, from coordinate 182,984,530 downwards.
TCATGAAGTATGACTATGAAGAACTACAAAGTCATGCCACCTGGGCATGCAAAAGAAAAAAAATTAAATCAAGTGGAGTAGAGGAGAACTAGGGGAGGAAACATGCATTCCATCGTGAATTAATAGATAGAACAAAACAATGATCTCTAATGAAAACTAGATTTGAGGTCGAGTTACATAAGCGCTCAAAAATTAGTTGCGCAATATAATAAAAATAGATCTCGTCCCATCCAAACTAGTGAATTGAGAATTTTCGAGGGAAATAGACCAAAGGGAGCCCTTAGCACAACAGTACCGAGAATGGGTTGCATATTTTGACAGTGTGCAACAGCAGTAGCAGCCACAACAACATAACAACATCACCAGGAGAGGAACTAGAAGAGGAACAAGAAGAACAAAAAGAAGACGAATAAGAAACAAAGGGCCAAGGAAAAACAGAAGAGATGGAAATATAAGTCATAGAGATAGAAGAAAGTGAGCAAGAAGGAGACTAACATCACAACACCATATCCCCTCAAGACAAAGAGGTAGTTGCCACCTTAGCTCCTCTAAGCGCAAAGAGACAAAGGAATAACTCTATGTATTTCAGAGATGATAACATTCAGAGGATAAGTCTAAGAGAGAGAGAAACTCATCCCCTGAGCCCGACTATCATTGAAGAATCCTTGGGGATCCTTTGGCTATCATTGGAATTCGAACTGTTGGAGATAAAATTTGGGATCCTTTGGCTGCCTTTGAGAGTTAAATCAGTAAAATGAAATCAGTTAAACCAAAAAGTTGTGGATTAAGGCCCCCTTTTCATCTCTTTCAATAGAGATCAAGGAGGGCGAACCTTCCCATAGACCCAAAAACTTATTTATGGTCACTGTTTCTGAGATTAGAAGTATAGTTGCATTACCATTTTCCAGTCTTCCTTTGCACAATATTTTCACGCATTTGTTTATTTCTCGTGCATATATCAGAAGAATTGTTTGAATGAATTATTTCTAAATCCCCAGAGCATATCCATGGTGCCTTCCCACTTCATTTTCCATCTCTATTTTCATGGTCTGAACCTTGATTTTACGCCTCCATTCCCTCTTGTTTTCCACTTATTTTAACTGCTCCACCCACCTTTTATTCCCAAAGACACTTAAACCCTTTAGCCCACCTCATTCCTTTCTTTTTATCATTCACGATTGCCTTACCCCTTTTTGAACACAAAACGCTTGAAAAACATTGGGATTCGATCTTCCGCCCCTGCTCCTCAAACTTCCTGCTACCGTACATTGCAAATCGAAAATTACAATGTTTAGTTTCTTCCTTTAACACTAACTTCTCCCATCTACTGATTGTGATATTGCGATATTGCAAATCACATTTCGCAACCTTCATCATTTTCCTTTATGACTTACCACAATTACCGCATCGTAATCACATTTCGCACCTTTTTCATTTTTCCTTAAGACTTACCACTTCCAAACGCTGATTGTGATATTGTGATCATGCTCTACCACCGGTCCCACTGCCACGTCACCCATAGTGCTTCACACTTCACAGATTCTCTCACGTTGTATTTCACAGTTCACATTGTTTCCCTTTTCTTTTAATACTTACCACTATCCCTCGAACTTTGCGATATTGCGATTGCGATATCGCACTTTGCACTTCACAAATTTTACCACATCGCAAATTTTACTACATCGCAAGTCACTCATTGCAACGTTTTCACTTTTTCTTTTAAGACCTACCACTCTTTTTACCGAGTGTGATCGCAAACTTTTCCCTTTTCACATTTCGCATTTCGCAGTTCTTTCCTTTTCGCATTTCGCATTTCGCAGTTCTTTCCCATCGCATTTCGCATGTCACAGCTTTTAGCCCGTCGCACTTCGCACTTCACAAATTTTTTTCCAACGCATCTTTGCCATCGCACTTTTCAAATTATTCCTCTCTGAATAATTTTTGTGCTATGACAAATTTTTAATCAGGTTTAAACCCTCGCTTTCAACTTCTAAGCCATGTTTCATGCGTTAAGCCCTCCATTAACCTCTTTAGCATTTTTTTCCCTCCAAGCTGCAAATCAACACTTTTTCAATTAGAATTAAACCATGGATAACTTCGTTGCATAGATAGAAGCATGGTAGATAAACCATAGGATAAGTAGAGTGCATTTAGCCATTTTTCCAAGTTAAGTGTGGTTTAGAATTAGTTTCCTTTCTCCCATTTATTTCCAGCAATTTAGTTTATTTTCCTTCCTATCATTTCTTTTCAATAATTTAATTTAGTTTCTTTCTGCCATTTCCTTTCTACACATTAAATTAGTTTCATTTCCTTCATTTTCTTTCTGCAAATTAAGTAGGTTCCTTTCTGTCATTTCCTTCCAGCAATTTACTTTTATTTTTTTATCATAATTTAAGGAATAACACCATTTCGTAAAGCAGAAGAGGATGACATGAACATAATGCATATGTTGTGTATATAGCACTGTCACCTCCAATTTTGTACAAACCCTAGGTTGATAAAGTAAAGTAGGGTAGCCCTTTGGAGTTGCAGCACTCTTGGTGCAATATCAGGGTTCACCAATTTATCTGGTCATTTTAATTTTAAATTTGCTTAAATGCTAAATATTTTAAAATATTTTTAATGATTGAAAATGATGAAATAAAATTTTGAATGCAAAGTGACAATGTAATAGTGTTGAATGATAGAAAATGTGAATAATAATAATGTTGTCAATTACAAATAGTCTTCATTGTGATCAATATCAAACTATTTTCTTCTACTATTCTTATTTTCACCCTTGTTAGTTTTTTCATCTTTTCATATCGATTATATGAAAATGATAGTTGAAATTGTAAGCCATTTAAATATTTAGCTCGAGCCTAAAAATCATATCTAGTCTCTTTTTCTCTCCAATATTAATAGGTTTAATTAATATAACACAAAAATCAATGTACATTGTCAATAATGTTTTTTGCTTACACTGAAATTAATGCACACTGTTAATCCAATAACTTTAAAATAAATGTACCATCATACATCCAATTACATCAATAAGAAATCAGCATATACACTGAAATCAATGCATCTAACGCAGTAAATCAAATTAGATTCGAAAGCAACATCTACAGTGAAATTAATTCATCTAATTCAAGTAATCAGATGGGATTAGAAATCAACATATACACTTAAATAAATGCATATAGTGCAAGTAAGAAAATAGGATTAGAAACCAACATCTACATTGAAATCGATGCATCTAGTGCAAGAAATCAAATAGGATAAAAAATCACCATCTACAATGAAATCAATGTATTAAATGCAGACAATCAAATATGATTATAAATCATCTCCATTAAAATCAATGTATCTAGTGAAAGCAATCAAATATAATTAGAAATCAACATCTACATTGAAATTAATGCACCTAGTGCAAGCAATAAAATAGGATTAGAAATCACCATATACACTGAAATCAATGCATTTAGTGCAAGAAATAAAGTAGGATTAGAAATCATCTACATTGAAATCAATGCATCTAGTGCAAGTAATCAACTATCATTAGAAATAAACACCTACACTAAAATAAATGCATCTAGTGCACACAATCAAATAGGATTATAAATCACCATCTACACTGAAATCCATGCATCATGTGCAAGAAATATTCTTGCCTTTCTCCCCTCTCCATCTATATCTATATGTGCCTCCATATCTCCTTATTGGTCTCTTTATCTCGCCCTCGCAAACACACACACTCTCTCACTCCATCTCTACCAATATCTTTGTCCCTCCCTCCTTGTCTCCATATCTCTCTTCTTTCTCTTTACCTTCCATATTTATCTCTATCTCCATTTGTCTCTATATATCAACCCCAAAACATATACTCTCTTTCTCCAATATATCTATCTATCACTACATCCTCCTCTCTCTCTCTCTCTCTCTCTCTCTCTCTCTCTTCCCCTTCCCTCCCTCTCCCCCACTTCTATCTCTCTTCCCTCCTGCTATGCTCTCTACCTCTCTCTCCATATTTGTTATCACTCACTCTCTCTCTTTGTGCCTTTCTTTTGACCTCCCTATCTCTCCCTTTCCATCTCCATCTCTCTTTACCTACCTCTCTCTCTCTCTTCCCCTTCCCTCCCTTTCCCCCACTTATATCTCTCTTCCCTCCTGCTATCCTCTCTACCTCTCTCTCCATATTTTTTATCACTCACTCTCTCTCTTTGTGTCTTTCTTCTGACCTCCCTATCTCTCCCTTTCCATCTCCATCTCTCTTTACCTACCTCATTCCACTCTCTGAAATCCTCTCTCTCTCTCTCTCTCTCTCTCTCTCTCTCTCTCTCTCTCTCTCTTTGTAGGTTTAAACCCTGAACAAAATTATCTACACACAAATCTTATAACAGAAAATAAACGATAGCGAGAGCATAAAACATAAAATAGATAAACACAGAGATTTTCCCCTGGATCCCAAATCGGGACGACCAACTTGATTTTTCATTATATTCCTTTTAGTGTTACAACAACACATATATATACATGTTGAAGCATACATAAACCCCAATCCATTAACCCTAGATTAGAACATAACTGTAGTTTCCTTAACCGGATCTACAAAAAATACCAGGGGCCGAAAACCATCGTACCCCAAAACCATGTGCAAAACCATGCACAAAACCATGGGCGCGGACCACCCACTGGAAATTAAGGACCAAAAATTTTCACTGGGCTGCTGCCTCGGACCCCGACAGGGGGGGCTACCGCCCCCCCTGTGACCCCCCCGTTGCGCTCGTCGCAAAGGGGGGGCTATCACCCCCCCCCACGTGTGCTTAGTCGTGGAAAGAATATAACACATACCCAACATTCCCCCACTTGTTGTTTTCTTTCTACAGGGGGCCACAGGAGAGCTTAGTCATTGGCCCAATTCTTCAACACCCATTGTTTCTCTACACCAAGAGAACTTCTGAGTGCTCACAGACTTCGTCAATGCATCTGCAACATTCTTCAAAGTGTCCACCTTTACCAGCAACACCCTTTTAGTCTCAACCATATCTCTAACAAAGTGATATTGAACATCAATGTGCTTTGTCTTTGAATGATAAGCAGGGTTCTTAGCCAAGAAAATTGCACTTTGGCTATCACAGTCTATCCTTATAGCTTGCTGTACCAGCCCCATACTTGAACACAATCTCTGCAACCAAACTGCTTCCTTGCTTGCATGAGTGGCTGCTACGTATTCTGCCTCTGTAGTTGAAAGCGCCACTACAGACTGTCTTTTACTCATCCAACTGACTGCACCTCCAAATAGGCTAAACACATACCCACTTGTAGATCTTCTTTGGTCCAGATCTCCAGCCCAGTCTGCATCAACAAAACCATGAATGTCAAACATTCTTTCCAATCCTGGTCTTCCCTGGTAGCACAAGCCATAATCACTAGTGCCACGTAAATATCTGAAAACCCGCTTCACTGCTGTCCAATGCTCCTTCCTTGGGTTTGACATAAACCTGCTCAATACTCCCACTGCATGTGCAATGTCTGGTCTAGTACAGACCATTTCATACATCAGGCTACCCACTGCACTTGCATATGGAACACGGGACATATCCTCCTCTTCTTCTTGTGTCTTGGGACATTGTTCAGCAGACAACTTTGCACCTACAGGAATAGGAACATTCATCGGTTTACTATCCTGCATATTGAACCTCTGCAATATAGTCTCGACATACTTCCTCTGGTTTAACCAGAGCTTCCTCTTTGCCCGATCTCTCTTAATTTCCATGTTCAAAATATAGTTTGCAACACTAAGATCCTTCATGTCGAATTTGGAGAACAGTTGGGTCTTCAAATCTTGGATAATTTCTTTGTCATTTCTATTAGCCACCTACGAAATTTTTGTCAAGAAAACAGGTGGCTAAATTGTTTTATGAGTCTTCAAGAGATACATTTCCCATGAAAATCTCTCATCCTTGAAGCCTCTGTGTGTCAATTTCCTTTAAGAAGACTCTCAATACCGTTTCATAAGTCAATAAGCCCCTCTATTGTGAAGAAGAATACCCAAAGGCCTTTCTCCTTATTTCATCCTCTCATAGCCTCTGTTTTCCTCTCCTTTTCCATCTCTTAATTCCTCTAAATCATCCCAAATCCCTCCTAAGCCTCAATAACACCCTTTGTTTGGCCAAATAACTCCTCCTTCCCCCTACTGTTACCCCTTCTCACCCTCAAATTGCACTAAAAATAGGCCAAAAACTCATATTCTTCATATGCAGGCTTAGTCCCTTTCCGGCCAGCCCCCGTAAACCATTTTTCCACATGACTCGGGCGCTAAAACTAGGCGCTAGCCTGTAGTGCACTTATCGGATCATGGTCGAGCGCAATACCCACCGTCGATCTATACAGATCCGACGGCCTTCGCAAATCTCATCGCGCCCGTGGCCCACCCCGCTCACTACTCCGACCGCATATCCACCGTCCATATAATCCGCAAATCAACGGCCCGCAAATCATCTACCCCGGTGGTCCCCGCGGTCGTGTCCTGTCCAAATCGAGGGTTTTCATCGCACCACTTTTGGAAGGCGGGCTGTATTTTTAGTTCAGCAGCGATGCCATTCACCGGCCGACACGTGGCTTTGAGTACTATTGAAAAACTGCCCTCATCGCACATTAAAGTTTGACTGCGGACCCGGCGCGATATGCGCGTGCACCATCCGATCTGAGGCTGGCCATCCAACGATGATCGCGCCCCTAAGTCGCTCAGGGGATAAACCAACACAAACAAGACCCCTGGCCCACCACCCATCACCCTCTGATGCGATCACAGCTGTCGATCTCCTCCTGAGATCTGACGGTCCAGAATGATCACCCCCACCATTGACCGAGTCCCACCACCAGAGCTCCACGTCACCTGCCTTCGCGGCATTTTTCCCATTTCTTTTGTATTTCGCCCGATTTCCAAAACCCTTCCATTGTTCATTTTCCGCCATCGATCGTCGCCCCCATGCATGATCGAACAGTCCCCGTGCATTTCTCCACTAAGCCTCCATCTGTCCAGTCTTCCACCATTTTTACATTATCCGGTATGTTTTCACCATCCCACTGCATTTTTCACCATTCCTCCACAGTTCTGTCACCATTCCGCAAGCCATCAAAGCGCCCATCCCCCTCCAGCATGGATTTCTTAACAATTTGGTGTGTTTTGCAGGGTACGGGCGGTGGACGACCGTTATGTTTCACAATCCCCGTTACAGTGGCACGGAACACAGGGAAGACCATTTTCAAGGATTCAAATTATGAAGAAGAGCTTGGGGAAGTGTTATGACATGATTCTCATTAAAATAATAGAGTTAAACTCTGTAAAACCTCTCCAGTGCCACTAAAGCACAAATTTCACAGACAGGGAAAGTCATGAAGTGGTAAAGAGCATCAGCAAAATATCAGGGGATTCAATGCTCAGTATTGAAGATTTTAAGCCCTAATCCAGTATTTAGAAGGAAAATGTACCAGATTGAAGACCTCGTCAAATCACACAGAGGGCCTAATGAGGCTTGGCGTACAGAGAACAACATTGACAGCGTTTCACAATAGCAGAAGTTTCTTCCATGAAAGGACACAGTACCCATGATGTCCTTGTTCTACATTGAGTCCATGAGAAAATTTCCTCCCTCACAACAGTCCTAATGCTACCAGAGCACTTGTTACATGGTATGGCAGACCCCAGAACCACTGTTCTTCCTTTGTTTAATTCACTAGAGTACCACAGGTACTGTAGCCGAGAGTACATCACGAACATACCTGGAGTAAGTTGCAGCCTGTCGAAGACCACTCTTTCACCCAAAGAGTACAGAAATTCGATGCATAGACATTAAAACAGAATGGGTTTCGACCCACTGCTCCTACTCTGTTTAATGTTTCATTTATTGTTTCATCTACCTCCTCTACCCCTCTTTCTAATATAAAACTCATGAGAAAACATTGTAAAAGGTTGTTGATCGGATATCTGTGAATTGTAAGTTGTTTCTCTTGAGACATATTTCTCTGTGTAAAGTTTTAAGATAGGCTGAGGAAGATGTTTTCAGATTGAATATCAAGCTGTTGGTAATGTTGTACATGACTGGTGTTGCTATTTAATATGACAAGCACATTTCTTTGGATCCTGATTTAAAGTAGCGGTGATGTTTTTCTATATTTTTCCTTGTTTTACTTTGTAGTTCATTACATTTCATTTCATCTCACATGCATCAGAAATCTGGCATAGGATATACCCTTGTTAGGTACCCTATGTTTCTGCTCTCCCTGCCTTCGATGTTTTCTACTGTATGTGTTATCTGAGAATTGATTTCAAGCTAATTTAACCAGTGTAGTGGTCCGATATATACTGCTAGTTGATGTATGAATTAATGAATCTGTTCTTAGATGTTCTTGTTAGGCTTTAATTGAATGAATTTGGGATACCGGGGGTTAGAACTCTGTCTCCATCTCACTAGGGTCCTTTTCAATTAATTGAACCTTTCTAAGTTCCCTTAAGCTGGATACCAAAGCATTAAGAGTTCAAAGTCTCTCTCTGATCTCAGGTTTTCACCTTTGTGTTTAAATCTTTAATGTTTTCCTTGTCTATAGAGTTAACCTTTCAGGTTTCGGATCACAGGTTGTCCAATGGCATGTCCTGTCCCTGGATTTGATTTCTGAAAGTTCACCTTGGAGGTTTCCTTGCCTTTCACCTTCTTTCTTGCCATTTCATGTCACACTATCATCTTTAAGATCCAATTGTTTAGATGACTAGCCCAACTGAAAGCCTGCATATTGAATAGAAAGTAAACCCTTTCCTGACTCCATTGCCCAATGGTCTCGAGTGTTATTTGAAATAATCTCTCCTTTGCCTAAAACCCTCTTTGCACATCCTTGCCTCACATTGAACTCTTCTTTTCCAATTCCCAACAACCAAACAAACAATCAATCAAACAAAATCGAGCCTTATAACTAGCCTAATATCTTAACACAGAGCCTCAAAGACATAAAACCTTTGCATATATAAAAAGATCCCTCTCTAGACCCAGGAGGGCTAGATCCTAGGGTCTGAAAGTGGTTATGATGTTGTCTCATCTTTTGGTCTTGCCAATCTAGCCAAAACATGGGAACCCCAACATAATGGCGACTCCGCTGGGGACTTTCTAAGTATTTTCCATCTTACTACATCACAAGAGCCTCAGAAAGCCAACAATCTCTGGTTAGGTTGGCAGTGAAACACTTCCACTTGCAATTCACTTTCTGCACCACTTGTCGTGTTTCTCCTACACTCTTAGACAGAGTCTGGAAAGGGCCAGATAGCCTCCAGGCCTCACTCTCTTTCAGAGGTGACATACCTGGTAAAGCCCTCCCAGTCCATCTCTGGTTAGAGTTTGTTGTGTTTTAAGGAGATCCTTAAAAAGGTTCATTACGTAAGCACTGTGGTGGACAGTGTACCTCTTAGAAACATCCTAAACCTTCCACCTGGTGACTCCATAGTTCCTTAAAGATCATAAGACTCCACTGGTGATCAGTAGGCCTACTGATTATCTTGGTTCACATCGGACTCCACAAGGAGACCAGCCTCCATAACAACATTAGCCATAACAAAAGTGACAAGTAGGATTTAGCTCCTTTGTTTAAAGACAACATTTTGGCTTCAAGAACCATTCATACGAGAGCTTATCCTAACCCAAACCCACCTAAGATAGTTGACAACCCTGAGGGTATCATTAGGAGATCTTCTACACCCAGAAAACCAACTATTTCCAAACGCATCCATAGAGCTAATTGTGTGCTCAACTTAGTGTTCCTAAATTGATGTCATAAATTGTCAACCAAGGCTAGTAAATTGCTGAAGTGAGGTACACTATATGTGCCTAGGTATCTGTTTCTCACTACGTTGTGTTTAGTGTTTTTCTGATGTTTTTGGTTTTATGGTTTTATGTTAAAAAGGAAAAGAACCAAGTGTTGGTAAATAGAAGTGGATGGTTACACTAAAACAGAGAAAAACCTATTCTAAACTGTGTATGGCACTAAAGAACAGAAAATGCAAAGCTTGATAATGACTCATAGCAAGGAAATAAATCGCAACATGAACTCAATAACTCATAACATTAACTCATCCAATTCATTATTTAGAAATATGTTGGAATAGCTTAAGAAAAGGACAAGTTTAGTGCAAATGAGGTTCTCCTAAGTAAACAATCATCTTACAATATTACAAAGAATCTCATCCATGGCTAGAGGTTTATTGGAACACAATTGGGAAATATTATTTGTAGCACAATAATATTTCTACTCTGAATTAACTTGTAATGCTAAGATTAATCCATTCTATAGCTCAACTTATCACTACTAAGCCTCATTCGAACGTTAGAGATTTTCTAGAATAGTTTTTGGGAAAAAGCTTATTTGTGAAATTGCAAAAGATTGCAGAACAATCAAGGCCTTAAACTGATGTCACTAATTCCTGTCCATATAATGATGCATTAATAGAAAGTCAGAACAAGAGTAGTTTGTAAACAATGAAGGCCATGAAGTCTAATTTTGACAGTTAATACAACTTAAAGAACAATGGATAACACTGAACTAGAATGCAATTGATCAAACTTGAAACACAGTGACCACAACTAAACTAGAATTCCATTAACCTAACTTGAAATACAGTGAACTAGAACTGAACTAGAATGCCATTATCAAACTTGAAATACAGTGACAGAATTAAACTAGAGTGACATCTACCTCCAGAGTATTTCAACTGAACTAAAATGCAACTAATTCTGTGAAATAATACAACCCTATCTTGTTCAATATGAGTGATATTTTTGAATAGTTTGTAAAAAAAAGTCTGGCTGTATCTTTCAATGCAAATGAGCATAAAACATAAAGTTTCGGAAAAAAATGCAATTAACTGCTAAAATACTACAGTTATATCTCATCCAATGTTAGTGGTATTTTGGAATAGTTTGTACGGATAAGACTAACTGTGGCATCCACTACAAGTAATTATAAAAACACAAAGTTCAGAAAATTGATTAAACTAGGAATGAAACAAGGCTAAGTTACTTATCTAAACCATATGAACAAAGCTTCTCAGGTAGCAGGGGCCCTCTACCACCGGATTAGCACGCAAATCTACTCAATATTGACTCAACTCTTGCAATAAAGTGATGCTTCTTTCATTAAAGGAGAAATTCTTCAAAAAAACAGAGTATTATGGTCTTCTGAGATCTAGCAACAAAAAAAAATCTAGCTAGCTGTCTCTCGGTCTCCCGAGCCATAATTATAACAAAATTACATAACTGTCTTTGAGATAAAACAGGAATAAATGTCTTTCCCAACTAAAATCGAACTAGAACTCTAGTGGTGGTCTCGTACTATGATTACAGACATCTGTACAATCCTTGTCTTATTAGAAGTCTATCTCCTAGTTTTGGTTTCCCATGTGCATAACCACCTGTAGACTCGAGCTCAGACTTCGTGGAGAGAAAGAAATGATGGGGGAGTGATGTGGAATATGACCATATGATTTTTTCCTTGAGGTGACACCTGGAACCTGCGTGAACATGAAGATATCTGCGGAATAGTCGACTGGCTACAGAATGACTGCGTTTTGTAGCCGAGTTTAGAAAAAAATTACTACAACAAAAAAATCATGAAAACATAACAAGTTAGTCATTATATACATTCTTAAAGTAATCCTAATCAATCCTATTGATAATTCAAGCCTGTAATTGATGAGGGACAAAGGAAATGAAGTGAAATGTGGTGGAAAAGAAGGACATCTTTGGGGCTCAACATACCCCCACTGCAAGGCTTTTGCATGTACTCATGCAACTAATCCATGTACTCTGAGACCTCTGCTAGGACATCTAGGCCCCTTCTTCTGCTTTTCCTGACAGTCAATGGCCTCCTGGGCTTCCTTATGATCAACTTGAATCTCAAATTTGTAAGTGCCCTGCTTAACTTTTTGTTTTTCTTCTTCAATTTTTCACTGGCCTTGTACAACTTTTTCATTTGTAGAGAAAGATTTGTATTCATATCACCTTTTAGCTTAATCTGCTCCCTTAAAATTTCATTCTTATTCTTGATATGCCTATTGAGCACTTCTAACTCATATTTGTCTCTTCTTAGTACATCAATTGCAGATTTTGGTGGGCTAGGAGTTCTGTCTCTACTTTCCGAGGCTCTCTTCTCTAATGTCTCAACATAATTATAAATTTGTTGTTGTGTTGGGTCTATATGAAGATCCTCCTCGTACTGGTACTCAGGTGATTTAGCAGTAGGTGTTTCTTCATCCTCAATGTTTATGATTCCCATTTGTCTAACCGATGTTCTCTTCAATATACCTCTGAGTCTGTGACTCTGTCTTGGTTGGGATGGTCCTTCGCCTCTCTCTTTGGCATATTTTCTTATTATCCTCTCCTTCTTAGGTTGCTTCTTAATTTCAGTCAATTTATCAGAAATCATCTCTTCACTGTCCCCTTGTATTGATTTACCAGTTTTAGTTTCAACAGCTTTGGAAATTTCCCTTCTCCTACTTCTTCTTGTAGGTTTGCCTTCAGGTGGAGATTCCTTGGGTTCTTCAAAGTGATTCCACACTAGAAACTCATCCCAATTATCTCCCATTTTTCTCAAATGATGTTCAATTAGGATTTTGACTAAACCATGGTGATACAAAGTGGTTTCTAGAAATTGAACCCTCTTTTGAACATTAGAGGCCATTCTTTTCAGACTATGAAGTAGGAAAAAGGGAAAATTGATTTCTTCATCTAAGAAATGCATCATTAACCGAATATGATAAACATAGAGGGTACCAAATCTTCCTTCACAAGTGATAATTTTTTGCAAAATGAGCAACATATTCCTCCATTTATTCTTCAGTGCCGAGCTAGGAATATCTTTCTTAAAAATGGAAACATCCATACCTGGTGTTTTGAGTATTTGCCTCCATGCCTCATTATGAAATTCCCTATTTTTGAACCAGCGTTCTCCTTGTCTGGGTAATTCCGTTGATTCTGCAATGAAAGCCTCTGTAATAGTGAATTTAATATCTCCTATTTCGACCTCTGCTCCATTGAAGGACCATGCAAATGTTTTGGTTACTTCTTTATGAAAACCATTAAATTTTTCAAAAAAATGTAACCACCCAGCCTGCTGTAGCATTTATCTAATTTGTGGATAACCTTCCAAGTACTTGGTTCCAACTGGTTCGGATCTTACTATGAGACCCATATCTTCCTTTCTCAACCTTCAAATTACTGCTCCTCTGCTCACGGTAAAAATGGTTGTTAAAGAGATGTTTCTACTCCAAAGATGTTTCCTCTGTTTTACAGACCGGAATGGCTAAGAATTGGCTACGGAAAGAAATGATATGGAGTGGTTATGAAATGAGTATAATGTGATGAGGATGATTCACACGGATTAATGAGTTGAGAGCTATCACGGAAGAAAAGACCGCGGAAAAATTCTCATGTAATTTCAAAATCATCACTAAATGCTTCGGGCTAGTGACGTGAATGATTAGGTCACTTCAGTACTTAACCGTTAAGTTTTAAATGATGATTTAGAATGGCGGAGTGAAAGGGATTTTTGTCCAAATTTTTTATGATAGGTTTGATAGTCATGATCAACACGAATAATTAAAATAACTTTTTGAATCATACATAACTTAACTATGCTAAAACTTTCATGATCTGTCACCATAATAATTTCATAACTTTTACCTTTTCCTTTCCTTTGATTTTTTGTGGTTTTGATATGCCTTGTCCTCCTTTGAAAATCATTGATCTTCAGTCCTCATAACTCCTTTGATTTTTCTTGTTGTCTTGGATATGCAGGATCAATTTGCTGCTAAATCAAGTGATTACTAGATAGTGCCTTTAGGATCTCTGGCTGCAGAATGTCTGACTGATTGCAGAATGTACCTGTAGAAGTCTTGAAACATGGAATGGAATGGTTTGAAGCATGAATGGAAAGTTGTATGAATTGAGTTAAAAATGGATAGTAAAATATGGTGTAATGGAGTATGAGTGAAGTGAATAATGGAATGAAATGAATCACAATTATGAAGTGAAGTGAAGTATGGAAGGTGACCTGCAACTTATGATTTGTATTATTCAATTGCAGAAATAAATCAATCTTAAAACTCTGAGATGGAAATGAGGTGGACCATGGAATGAAATGAATGAGGTATGGAATGAAGTGGAGTATGGATGTTGTGTAACCAGCTCCAAAAGTAGAAGAAAAAAAATATGAACGCCTTAGAAATAAGCCACTTCGAGGGGGAAACCTCCAATACATTACATAAATGAACAATTCTTGGATGATACAAATGAACAAAACCTCCTTCTATACAAAAGAATTCAGCAGACTATTACAGCTCTGAACCTGGGGCCATGATATAATCCTAATGACTAAAAATATGTGCAAAATTTAAATAATAGCAATACAGAGTTTTAGGGGCTACACTAACATAATAAGGGGCTACACTATTAATATAGGGACTTAACATGCCCCTCTCCTTCAAACAAATGTTGTCCTCAACGCTTGATTATTTCTTGATGCTTCTGTATAAAATTCTCATCCTCCCATGTGAAATCTTCTACAGGAAAGTTCTTCCACTTGCTGAGATACTCTGAAATTGATCGTACTTGTCGAGTTCTTATTTCTATGACTGCTTCATAACTTCTTTTGATGTCATGTTGATCTTCCTGTTGTTTCATTAGATTCTACACCAAAGTTGGGTTATCCTTTGAGAGTTGGAGAACTAGTTGTTTATGCTCGATGTGATCTTCCACTAATTTATCATCCATATTTGCTATTATTTGATCCTTCAAACCATCCAACTTAGCCTCCATTTCTACTTTTAAACCATCTATTTCATCTTCAATTTCTCTTCGTAAGATCAAAACTTGTTGCACTTGGTACCGTAATTTGGATATCTCATATTGCAACTCTTCCTCTTCATGCGTCATAGTATAGATTTTTGAGGGATTAATGGGTATGAAATTATTTTTTGAAGGCATTATAGAACCCAATGCTAATAAAAATTCTAAAATATGCACTTGGAATCACTTCAATTTCTTTTTCAAACAAACGTTATGCAATTTTAAAAACCAAATACACACCTTTCTCTTTCTTTTGAGGAGCTAGATATTGAAATTAAATTATCTCTATAATTGCAGATCATCAATATCTTAAATTCCGCCTTGTAGTAGTACTTTGAATCTTCTTTCTAATGCCACAGGTCTGACCTAATTTGGATTCTCCAAGACAAAGTTGTGTCCAATCTCCCACAATGACCTAATTATGGACTGGTTCAGTAGAGCAAACTTGTACGACTTTCCACGTGTCACTGTTTCATCCTTTGTCTCTGAAATTGATAGCCAAGAAACTAAAGTCCGTTTAATTGCGACCAATTTTTACGGCACTCCAATCCGATCCCCAGAGAGAGAGTTATTGAAATTTTCCCACGATCACCTCTTTGATATGAAATTCAGGAGCCTGAAAAAGCACTACCTTCCACAGATCATATCTCCAAAAATATTGCGAACCAAGCTACTGAGGTTGCCATGGCCATTCTCTAGTTCTACCATCTTTGCCACCCCGTACGAATTTCAAGATTCGACCTTCCGTATAAAAAAATTTATCAACGAAATTTTAAGAGTGACGCTGTATAGAGACTTGGAAAAATACCTAAATTGGGTGCAGTGTCTCCAGAAATATTGAACAATATTTGAAATTTTTAGAAAATCTTCCTCGGGATTTCAGCTTCGCACCCTAAAACTTTCAGCTTCTGAAACTTTGTAGAAAAAAAGTTATAGCGAAAATGCCACAATGACCTGTTTGGAGCAGCGAAACCCTAGAATCCAAAGCTTTGATACCAAATATTGTGTAACCAGCTCCAAAAAGAGAAGAAAAGAGATATAAACGCCTTAGAAATGAGCCACTTCGAGGGGGCAACCTCCAATACATTACATAAATGAACAATTCTGGGATGATACAATTTACAAAACCTCCTTTCTATATATAAGAGTCCATGGAACCCCATAATAATCCTAGGCAGGCTGAATACAATCTATAACCGACCTAACTATTAATAATAAAGACTGATAATAACAATATGGGGGTTATAGGGGTACAATAATAACAATAAGGGGGGCTACACTAACATAATAAGGGGTTACACTATTAATATAGGGACTTAACAATGGATGAATGGAATGAAATGGAGTATGGATGAATGGAATGAAATGAATGAAGTATGGAATGAAGTGGAGTATGGATGAATGGAATGAAATGAATCATAAGTGAAATATGGGTTTGCACTTATGATTTTGTAATAGCTGCTTGCAGAAAAAGAACAAATTTGAAAAGCTAAAGTGTCAGAAAGATTCTGATTTTTACTCTATCTTTTCTGTATAAACATGCTAATCAGTGATTAATTTTCATGTTTATACTTTATTTTTTTTTAATTTATTTTTTAATTTTTATTTATTTATTTTTTATTTTTACTTTTTTTTTATGCTTTTGAATTCATAAAATTCAACTAAGTTGATGAAGAAGAAAAATTCTTCTTCATTAACTTCACATCACTGTTTTTGTGAAATCTTTTGACAAATTCTTCTCTTGAAAGTGCCTTATGATACAGCTTCAATCTATGACCATTTACAAGAAAAGTGACCTCTTCTTCATCTATTGTCCTGATTTTTATTGCTCCATTGTCAAAAAATTTCACAATTTCATATGGTCCAAGCCAATGTGTTTGGAATTTACCTTGAAAATCTTTGAACTTTGAATCAAACAAGAGAGCCCAGTCACCTTCTTTGAACTTCTTTTCCTTGATACACTTATCATGCCATCTAGTCCTTTGATGTTGGACAATACTTTTTTTCTGAACTGCATCTTGTCTGATCTCATCCAATTCATTAATCTGCTCCAATATGTGCTTTTGTGCCTCGGTTAGATCAAGTCCTAGCTGAACTGCCATTTTAAAAGTTTGAATCTGAAACTCTATGGGAAACAAAACTTGTTTTCCATAAACAAGTTCATAAGGAGTATGGCCTGTTGTGCTTCTCCATGTAGTTCTATAGGCCCACCAAGCTTCAAGAAGCCTGTCTACCCAATCTCTTCTATGTAAATGGACAGTCTTGGTTAGGATCCCTTCAATGACTTTATTGGTAGATTCCACTTGACCATTTTCTTTTGGATGATAGGGAGTAGATTTTCTGTGTCTGATTTTGTACTCCTAGATCTATAAAAATTTCTCTCGGGACACCAAAACGAGTAAAAATATCCTCAAAAAGAAAATTAACTACAGATGCTTCAGTAGCAGAAAGTAATGGCTTGGCCTCTACCCATTTGGTAACATAATCAGTGCAAACTAATATATATTTCTTTTGTCTTGATGGAGGACTAATAGGTCCTACAAAATCCAAAGCCCATTTTTCAAAAGGTTCAATATGTACCTGAAGCTGCAATGGCATCTCACCTGAAGGAGAAGGTTTCCCTACCCTTTGGCAACTGTCACACCTTTTGACATACTCTTTAGCATATTTAAAAAGGGATGGCCAATAGTATCCTAAATGAAGGACCTTATAAGCTATCCTTTTATCAGCAAAGTGTCCGCCACAAGGTTCATCATGACATGCCTTGAGGATCTCAAGCATCTCATCTTCCCGAACACATCTCCTAATGATAAAATCTGGACCTGTTTTGTATAACTCATTAGCAACCCATGAATATTTTTCACTGTCATAAATGATCTTTATTTTGTCTCTTGCATTCATTATTGAAGGAAATTTCCCTGAAACTAAATAATTAGCAATGTCAGCAAACCAAGGAGTTTGAGTAGAAATTGCAAAAAGATATTCATCGGGGAATTGATCTTCAACTGGAGTATTGTCTTTGATGTTTTGGAGTCTAGATAGGAAATCAGCTACTGTGTTTTGTTTTCCAGGCCTATCTAGAATGGTAATGTTGAATTCTTGTAAAATCAATAACCATCTTATGACTCTGCCATTAGTAATTGATTTTTTCATTAGATATCTAATTACAGAGTGATCTGTGTGAACAAAAGTTTCATAGCCTGTTATATAGTGTCTGAATTTTTTTATGGCATGAACAACAACTAAAAACTCTTTTTCAGTTACAGTATAATTTAACTCTGAAGGAGTCAAATTTTTACTTGTATAATAGATGGCATAAGGAATCAGGTCTTTTTGTCCCAATACTGCTCCTAGAGCTGTATCTGAGGCATCTGTTGAAATATGAAAAGGTAACTTCCAGTTAGGTCCTCTTAAAATAGGTGCTTCAGAGATTTTTGTTTTCAGGGTCTCAAAGGCTAACTGGCAATCAAGATTCCACTTGAATTCACAGTCTTTGGTAAGTAATTTTAAAAGTGGAGATGCTATCTTGGTGAATTTTTCTATAAACATTTGATAATATCCTGTAAATCCTAGAAAACTCCTAACATATTTTTGACAACTTGGAATAGATAAGTTAGAGATGACTTCAACTTTTGACTCATCAACTCTAATCCCATCTCTTGAAATGTGATGTCCTAAAACAATTCCTTCAGTAAACATCATAAAACACTTCTCATGACTAAGTGAAAGATTTTCTTCTTTACATCTCTTTAAAACTTTTTCCAAGTTTGTTAAGGCTTCTTCAAATGTGTTTCCATAAACTGTGAAATCATCCATATATACCTCTACACAATCATGTATTAGATCTAAAAAAATTCCTAGTACTGCCCTTTGAAATGTTGGGGGTGCATTGCATAGTCCAAATGGCAATACTCGGTAAGCATAGGTACCCCAAGGACAAGTAAATGTGGTTTTGTCTTGATCTTCAAGTGCTACTTGAATTTTTTTATAACCACTAAACCCATCTAGAAATGAAAAGTACTTTTTTCCAGCTAATGTATCTAACACCTGATCTATGAAAGGTAAGGGAAAATGATCTTTAAGAGCAGCTTTGTTTAATTCCCGGTAGTCAATACATACCCTCCATTTACCACTTTTCTTTGGCACAATTACCAAAGGAGAAACCCACTGACTATCTAAAATGGGATAAATAAAGTTAACATTTAACAATTTCTGTAATTCTTCCTTAACAATCTCCCTAAGATTTGGATTCATCCGTCTTTGAGGTTGTCTGATTGGTTTACAATTTTCCTCTATATAGATGTGATGAGTGCAAGTCTTGGGGCTTATCCCTTTCATATCAGTGTACTCCCATGCATATGCAGAAGAATGTCTCTGTAATATCTTGACTAACTCTTCTTGTTGAGATTTCTCTAAGTTCTTGTTTATGTTTAAAGTTTTGCCTGGAAATATCTCAATTGTAGAGCTGCCAAATTTATCCATGGAATAAAGAGACATCTGCCTTGATGATAAAAACTCAATGTTGGATTCTTCTTGAAATTGTTCATGCTTATATTTCGAAGAGGATTCAAAATTTTCTAAGGTATTCAAAATCTGGCTATCTTCACTAATTTCTGAAATTGTGAAGAGAGGTTGTAAGTCTTCCTCATCCTCTATCCATTGAGTATCATCTAATCCTGTAATTTTTCTTGCTGGAGGATACAAGGTAAATTTCTTGGTTTAACTACCATCAGAGATATACATATCACCGGATCTACAACTAATTAAAGCATCAGCTGTAGCTAACCAAGGTCTTCCTAATATAATAGGATGCCCTCCTAGATTATTCTTAGGAGTTAGGATCATAAAATCCACAGGATATTCTCAAGAATCTAGGGACACTGGAATGTCTTATGTTACTCCATCAGGTTTGATCACAGATATGTCTGCTAATTGTAATAATGTGGGTGTAAAAAGAAGATTAGGAAGTTTCAGTTTATCCATGATTTGTCTACTCATAATATTGATTGCTGCTCCTAAATCAATAAGTGTGTTTTGAATCTCAGTTCCATTGATGTGAATTTTAACAACTGGATTTCCTGGGTCTAGATACTTTGAAATAGCAATCTTACCCATCATGATATCTGCTATTTTCCCTGCCAGTTGAATTTTCTTTATCTCTCTTATTCTTTTTCTTGTTTTCTTCATGCTCAACTCCTTTATTGTCTTCGCTAAGATTGGAATTTCCTTGATAGCTTGCAATAATGGGATCTTAATACAAACATTTCTCAGCTCATCTAGGAAATCATAATTAGGCACCATAATTTTTTTTTCTACACCCTTATCAATTTGTAATCTTTCTGGAAAGGGAGGTGTAGAAGTGGATGTTGATGGCTGCTCTAATATAGGAGTTGAAATTATTGGTTCTTTTTGTTTTGATTTTTCAATGTTTGGGTCTTGGAAAGTTGTGTTCTCTTCAAGACTTTTATTTACCCATAGAAAATCTTCCTCATAATTGTCTTGCTCTTGTATGATTACAGAAGGTTTCCTCTTTCAAGTATTCTTCCAGACCTAAGTTGAACATCACTAAGGTCTAAAGGAGTGATCAAATAAGTTGGAAACTGTTGGCCTTCTATCATGTATGTGTTCTGAGGATTTTTATTGTTGGGGTTTGGTATGGGTTGGGCAGGAAACTGATTTTTTTTCCGAGGAAATGGTAATGGAAGTGGTTGATTTTGATGTTGTTGATTTTGAGGATTTTGTTGAGGAGGGAAATGTGGATATGGTGGATAGGATGATGGATATTGGTAATACTGAGAGTATCTTCCATAAGGATTTTGTGCTCCTTGCACCCAAGTTTGTGATTGATTTTGAAATTGGGGCCAAGGTTGTTGCAAAGGATTCCAATTTGGTGGGGGTTGATTATGCATATGATCATGAAATCCAGGTCCTTGCCAAGGCCCCCTGGAAACAAAATTGAGAGATTCTGTGGAAATTGTAGGAGTATCTTCTTGAAAGACAGCTTTAAGACCAGGAAGTGAAGGACAACTCTTGGTCTCGTGTTTTTCTGAACAAATTACACAAGTCTCCACAACTTTGGCATCCAAAGGGCACTCTCTCAAGGCATGTTTCTTTCTACATTTGGGACAAAAGATTGCTAAGGCATCAGATTCAGATTTTTGCTTGTTTTGTAACTTAAGGGTGTCTATTTGTTCACTAAGACTCCCTAAGATATTAGATTTGAATTCATCAAGCATATGTCCTATCTCTGCCCTACTTACTGTCCCAGAAGCAGACTTACTTGCCCTTGCAAGAGCAGGGTCTCTTGGTCCTTTTACAGTTTTAGATTTCCCTCTTGAAAGGTCGATACATAATTCAGCTATTTCAGGTAATGTGAGCTGAGATATATCCCCTTTTCCCATCATGTTAAGGATATCTAACCATTCATCCCTAATTGTCTTCAACAAGAGAGCTTTCAAGGTATCTTGGTCTAAGTTTTCCATTTTTTCCCTCTTGATGTTATAGTTAAACCTCTCCAACAAATCTTCCAAATTTTCATCCTCTTTTTGTAACATTTTAAACACTTCCTCCTTATGGTTGACTGGCATACATCAATCCAAATACCTCTCTAGAAATTCTTGTTTCATGTCTTCCCATGTCCTAATAGAAATGTTGATCAAATTCATAAACCATTTTAATGTTGCTCCTTTCAATGTTGAAGGGAACAATTTAAGTTTTTGGGCATCTTGTAAATAGTCATAGGTTCTACATAGGACTTCAAATTCAAATAGGAAGGTTTTAGGATCTTCAATTTTAAGTCCATAAAAGTTTGGAAGGACAGAGGGTGAAATTTTTTTCATAGTTGCATTGGTTTCTTCATCTACTATAGAAAACCCAAAAGAGCTTCCCATTTCCCTTCTACCTCTTCCTCTGCCTCCTTCTCCTTCTGCACCTCTACCTCTACCTCTTCCCCCTCCAAATAGTGTGTGTTCTCCATTAAAGACTCCTCCTCCCCCTTCTTCTGCCATAGTTGATTCTTCTGTGGAAGTGGAAGAGTTTGTGCCTCTAGCAGGGATCCTTGAATCTTCTTCTAAGACAGGTTCAGTGGATGAAGTGGAAGGTCTTTCTAATGGAATATTTGGTCTTAAGTCCTCTGAGAGTCTAGGATCAGTAAAGGATGGAATGTGGGTTTGAGTTGAAGTTGTGCTGGCTCTTGGTCTTGGTGAAACAAGTGTTGTTCTAGGAATCAAGCTTCTGCTTCTTATGAATCTACCCCTTGAGTCTCTTTCTCTACGCATGTCATTATTTTTGGGAGGTAAGAAACAAAACTACCTAGTTTTCACTTCCCCGACAACGGTGCCAAAATTTGTGCTCAACTTAGTGTTCCTAAATTGATGTCATAAATTGTCAACCAGGGCTAGTAAACTACTGAAGTGAGGTACACTATATGTGCCTAGGTATCTGTTTCTCACTACGTTGTGTTTAGTGTTTTTCTGATGTTTTTGGTTTTATGGTTTTATGTTAAAAAGGAAAATAACCAAGTGTTGGTAAAGAGAAGTGGATGGTTACACTAAAACAGAGCAAAACCTATTCTAAACTGTGTATGGCACTAAAGAACAGAAAATGAAAATCTTGATAATGACTCATAGCAAGGAAATAAATCACAACATGAACTCAATAACTCATAACATGAACTCATCCAATTCATTCATTAGAAATATGTTGGAATAGCTTAAGAAAAGGACAAGTTTAGTGCAAATGAGGTTCTCCTAATTAAACAATCATCTTACAATATTACAAAGAATCTCATCCATGGCTAGAGGTTTATTGGAACACAATTGGGAAAGATTATTTGTAGCACAATAAGATTTCTACTCTGAATTAACTTGTAATGCTAAGATTAATCCATTCTGCAGCTCAACTTGTCACTACTAAGCCTCATTCGAAAGTTAGAGATTTTCTAGAATAGTTTTTGGGAAAAGGCTTATTTGTGAAATTGCAAAAGATTTCAGAACAATAAAGGCCTTAAACTAATGTCACTAATTCCTATCCATATAATGATGCATTAATAGAAAGTCAGAACAAGAGTAGTTTGTAAACAATGAAGGCCGTGAAGTCTAATTTTGACAGTTAATACAACTTAAAAAACAATGGATAACACTTAACTAGAATGCAATTGATCAAACTTGAAACACAGTGACCACAACTAAACTAGATTGCCATTAACCTAACTTGAAATGCAGTGAACTAGAACTGAACTAGAATGCCATTATCAAACTTGAAATGCAGTGACAGAATTAAACTAGAGTGACATCTACCTCCGGAGTATTTCAACTGAACTAAAATGCAACTAATTCTGTGAAATACTACAGCCCTATCTCGTTCAATATGAGTGATATTTTGGAATAGTTTGTAAAAACAAGTCTGGTTGTATCTTTCAATGCAAATGAGCATAAAACATAAAGTTTCAGAAAAAAATGCAATTAACTCCTAAAATACTACAGTTATATCTCATCCAGTGTTAGTGGTATTTTGGAATAGTTTGTAAGGATAAGACTGACTGTGGCATCCACTACAAGTAAGTATAAAAACACAAAGTTCAGAAAATTGATTAAATTAGGAATGAAACAAGGCTAAGTTACTTATCTAAACCATATGAACAAAGCTTCTCAGGTAGCAGGGGCCCTCTACCACCGGATTAGCACGCAAATCTACTCAAGATTGACTCAACTCCTGCAATAAAGTGATGCTTCTTTCATTAAAGGAGAAATTATTCAAAAAAACAGAGTATTACGGTCTTCTGAGATCTAGCAACAAAACAAAATCTAGCTAGATGTCTCTCGGTCTCTCAAGCCATACTTACAACAAAATTACATAACTGTCTTTGAGATAAAATAGGAATAAATGTATTTCCCAACTAAAATCGAACTAGAACTCTAGTGGTGGTCTCGTACTATGATTAAGGACATCTGTACAGTCCTTGTCCTATTAGAAGTCTATCTCCTAGTTTTTTTTTCCCACGTGCATAACCACCTGTATACTCGAGCTCAGACTTCATGGAGAGCAAGAAATCATGGGGGAGTGATGTGGAATATGACCATATGCGGTTTTCCTTGAGGTGACACCTGGAACCTGTGTGAACATGAAGATAGCTGTGGAATAGGCGACTGGCTACAGAATGACTGCGTTCTGTAGCCGAGTCTAGTAAAAAATTACTACAACAACAAAATCATGAAAACATAGCAAGTTAGTCATTATATACATTCTTAAAGTAATCCTAATCAATCCTATTGATCATTCAAGCCTGTAATTGATGAGGGACAAAGGAAATGAAGTGAAATGTGGTGGAAAATAAGGAAATCTTTGGGGC
The DNA here is from genome assembly GCA_034641835.2 of Pinus albicaulis. NCBI lineage: Eukaryota > Viridiplantae > Streptophyta > Pinopsida > Pinales > Pinaceae > Pinus > Pinus albicaulis. Next base: position 182,960,311 of record CM076576.1, on the reverse strand, counting down.
TCAACACTAACTTTACACCAGAAGAATTCATAGCTCTATCAGACATTCATTTTGACCTAGACCTACCAAGCTGTCTACCGAGAACTACGTCATTCAGTGCTCTAGACCAGCCAGACCTTGAGCTTCCTGGTTCACCACCTCAAGGTGGTAAACACATTAGGGACAGAGAGACCCCTCCATCTACACCTCCTGATATTCACTTCATTCAGAACTTGGGGCTCTACCACCCTAAATCTGCTCAAGAAACTTCTGTTGGTCATAGTATTCCTGTCATCCATATACTAGCCACTCAAGCCAACCCTTTACCTCCTCAGAACATCATCATGGCAGCCTGGTATGCACCTATGGCATTACCTCAGCCTCTAGTGCCCTTACCCAATGATTACCAATCAAAGATCCCACACTTCACTACAAAAGAGTCTACCACAGCTCAGCACCATGTAGACAGGATGGAAGATTCTTTTGACTACATGGAGATAGATGATGATACAGTCAAACTAAGAATCTTTTCCCAGAGCTTAGGAGGTGATGTGAAAAAATGGTTTAAAGGCATGCCTCCTAATAACATCCAAGATCTACGTTCCTTATATCAGACCTTCATAAATAAATGGGAAGTTAAGGCCAACCCTCTCCAAATCTTAGCAGAGTACAAGAACCTTAAAAGAAACCTAGGAGAGAGTGTCCATGACTATTCTACCAGGTTCAACCGCGTTTATAACGCTCTTCCTCCACATATGAAACCTCCCCAAGGTATGGCTTTAGTGAAATACCCTGAAGGCTTTGATGCTAACATGGCCTACCAGCTTAGGGAGAGAGATTACAACACGTTAGAAGACATGCAAAAAGGAGCAGTGAGTGTTGAGGCTAACCTGATTGAGAAGAAAGCAAGAATGAGGGCTGAGAAAAGGGTAACGTATAGAGATGACACTGTAGCTTCCACCTCTGACCCCAATTATGACAATTTATCCAAAAACGTGGAAAGGCTATAGCAAATGATGGAAAAAATGGTTTTCATAGTTAACAATCAGAACAGAAACCAAAATCATAACCAGAACCAGAACTTTAGAAGGAACAATACTACTCCTAATAGACAAAGAGAATCAGATAATTAAGTCATACCCCCATTTCAAGAGAACTTCCTTGATGAAGATGAGGGGATAATAGAAGAGTCTGAGGAGAACACAATAAATATGTTTGAGACAGATGACTCAATCCATAATTGTTCCACAGAGGAAGATCAGCCCTCATCCTCATATTGGGATGGTGAAAGATTAGAATCTGAGGATTACAGACTGGGATTTGAAAGTGCCATCATGCAGGTCAGAGAACAGTATGAACTTAGAAGCAAAAAGAGCCCAGACATTTCCAAACCAAAGGCTTATGATTTCACCATCAAGAAAAGGCCTGAGAAAACTTGTAAATCAAATGCTGAAAGTAACAAATCAACAGCTGAAAGTTTTGGGAAGAACAAAGAAAAAGACAACCAAAACACTGATAAACAAAGCCAACCAACTAGCAGCACTAGCACTGCAGCTAGTGTTCCTGATAAAAGAGTTCCTAATCCTATACATAGTGAGACTCAACACACTGTACATGCCACTAAAGTAGTGGCTAACAAAACAAAGTTGAGTGTCACAAAGAGTCAATCTCTCTTCAATTTGGAGAGTGAGATTGCTAAAATTAAGATCTCTGTCCCACTATCTGAGTTGGCCACTCAGGATGTATATAAAGGCCAAATTTTGAAAGCATTAAATCTAGGGGAAAACAGTGATACTGTCAATTTGAGTGATGATCAGCCAGCCCTCCTGTTTGGTCCAAAGATAGAAGGAAATTTTCAGGAAGGGCTAATACCTCCTTTTTATATCAGTCTCAATATCCATGACAAGATCCTTCACAATGCAATGCATGACTCTTGTGCCCCACACAACTTAATGCCTAAATTAGTTATGGAAAATTTATGCCTAGAGATAACTCGCCCTTATAAAGATTTATATTCATTTGACTCGAGTAGGGTAAAGTGTCTTGGCCTAATCAAGGACCTATGTGTGAACTTAACCCAGATTCCAGCCAAATATACGGTTATGGATGTTGTAGTGGCAGATGTGCCACCTAAGTATGGCATGTTGCTATCAAGGTCATGGGGAGCCAAGATGTAAGGTAAAATGCAGATGGATGGGGCATATGCCATAATCCCTGTCTTTAGCCAGCTTAGGAGACTGTATAGAGAGGCACAAATGAAATTTCTGGTCAGCAGCCCTGAAAAGCCTGAAAATTCTCCTCTGTACTCTGTACACACATATCTGAACTCCTTTATCCTTTGCAATGATGAATCCTTAGAAGAGCCAGAGCTAGAAAGCAGAGATATAAACAATAGGGAAGAGCCCATAGATTTCAACATAATGGCCTCTCTAACCTCAGGAGAAAACAAAGACGAAATTTGTGGACAGCGCACTGAAAACAAAAATATGAGTCAACAAGAAACAAAATGTGAACAGCTGGCTAGTCAGCTATCCGAACTCCATTCACATCATGAAGAACGAAACCATCCATAGCCCAAGAAAGAACCCTTATGGGAAATGAATTTCGATGGGTCATGCACCAAGAGAAAACGCAGGGGCGAGAGTGTGGTTGCATAACACGGAGACTGACTATGTTGAGATTCATGCCTTCAACCTGAACTTCAAATATACAAACAATATCGCAGAGTATGAGGCTCTCATCCTAGGCTTGAATCTGTTGAAAAAATTAGGAGCCCGTAGGATAGCTGTTCAAGGAGACTCTGAGTTAATTATCAAACAAGTGAATGGTGAGTACATAGTGAAACACCCTAGGCTGAGAGAATATAGGAATGACGCTATGGATTTATTGAAGACCTTTGTGGAATATGAACTAGTGTTTATTCCTAGGAGTCGGAATGTAATTGCAAATGGATTAGCATGTATAGCTAGTTCGTATCACAAACCTCCCAGTGATCAACAAATCATCATTCAGATGAAGTTCAGACCTGCAGTACCTGATAATGAGAAATATTGGCAGGTTTTTGAAGGAGATAAGCAGATTGAAGATTTCCTGATAGGCAGGAATGAGTGTGAATTTTCCGATTCAGATTCTAAGTCCAATGATAACTGCCTTAGTGAAGAAACCTCAGACGAGGAAGAACCACCCTGTAACATAGAAATAAACACTCTTAACGAACAAATCAGAAATCCAACCGAAGAATGTAAAAACGCAGATAATGAGGAAATAGAGGTGCTACATGCAAAAGATAAGAACATACCCCGAGGTCTGGCACCTTTAGAATATCTTTTCGATTTCGATGATGTAGTGAAAAAGACCACTATTGAGCACTTAGACTCTAACGTTGAGGAATGCAACATAGGCACTGAAGACAAGCCTAAAATGATTAAGTTGGCTAAGTCCTTACCCAAAAACATGAAAAAGAAATATATCGACCTGTTCAAGGAATTCATTGATGTGTTTGCTTGGAGCTACGAGGACTTGAAGGCCTATGACACAAACATCATACAGCACAAAATACCTTTGAAAGAGAACCAGAAACCCTTCAGACAGAAACTTCGCAGGATAAACCCAAAACAATTGCCTGCAGTAGAAAGGGAAATAAAGAAGATGTACGAACCAGGAATAATAATTCATGTGAGGTTCTCTGATTGGGTCTCAAACCTTGTGGCTGTGAGAAAGAGAACAAGTGAGATCAGGCTGTGCATAGATTTCAGGAACCTTAACAGAGCCTCACTTAAGGACAATTACCCCTTACCAAAGATGGAATATATCCTGCAGAGGGTAGTTGGCTCAAGGCAGATCTCCCTGTTAGATGGTTTTTCAGGTTACAACCAAGTTCTAGTACTCCCAGAAGATCAACTCAAAACATCTTTTACCACTCCTTGGGGCACTTTTATGTATGTAAAAATGCCTTTTGGACTGATGAAAATTGGTGCAACCTTCCAACGAGCGATGGACATCGCTTTTTCAGATGAAATTGGGCACTTCATTGTCATCTATCTGGATGACATAAAAGTCTATTCCAAGACTGATGAAGAACACCTGAAACATCTGAGAAGAGTGTTTGAAAAATGTAGAAGGTTCAGTCTGTCATTGAATCCTAAAAAGAATTTATTTGGGCTACAAGAAGGTAAGCTTCTCGGCCACATTATATATGAGAAGGGAATTAGGATAGACACTCAAAGAGTTGAGGGAATACTACAAATCACACACCCGAGAAACATTAAAGAATTACATTCCTTGATTGGGAAAATTAACTTCTTAAGGAGGGTTATTCCCAACTTAGTTGTGCACCTCAGGAATATGACTAATATGCTGAAAAAGGGTGTAGGGGTTAAATGGACTATTGAGGCTAAAAAATCTTTCGAATTGGTTAAAATTGCACTCACTTAGGCTCCTATCCTAGTCAGCCCTGATTTATCAAAATATTTCTTTATCTTTCATTTTCCTCCAAGAATACAGTGGCTGCAGTTCTGCTGCAGAAAAATCCAGAGGGAATGGAACAGCCCATTGCTTTCTTCAGCAAAGCTCTGAGGGATGCACCCTTGAAATATATAACATAATGGAAAAATAGGCCTATGCCCCGGTAAAGGCCTTGAAAGACTTCAGGGTGTACATACTGCATTCTCACACCACAGCCTATGTGCCAAGCATAGTGATTAAAGACATTTTGTCCCAAGACCCAGATGGGAAGAGGGGAAAATGGATTGTCGTGATTTTAGAATATGACCTGGAAATAAAACCCACAAAGCTGATCAAAGGCTAGGGCTTAGCTCAACTAATGGCTGAATAAAATTTACAAGCCCTTGACATAAACATGATAGATTCCTTGGATGAGCAGGAAGGATTGCCTGATCCCACTATTGAGAAGCAATTTCAAAACTCTCCTTAGTATTCTAACATCCTGTACGTGCTCACAAACCTCAATGCCCCTCCTGAACTGTCAAAAACTAAGGCCAGATTCCTAAAGCTAAAGGCCAAAAACTACTGCGTACTGAATGAATGTTTATACTAGAAAAATACAAATGGCCTATTGCTTAAGTGTTTTCCTGAAACTGAAGCAGAGAGGATTAAACAGGAGTTCCATGCAGGAGAGTGTGGAGGCCACCTGAACTGGAAAGCCACTGCTAACAAAATACTCAAAGCTGGCTATTATTGGCCTACACTTTTTAATGACATCCATAAGATGATAATTTCCTGCCATAAATGTCAGATTTTTGAAGGCAAAAGAAAGCTCCTCCCTCTACCTTTACAACCCATCACTGTTGAAGGTCCCTTTATGCAATGGGGCCTAGATTTCATAGGAGAAATACACCCTGCTTCTTCTGCACAACACAAGTGGATACTTACAGCCACAGACTACTTCACTAAGTGGATAGAGGCCATACCTTCTAGGAATGCCACAGATTTTGTTATCATTAAGTCCTAGAAGACCACATCCTCTCTAGGTTTCGCTGCCCAAGAAAAATAATCACTGATAACGCTGCTGCTTTTGGATCCAAGAAAATGGTTGATTTTTGTCACAGGTATAAAATAGCACTCGGTCATTCAAATGCTTATTACCCACAAGGTAATTGGTTAGCTGAATCATCGAACAAGAGCTTGGTGACCATCATCAAAAAGCTGCTTGAAAAGAACAAGAAGTCCTAGCATAACAAGTTAGTGCATGCTGACAAGCTTACAACAAAGAAATCCATTGGCATGTCACCATATCAGCTTGTCCATGGAACAGAGGCAGTGTTTCCTACCAGCCTTGGGGTACCAGTAATTAAACTTGTCCAAGAGATTCAGACAGAAGAAGACAACATGGTAAGGAGGATAAACCAAACAATTCATCTCCAGCAAACAAGGGAAGAGGTCTATAACAGAGCTCTAAAAGTTCAGGAAAATATTAAGAAGCTATTTGACAAGAGAACCAAGGCCTTGGATTTCAAAATAGGAGACAAAGTTCTGAAGTGGGACTCCGGGAGAGAATACAAAGGAAAACACGGCAAGTTTGACAGTTTGTGGCAAGGTCCATACATCATCCAGGCCACTGTTGGGCCAAATGCCTTTTTTCTGCAGGAGCTAGATGGCACAGAACTGGTTGGGGGTCCTGTTAATGGCAGGATGCTCAAACATTACTACTGTTGATTTCCAATTTCCAGTCTCCATTTCCATTGTAAATACCATAGCTGTGTTTTGTTTCAAAGGAAAGAGAAAATGTTTTCAAAAAAAAGAGAGAAAGAGAGGTTCAGACATGCTCAAAACATGAACCTCCAAAGTGAAAAGATTGGCTCTAACATGATCAAAACCTGAGCCAAAGGAATTAAAGACAACAGGTCCTAACATGCCCAAAATCTGGACCAGCAAAGAAGAAAGAGGAATCAGCTCTAACAAGCCCAAGACCAGAGGTGAAACGAAGAAGGGAAAGTGACTCTAACAAGCTCAAAACTTGAGTCACAAAGCAAAGAAGGATGCTTCAAATTTTCAGTTTTCAAGCCTTGAAGATTTTGTTTTTAGTTTTCTGCAATTTTCTGTCCATGTGCAACTGTCTTTATTCCTTGGATCCACAGAAAACTAGACTGTCTAATCCTAGTTTGACTGTTTTTAAATTTTTGTTGTAGAATGTAGAGAAGAAATCTGCTGGACAGTTTAATCCCAGCAGATATTAGACTAGGTAGAGAAACATATGAGGCCAAAAATTTAATCTGGTCTCATGGAGCAATAAGGGTAGAAATATAATAGGTTTATTTTCCTGTTTGTGAAAATTCGATGATGTAGAGGGTCTGCTAGTCCAAATGCACCTTGAAGAAAAAATGATAGGACTATAGTCTGGGTAGGTAGTTTTTTGGGAGAATTTTACTGCTGATATGATGTCCTCATGATTTGTGGCAGCTGGTCCAAGAAAGAACATGGATGTGTCAAGCAGCAGGCATCTGGCCTACACAAAATATCATTTTCTGAATTCTTGACTCCTTCAAGAAGAAGCCATCCCCATGTGGAGCCACTGTTAGCCACCTATGAAATTTTTGTCAAGCAAACAAGTGGCTAAATTGTTTTATGAGTCTTCAAGAGATACATTTCCCATGAAAATCTCTCATCCTTGAAGCCTCTGTGTGTCAATTTCCTTTAAGAAAACTCTCAATACCGTTTCATAAGTCAATAAGCCCCTCTGTTGTGAAGAAGAATACCCAAAGGCCTTTCTCCTTATTTCATCCTCTCATAGCCTCTGTTTTCCTCTCCTTTTCCCTCTCTTAATTCCTCTAAATCATCCCAAATCCCTCCTAAGCCTCACAAACACCCTTTGTTTGGCCAATTAACCCCTCCTTCCCTCTACCGTTACCCCTTATCGGCCTCAAATTGCACTAAAAACAAGCCAAAACCCCATATTCTTCATATGCAGGCTTAGCCCCTTTCCGGCCAGCCCCTGTAAACCATTTCTCCACATGACCCGGGCGTTGAAACCAGGTGCTAGCCCATAGTGCGCTTATCGTATCATGGTCGGGTGCAATACCCGTCGTCGATCTATACAGATCCGACGGCCTTCGCAAATCTCATCGCACCCGTGGCCCACCCCGCTCACCACTCCGATCGCATATCCACCGTCCATATGATCCGAAAATCAACATCTCGCAAATAATCTACCCCGGTGGTCCCCGCGGTCGCGTCCCGTCCAAACCGGTGGTTTTCATCACACCGCTTTTGGAAGGTGAGCTGTATTTTTCATTCGGCAGCGATGCCATTCACAAGCCGACACATGGCTTTGAGCACTATTGAAAAATTTCCCTCATCACGCATTAAATTTCGACTGCGGGCCCGGTGCAATATGCGCATGCACCATCCAATATGAGGCTAGCCATCCAATGTTGATCGCGCCCCTAAGTTGCTTGGGGGATAAACCAAGGCAAACAAGACCCCTGGCCCACCACCCATCGCCCTCCGATGTGATCACAACCGTCAATCTCCTCCTGAGATCTGACGGTCCAGAATGATCACCCCCACCACTGACCGGGTCCCATTGCCAGAGCTCCACATTACCTGCCTTCACGGCATTTTTCCCATTTATTTTTTATTTCTCCCGATTTCCAAAACCCTTCCATCGTTCATTTTCCGCCGTAAATCGTCGCCCCCATGCATGATTGAACGGTCCCCATGCATTTCTCCACTAAGCCTCCATCTGTCCGGTCTTCATCCATTTTTTAATTATCCGGTCTGTTTTCACCGTCCCACTGCATTTTTCACCATTCCTCCACAGTTCCGTCACCATTCCGCAAGCCATCAAAGCGTTCATCCCCCTCCAGCATGGATTTCTTAACAATTTGGTGTGTTTTGCAGGGTATGGGCAGTGAACGACCGCCATGTTTCACAGTCCCTGTTATAGTGGCACGGAACACAAGGAAGACCATTTTCAGGGATTGAAATTATGAAGAAGAGCCTGGGGAAGTGTTATGACATGATTCTCATTAAAAGAACAGAGTTAAACTCTGTAAAACCTCTCCAGCGCCATTAAAGCTCAAATTTCACAGACAGGGAAAGTCATGAAGCGGCAAAGAGCATCAGCAAAATATCAGGGGATTCAATGCTCAGTATTGAGGATTTTAAGACCTAATCCATTATTTAGAAGGAAAATGTACCAGATTGAAGACCTCGTCAAATCACACAGAGGGCCTAACGAGGCCTGGCGTACAAAGAACAACATTGACAACGTTTCACAACAACAGAAGTTTCTTCCATGAAAGGACACAGTACCCATGTTGTCCTTGTTCTACATTGAGTCCATGAGAAGATTTCCTCCCTGAAAATAGTCCTAATGATACCAGAGCACTTGTTACATGGTATGGCAGACCCCAGAACCACTGTTCTTCCTTTGTTTAATTCACCAAAGTACCACAAGTACTGCAGCCGAGAGTACATCACGAACATACCTGGAGTAAGTTGCAGCCTGTCGAAGACCATTCTTTCACCCAAAGAGTACAGAAATTCGATGCATAGACATTAAAACAGAATGGGTTTGGACCCACTGCTCCTACTCTATTTAATGTTTCATTTAGTGTTTCATCTACCTCCTCCACCCCTCTTTCTGATATAAAACTCATGAGAAAACATTGTAAAAGGTTGTTGATCAGATATCTTTGAATTGTAAGTTGTTTCTCTTGAGACATAGTTCTTTGTGTAAAGTTGTAAGATAGGCTGAGGAAGATGTTTTCAGATTAAATATCAAGTTTTTGGTAATGTTGTACATGACTGGTGTTGTTCTTTAATATGACAAGCACATTTCTTTAGATCTTGATTTAAAGCAGCGGTGATGTTTTTCTATCTTTGTCCTTGTTTTACTTTGTAGTTCATTACATTTCATTTCTTCTAGCATGCATCAGAAATTTGGCATAGGTTTTACCCTTGTTAGGTACCCTATGTTTCTACTCTCCCTGCCTTCGATGTTTTATGTTGTATGTGTTATCTGAGAATTGATTTCAAGCTAATTTAACCAGTGTAGTGGTCAGATATATACTGCTAGCTAATGTATGAATTAATGAATCTATTCTTAGATGTTCTTGTTAGGCTTTAATTGAATGAATTTGGGATACTGGGGGTTAGAACTCTGTCTCTATCTCACTAGGGTCCTTTTCAATTAATTGAACCTTTCTAAGTTCCCTTAAGCTGGATATCAAAGTATTAAGAGTTCAAAGTCTCTCTCTGATCTCAGGTTTTCACCTTTGTGTTTAAATCTTTAATGTTTTCCTTGTCTGAAGAGTTAACCTTTCAGGTTTATGATCATAGGTTGTCCAATGGCATGTCCTGTCCCTGGATTTGATTTCTGAAAGGTCACCTTGGAGGTTTCCTTGCCTTTCACCCTCTTTCTTTCCATTTCATGTCACACTATCATCTTTAAGATCCAATGCTTTAGATGACTAGCCCAACTGAAAGCCTGCATATTGAATAGCAAGTAAACCCTTTCCTGACTCCATTGCCCAATGGTCTTGAGTTTTCTTTAAAATCATCTCTCCTTTGCCTAAAACCCTGTTTGCACATCCTTGCCTCACATTGAACCCTTCTTTTCCGATTCCCAACAACCAAAAAAACAATCAATCAAACAAAATCGAGCCTTATAACTAGACTAATATCTTAACACAGAGCCTCAAAGGCATAAAACCTTTGCATATATAGAGAGATCCCTCTCTAGGCCCAGGAGGGCTAGATCCTAGGGTCTGAAAGTGGTTATGATGTTGTCTCATCTTTTGGTCTTGCCAATCTGGCCAAAACGTGGGAACCCCAAAAATTTCCAATCAACAACATATCATCCACATATAATACCAAATAAATAACACGGTCACCAATAAATTTAAAATAAACACACTGATCGTCCTTGCTTCTGGTGAAGCCAAGTCCCCGTATATAGGTATCAAATTTCTAATACCACATCCTTGGTGACTGTTTTAACCCATACAGAGACTTCTTCAACCTGCATACCAGTTCTTTCTTACCCTTCACCATGAAGCATTCAGGTTGCTTCATGTAGATCTTCTCTTCTAGATCCCCGTGAAGAAATGATGTCTTCACATCCATCTGTTCTATCTCAAAATCAAATGTAGCAGCAACAGATAAAAGTAATCTAATAGAAGTAACTTTGGAAACAAGAGAAAAAACATCACCAAAATCAATTCCCGACACCTGGGAATAAAATTTTGCTACCAACCGAGTTTTTCATTTCTACACCTTGCCTTCTACATTCATCTTCTTCTTAAACACCCATTTTCTCCGGATCGGCTTCCTTCCAGCCGACAACTCCACCAGATCCCATGCATTGTTTTGTGCAGGGATGCCATTTCATCAATCATGGCCTCCTTCCAGAGTTTTCCATCCTCTGAATCTACTGCCGCCCTGACAGTTCTGGGATCATCATCAGTTATAGTTAAGGCAAAACCTGAACAGAAAGCAGATGGACTATACCTTTCTGGTTGCCTTTTTTCCCGAACTGGTCTTCTAATAGCTGGAGTTTGTGGCTCTTCATCTTCTGAGTCCTCTTTTGTTGTAGAGTCTAATTCATCCTCCTTTAGCTCAAACTCTATCTTCTCAGGTTCCTTTGGTAGGATTTCATGTTTAACAACATTTATCACTTCTCTAAACACCACATCTTGGCTGTACACAACCTTCCTTGTTTCTGGGTTCCAAAGCTTGTAACCCTTTAAACCATCCTTATACCCAATAAAGATGCACCTTTCAGATTTATTATCCAACTTGTTCCTTTTCTCCTTTGGAACATGTACATATGCATCACATCCAAATACCCTTAGATGTGAAAGAGAGGGTTTCTTACCAGTCCATACCTCATGTGGAGTCTTATCCTCCAATACTGATGAAGGTGATCTGTTAACCAGATAGCATGCAGTCTCCACTGCCTCTGCCCAGAATTCTTGTCCTAACCCGGTACCACTGAGCATGCTTCTTGCCTTTTCCATCAATGTTTTGTTCATTCTTTCTGCAACTCCATTTTGCTGAGGTGTGTATGGAGTAGTCTTCTGTCGTGCTATACCACACTTCTTACAGAACTCTTCAAATTCCTTCTTGCAGAACTCCCCACCATTATCTGTCCTCAACGCTATCTTCTTCTATGTCCGGTTTTCCACCTCGCAGCCTTAAATTCTTTAAATCGTTTAAAGACTTTAGATTTCTTCCTCAAGAAATATATCCATGTATTCCTTGAGAAGTCATCTATGAATGAAACATAGTACACGTACTTTCCTGATGGAACCGACACAGTCCAAACACAGTCCAACACATCATCGTGCACAAGTTCTAATAGTCTGCTCGCCCCCTCTTAGCACCGAAGTGAAAACTCACCCGCTCTGCTCCCCATATGCACAATGTTCACAAGAAATAGAAATCTAGAGAGAAATTATACATACCTTCTACCATACCATTTCTATGTAGTATCCGAAGGCCCTTCTCTCCAATATGTCCAAGCCTTTGATGCCATAGCATGGTCTTTTCTCCAGAGATAGCTAGGCTTTCCGCTCCACTTTTAGGAACCACAGAACTGTTACACCCATCAATAACAGTGCTACCTTGTAGCTTGTACAGAGTTCCAGTCTGAACTCCCCACATTAATACCAGTGCTCCCTGAACCATCTTGCAGGCATCTTTCTCGAACACTGTTTTTACACCCGCATCATCCATCTTTCTTACAGAAATCAGATTTCTGACCAATGTAGGAATATGCAGAATGCTAGGAAGTGTTCTAATCCTTCCACCTTGCAGCTTCAGCTTGAACTTTCCACGTCTGACGATTCTCGCCTTCCTATCATCGCCTAGGAAGACATCACCGCCATCATATTTCTCATACTTGCAGAACCACTCCCTATGGGGAGTGAAGTGAAAGGATGCACTTGATTCAATCAACCATGACTCATGATCTACATGTGCATTTGAAGAAGAAGCCAATACACATCCCACCTCTGTCCAAGGTGGTTTTTGACTCTGTATAAGGAGCATCGTCAGATCCCTTTCCTTTCTCAGGAATATTAGATTTGCAATCCTTTTTGTATTGCCCTTCCTTTCCACATTTCCAGCATACCTTTACAAAATTTCCAAGAGATTTATATCTCCCTCTAGATTTAGATCTCCCACTCGAAACCTTATTCTTGTTTATGTTTTGGGACCTTCCTTGTAGAGATAAGGCATCTCCATTTTTAACCTCCATATCTCTCTGTCTCATTTCCTCTCACAGCAAGGATCAGACGATGTCATCAAAATTCAAGGTAGTTGTATTGCTACCTATCGCAATAACCAAATTGTCCCACAAATCTAGTAGAGAACACAACAAACTGATGCACTTATCTTCATCTGAGATTTTAATATCAATAGATGACAACTGACTGACCACAGTATTGAAGGCATTCAGATGCTCTGTCACTGAGTCTCCATCCTTCATCCTCAGGTTATACATCTTTTTTCGCAGGAAAAACTTATTCACCAGAGACTTAGATTGGTACAAATTCCCTAGCTTTTCCCACAAGGTCTTCGCCATAGCTTCCCCAGATACATTCAACAATACTGAATCTGAGACACACAACCGTATTGTGCTTTTAGCCTTCTGATCCAGTTTCTTCCATTCTTCATCTAACATTCCTGTTGGCTTATTACCTGGATCTACCGCGATCCACTGATCTTTATCCACCAGCAGATCCTCCATCTTGAACTTCCACAACTCAAAACTCTGACCATTAAATTTCTCGATCTCTATCTTTCCGCCGCTCACCATCTTCTCTCACCGCAAGAATCGATCCCGCATATCTCCCACTGAATAGGGTCTACCTCAGGCCCGAGCAAAAACCCCTCAGTAGAATAGGCATCCCCTTGAAGCCGAAACAACTCTGATACCAAATGTAGGTTTTAACCCTGAACAGAAATTATCTACACACGAATCTTATAACAGAAAATAAACAATAGTGAGAGCATAAAACATAAAACAGATAAACACAAAGATTTTCCCCCGGATCCCAAATCGGGACGACTAGCTTGATTTTTCATTTTATATTCCTTTTAGTGTTACAACACATATATATACATGCCAAAGCATACATAAACCCCAATCCATTAACCCTGGATTAGAACATAACCGTAGTTCCCTTGACCAGATCTACAAAATACCAGGGGCCGAAAACCATCGTACCCCAAAACCATGTGCAAAACCATGCACAAAACCATGGACGCGGACTACCCACTGGAAATTAAGGACCAAAAATTTTCGCCGGGGCGCTGCCCCGGACCCCGACAGGGGGGGCTAACGCCCCCCCGCGCGTGCTTAGTCGTGGAAAGAATATAACACATACCCAACACTCTTCACCTTCCAACTTTGTTGTTATATTACTATCTCTATCCTTCTCTCCATCTCTCCTTCTTTGTATCTTAACCTCACCCACAAACATGCACATTCTCTCTCTATCTCTCCCTTGTCACTCCCTCTCTCTCTTTCCACTCTCCCTCTCTCGCCCCTATTTATTTCTCTCTATCCTTCCCTCTCCTCCCCTCCAAATCCATCTCTCTATCCCTATGTCTCCGCTCCTATATCCCTCCCTCTCCCCTCCTCTCTCTCAAGTCCCTCTCTTTTCTTTCATCTATCCCTTTCTCTCCAACCTCCCTCTCTCTTCCCCCATCTCTCTCTCTCTCTGTCTCTCTCTCCCCCCGCCCTATAATCCCCTCTCTTCCACTATCACTATATTCCTCTCTCTAAAGTCCTCTCTCTCATCTCCTACCTCCCTCTATCTCCCCCCCCCTCTCTCTCTCTTTTCCCTATAATCCTCTCCCTTCCACCATCACTCTATATTTCTCTTCAAATATGTTACTATATCCCTCCCTTTCTACTTCTCCCTCCCCCTCCAACTCCATCTCTCTATTCCTCCCTTGCTACTTCTCTCTCCCCCTCCAACTCCATATCTCTATCCCTCCCTCTCTCCTGCTCCTCTCATCTTTCCTATCTCCCCCTTCCTCTCCTACCTCCCTCTCTCTACCCTCCAATCCTCTCTCCTTATCCCTCTCTCCCTTTCTCTCCCACCTCCATATTTATGTCTCCCTCTCCCTTTCTTACCCTTGTCTACCTCTCTCACTCCTCTCCCTCACTGTCTCTCTTGATTCCTACTCTCCGCTCTCCATAAGTTTATCTCCATCTCTCCTTGTCACTCCCCCTATTTATCCACCTCTATGATATGTGTATTTCTTTGTTATTCATTCCCATATATATATATATATATATATATATATATATATTATAATATAACAAATTTAATATTTTATTAATCCAAAGTTATTAATATTATAATATATTAATATGAAAATTAGATTTAACAATAATATTAATATTAATATTTTAATCTTAATATTAGAGTTAATAGTGTTTTTTTGCATGGTATTAATAATAATTTGGTCCATGGTATTTGGCCCATATGCTTGGTATATAATTAGATGTTTATTTCTAATCCTATTTGATATATTTTTATTTAAGGCGTGAACATTTCCACAGTCAGATACATAATGTAGATTAGAACTTCTCGAATTCTGGAAGTTATAATCTACATTATATTTTTATTTATTTACCTTAACTCTTTATACCTATTTTATATTTATTTATTTACCATACCTCTAGGTTATTTATATTTTTATTTATTCACCATACTTGTGGAGTAAGTATAAAAAAGGGTTTTATTTATTTACCATACCTCTTGTTAAATTTTTTTTTTTTTTTATTTACCATGTCACTTTTTTTAGTGTTCTTAAACCTCTTCATATTTTAAATCTATATTGTTTAAATTTATTTTTAATGAATTTTTAGTTTTTTATTTATATGGTTATGTGAGTTATTGTTTAAGTGTACATTATTTAGATTTTTATTTTTTATTTTTCACACCTACTCGGTTGTAGAATGTGGCTATGAGCACAATGAAACCTATTTAAATAAAATTCATTGTAAAATTTTTGAGGTTACTCTTGACTTGGTCATAGAATATTTAAGATAAACTTAAATGAATCATATAGTGAATTTAGCAATGATGATTCACAAGCCCATGGTATTCTATACCCCATGGTATTTAATATCATAAAAATTATTTATAAAAAAATATTGTAAAATTCCCCTGGTTAATCTTAACTTGTTTAAATAAAATTTATTGTAAAATGGGCCGTATTAATCTTCACTTAGTTATAGAAAAGTTAATATAAACTTAAGTTAATCATATGATGAATGTACCAATGATGATTTTCCATCCCATGGTATTTAATATGATAAAACCTATTTAAATAAAATTCATTGTAAAATGTTGGAGTTAATCTTGACTTGGTAATAAAGTCGTTAAGATAAACATAAATTAATTATATCATGAATTTATTAGTGATTATTTACCAAACCATGGTATTTTATAACCCACAATATTTAATAAGATGAAACCTATTTAAATAAATTTCATTGTAAAATGCCTCAACCCATGGTATTTTATAATATGAAACCTATTTAAATAAATTTCATTGTAAAGTGCCTCAAAATTTAAAATTTATTTTTCTATGATTATGATGTTGCAAAACCATGGTATTACCCATGGAATGCATATGGATTATAGCTTATTTAAAGGGGGAATTAAACCAGCCTAGATCCATCTTAACTCTCCATCTACCATCCTTCATGGATACTACCATCTCCAAACAACTCCAACCTTCATTGGAAGAGAGATGGATGTTTATTCCCTTGAAAATACACTAATTTGTAAATTCTCTATCCTTCTTCCATAGTAACCTCGTGTAAAAATACATAAGATTAGAAACTTTTATAGAATTTACCAACATATAACATTTGAATCACCTATTCCATAACCCTTATTTACCATTAGATAAATCTTCTTCTTCATTAAATAGAGTAACTTTAATAATGGAATAACAATTTACATAATATAATATCCACTCTTGTAGCATATTATCATAAACTTTATTATTAAATCTTGGATCATTTTCATGGTTAGTTAATCATATACTTGATAATTTAAATGTCACTTCATGCAAAGAATCAACATCATTAGTATGACACAATCAAAAAACACATAATTGGATATTGATATACCTTGGAAACCACTTAGAGAAAAACAAATAAACATTTAATTTTATTAAATGTTTCATGAGGGTGCTAACCTCTCTCTCAATGGCTATAAGGGAGTTTGTCCCTTGACAATTTTCATAAAATATTACAAAGAAATATCATTGTAAATACAAGATAACTAGCTAGAAACTGTTACATTAATAATGATATAATTCACCCATATATTCGAACCATTATGTCTTTGTGGTTTGGTTGTTTCCATCACTAGAATATCCTCCAGTTGATGTTCCTTCAATTTTAATAGACCAATGGTTCTTTGACTTGCATGATGTTAAAAATAATCAATCCTTGGCATATGTCACAATATTTTCTCGCAACTTCTACTGTCAGCAATATTTGATATCATGATTAGATAAAATATTAATAAAACAACTAATATTTTTTGTTAGTTATGCTTCAAACATCTATTCATGTGCATACATAAAACCTAAGCAAAATATCGAGACATGCATTTTTTAACTACATTGCATATGCATTAATTAAAAGCACATAACTATCCATATTCTTTTAAAGGATACTAGTACATTAGTTATGATCTTTGTGCATGTAAAGATATAAACTTTATTAAAAAGAAATAGCCCCTCAGTTGTTTTCTTTGTGCATGAAACATTGTATTCTTTACCTAAAATAACTAACATAATAGATATTATCCTTATATATGCAAATGCATGTTATTTTTCAACAGAAGGTTAACACAATAGCTATTATTCATGCATGGAACTACATGCCCTTTTTCAAAAGAAAGTTAACAAGAAAAAAATTACATGTTTTTTCCAAAATAAGGCTAACATGATAGTTATCATTATTACATACAATACAGATTATCATTAACTCCAGTTAATCATGCTTGACCCAGAGGCGATCTAGGATGGGTGACCTCCCGAGAAGCCCTGGTTAACGGGTGTAAGTCCCAAAAGTTATGATTGGCGCTATGTGATTCATTTCACTAGTTTCAATCCCACTTCTTCACCCATGTGAACATCACCCGATGTAATGAGTGGTAAGTGGAATATTCAAAAATAATGATAAATTAGTCAGTTACGACTACCTCTCATGGAAATTTTCATAGATGAATGACTTTCTTAACGTAGTTTATCCCAAAAAATGATATCTAATATAATGCACTACTAAAACTCCTCAATACTTCAATACAAAGTGTAAAGGGAGCTCTACTTGAATGGTTCATGAGGTACAATACTTGCTAAGGTTTTGCAAATGGGGTAGCAATCTAAGTGGGCTTGATTGTGAGGAAAACACCACAGTTAAGCGTGCTCGAGCTAGAGGCGATTTGGGATGGGTGACCTCCTGGGAAGTCTTGGTTACTGGGTGTAAGTCCCGGAAGTGATGATTGACACTATGTGATTCATTTCACTAGTTTCAATCGCACTTCTTCATCCCTATGAGCATCACCCGATGCAATGAGTGGTAATTGGATTGTTCAAAAATCATGAGAAATTAGTCAGTTACGACTACCTCTCATGGAAATGATCATATATGAATGACTTACTTAATGTAGATGAATCCAAAAAAATGATATCTAATATAATGCACTACGAAAACCTCTCAATACTTTAAATCAAAGAGTAAAGGGAGCTCTACTTGAATGGTTCATGAGGAACAATAATTTCTAATGTTCTTTAAATGGGGTAGCAAGCTAAATGGGCTTGATTGTGGATAAAAGTCCACATTTAAGTGTTCTTGAGCTAGAGGAAATCTGGGATGGGTGACCAGGAAGTCCTGGTGACCGAGTGCAAGTCCCAAAAGTGATGATTGACGTTATGTGATTCATTTCACTAGTTTCAATCCCGCTTCTTCATCCCTCAGAGCATCACTAGATGCAATGAATGCTAAGTGGACTATTCAAAACTCATGAGAAATTAGTCAGTTACGACTACCGCTCATGGATATGGTCATAGATGAATGAATTACTTAACGAAATTGAATCCCAAAAATTGATATCTAATGTAATATACTACGAAAACCCCTCAATACTTTAATACAAAGAGTAAAGGGAGCTCTACTTGAATGGTTCATGAGGTGAAAAATTCTTGCTAAGGTTTTGAAAATGGGGTAGCAAGCTAAGTGGGCTTGATTGTGGGGAAAATTACATAGTTAATCACGATTGAGCTAGAGACGATCTGGGATGGGTGACCTCCCGGGAAGTCCTAGTTACCAGGTGCAAGTATTATAAGTGATGATTGATGCTATGTGATTCATTTCACTAGTTTCAATCCCACTTCTTCACCCCTGTGAGCATCACCCAATGCAATGAGTGCTAAGTGGAATATTCAAAAATTATGAGAAATTAGTCAGTTACGACTACCTCTCATGGAAATGGTCATAGATGAATGACTTACTTAATGCAATTGAATCCAAAAAAATGATATCTATTACAAATTATTTTCAAAGGAATGCTAACATAATAACTATTATTTCATACATGTAACTACATGTTTCTTTTTCAATAAATCCAACACAACAATTAATCTTTTCCTTTCATGAAAATATATATTTCTTTTTCTAAGAAATTTAGCTCAGTAATTATTCATTTTCTTGTATGCAATTATATATTTATTTTCCAAGGAATCTAATACACTAGTTATTCTTTTTCTTGCAGGAAATTATATAATCCTTTCCAAAAATATAGTTAATTCACTAGGTATATACATGCAAATACATAATTTTTTCAAAATAAATATAACAATAAATATTATTCTTGCGTACGCAAATTCTTACTCTTTTCCAAAATAAATCTAGCATAACATATATTAATCTTGTGCATGCATATTGTTGGGTTACGAAATGGGTATGTATTTGCTAGTAATTTCATCCTCGTTATCCTTAATTCTTATCTTTTTCATGTCTTAATGTGCTAATCTATTAAGGAATTATGGTAAGAAATGAGGAATGATTGCAGTTGTGATTAACTAACGTTTACCCTTCTTCATGCAGAAAAATGGACAAGGAACGATTGTTGTTCCCTACTGTTGGCACAACCAAATCCGAAAAGCGAAGAAAGGAATGAGTCGGTTGCGGACAAGGCTAAGAACGAATCAGAGGGATTAGCGTGGAATAGAGGAGATGTATTAAAGATAGAAATTGGTTGTGAATCCCTCAAGATCGGTAGATCCTAAGGGATCACATTTACTATTTTCTTTTTACCCTTTCTGATTATAAAAGACAACAATTATAGGAAGAAGGGGATGCCTGTTGTTTTTCCAAATTGTAAGCTTAATTGCAGACTGTATAGTTGAATAATGATATTACATTGTAATGCTACTCAAGTTCGATGATTAATTGAAGTTTTTTTTTTCATTCACATCATCTGAAGTAATCTAGCAGTGCCAGCTGGTGGCTAAGGGCCCAGCTTCTGTTGGAATTCACAGCTTCATCTGTGTCATACATTTCCGATTATCGCAAGTGTGATGGTTTGATAGTATTATTGCTTTCTGTGATTTTATTTCCTTTGTTGTTCATTATTTTCTTGTGCTAACCGAATAGTTCTGTTTTGTATAATTTACAGTATTGTTATCTATTCGGTTTACTTCTGCTTTCGGATTGAGTTTCTTAGATAATTATTGTGCTCAATGTGATCAACTATAATAAGTATTAACTACTGTTGTTAGGCTCTCAGATTGATATTATTGTTGTTTTACTGAAGAATGCATTTGATCTAGATTCAATCAGTTTCGAAGAGAAGAGTTATCACTACTGTTCTCTTCATTGATATTGTTGTTACTTGAAATGCTATAGGATTTGATTTCATTAGAGGATTGAGTTTTAGTTTAATTATAATTAGAATTTACTTGTTGCATCTGTTTACTCTCATATTGAAAGATCTATACTGCAATCTATGAAACATTACTCTCTGATTTAAATAGCAGCCACACACTGTGTACACTCTTGAAATAGAAGGACTTGCCCGAATTGATAATTAATGTGAGGATAATTAGGAGTTTAAAAAACACCTTTTATCACCCAACACATATGCCTATTCTTTCCAAAACAATATAACATAACAAATATTAATTTTGTGCATGCATATTAATATCCTTTCCAAAATAAATATAGCATAATAGATATTAATCCTGTGTATGCACCTACATATTCTTTCCAAAATAAATCTAGCATAATAGATAATAATCTTGTGTGACAATCTTTTCAAGAATTCGTGCACACATAACTTATCATTTTAATGACTGGAGTTCATTGACGATGTTGATTAATTTTTTATTTAAAGGGATTATTCTCTTAGTGTGGTTCCTTGTGCAATGACTCCTCATCGCAGTGGAATTGTTGCAAGTACGTGGATCCAAAATCTAGCTAGCATGAAGTTTTACAAGTGGGCACACAATAGGAATTGGGAACTTCTTTCCCTTCTCAAACGCCATGTCTCCAATACAGCAAAAGAGCATGAAGGAGTCCTTTGTGTAGATATTGTACAAAATATGTCCCACCAATACCACTAACAACATGATTGTCCTCGACACTTGAGGCCCAAACATATTAGACCCAAAATGTTTCATAGATGTGGTGGAGGGGCAGGTTGTCTCCACTTCTGATCACTCTCTCTTGCCCAACTCCTAGACCAAGAAAAACATGTGAATCCAATGTTCTTGAGAACTTTAGGAGGCTTGTCATAAATATGGAGTAATGTATGTTCTCAGAAGCAAGCTTTAGGGAGATATTTGCATTCTTCGATATGTTTCTAATGTACCCACTTCATATGCAAGGATACTCACAAATTAGGTCGACGATGTTCACATTTTGGATATATAGGTACAACTTACATAACTTTCAACTATATTCCATGTTATTGAATGCTTCATTTATTCTAATGGTCATACCCCTATAAATATTTTTCTCTTGTCATTTTAGTTTCATGAATTTTTAAAACTAGTTTTGCAACTAATTCTTGATTTGTAACTTCTTGAGGTAAATTAAAATTAGTCTTACAACTAATTCTTGATTCATAATTTGTTGAAGTAAATTAAAATAATTATTATTACTTTTTATCAACACAAAATGGTTCTAGGGATATTACATACTCCCACCATTAAAGATAACATTGTCCTCGGTGTTCATCATTAACGTTTACACATGCCATCTACGATAAGGAAAATACCCTCTAGTGGAGGTTTTTGCGGAATCCCCTATAAAAATAGCCCAAAAATTCATTCGTAGAAGAGGTCACTAGCGAATTTGGGCAGACGAAAGTTTTAGTTGATGTTTTTTAATAGTGTGTCTATAATACACTAACGCACTGGTGCATTACTATAAATAGGCGCACCAGTGCTTAATAGTATATGGTGCACCGTGGTAGAGTTATTTTTTATAGAAATAAAAAATAGCAGTGTGCTAAGTAAATAAGGTGTGCCTGTGCATATACTACTCAATAACACTAGAAAAGGGTTAAATTAAAAAAAATGGTGGTCATAAAATTCATTTTACCTACTCTGCTGCTATATTCTCATGACGCCCCAGTGCTAAACTGGTATACGAACACCCTGATGTATAAAAATATGGTGCACCATTGTGGGGTTTCTAATTTAAAAATATTGGTGCATATATTATATTATATGCACTAGTGTCTTTAATTAAACTAAAGGCCTCGATGCTTAACTTAAAATGGTGCACCATTGCAGGTTTATTTTTTATACAAATAAAAATAATAGTGCACTACATTTATAATGTGCACCTATGTATATGTGTATAATGCGCACCAGGGATATCCCTATTTACGAAAAGCCTAGTGCATAAACAACATGGTGCATGTGGAAGATTTTTTAATTTATAAATGGTGGTGGAATTCATATAAAATAAGCACCGGTGCAATTAATAGAATGGTATTCCTGGTAAAATAAAGTAACACATAGTAGCAGGGTTATTCTTAATTGATAATTCATATGGGTTAAAAATTTCATAATTTATACCTTGTGGACGCTATGTATGCATTGTTAAAATAATTACTTATCATGTAGATTTATTGCATATTATTACCAAACTTTTGTATGATGTATTTTTGTCAACATTGCACTAAATATTGATTGAAAACTATTTCTATAAAAAACTCAAAACCTCAAGAAGTTTGATTGCACTCTTCTCTAAATTTTCAAATCACTTTAGATTTTATGGCCTGACATGAAAATAGTTAATCAATTTGGAATATTGGAATATTATAGTGAGACTGGCAACGATGTCCTCGAAATTTGAAAAATTTGTTGAATTTTGCCATTATCATGTTCAACTTACAGTGGAATCTTATTATGAGGCTAGTGACGACATCCTCCAAATTTGAAAAAGATGTTGAATTGAGTACTCTAACTATTTAACAAATTTTTTCAATGAATTTTGTTTTATATTTGTGAGTAATTTGTCAAAATAGTAATTGGGTATAATTTTTGTGTTGTCGAAGGTGATAAATATTTTTTATATTTTAAAATTATATTAAAATACATAATTTTAATGTAGATTATATTTTTAAATTTTAAAAATGGTAATCAAATAGCTAAATTAGGCATATACACAAATCTAGATAATATTCGATAGCATCAAACAAGGGTGAAATTTAAAAAAAAATTCAATCAAAAAATTCATTTTCATCATTTCAATGTTATACCCACATAAAACACCACTTTCGTATTTTACGAAAGACTCAATGCGTAAAAACAGGGTGCATCGAGTCAAGGTTTTTAATTTAAAAAAAAAAAATAGTGCAATACTGATATAATAAGCATCAGTGCGATAAATAGAATTGTATTTCTTGGTGCTTGATAGAAAATGCTACACTGTTCGAGGGTTATTTAATTAAAATAAAAACTAATTGTGTGGTCAGTAACTTTGTAGCACCAGTGCATATACTACCCGATAGCACTGGACTAGTGTAAATTAAAAAAAAAAAATGGTCATAAAATTCATTTGACTCTTTCCGGTGTTATACTCCCACGAAGCCCCGATGCTTTGACATTTCTGAAAAACCCCGGTGCATATACAACATGGTGCATCATTGCATAGTTTTTAATTTAAAAATAGTGGTGCACTAGGTGAAATTGTAGCACTGGTGTGTATACTGCTTGATAGCATAGGACACAGGTTTAATTTAAAAAAGGTTGGTCATAAAATTAATTTTCACTGTCGGTGTTACACTCCCATGAAACATTGGTTCTATTCCTATTCTAAAATTCCTAGGTGTGTAAATAACATGGTTCACCATGGTAGGGTTTCTAATTTCAAAAACCGTGGTGCACTTTGTAAACAATATGCCCTGAAGCGGTTAATTGAGCACATCAAAATAGGGTTAAATAAAAAGTAGTTATCGATTATAAAATTAATTTTTACCATTTGCAGTGATGTAGAGCTCTCAATAATAGGTGCAACCTTTACCTTTGTGAAGTGTCCTGCCATCGGTGCTTCCCTTGCTTGTCATCCTTCCGCCCATTTCTCATTTCATGCCTTTGGAATTTTGTGAAATGGTGGTGAATTTTTTTTTTTTCATTTACTTGGAAATCATGCCTCCTTGATGAGTAAATGTCTAGGTAATTTCTATGTTTCTCCCTAACTTAATTTTTTAGCATAGTAGAATTGACAATTAATTTTTAAAAATGCATTGTTTTTTTCTTCGCGGTGTGTTTGAAACATTCAACTCGCATCGTTCACAGTGTACCCTATAAATTTCCAAGTTTCACTACAAATCAATGTGTAATGTTAATACACCGTTAGTGGTTCGGTGTGATGGGTAAATTGAAATGCACCTAGAATTTTAATTCCATGACACATCACTTTAAAAAATATAATTTTCTGACAGTGGCTCTGGTAAAATTAACTCCCTCGTGCGTTTATTTTTTTCTAATGCACGACAAAATATTTAAACTTGAAAAATATTGTATCTTGCGTCAACGTAAAATTAACACACCAATGTGAAAATTTATGTCGATGCAACGCACTGAAAAAAAAAAAAAAAAAAAAACTAATGTCATGTATATGTGTGAACTGAAAGCGGTTTGTCAAGTCAATATATGCACCATTTTCAATGCATTCTTGTTTTTTGTGGCACATTGTTTCCGGCGTGTTCCTGTTTTTTTGGTGCACCGAGGTTGAAATATTTTTTTGGTAATTGAAAGTTATATGTCCATATTTTTAAACACATTTTACATTTAATAAAAAAATATTTATTTTTTATATATGAGGCTGATGTATTTTATATGTCAATCTTGCAAATACATCAGAGGAGAGAGGAACAACAAGAGGAAGAGAAAAGAGTTGATTGTACATTATGGTACAAGGGTGGGAGGCATGAGAGAGGGAGAGGGATTTGTACCATTTTCCTTATTACCGGAGTGATCCAAGGCCTCTTTAGGAAGGTAAGCCTCCTTAAGTACTATGAGGAGGGTGCATCCTTGAGGGGACACTTTGGTTTGTTGGCACAACTAATCTGTCGATGGTATTTCCACCAACGGGATTTTCGTGTTGGTCATGACACGTTGTTTCAGCCCACTAAGGAGGAAATTTATTTTATCATTAGCGTATCCAGGAGGGGAGGATTTTCCCTCGTTCCCTAATTTTCCACATGGCTTTTCAGTAGAGAATCAACTTGTCTACTCTCAGAGGTATGTTGTGGATCATGTATTTTCTCCAGCATATTTTCAGGTATCTGGTGCACAACTACGGATTACATCTTTTGGTGCAGAGGAGTTTAGGTGCCTTTCACTATTAGTGAGTACCATTAAATACTATGCTACTGATGGGTGTGCATTAGTTTCCCTCTTTCGTTTTATGTTTATTATTTGGTGTTGTTAGGCTAGGAGGTAACTCCACCAAAACTAAATTTATTTTGCATTAGGTGTGCACACAACTATATGCATGGAGGGAGAGACTCTTGGGATTAATCTCCCAGTGTCTCTTCATATTTTGCCTCTCCTTATTTTCTATTTACACTTTTTTATAATTTCACCCAATACCTAGGATTAGGTGTCAACCTTCCCCCTTTAATCTGAATGGATGTTGGTGAGTCCAATCATTGTTCTTAAACTTTTGAACTTTTCTCTTCCAAACACTTTGGTGAATTTGTCTGGAATCTACTCATTTGTGGAACAATGTCGTAGATGGATTGTCTTGGCCTCAACATGATGTTGAATCATATGGTATTTTGTATTGATGTGTTTTGTTTGATCATGGAACTTTGGGTTCTTGGCCAATTTATTGTAGAAGTGTTTTCGATCATGAGTGAAGTTGAATGCACTTGTTTCATTTAAAAATCTTCCAAAATTTTCTTGAACCACACAATTTCCTTTCTTGCTTCATCTGCTGCCATATATTCTACCTCAATTGTGGAATCTATTGTAACTTATCATTTGCGTGATCTCCAAGAGACAACTCCTGATCCAAGGCTCATAGTATAACCTGAAGTAGATACCCCAGTTTCTTTGTCGCCATCAAATCTGGAATCAAAGTATCCAATCAAGCTAAAGTCAATGACCTGTGTATACTTGATTCCAAAGTCTTGAGTCCCTTTCCAGTACTTTAGAACTATTTTTGCAGTAGACCAATGTCCCTCACAAGGTCTTTTCATAAACCTGGAGAGGGTTCCAACAAAAAATGTCGTATTAGTCAGGTAGTTGATACTTCCTACAAGTTTTATATACTTTTATACATCCTCAAATTATTTTCCTTCAATGGATGTAAGCTTCAAGTTCTGTTCCATTGGAGTAGTCAAAGGATTGCACTCAGCCATGCCAAACTTGTTCAATAGATCTCCAATGTACATATTCTGAGAGAGGAATATAAACATAGGATGTTGAGTTATTTCAATACCAAGATAGTAATGAACATAGCCCAAATCATTCATTTCAAAACCTTTCCTAAATTCCTTCTTTATGGATGCATATATCATAAAAATATCATCTACATACACAATAAATATACAACTTTTTTTTTCAACTTTCTTGACAGACACAATTGCATCATCAAGATCATAATGTTTGAAGTTAAGTTTCAGAAGATGATCAATTAAATTCTCACACCAGGCTCGCAGTTCTTGCTTGAGGCCATACAAGGATTTTACAAGCTTGCATATTTTGTGTTATTCCTCCTTCACAACAAATCCTTTTGGCAGGGACATAAAAACATTATCCTTTAGATATCCATTCAAGAATTCAATTTTTAAATCCATCTGATGGACTTTCCAACAGTTCTGATCTGCCAAGGAAAATAGTGTTCAGATGGTAGCTTGTTTTGCTGTGGGAGAAAAGGTCTTCGAATAATTGACCCCTTCTTTCTGTGCAAAAAATTTTTCCACAAGCTTGGATTTTTTATCTTGTCAAGTGAGTCATCATATTTTTACTTGTTCTTGTAGACCCACTTGTAACCAATAGGTTTGGTTCCTAATGGAGGATCAACCAGCTTCCATGTGCCCTTATTTATCAAGGCATCATATTCATTTTGCATCGCTTCATTCCATTCTTCATGAGAAAAGGATTATTTAAGGGAAGTTGGCTCAAAATATGTAGATGTGGTGTCGATTGTGTATGGAGGAGGAAGGGAGGTTGTGAGGCTAGTGCATGGACCATTTGGAGGGAGGTTGTTTATGGGAGAGTAGCGTATGGAGCCGACTGTATATAGGGAGGGGGAGTGGAATAGTAAAGCCAACTGTGAGCATGGGCATGATGTTCATGGTAGAGCTAATTGTGAGTGTGGGTGTGTTGTTCATGCAAAACTGTGGGCAGAGGTAGAGAGAGGCCCGAGGGGACTGTGTTGTAATATTTTCGGCCTCCACACAGGCCAGTGACTATGCTGAATTACCAGTGCTTAGGTTAGCGTGTCATGTCAAGGGATCTTAGACTGAGCGTGGAGAGGCAGTGAATATGCATGAGGAGGATTCGGGAAGAGGAAGGAATAACAAGAATAGATGGATCATATTAAAGTGTTGAGGGTCTGCAGAGGGAATAGACTAAATGAGAGAGAGCAGAGAGGGAATTTGGCAACAATAATGCACAGGATTTTTCAGTAATTCCAGGAGTATGACATAGGAAACAATATGGGGAAAAAAGTGTAGAGACATTTTTTCAGAATGGAGGACAAAGTTACAAGGGAAAGGAAGCCAAAATAGAGTTAGCTCTTATACAATATCAAGCCAGGAGGTAAATCTACAAAAAATGAATTGATTTTTCATTAAGGGTGCACACAAATTTATGTGTGGAGAGAGAGACTCTTTGGATTCATCTCCCAATGTCTCTTCATCTTCAGCCTCTCCTTATTTTCTATCTACACTATTTTACAATTTCACCCAATCCCTAGGATTAGGTGTCAACAGGTGCATATACCATTGTGCATTATATAGTCTGCCATTTTATACAGTAGTTTATTATAACTTTAGATAGATGTAGTGTTATAATATGTGGCAAGGAGAGCTTCACTTTTTCTTTAAATATTTTTTGTTTATTTTTGGACAGGTTTCTGGAGACAAGGCCTACTTTTAACTATCACCCTCCTAGGCCAATAAATTAGGTGTAGATGCACATGCTAGGTGAGATGATGCCCAAGAGGGGACAATTGGAGTATCTAGCCAATATTTCCACCAAGGCACTAGATCTACTTGCAAGTGAGGTTGGCCACATGTTTGTCTTGGTGTCTTGCCCTTACGTGGGGATGGATTGGCGACAATGTCCCAACATACACTTCACATAGGATGATTCAACATAAATGCTAGAGGTAATATTAGTGTTTTATTTAAATTAATATATTTCATTTTATTGTCTTAATTAGTTAGAATAATTTTTTTCTAGCATGTTGTTTAACATGTTTTATTAAATCGTTTAATTAAATTGAATACTTGTTTTTGTGTACTATATATTTTGTATACATTGACACATTCGTTGGGGACATGCCTCCTTCCCCACTGGATGGATATGCGGATATGGCCAAGGCCGCAGACAGTGAGGCCAGGCATCCTGATTAGATACACTCATGCATGCGATTGCATTGTACGCATGATATTGGATTTAGGATGGAATTGAATGACTAGCTCTGTAGAATTTTGTTTGAGGTGGAGTTTTTCCATGCACTGCCTCAAGAAATCAGGGCAGATCTTAAGCTCTTGGAGATTTGGATGGACTTACCGTGCGATATGATGAGTCTTATTCATCATATCTGTTAGACTCATGTATTTCAAAGTATCAACAGACAACTGATTATTGATTATATTTGTCATTACTGAAAATAACATTCTATGGATATCATTTATTTTCAGAGAAACAAAGGGAACCCCTGACTGTAAAGAGCTTCAAAGGAATCAATCTGCCTCTCTGACCAGTTGAAGGAATGAAGTATTACTGACAAGGTGTATTGAGGATCGAACCTTATTTTTTCCCTTATTTCATTTCATATCATTCACCTTCTTCCCCCCCCCTCCATTCCTCCATATTCTCCCATGCTCTAAATCCCATTCAAAACCCCCAAAACCCGCAAGATAACTTTTCAGGGCTTATTACTTTATAGACCCTTTTATTATAAAGTTTTGGACTTCATCATTATAAGCTTTGCCACCCACGAACAGCCGTGTTATATTAAACCTTATCGTTAAATCATATATATATAACAAATACCCATTGAAAACCTTTGGTGAGACCCCTTATACCTCATCACATATCGCCATCGATACGTTGTGTTATGAATCAAATGCCAAAACTTATAAAACCACCAATGCGATATAATGTAGGACCAAATCCCCACCTTCCCTTTCCTTTCTATTTCATTTTTCCTTTGAAAAACATTAAACTTTCCCGTTTCATTTATTTTCCCTTGTTCCGCTTCCCAATTCTCGATTGCGGTCGAAAGTGGGCCCTTGTCGCATTTCGCAATCTTTAACTTTTTAGCATGGAAACTAAACTCTAAATTTTGCGATCGCCAATTTTCAATTGCAATATCACATTTAATTTGACTTACCATTTTGCGCGCCCGCAAGTCTATCCATTTATTTTTGCGATAAGTCGTCCCCACCTCCACTACTCTACTCTCGCTTCATAAGTGATTGCAATACATATGAATATCATATAAATTCCATAAATATTGTCGCTTTAAATCTTTGCCGATTCATAAAAACCCCGCCGCATAGCCAGTGGGCCCCTCTTCCCCGCATTTTGCAAAGTTTAAAAGCTAATCCCCACAGCTTATAACTAAACTCTATACTTTTCGATCTGCGCTGCAATCACAGTCCCACTTCCGCCCTGCCACGTCACTCATCCCCTCCCCCACGCATCGCCCTTCGCATTTTTTAAAGTTTATACCATCTGTGCTTACAACTAAAATTTAAAGGTTGCGATATGCGATGCTGTCTGATCCCATCGACTCTCCACGTCACTTACCTTCAACGGCACCTCCCCTTCGCATCGCACCGCATATTATATTCTTATGACTTAAACTTTAAATATTTTGAAGAGCGTGAGTGCGATGCCACTTCATAACTGCCATATACAGAATTTCTGGTCCGGATAAATGATGTTTCCACACTGTTTTGCGTGTATAATAGGTTAAGTCGAGCCTACACAGTGTGGAGCTCATTTTATAAATAAATAAAAGTAAACACGATCGAAAGGGCTCAAGTAGTAGAAAGACAATAAATTCCAAATAGGGCATTTACGCAGAGATCAAACAACGAAGACTAAAGGGGCAGCCAAACACACCAGCACCGACACCAATCAATGAGAAGTATCCAGCGTTGCACCATATTAATTACTAAATGTCATTTTTCTGTAGTTTAGAGCCAAATGTCAGAGCCTCCATTGGTTACCTCTTCGAAACCATCATAGCCGCCTCCAAGCCACTTTGTTGTTTCACAAAGAGCTACCTGAGTTTTTCATTCCTGAAGAGTTACCATAATAAATTCTACAGGCAGTGTTCATCAGATATTTTCTTGGTTCGGGCCTTGCATGACCAACTTTTCTAATCTCAGTTTGTTTGTAATAAATAAAGGTTTCCATAGTAGATTAGGGAAAACCGACCTAGTTGTTAGTTAAATATTGCCATAATTCTCATTAGCAAGGGTTGGATATCTTAGCATCTATACTGTAAGAACTACTATTGGAGCACTGTAATTTTTGAAGCTGGACATCAATAATTAAAGGACGGTTACAGGATTCTTGAGCTATGTTAAAATGGTGACTTGCTTCTTCTTTTTTTAAATGTTTCCCTTTTTTTCTCTGATGTGTATCTGCTCCTCTAATTTTAAATCAAATATTTTAGATTAAGATTCGTTGTCGAACAGCCTTAATTCTGTCTACAATTTACAATATGCATGTTTTCTATTGAAGTTTGATTAAAGAATTCTTAATTTCTCTCTAGTCACTACTGAATCTTACTGTTTCTTTCACCTCACAATTCATACATCTCTTAGGATCCATTTAGCACAGTTAGCTTGCCCTGTGATTTTCTCTTGATTTTGATGTGTCATTCCAACCTTTGACTCCATCGCCCAATGGAATAGCCTCTGCAGCCCTATCTATCCAAACACCCAATCAATAAAAAAAATAACCCCATCACTGTAACTAGCCTAATATCAGTATTTATAACCAACAAGTCAAATCAATTTAAATCATAAAACATAGAGAGCCCTCTCTAAGTCTAGGAAGGCTAGGTCCTGGACTCTAAAGTGGTTTGATGTTACAATTTATAGTTTATTTTTTCCAATCTTCTAAATTATAGAGTGCCAACATAATGGCAAGCATACTATGGAATTACTGAAAGAGCTCAATATTTCAACAAAACTTAGGAACCCCAGTCAAAATTGTATGATTCAAGTATGTTCCAAGATAGGTATCTAGTTTTTGATGGTGGACAAACAACCAGACACAAGAAAGTTGAAATCATCAACTGACGACTCCATAGTTTTTAGCTCACCTAAAGGCTCCACTAGTAGAATAATACAGATTTTTTTCCAATATAAAGTGATTCCATTCTCTTACTGATGGACAAGATGAATCCAAGAATACAATGCAGGTATGCTCCAATGAACAGAGATCACATTCCTGAATTCCCACACAAAATGCGTAAGGTAAATTGGAAAAGAAATCTTCTTATTTTTCAAGATGAGAAAGTTGATGATCCTACGTTACATCTCATTAAATTTCATATACATTTATGGAAATTTAAAGTCGAATGGCATGAGGATTGCCTCATGAAGATGTTCATGGCAACATTAGAAGGGAAAGCAGGGGAATGGTATGAATATTTCAATCCTAGAAGTTTGTTTTATTTAAAATATTTCAACAAGGTGTTTTATGAGCATTATAAAGAATACTCTCCATCTTTATCATTAGCTGAAAATTGTTGTGATTGTTCTGAATATCTCATACAATACCTTGTAAATATTGATGAAGATCTAGGAAATTGGCATCCTCAGGATCTCTTAGAAGAAATTCATGAATTTCATTCTCAAGTTAATTGTCGTGATAACCAAGACAAGTTAGTTGAAAATGAAAGCCATCAAGAAATTGAAATAGATCCGGAGGATCTCTTTGTGGAGACAAATGATAATTCATCTACTCTTTTGTGTGAAGCTAAAGAAGACACTCAGCCTCATGATCAGTCTTCACAAGAGAAAGAAAAAAATTGTTGTTTAATCCAAAGAAAAAAATACTGCCTCCTCCTTTAACTGAAGAAGAAATTAATCAGATTCTAAGCATGCAGCCAGCCTCTCAAATTTCATGTGGTCAGGAGATTATTGCTATTGGTTCCATTGTTTATTTATGTATTGAAGTGTTTTTTCATGAAGAAACAGATGTAGAATATATTTACAATGATGCTAGGATTGATCCTGAGATTGATATTGATGTTGTTTTACCTTCTCAAGAAGGCTTATTGCTGGAAAGTGCTTCTCTTCAACAAAATGATGGCCTTCAAACAGAATTCAGCCAAATCAGTCGAGATATATCAGGTTTTCTTGAGGACTGCATACCAGTATACAATGAAGATGTTATGTCAGATGAACATGAAAAATGTATACACATTCTCTTTTAGAAATATCCTGAGCATAATACACTGGAACAAAGAGCAATCTTGGATGTAGCTGGTTATTTGAATCCTCAGTGCTAGGTATTGTTCCAAGACCCTTTTTCTAGCTTTTGAGAATCATCTAAGGAATGAGTATACTATGCCATAGATGGTTTGCTGTATATTTTAAGGAAATTTTTTAGCACTTACGTTCAATGGAAAGTAAGATGGGAGTGGCCCTTTTGTTTTCTCAGCCTACTCAAAATGTGAACAAGAATCAATCATGTAGCCAGTTACTTGATTGGTTGCATTGGAAAAAAGGGTTCACTTAGTTTATATATCAACTCCAAGTTAGATTAGGGTAGGTAGGTAGGCAAATAAGCTCAGTACTTTGAGCATTTTATCAGCTTTATCTTAAGATTGTTTTTAGTTTTCAGTTTCAGCTTAGTTCAGTTTTCAGTTTCAGCTTAGTTCAGGTTTCAGCATTCATATTTTCTGGATGCAGTAGTATTTTCAGTTTGATGGTTTGCAGTGGATAAGCTCAGTTGTAGTTTCAATTTAGATTTCAGTATGCTAATAAGTTGGCTGCGTAAGAATGTGGTCTATTTCTATCAGTTCAATTCAGAAGGAATAATCAGCTAGTTTCTAGTCACTGAATTGCATGACAGATCAAGACACAAGTTGTGGGATCAACCCAATGGATAAGGTACTGATTTATGAATCCATAGATATGAGATTCTTGACACCTCCTCCAGAGCTTCCATCCCCAGTTGGAGCCATTTTTAGACTCTTGTATTTCACAGTATCACAAGATGACTGATTATTGATTAGATTTTTCATTTCTACAAATAACATTTTATGGCTATCATTTATTTTCCGAGAAAGAAAGGGAACCCCTGACTGTAAAGAGCTTCAAAGGAATCAATCTGCCTCTTTGACCAGTTGAAGGAAGGAAGTGTCACTGACAAGGTGTAATGGGGATCAAACCTCATTTCTGCCCTCGTTTTGTTTCATTTCATTCACCTTCTCCCCCCCCCCCCCCCCCTCCATTCCTCCATATTCTCCCATGCTCTGAATCCCATTCAAAACCCACAAGATAACTTAGAAACCATTTTATTATAAAGTTTCAGACTTTATAATCATAAGCTCCACCACCCATGAATAGTCGTGTTATATTAAACCTTATTTTTATATCATATATATATAACAAATACCCATTAAAATCTTTGGTGAGACCCCTTATACCTTATCACATATCGTTGTCGCAACATTGTGTTATGAATCAAATGCCAAAACTTATAAAACCACTGATGTGATATAATGTAGGACCCAATCCTCGCCTCCCTTTTCCTTTTTGTTTAATTTTTCCTTTGAAAAACATTAAACTTTCCCATTTCATTGCTTTTACCTTTTTCCCCTTCCCAATTCTCGCTTACGGTCAAAAGTGGGCACTCACCGTATTTCGCAATATTTAACTTTTTGGCATGGAAACTAAACTCTAAAAGTTGTGATCTTTGATTTGCTATTTGTATATCGCATTGAATTTGACTTACCATTGTGTGTGCCCGCAAGTCTATCCATTTAGTTTTGTGATAAGTCATCCCTACCTCCGCTGCTCTACTCCCGCTTCATAAACCGTTGCAATACATATGAATATCATATAAATTCCATAAAGCTTGTTGCTTTAAACCTTCACCGATTCATAAAAACCCCGCGGCATAGCCAGTGGGCCCCTCTTCCCTGCATTTCGCAAAGTTACTAAACGTTATACATTCTGATGTGCACTGCAATCACGGTCCCACTTCTGCCCTGCCACGTCACTCAACCCCTCTCCCGCGCATCGCCCTTCGCACTTTTTAAAGTTTATACCATATGCACTTACAACTAAAAGTTAAAGGTTGTGATATGCGATGCAGTCTGATCCCACTGACTATCCATGTCACCTTCCATGGCACCTCCCCTTTGCATCGCACCGCCTATCATATTCTTATGACTTAAACTTTAAATATTGCGAAGAGTGTGGATCTGAGGCCACTTCATAACTTCCATATGCAGAATTTCTGGTCCGGATAAATGGGTTTTCCACACTTTTTTGCCTGTATAATAGGTTAAGTTGGGTCTACACGATGTGGAGTTAATTTTATGAAGAAATAAAAGTAAACATGGCCGAAAGGGCTCGGGTAACAAAATGATAGTAAAGGCCAAATCAGGCATTTACGTAGAGATCAAACAACAAAGACTAAAGGGGCAGCCAAACACACCAGCACTGACACCAATCAACGAGAACTAGCCAACACTTCACCAGATTAATTACTAAATTCCATTTTCTACATTTTAGACCCAGATGTCAGAGCCTCCATTGGTTACCTATTCGAAACCATCACAGCCGCCTCCAAGCCACCTGGTTGATTCACAAAGAGCCTCCTGAGTTTTTCATTCTTGCAGAGTTACCATAATAAATTCTACAGGCGGTGTTCGTCAAATATTTTCTTGATTTGAGCCTTGCATGGCCAACTTGTCTAATCTCATTTTCTTGTAATAAATAAAGTTTGCTAGAGTATATTAGGGCAAACCGACCTAGCTGTTAGTTAAATAATGTTAGAATTCTCATTAGCAAGGGTTGGATATCTTAGCATCTGTACTGTAAGAACTACTATTGGAGCACTGTAATTTTTGAAGCTGGCCATCGATAATTAAAGACTGGTTACAAGATTCTTGAGCTGTGTTAAAATGGTGACGTGTTTCTTATTTTTTTAAATTTTTCCATTGTTTTCTCTGAAATGTATATGCTTATCTAATTGTAAATCAGAAATTTTAGATTAAGATTCATTGTCGGAGCGCCTTAATTATGTCTGCAATTTACAATCTCCATGTTTTCTATTGAATTCTGATTAAATAACTCTTAATTTCTCTTTAGTCACTACTGAACCTTACTGTTTCTTTCACCTCATAATTCATACATCTCTTAATATCCATTTAGCGCAATTAGCTTGCCCTCTGATTTTCTCTTGATTTTGATGTGCCATTCCAGCCTTTGAATCCATCGCCCAATGGAATAGCTTCTACAACCCTATCTTTCCAGCCACCCAATCAATCAAACAAACAAACCCTTCATTGTAACTAGCCTAATATCAGTATTTATAACCAGCAAGTCAAATCAATTTAAATCATCAAACAGAGAGAGCCCTCTCTGAGTCTAGGAAGGCTAGGTCCTAGACTCCAAAGTGGTTTGATGTTGCACTTTATAGTTTAGTTTTGCCAATCTTCTAAATTATAGAGTGCCAACAATATCACTGGAGCTACTAGGTTTATACTGGAATTGAGGAGGGATCACCGCCATGCAGCAGATACTGAGTCTTCAACCTTTACTACCTCATCAAATCATGATGATCAGGGTGGTGATCCTTCTGGCAGTACTCCACCTCCTCGAGATTGCCATGCATCACATACCATTATGGGAATTTTGAGGTCTAAAATGGACCTCCTAAGGAAATTTTAAAATAATAGTTAAAATAATGAAATAATATTAGATTACATCATCAAATTTTAGAGGAAAAAATAAAAAAACTACTTTTTCAACTCGTATTTTCAACTTATCTCCACATGGATTTACTCAAATTTTGAGCAAGAACCCTATTTTGATGCATAATTTGATTCCTCATCCAAGGAGTACCCATGTTGCATACTTTTGATGGACCCTCCTACAAAAAAAATGAAAAATACATGAAAAATATTATTGCAATCTCTTTTTTTCATATATTTTTCAGTTTTTGTGTAGCAGAGTCCATCGAAAGTATGAAACATGGGTACGCCTTGGGTGAGGAATTAAATTTTTCATCCAATGAGTAATCCCAATCGAAATTGAGTAAAACCTTTAAGAGATAAGTTGAAAATATGAGTTGAAAAAGTAGTTTTATTATTTTGTTATTTTTAATATTTTTACTCTTTTACCCCAAAAATGGTGAATCATCTCCCATGGTTTAGATTGTCATCTTGAATACTATTGGTCCTTGTAAATTTATTTTGGTTGTGTTATCAGTCCACCAGATCTATAAGGCTGAGAAAGAGTCCAAACAAAGGTAACCACATACCAATCTTTGAGCATGGTAGCTAGCCCTACCAAACCAGAGAGGGCTCTCTCCACAAAGTCACAGCCAATAGGGTTGGATGAATTAGGGTTTTAGGCTAGGTATGAGTACAGGGGTTTTTTTGTTTGAATTGGTTTGTTGGATAGGTGAATTAGGTCAAAGAGGCTAGGTCAGGTAAAATAATATTAGGATTGTAGTCCATTCAATGGGGCAAGGTAGGTAGGAAGGCTAACACTTTATGGTTTTTGAGTGGGATGGATTAGACATATGAGGTGCTAGAAAGAGCAAGACAATGCATGTATTCTTTCTAAACTAAAGAAATGAGATAAACTATGAATATTTTCCCAAAACAGAGTATAGAATATGTATTATTATTATTAACTTGAAAATCAACATATAATAGAAATGAAATGGATCATGGAGAGTACAAAACATTCATACATATGCAACAGAAGAAGAAACAATGTTAAATTTCCATACCACAGGTATCCCAAAAAAATAGATGCAACTCTTTTATTAAATTCCTGCCAAATATTGAATACACTAGAGTCTCTTATCAATACAACAGCATCCAACCTGGGAAATGAGTCAAGAAATGATAGATATAGACATCAAACAAATTATCCCAACCTCAGGGGTTGAATCCCTAAGCTGAGAAGTTGTTCCACCAAAAACTGAACTGCATACCTAGAGTATAGGGAGGTCAAACTCACTCATCCTTTACTTTTTGGAAACTGATCCATTACATCTCATCAAGAGTTTTTACCTAATTTATTTACCCCTAGGTAAATTAAAAAATAATCATTACATTTACATCCTTTAATTACATTGGTAAAAACATCATTTTCCAAGGTGAAACTGAGAAAACTAAGAAAAGTTTCAAATTTCAGAAAATTGGTAAAAAGTGCAACACCAACTTCAACTCTAGTTTTGAAGGAGTTCCTAGTGTCCAAATTGAACTCAGGATAGATCATTGGAAATATTGTCCTATCTAGTTTCCAAAACTATCCTTAGGTTTCAAAAGTGACTTGATTTGACCCTCCAAAAGGCCAATATCCCAAGATTAATAAAAATCGGAGCACTTGCCTCAAAAACAGGGCAAAAATATGTTTTTTTATGTGTTTTTTATATTTTTGATTGACCAGTAGGCCTAAAAAAG
Source organism: Pinus albicaulis (assembly GCA_034641835.2). NCBI lineage: Eukaryota > Viridiplantae > Streptophyta > Pinopsida > Pinales > Pinaceae > Pinus > Pinus albicaulis. The sequence goes on along the minus strand of CM076576.1, from coordinate 182,922,444 downwards.
CTTAGAAAATTTTGAGGGTCATAAAACCATCCATAGTTGTTGGTAATCCTAAAACCATCACAAGTAGTAGACCTCCCTTCTTTTAGGTTGAAGGTCTCCCTTTTTTATGAGGGACAATTCCTCTAGCAGAAGCTTTCAGCTTCTTGCCAGTTTTGGAAGAGTTCCAGGAACTGCAACAAGTTTTGCGTTCCAGTGTTGGTGGTCATCCTTAAACCACCTCTTTTTCCAAAATTTCAGAGAGTTGATTCAGCCCAAGTGCTACCATGTATACTTTGCAGATTTGTATTACAACTCTTTTCTTGGACTCACACATACCCCTTCGGATTAAGGGGGGATGTTGGAACACCTAATCCTACATGGGTAGGTGTGGAATGCGAAAAGTCACAATGGATTCCAAGTGACCTTGGAATATGAAACCAAGAGTCACACCATTGTAATATAAATGTACATCTTTGTATAATGGAAAATAAGAAAGCCTCACGCTTATCCTTCATTGTGTGTTGAGTCTTGTGTGTGTGTGTTTATCTTTCTCATACACCATGTGTGTGTTCAACATGGTGTTTAACATTCTAGTGTGACTGTAATTGGCCTGATGAATCCTATGATACCTTTATTTTTGTCATTGGAGGTCCCTAGAATAAGTGCAACGCCTAGGGCGCTACTGCGCTTTTGACAGTACAACTATGCAAAAATTGTCAAGATGTGCAAAAACTCAAAAAAATTCAAAACTTCCCCAAAATTTCTTCAAAATTGCGCTATGGAAGCCTGATGAAGTGTGCAAATAAATGAGGGATGCCTATACAAGGATTTCAAGCTTGGCTCCCTTCTTTTTCTTTGCTAGGGTTTGCTTATGTTTCTCTTGCAATTGCTTGAGTTTGATGCTACATATTTGATTTCTTGTGATATACCTATTTGACATGTTTCTAAGAATATTGTTTTCCGTGTTTTCCTTTTGGAGGAGATTCTCAAGATTTATGTTGACCCTTTCAAGCCATACTTCCTTATCCTCTTCAACCTCCTTGGAAATCTTCTCCTCAAAAGTGAGTTTTTCATCCTCACTCTTCTATTGTTGTAAATCCCTCTTAAAACCTCTTATCTTTGGTCTTATTCTACTGCTTTGGATGTCATGTTGATCAGGGTCATCAAGTGGCATCATGGCTTTACCTCTTTTTTCTTTGAGCAGCTCTAGCTCCATGAGTACTTGGAAATATTTCATTTTCTTATTCTCCATCTCAATAAATGAAATGAAAAACTTATATCTCTCTAAGTTAGTCTGAAGCTATCTAATTTTTGCATCCTTCTCCTTGACAATCAAACTGGAAACCTCATGATCTTCTATTTTATCCAAGTCAACTAGGTCAAAATCTTCTTCCTCATCATGAGGGCCCTCATCCTCTTGCATGGATTCCTCATGCTCATCTGCTTCTTTCATATTTCGCTTACCCTTTTGTACCTTCTTTGTTTATTAAGAGGCAAGGTCCCTTCCACTTTCCGTGGATAAAACACCTACCTCTACCCTCTCTGATATGTTCTAGACAATGTGCCCATTTCAACCCTTTTAGGCTTGCCGACCATAGCTCTTCTAGGTGATCCAATATGACCCTAAAATGGTGATGATGGTGGTGAAATGGGTGTATTAGGCTAAGCTGATGAAGGAGTAGGTGTTGTGGGCTCAGATGGAGGAATAGATATAGTAGGATGAGGTGGAGGAGTCCTATCTTGAGCATGTTGATCAGTAGGATGAGATGAAGAAGGGATATCTTCAACATGCTGAGCTTGTGGAGATGTAAAGATATCATTGGAAATGAAGGTGTCCAATGAAATATGCAACTAGTTAAGGTGATGGAGTACAATGATCTTGATGAGAGAGTGGTGAAAGAGGTTGTTCATCTACTGGTCACAATCTCTCCTTTGTACAATGTACGGCATTTTGTCTATTCTCCTGAACAGAGAGTATGGGATATTAAGAATTTTTACTCTTGTGAAGTGCATAAGTAGTCTAATATGATATTTATAGAGTCTAGAGAACCTTCCTTCACAAGAGAAGTACCTCATGATGATCTTCATCATGGGGGTATACCTATTAAGAAGGTAGTTGAAAGGAAAAACTCTCCTCTAATTTATGTACCTTGTTTTGATGAATGGTTCATAATACTGACCAACCAATTCTTTGGATTTAAACCACCTTTCACCCATGTTTGGAATCCATGTGGCCACAGTAATGATAGATGTAGATATGGCGAAGGTTACACCTGCAACGGTCAACTGATTGTCTTTTAGGTTTGAAATTAAAATTCTGCTCAAAATAGGGTGGTGTTGAACTCTTTCAATCATATTGCATAAATCAAGGAAACGAACATATTGAAAGCAAGAGACTGGCATTGCTGAAGCCATCAGTTCTCTGGTGTTGGTGGGCCCAATCCTTTGGATTATTCCTCCTTTATGTGGCATTATCTCTTGTCTATCCTCCTCTTCCAGTTTATCATCCTCTTACTGTCTATTCTCCTCTTCCTCCATGTAATCTCTATCTTTTTCCATGGTGTTTTTTATCTAGAAACCCTAGGGAAGAGGAAATGGGAGTGGGGATAGGTCTAGGAAAAATTAGGGAGATGGAGGAAGGGTTTATTGAATTTTGGGAGGTGATAGAGGTTTAAAATTCTTAGGTAATTAGCAATGATAATTTTATTACATGTTTTGGGTATGGGTGCCTAAGAAATTTGAAGTACCTGGGACTTAGGGTTTAGAGGAAACGGGATTTAGGGAAAGGGATATAGTTTTGTAGGGGTAGGGATAGGGTTTACAATGATGTAGGAAGGGAATTCATGGTTTATGGTCATCAAATTGGGAATGAGGAGATGGGATTAGGGTTTTCAACTAGACAAATTGCCAATTTTTCATGAAAACAAAAACACCATGAAATTGATATTTAGGAATGCAAGGAGGTGATAAAATGGTCTTACTTACTTGATAAAATATTATAAGAGCACCTATTTGAGGATTAGAGATATTTTGGAAGATTTTTGGTGCGTATAGAGCAAATTGGGAAAAATCGTGGTGCCTTACCCAGAAGCGCAATGCCCTTTAGCATAAAACGCAGTGCTACTATCCAAAAGTGAAATGTCTATTCAAAAAACGTAGCGGCGCCCTCCAGAAACATAGCGCCACCTAAAAACTCAAATTTTGACCTTGCAAATTGGTTTTTTGAGCTGAGGGAGTGTGAGCTCGATGGTTTCAAAAGAAAATGAGCTTCTTCTTTGTCTTACAGTGGTTTTTATACTTGATGAATTTCATGTTTTGGGCCTTGGGACCCACTTTCTCTTTTCTTCTCTTTCAGTTTACACTTTGAAACTATACCTTTTCTCTTTTTGACTTCATTATTTACACATTTATCATTTTATGATTGAGAAATATTTACATTTTGACTTTTGATGCATTGTTGGTATTTGGAACTCTGATTTGGAATCTTGGGAACCATGAACTTATTACAAATTTAGTGACATGAAATTAAATATTGGAAAATAAAAATTACATTTTGAAATAAAAATTACATCCTGGAATAATAATTACTCCTTAGAAATCATACTTACATGGTAAAGAGAGGTTATTTGATCACGTTCTTACTTGTTTCTCTTATGCAATGGAAATGGTTTATTATTGGACCTTGAAAAACCATAGAAACTTAACGAAACCTTGAAAAACCCTAAAGACCTAATGAGAGCCTTGAATGAATAAAATCCATGGTGACATGACTAAAAAAGTGATAAAAACACATGAATGATGGTCATTCAGCAAATTATGAAAATGAGCCAACAAGTAATGGAAACTTAGGAAAAGTGATTTTATTTTATTTTAGGGCTACCATCAGTGAGTAAGTTTTGTAATGGTGACCTAGTGGAATGACAAAAACTTCTGAATGAGACCCCAATATGATATGAAAAGAGGATTTTTTATCACTGGTGGTAGGATGAAAATACTTACACCAACATCGGCCTTATTGGGGATGGCAGCTCTGAAAGAGGTGTCAAGAACATTGTAGACCAGCTAGCCTTACCTATTGGGCCAATACGGTCAAAAAATCAAACTAATAAACATGACCAAAAACTGATAACTCAGATGAAATATACTGACTTGAGACAAACTCAAATTGATTAAAAATTGACTCAATACTCACTTACCTGACTGAAAAATGAACTTTGAAAATAACAGAAAATTAGTGAAGCTCCATGGCCTTTACTTCAAGCTCTGAACTCCAATTATCTCAACTTCACACTCGTAGAAAATTTAAACTAATATATACAATCGAATCTAGAAATATTTGAAAAGCGTACTTTAGAAAATATATTTCTTAATGAGCCTACCTTTGACTGGTCATCTCTTCCAGTAGAAAATATTTTTTTCCATGAGAAGTTGAAATCTCATATGGCCCTTTCCATAGATTATCGAATTTTTCGTGCTTACCCTTATCCTCATTTCTAGCATCCTAGTGGAGTACTACATCTCTGACCTTGAAGTTGTCTTCCTTTGTTTTCCAGTCATATATTTTCTTTATCTTGTCATGGAGCTTTGAGGTGTTCTGAAATACCTCATCGCTCGTCTGTTGAAGGTGGATCATTTTATTGATCTGGCGCTATAGATCATTTACCTTAGTCCCTTCTTCTTGCAACAACTTCATAACCGGAACTGCTAATGATGAAGGAAAAATAGTATCAACACCATACACTACTAGAAAATGGGACATTCCAATAGACTTCTTACTACTCACCCGGTCTTCCAATAATTCATTGATCAAATTTTTAGCCCAATTCTCTTTATTCGCCTCTAACATCTTCTTAATGATATTTATCAAGGATTTATTAGAGGAATTTTCCAATCCATTACCTTGTGGGTAGTAGGTTGTAGATTATCCCAACTTGATGTTATATCTGTCACAAAGCTCAGTCATCTTCTTAAACTTGAATGTTTTCATGTTATCTATGATAATATTATTAGGACAACCGAAACGAGACAAGATATTAGTTTCTAAAAACTGAATGATGACAGAATATGTTGCTTGACTAGTTGGGATCGCTTCAATCCACTTTTTAAAGTAATATGTGGCTATCAATATCCACCTTTTCTGTGTGGATGATGTTGGGTGAATATACACTATGAAATCTAGGCCCCACTGCTAAAATGGTGCATGCACTGAAATAGGTTGTAAAGGTAATGGGAGAAGCTTTCTTTTACCCTGAAAAACCTGACATTCATGGAAACTCATTACTGTTTTGTACACATCTGCAAAAAGTGTCAGCCAATAGTATCCCGCTCTCAACACTTTATTGTTCGTGGTCTTCCAATATAGGTGGCTCCCACAATCTCCTTTGTGGAATTCATTCATCACTTATTTAGGTTCTTTTTTGACCAAACAGTTTAGAAAAACACCTCCAGGATCCTTCCAGTAAAGTGCATTGTCCAATATGAAATACTTGGAAGCTTTGAGCTTAAAATACTTGCCTTGACTCTTAGACATGCCTACAGGAGGGTTTATATGTTGCAGAACATAGATATCATCAGAATATCATGGAGATGAAAAAAAGATATCATATACCTGAATGAGATGTACTTCTTCGTTTTCGAACAACGCTGAAATTAGGTTGATTTCTAGAGCATGGAGGTTTGACTCAGCCATGAGCTTGGCTAAGCCTTGACCTTTGATCAACTTGGTGGGCTTGATCTCAAGGTCGTATTCTAGTAATGTTGCTATCCATCTCCCCCTCCTACATTATGGGTCTGTCTGCATGAGAAATTATTTTACAATTGCATTAGGCGCATAAGCGAGAGTATGCGAATGTAAAATATAAACTCTGGAATATTTCAACGCCTTTACCAAAGCCAAAGCCTATTTCTCTATGATGTTGTACCGAAGGGCTGCATCTCCGATATTGTGACTGAAAAATGAAATTGGTAGCTCAATTTTATCCTTTTTATGCATCAAGATTGCTTCCATGGTATGCTCAGAATAAATGAGAATATTATGAAATCAATAGAATAATCTGGACTTATTAAAACAAGGGCGGTGGTCAAGGTAAAATTTATTGATTTGAAGGGATTTAGGGAATTTTCAGACCACTTCACATCATTATCTTTCTTCAAGATATGTTTCAACTCTCTAAGATGCTCAACCAAATTAGGAATAAATTTGCATAAGAAATTCATCTTACCATTGAATAATTGTATTTCCTTTTTTCTGTGAGGGAAATCAATCTGTTGAATTTCCTAAACGCGAGAAGGGTCAATCCGAATCCCATCCTTGGAGATGATGTGACCAAGAAGTTTTCCCTCCTCCATGGCAAAAAGGATTTTCTTTGGGTTGAGAGAGATTCCGAATTTCCTGCATCTCTTGAAAACAAATCTTACATGATGCAAATTATCATCATCAGAATGTGAAAACACTGTCAAGTCATCTAAATATACAACCAAAAAACATATTTTTCATTACCAAATGTTATGTCCATGGCCCGCTAAAACGTGGCCCCTGCATTTTTTAGACCGAATGGAACCTTTGCATACTGAAATGTGTCCCAAGGTTTAGTAAATGATGTCTTTTCTTGATTATCCTCGTGCACTAGAATCTGGTTGTATCTCGAATGGCCATCCAACATCGACATCTAGGAAGACCCAATAACTCTTTGAAGGATATGATCCATTTTGGGAAGTGGATAATTGTCCTTCAGAGATACTTTGTTCATGTTCCTGAAATCTATGCAGTTCTCCAGTGTTCTATCTTACCAGGACCAAATTCAATATCCAATTAGAAAATCTGATAGGAACAATAATGTAGTACTTAAAAAGTATGTTCACTTCTTTTTCAATTTATGGAAAAAATCTCGGGTTGATCATTCTCAACTTCTGCCGAAAGGGATTTTCATCGAGCTTAATCAGAATGGTGTGTTTAATGATGTTCTTGTCATACACCTTTAAATTTCCATATTCCCATGCAAAAACATCAAAAAATGCATACATTAAATCAACATATTTAGCCTTTACCTCAGGAGATAAAGACTTGGAAATTTTAACCGTATTTGGCTTGTCCTTTGTCCCGATGTTCACGTCCTCCACACATTTTTCCGTAGGAACCAATGTAGCCTTGCTTGCTACATCATCCTGGTCAAATAATTCTTCCAAAGGTATGAGACCTTTCAAAATGTTGTTGTATTTCAATTGTAGTACATCCTCCTAAGTTGCTTCAATGACCTGATTATCTTTGTTGCAAACTTCATCTATGGAACTATTCTCAAATTCACCCTCACCTTGGAGAAAGCTATTTACCTTCTTATCATCTCAGAATGCTTTCCAATATCACAAGCTATCAGGAATAGTGGATCGGTGTTTCACATGAATCTCAGATTTCCTATTTGAAAAGATGGGGATCTTCAAATTTCTTGCATTTGTAGCCAATGCATCTGCCATGAGATTCTAACTCCTTGGCACAACTGAAAGTGTATACTTCGAAAACATTTTCAAAATATCTAGTACAACATTCCTGTATGCTCTCATTCATGGATGGTTAGCTTGATATTCACCTTTAACTTCCTTCATCACAAGTTCTGAATCACCACGTACTGAAATTCTTTTTGTGCCCAGTTTCTTCAAAATCTTGAGACCGGTAATCAATGCTTCATATTTTGCCTCATTATTAGTGCAATCAAAATCTACCTTGTAGGAGCATAATCTAACATTTTTAGGAACCTTACCAGGTTGATGAAGAGGGTTGCGGACCCAAATTCCAATGTCTCTCCCATATCTCCCCCAGGCACCATCAAAATCCATGGATCATAGACCATTTTCATCCTCAAAGTGTTGGAACTCTGATTTTTGTTTTTGCTCAACTTTCTGAACTGTTTCTTCATGTTGTTTTGGACTTTCTTCTTCTTTATCTAATGGATGTTCTGAGTTTTTCTCTGCCTCATCTGATGATTGTTTTGATGAACTCGACATGTTCTCTTTTTCCTTTTCTGTAACTGTTCTAGTGCAATTATGAATCTCTGGAATATCTTCTACTTCTACAAGTTGACTATCTACATCATTCAAACCACTATCATTGAAAAAAATAAATGACTCTAAATATGTATCTAAAACATTTATCAGATGATTGTTGGGCTTTTCTTTGCTTGTGATCATATATTTCATCTTTGTTTCATGGTACAACTTTCTCAATTGTTCGAAAACTAGGATGGTTGCATAATAAAAGTCTAATTTTGAAGTGCCTCTCAACTTTGCTCCCCAAGATCTTGAAAGAAACATACTAAACCGTGGCGATATTTTAGCTACCACCACGTCCATTAAAAATTATTTGCTAGAATCTGCTTTAGGGAGACTACCAAATCCTTAATGAGGCCAATACAACAGACTCTACCTAGATCGAAGGAGTATAAGTCATGGTAAGGATGAGTGATATTGTTAGGTCCCTATATTACTAGTATAGTCCCTTATTACTGTTAGTGTAACCCCCTTATTGTTATTATTGTACCCTTGTAACCCCCATTTTTTTATTATTGTGCCCTTAAATTATTATTGTTAGGTCGGCTAGGATTACATTGTGGCCCACTAGGATTACATTATGGCCCCATGGACTCCTATATATAAAAAGGAGGTTTTGTAAATTGTATCATCCAAGAATTGTTCATTTATGTAATGTATTGGAGGTTTCCCCCTCGAAGTGGCTCATTTCTAAGGCGTTGATATCTCTTTTCTTCTCTTTTTGAGGTGGTTACACAACATTTGGTATCAGAGCTTTGGATTCTAGGGTTTCGCTGCTCCAAACAGGTCATCGTGGAATTTTCGCTATAACTTTTTTTCTACGAAGCTTCAGAAGCTGAAATTTTTAGGGTACGAAGCTGAAATCTTGAGGAAGTTTGTATAAAAATTTCAGAGCTTGGTTCGCAATATTTTCGGAGATATGATCTGTGGAAGTTAGGTATTTTTTCAAGCTTCTAAACAGGTCATCGTGGAATTTTCTCTATAAAAATTTTTCTACAAAGGTTCAGAATCTGAAATTCATATGGTGCGAAGCTGAAATCCCGAGGAAATTCGTCAAAAAATTTCAGAGCTTGGTTTGGGAATATTTTTGGAGATATGATCTGTGGAAGGTAGTGCTTTTTCAGGCTCCTGAATTTCATCTCAAAGAGGTGATCGTGGGAAAAGTTCAATAACTCTCTCTCTGTGCGGTGGATTTGAGTGCCTAAAAATTGGTCACAAGTACACGGTTCCTTGGTTTCATGTCCATCAATTTTGGAGCCAAAGGAGGAAACAATGACACGTGGCAACTCATACAATTTTTCTCTACTGAACCCGTTATAATTGGGTCATTGTGGGAGATTGGACATAACTTTGACTTGAAGAATCCAAATCAAGTCAGACCTGTGAAATTTGAAAGAAGCTTCAGAGGGATACTACGAGGCTGAATTTTAGATATTTAGGATATACAATTATAGAGTTAATTCAATTTCAATATAGAGCTCCTCAAAAGCAAGTAAAAGGTGTGTATTTTTTTTCCCGAATTGCATAAGTCTTATTTGAAGAATCAATTTGAATTGATTCCAAGAGCATATTATAGAATAGATATCAATATTGGATTCTCAAATAGCCCCTAAAAAGAATTCAACACCCATTAAGCCTTTTGAAGGCTCTACTATGACTCATGAAGACGAAGAATGGCAACATGACATATCAAAATTACAAGAGCAAGTGCAACAAATTTCGCTCTCGCAAAGAACAACAAAAAATGAAATGGAAGTTTTGAAAAAAGGCGTGGACGCTAAGATGAATGGTTTGAAGAAAGGCATGGAAGCTAAGATGGATGGCGTGGAAGTGAAGATGGATGGTTTGAAGAAAGGCATGGAAGCTAAGATGGATGGCGTGGAAGTTAAGATGGATGGAATGGAAGCTGGCATGGAAGCTAAGATGGATGATCTAAAAGAAGACATGGAAGGTTTGACAAAGTTGATACAAGAAGGGTTTCCTAATGGTGAAAAGATAGTAGAAGAACCTCATGATGAGAACAAAATAAATGTTAATTGTGATTTCATAAACTCTAATGTTGGCGGGAAGAACCACCATATTCCAAAGATGGATATGAGGAAGTTGATGGAAAGGATCCTGTAACATGGATACTACAGATGGAGCAATATTTTGATCTCCATAACGTGCAAAACACACAAAAGGTACGCATTGCAACTTTACATTTAGAACAAAATACATTTGTATGGTATCGATGGCTTTGCTCCCGTAAAAAAAATTTCACTTGGTCAATTTTTACAGAGGAAATGATAGCACATTATGATGATACAAAGAGAAACACCTTCTTTAGCCAATTGATAAATCTCAAACAAAAGGGTTTAGTGGGGCAACACATTAAGGAATTCCAAAAATTGAATATAAGGGTAACTGATATTCCAGAGGAACACAGGATTGATCTCTTCATAGGCACTTTAAAGGATAACATTCAACATGAAGTTCACGTTCTGGAACCTGATTCATTGGCGAAGGCATTCAGGTTGGCAAGAAAAGTTGAATGTAAAATTATGGCAACAAGGAAGCCTACCACTCAATTCTATAAAGAAGGAAGTGTGGATACGCCTAGATTTCCACAACCTACAAGGTTGACACCAAAACAATTGGAAGAAAAAAGAGCAAAAGCGCTTTGCTACAGTTGTGATAGCAAATACACTAAAGGTCATAAGTGTGTTGAGAAGAAATTATTTTACATAGATTGTGAAGAGGAAGAAGAAAATGAACAAGAAGAGGATATACACCAGGAACCAGCCCCAGAAGAGGAAGAATGAATCCGACCATATCGTGTAATGCACTGGCAGGAATTACCACTCCTCAAACTCTCAAGATAAAAGGACAAATCAAGAAGAAAAAGGTAATAGTGTTGATTGATTCAGGTAGCACCCATAATTTTATTCATTGTAAGGTAGCCAAGGAATTAAATTGCTTCCTATACCCAGCACCAGAATGTCAAGTGATGGTTGCAAATGGAGGAACTATAAATTGCTCTGGAAAATGCCATAATATTAAGCTAACCATGGGGGAATATGTATTGACTAGTTCAATGCTTTCCATTCCTATGGGAGGTGCTGATGTTGTACTAGGAGTACAATGGTTACAATCTTTGGGGACGGTAGCTTTTAATTTTCAAAAACTTTTCTTGAAATTTTTTTCAGAAGGAAAGGAAGTCGAATTACGGGGTATTGAAGGGAAGCCGAGAAGGATAATAAGCTCTAATGTCATGAAAAAACTTCTAAAGAAAGAACAACGAGGCGTAATTGCACAATTATGCTCACTAGAAGTTCCGACATCAAAATCATCTATTTCTGCAGATCTCCAACAAGTCTTGGACAATCATTCCAAGGTGTTTGAAACTCCCAAAGGACTCCCACCTATTCGTGATCATGATCATGCTATTCATTTGATTCAAGGAAGTGTTCCTCCAAACATCAGGCCTTATAGATATCCTTACTTCCAAAAGAGCGAAATTGAACGTATGATTGCAGAAATGTTAGAGGCGGGTATAATTCAACCTAGTCAGAGTTCTTTCTCTGCTCCTGTAGTATTGGTACACAAGAAGGATGGATCATGGCGAATGTGTCCGGATTATAGGGAGCTCAATAAGCTCACCATTAAAGATAAATTTCCCCTTCCTGTGATTGATGAATTATTGGATGAATTACATGGAGCAATTTATTTTACCAAGTTGGATCTTCGTTCAGGATATCATCAAATTAGAATGAAGACTGAAGATATTCCAAAAACAACATTTCGAACTCATCAGGGTCATTATGAATTTTTGGTCATGCCTTTTGGCCTTACCAATGCACCTTCTACATTTCAAGGGTTGATGAATTCCATTTTCAAACCCTTCCTTAGAAAATTTGTGCTAGTATTTTTTGATGATATACTAATCTACAGCAGGTCTTGGAAGGATCATGTTGAACATGTTGACAGGGTGCTCAAACTATTGCGGGAGAAACAATTATATGCAAAAAAGTCCAAATGTTTCTTTGGAGTACAAGAGGTGGAATATCTGGGTCATATTGTATCTCACGAGGGTGTGAAAGTAGACCCTAACAAAATTAAAGCCATTAAGGAATGGAAAGTTCCCACAACCATAAAGCAGTTGCGAGGATTTCTCGGGTTAACAGGGTATTATCGCAAGTTTGTTAAGTATTATGGGAGAATAGCAGCACCTCTAACAACATTATTGAAGAAAGATGCATTTTCATGGACTCCTGAAGCAACTAAGGCCTTTGAACGTCTTAAAGAGGCAATGTGCCTAGCACCGGTCTTAGCTACACCAGACTTCACAAAAGCCTTTATTGTGGAATGTGATGCCTCAGGAAATGGAATTGGTGCAGTTTTAATGCAGGAAGGAAGACCCATTGCTTTTGAAAGTCGTCCAATCAAAGGAAAGTATTCACAGAAACCTATTTATGAGAAGGAAATGTTAGCAATACTACATGCACTAAAGAAATGGCGAACTTACCTAATGGGAAGACACTTCAAGGTAAAAACTGATCATGATAGTCTTAAACACTTTTGGAACAAAGACTATCTTCAGAAGAGCAGCAAAAATGGGTCACAAAGATGTTGGGTTATGAATTTGAAATAATCTACAAAAAAGGAAAGCTTAATGTTGTTGCGGATGCACTCTCAAGAAAGAATGAAGAGGTGGAAGCATTGCTTTGTGCCATTTCTATTATCCAACCAGATTGGATAACCGAAGCAAGAGATGAATGGAAGATGGACAAAGATGTATGGACACTCATTCAAAAGTTGCAGCAAGATCCTAGTACATCTGATACATTTAGTTGGAAAAATGATTCCTTATGGTACAAAGATCGCTTATATCTTTGTAAGAATTCCCAACTAAAACAAAAGATTGTTCTGGAATTGCACACTTCTCCTTTAGGAGGACACTCAGGATTTTTAAAAACTTACCACAGGGTGAAGAAAGAATTTTTTTGGGATGGCCTTAAATCGGATATTCAAAAGTTTGTGGCGGAATGTTTGGTTTGCCAGCAGAATAAAGTGGAGACAATTAAGACCCCGGGACTTCTACAACCTTTATCCATTCCAAGTCAACGTTGGGAGGAGATTTCAATGAATTTTATCACAGGTTTACCTAAGTCCGAAGGAAAGAGTGTCATCATGGTGGTAGTTGATAGACTTACCAAGTATGCACACTTTTGTGCATTATCTCATCCATTTAAAGCAAGTACGATTGCTACTACATTTATGGACAGAATTCAAAAGCTACATGGAAGCCCAAGGGTTATTGTGAGCGACAGAGATCCCATTTTTACTGGAAATTTTTGGACGGAGTTATTTTCCTGTTTGGGTACTCAATTAGCTCATAGCTCATCTTATCATCCTCAATCTGATGGTCAAACTGAGATAGTAAATAAATGTTTGGAAGGATATCTTCCTTGTTTTGTATCTGATAAACAAACACAATGGGTCAAGTGGTTACCTCTCGCTGAATGGTGGTATAACACTTCCTTCCATACTGCAGCAAAAATGACCCCATTTATGGCACTTTATGAATATCATCCACCATCGATCACATCATCTTTAAGGAAAATTCGAAGGTTCAAGCAGTGGAAGATCACATCGAGCATCAGCAAGAAGTTCTCCAACTCTTAAAGGATAACCTGAATTTGGCACAAAATCGAATGAAACAACAGGCAGATCAACATCGCAGCGAGAGAAGTTTTGATGTAGGAGATTGGGTATTTTACGGCTACAACCATACAAACAAATGTCCCTCAAGCAAGCTAAGAAGGATAATAAATTATCGCCAAAGTACTATGGTCCTTACAAGGTGTTGCAAAATATTGGTACTATGGCATACAAATTGGAGCTTCCTGCTTCTTCGCGAGTACATCCAGTTTTCCATGTTTCGTGCTTAAAGAAGGTTATAGGTGAAAATCTTCCGGTTCAAACAATATTGCCAGAACTTGATGAGGAAGGAAAAATCATATTGGAACCTGAAGTAGTCATGGAAACAAGAACTCGATAGCTATGGAATCGATCAATTTCAGAGTATCTCATCAAGTGGAAGAACTTACCCACTGAAGATTCTACATGGGAGGATGAGAATTTTATACAGAAGCACCCATAGCTACTTAAGCGTTGAGGACAACACTTTTTTGAAGGAGAGGGGCATGTTAGGTCCCTATGTTACTAGTATAGTCCCTTATTGTTATTAGTGTAACCCCCTTATTGTTATTATTGTACCCTTGTAACCCCCATTTTGTTATTATTGTGCCCTTAAATTATTATTGTTAGGTCAGCTAGGATTACATTGTGGCCCACTAGGATTACATTATGACCCCATGGACTCCTATATATAGAAAGGAGGTTTTGTAAATTGTATCATCCAAGAATTGTTCATTTATGTAATGTATTGGAGGTTGCCCCCTCGAAGTGGCTTATTTCTAAGGCATTGATATCTTTTTTCTTCTATTTTTGGAGCTGGTTACACAACAGATATCTAGGCCAAAATTATCCATAATGGATTTTGGCATTAGATTATGGGAGGCTCTGAAGTCTAACATGGAACTGTGTAAAATGCATTGGTGGATTCTTAGACTCAAATAGAATGGGGGAACATTGGTATCCTCTAACTAACCATCAATAATAGGACCAAAAATAAGTTCGAGCTGGTCATCTTCGACATTTACCATGTTATAAAAAGGATCTAATTTTAGCATTTTGGCTACATGGGACTTATACTAGTTATTATTGACAAGCTCAGTTAAAGGTATAGACACTTTCAATTTTGAAATTTCAGTTTCCAGGCTAAAGGAGTGGATTTGTCTACGTATTTAATGACGATGTCTCTTTTGTAGAAATTATATAACTTATGTGTTATATATCCAAGATTATCCTGATCACACACTATTTTAACTTCATGCACAATACAAAATCTATTCCACCATTGATCATCACATGCGGAAATTAAATCAATTGCAATGCACACATGAAACCATAAAAATTCACACACATTAACATAGTTTTTTAACGGGAAATCCTGAAGCTAAAAACTCCAACTATATGTATATAATATATGTCATAGAGATCATGTAACAATCCTCATACAAAGCTGATCATATCAAGCTCTCAATACAATACAATAGCTACACACTAATCAGGCCCGATCTTGCAAATCCATGCACCGATCTCTGCCACCTGCTAGCCTTCCTCTACTGCGCAATCCTTGTTGAAGAATGGCTCTGAATGAACTCGAATTCAGCCATCCTTCTCACGCAATCCTCATTGGCATCTCCACTGAGTGTTGGATGAAATCAATGCATCACTATAGTCACAACTAATAGTAACACTTGCTCTTTCACCTATCTCTCCACTGGTCTCCACTGAAACTGCCATGCACTGTAGTTAACTAATGTATTCTTCAGTTTATTAACACATAATTATTTCGTCACGTTAATTAACCCAAAATTAATTCACTCCACTCTCACTAGTGTATCAATCAGTTAGACTAGATACAACTAGCTCAACTGAGTCTAACTGAGTTAAACTAAATACAACTCCACCAACTACTTCTCCAACTCCACTAAACTCTGTCACATGAGTTCTAACTGAAGTCCTCCATGCAATAGCTCCAGTAAACCCTCAGGAATAGCGTAATTCCTTCTGTCAGCTGCTGTGCCACATCTGTGCACTTAACTGAAGTGCTCCAAGAGAATAAGATAATGTTTAGAGTTCAAATACTATTAAGAGCTAATAATATTCGACATATCTATTTTTAGACTAGCAATCTAAAAATAGATTCCGCCCAATATGTCTAAAAATAGAAGTCCGTCTATTTTTCCAACTTGACCAACCATCCACAAATAGCATCCTGCAACTCATAGAATATGATCAAAATGTCTAAAAATAGACTTTGCGCCAAAAATAGCCTGTGGGCCCACTTAGTGAAGACGACTCTTTTCACTAAGCTCATCATCTTGTTAAATCTCAACACTCCCTCTCAACAAGATAGGGATTATCTGCCACCCCGATCCCGTCTCTATGGTATTCCAATTTTCTCTTGGTGAGCGCCTTCATCAGAATATCTGCATCCTGATCCTCCGTAGGAATGTAAGATAGTAACATGATCTTTCGCTGCACACAATCTCTGATATGATGATGTCAATATGTTTAGATCTATCATGAAATACTGGATTAATCGAGAGTTTAATGCAACTCTGATTATCACAATATATCACAGTAGGATCTAAGTGTGAACCGAACAGCTCGACTAGGATCTTCCTCATCCATATAGCCTCGCATGCAGCCAAACTTGCTGCCATGTACTCGGCCTTCACTGCACTGAGTGCCACGGATCTCTATTTCCTGTTGTACCAAGAAACTTTTGTAGACCTGATATTGAATATCCCTCCAGATGTGTTATTTCTATCCGTTGGGCTCCCTGCCCAATCTGCATCCGTGAAACCATGCAGCTTCAACTCATCCGACTATGTGTACCACAATCCATATCCTGATGTGCCCCTGAGATACCTCAGGACATGCTTGCCTGCCTTCCAAAAGAGCTTGGTAGGCTTAACCATAACTTGTGAAAGCTGATAATTCGAGCTGCCATCAAGGGCATACTCCAATCACAATCCATTGAAACACATTTCAATGAATGCTCAACTTTGACACCAAGAAAACACTGCAGCAAATTTGAATTCCACCAGCAAAAAACTCAACCGCTTCAATAATGTCAATCTTCTATGATCAATATTGCTCTGATACCATGTAGAAATTATATAAATTATGTGTTATATATCCAATATTCTCTTAATCACACACTATTTTAACTTCATGCACAATACAGAATCTATTCCACCATTGATCACCACATGCGGAAATTAAATCAATTGCAATGCACACATGAAACCATAAAAATTCACACACATTAACACAGTTGTTTAACAGGAAAGCCTGAAGCTAAAAACCCAAACTATCTGTATATAATATATGTCATAGAGATCATGTAACAATTCACATACAAAGCTAATCATATCAAGCTCTTAGTACAATACAATCGCTACACACTAATCAGGCCCGATCTTGCAAATCCATGCACCGATATCTGCCACCTGCTAGCTTACCTCTACTGCGCAATCCCTGTTGAAGAATGGCTCTGAATGAACTCGAATTTAGCCAGCCTTTCTCACGCAATCCTAATTGGCATCTCCACTGAGTATTGGATGCAATCAATGCATCACTATAGTCACAACTGATAGTCACACTTTCTCTTTCACCTATCTCTCCACTGGTCTCCACTGAAACTGCCATGCACAAGTTAACTGATGTATTCTTCAGTTGATTAATGAGTTATTATTTAGTGAATTAATTAACTAATTAATTCACACCACTCTCACAAGTGTATCAATCAGTTAGACTAGATACAACTAGCTCAACTGAGTCTAACTGAGTTAAACTAAATACAACTCCACCAATTACTTCTATAACTCCACCAAACTCTGTCACATGAGTTCTAACTGAAGTCCTCATGCATTAGCTCCAGTAAACCCTCAGGAATATCTTAATTACTTCTGTCAGCTGTTGTGCCACATCTTTTCACTTAACTGAAGTGCTCCAAGAGAATAAGATAATGTTTAGAGTCCAAATATTATCAAGAGCTAATAATATTCGACATATCTATTTTTAGACTGGCAATCTAAAAATAGATTCCGCCCAATATGTCTAAAAATATAATTCCATATATTTCTCCAACTTGACTAACCATCCACAAATAGCATCCCGCAACTCATATAATATGATCAACATGTCAAAAAATAGGCATAGTCTAAAAATAGACTTTGCGCCAAAAATAGCCTGCGGGCCCACTTAGTGAAGGAAACTCTTTTCACTAAGCTCATCATCTTGTTGAATCTCAACATCTTTTTTCAGCATGGTCCTTTGATGGAGATTCTTTCTTCTGACTGTCCTTTTCCTTACTTGTTGAACTTCTAGATGGCTGATTTACCATACTCTAATTCATGGCTGTAGGCTCTTTTCCTTTTCTCTGATTGCCTTGAGGATTCAATTTTGTTTGAGTATCTTTCTACTGAGATGCCCTTTTCTGAATGGGATTAACTAGCACATCTCTACTCCTTAATGAGTACTGCCTCTGTTATGAACTAAGTGCATTCAAGTAACCCCGCTGATAATCATCTGATTTGGTATCCAACTCATGATAATTGGCAAGTATAAAATCTCCATCCTTAGGCTCATCTTTCTTTTCAAAATACTCTTCATCTTCCATCAAAAACATGGGCTAACCATCAGCCTTGAAAAGGAGATTTTCCTCAACAATCGTGTCTTCGCCTTCTTCTTCTATTCCTTGAGCATAATTTTGCTGCAAGGGTGTCATAATTTGTTGTTGCTATGCTATTTTCTTAGAAGCTCGTTGTTCTCTCTGCTTGATCCTTAAATGAGGTTGTTGTTGGCCTCTGACGTTAGGATTTCTAAACTTAGGCTATATTTCAGCGATGGACATCCTTTCAACCATTCTTTCAATTTTCCTTATCAAAGTGTCCATTTTTGCATCGGAAGATGAGGCGGATGTTTCTTCTTTAATAGTGACTTTTCTCTCACCTCTAGTTCTAGGTGTTTTCATAAGCATATTTTCTTCATCGTTGATTGTGTTCTTTTTCATATCTTCCAATGTAATTGGAATTATTTCCCTTAATTTGTATGCCATGTTTGGATCAAATGCGTTTGGATAACGTATGAGAGCTAAGCCTAGAGGAGGCTTGATCTCAATGGGAATTGCATTATAAGTTCTATTGAAGTGAGTATTGAAATCTTGGACTGATTCATTGGGATTTCTCTTTATGTTCTCATACTCAGAAAGCAACTGTAAATGGTTTTTCTGCACCTCCCATAGAGCTACAAATGCATCAACCAGCTGGTCTGGAGTGCCTATAGAATTTTCATTCAAGGATATAAACCAAGTTTTGACATCTCCAGATAAGCTCTGGGCTATAATTCTCATTTTGGCATTGTCAGGGTCTACTTCTTCCAATTCTATGAAGTCAATGAATTTGACAATGTGTTGTGTTGCAGTTATGGGAGAATTTTCATCAAACAGGGGGAGTCTCTAGCCATAACCTCGAGGTAAATAATTCAATTAAGCAGGTAATATAAGTGGGGAAACTTCGACCATGATTCCTGCTGAGTGAAGTGTTGGATTGACAATGGGATGAGTTGGTTGAATGGGTATTGAAGAAGCAGTCGTAGATACTGAAATAGTAGGTATAAGTCATGAGGTCGAGGGTGTAGATGAAAAATAAACTATTTATTAGGGTTGAGTCAAGATAGGTATTGACTCTTGCTAGTATTGAATTATAACTTTTTCAAATAGGTGATGAATTTGATGAGCTAATTGCTCAGGCTATTAGAATTGGCTCCAAACTTTGGTGTCAAAGTATGATTCAGGTTTAGTCTCTCCAAAAGATAGATTTTCTTCAAGTTTCAGAGAACTAAGATCTAACTCAGATAATGAATTGACCTGAGAGAGAATTAAAGGATCAAAGACTATGTCAACTAAAGAAGTTTTAGACTTAGATCGAAATAATGAAAATTCAAATTTTAGATCAAATGGTTTATCTTCGAGAGATAGAACTTTAGTAGGAAGTGAAGAAGATCTTACCAATGGGATTGGAACAGACTAAATCTCTGTAGCTTAATATCTATGCTTCCATACAAGCTTCTCTGGTTCTTCCACTGGATCAGGATCAGGATTCACTCTGGTGTATCTTCTCGAAGCCAGCTCTACAATCTTGGCACTGTAATTATCAAGTCACCCTTTCTGAAACTTAATCCTATCATCCAGAGGACCAAATTCAAATGATTCTTGTCATACACCCAGTGAAAATAAATATTTCGTTCCCCAACAACGGTGCCAGTATGTTATCACTCCACTGGATCTCTAAGGTTGAGAAAGATGCCAAATAGAGTTAACCACAAGCTAATCAGTTAGCTTGGTAGCTAGCCCTACCAAACCGAAGAGGGCTCTCTCCACAAATTCACATCCAAGAGGGATGGATGAATTAGGGTTTTAGGCTAGGTATGAGCACAAGGGTTTGTTTGTTGGAATTGGTTTGTTAGATGGGTAAATTAGGTCAAAGAGGCTAGGTCAAGGAAAATAATATTAGGATTGCAGTCCATTCAATGGGGCAAGGTAGGTAGGAAGGCTAACACTTTAGGGTTTTTGAGTGGGATGGATTAGATAGATGAGGTGCTAGAAATAGCAAGACAATGCATGTATTCTTTCTAAACTGAAGTAATGAGACAAACTATGAATATTTTCCCAAAACAGAGCTTAAAAGAGGTATTCTGCTTATCAACATGAAAATCAACATATAATAGAAATGAAATGGATCATGGAAAGTACAAAAAATTCATAAATATGCAACAAAAGAAGAAACAATGTTAAATTTCCATACCACAGATATCCCAAAGAAATAGCTGCAAATCTTTCATTAAATTCCTGCCAAATACTGAATACACTAGAGTCTATGATAAATAAAACATCCAACCGGGGAAATCAGTCAAGAAATGACAGATATAGACATCAAGAAACTTCTCCCAACCTCAAGGGTCGAATCCCTAAGTTGAGGAGTTGTTCCACCAAAAACTAAACAACATACCTAGAGTGTAGGGAGGTCAAACTAACTCATCCCTCACTTTTTGGAAACTAATTCATTACATCTCATCAAGAGTTTTTACCTAATCTATTTACCCCTAGGTAGCTTAAAAACATAATTATTATATTTACATCCTTGAATTACATTGGTAAGAACATCATTTTCCAAGGTGAAACTGAGGAAACTGAGAAAATTTGCAAATTTCACGAAACACATAAAATTGGTAAAAAGTGTCGTGTTAGTCTAAAAAGCACAACGCCAACTTCAGCTCCACTTTTGAAGGGGTTCCTAGTGTCCAAATTGAGCTCACGATAGCTCATTCGAATTCATGTCCTATCTAGTTACCAAAAATGTCCTTGGTTTTCAAAATGACTTGATTTGATCCTCCAAAAAGTCAATCTCCCAAGACTAATAAAAATCGCAGCACCATCTTCAAAAATAGGGAAAAAATTATGTTTTTTGAGGTGTTTTTTGACTTTTCGACTGACCATTTGGCCCAAAAAAACTTAGAAACATTGCTAGGGTGACTATATTTGGCCTTCTGAATCCAATGGTGCCTTAGTTTTATCATTGGAGGTCCATAGGAAAATCGCAACACCTAGGGCGTTGCACTTTTGACAGTGCAATTGTGCAAAAACTGTCAAAATGTGCAAAAACTCAAAAAATTTCAAAACTTGCCCAAAATTTCTTCAAAATTGTGCTATGTAAGCCTAATGAAGTGTGCCAAGAAATGAGGGATGCCTCTACAAGGATTTCAAGCTTGTCTCCGTTCGTTTTCTTGGCTAGGGTTTGCTTATCTTTCTCCTGCAATTGCTTGAGTTTGATGCTACAAACTTGATTTCTTTTCATATACCTATTTGACATGTTTATGAACATCTTGTTGTCCTTGTTTTCCTTTTGGAGTAGATTCTCAAGATGTATGTTTACCCTTTTAATCCATATTTCTTTGTCCTCCTCAACCTCTTTGGCAATCTTATCCTCAAAAGTGAGTTTTTCATCCTCACTCTTTTGTTGTTGTAAATACCTCTTAAGACCTCTTGTCTTTGGTCTTATTCTATTATTTTGGATGTCGTTTTGATCAGGGTCATCAAGTGGCATCATGTCTTTACCTCTTTTTTATTTGAGTAGCTCTAGCTCCATGAGTAATTTGTAATCTTTCATCTGCTTATTCTCCAGCTCAAGAAATGAAATAAAAAACTTAGATCTCTCTAAGTTAGTCGGAAGCTCTCTAATTTGGGCATCCTTCTCCTTGATAATAAAACTAGAAGCCTCTTGATCATCTAGTTGATCCAAGTCAACTAGGTCAAAATCTAATTCCTCATCATGAGGGTCATCATCCTCTTGCATGGCTTCCTCATGCTCATCTCCTTCTATCATATTTTTCTTACCCTTTTGTACCTGATTTTATGATGAAGAAGGCAAGGCCCCTTCCACTTTTCGTGGAGAAAACACTTTCCTATACCCTCTCTGATATGTTCTGGCCAATGTACCCATTTCGTCCCTTTTACGCTTGTTGACCATAGCTCTTCTAGGTGACCCAATATGACCCTGGGATGGTGATGATGGTGGTGAAATGGGTGTAGTAGGCTGAATGAAGGAGTAGGTGTTGTGGGCTGAGATGGAGGAATAGATATAGTAGGATGAGGTGTAGGAGGCCTATCTTCAGCATGTTGATCAATACGATGAGATGAAGAAGCCATATATTTAGCATGCTTAGCTTGTGGAGATGTGAAGATATCATTGGCAATGAAGGTGTCCCATGAAATATGCAACTGGTTAAGGAGATGCAGGACAATGATCTTGATGAGAGAGTGGTGAAAGAGGTTGTTAATCTTCTGGTCATAATATCTCCTTTGTACAATTTATGTCACTTTGTCGATGCTCCTGAACAGATAGTATGGGATAGTAAGAATTTTGACTCTTGTGAAGTGCATAAGCAGTCTAATATGATATGTATAGAGTCTAGAGAACCTACCTTCACAAGAGAAGTACTTAATGATCATCTTCATCATGGGGGTATACCTATCAAGAAGGTAGCTAAAAGGAAAAACTCTCCTTCTCTCATTTATGTACCTTGTTTTGATGAATGGTTCATAATACTGATCATCCAAGTCTTTGGATTTAAATCACATTCAACCAATGTTTGGAATCCCTGTGGCAGTAGATATGGTGAAGGTTACACCTACAAGGGTCACCTGATTTTCTTTGAGGTTGGAAATCAAAATTCTACTCAAAATAGGGCGATGTTGAATTCTTTCAATCATATCGCAGAAATAAAGGAAACCAACATACTGAAAGCAATATACTGTCATTGGTGAATCCATCAGTTCTCTGGTGTTGGTGGGCTCAAGCCTTAGGATTCTTCCTCCTTTATGTGGCCCTCTCTCTTGTCTATCCTCCTCCTCCTCCATGTAATTTTTGTCTTCTTCCATGGTGTTTTTGATCTAGAAACCCTAGGGATGAGGAAATGGGAGTGGGGATAGGTCTAGGAAAAATTAGGGAGATGGGGGAAGGGGTTATTGAAATTTTGGAGGTGATAGAGGGTTAAAATTCTTAGGGAATTAGAAATGATAATTTTATTACAGGTTTTGGGTATGGGTGCCTAGGACTTAGTGTTTAGGGGAAAAGTTATTTAGGGAAAGGGATATAGTGTTGTAGGGGTAAGGATAAGGTTTACAGTAATGTAGGAAGGGAATTCAGGATTTATGGGCATCAAATTGGGAATGAGGATATGGTATTAGGGTTTTTAACTAGACAACCTACCAATTTTGCATGAAAACAAAAACACCATGAAATTGATATTTTGGAATGCAAGGAGGTGATAAAATTGTCTCACTTACTTGGTAAAATATGATAAGAGCATTTTCTGGAGGATTAGAGGCAGTTTGGAAGAGTTTTGGTACTTATTGGGCAAACTGGGCAAAAGCGCAACGCCTTACCCAGAATCGCAGCGCCCTTCAGCAAAAAATGCAGCGTTGTTTTCCAAAAGTGCAGCACCACCCTCCAAAAACGCAACACCACCTAACTCAAATTTTGACCTTGCAAATTGGTTTTTGAGCTGAGGGAGTGTGATCTCGATGGTTCAATAGCAAATGAGCTTCTTCTTTGTCTTATGGTGGTATTTATACTTGATGAATTTGATGTTTTGGGCCTTGGGACCCACTTTCTCCTTTCTTCTCTTTCACTTTACACTTTGAAACTATAACTTTTCTCTTTTTCACTTCATTATTTACACATTGATCATTTGATGATTGGGAACTCTTTACATTTTGACTTTTGATGCTTTGTTGGCATGTGGAACTCTGAGTTGGAAGCTTGGGAACCATGAAATTATTACAAATTGAGTGACATGAAATTACATAATAGAAAATAAAAATTACATTCTGAAATAAAAATTACATCTTGGAATAAATTATTCCTTACAAATCATCTTTGCATGGTAAAGAGAGGTTATTTGATCACTTTCTTACTTGTTGCTCTTATGCGATGGAAATGGTTTATTATTGGACCTTGAAAAACCCTAGAAACCTAAAGGAACCTTGAAAAACCATAAAGACCTAATGAGAGCCTTGACTGAGTGAAATTCATGGTGACATGACTAAACAATTGATAAAAACTCATAAATGATGGTCATTCAGCAAATTATGAAAATGAGCTAGCAAGTAATGGAAACTTAGGAAAAGCGATTTATTTATTTATTTTAGGGCTACCATTAGTGAGTAAATTTTGGAATGATGACCTAGTGGAATGAAAAAAATTTCTAAATGATACTCTAATATGATATGAAAAAAATATTTTTGATCACTGATGGCAAGATGCAAATACTAACACTAACAAGTTGTAAATTTTTCTTAGGAGGCCCATTTTATACCACAAAATTTTTCTAATGATAGTTTCCACCCAGACATACTACCTCATCAAATGATGATCAAGGTGATAGTGCTCCTTATGCTAGTAATCTGCGACCTATTCCTCCTCAGTCACCTCATGATCAGCCACTGCCTCATGTTTCTCCTATGAGAGAAAACTAATCACCTCCTCCTCCACCTCATAGTTCAACTCTTGATCATTCAAATGACCATCCATTGTCTTCTGCTACAGACCAAACTAGCAATACTATTGTTGCATCAGATATTTTATAGGAGTTATTTGACTTGTTTTTACACACACACTTAATGTTGATGTACTTAGTTTATATGTTCATTTAATGTGCTTGTAGATAAATGTGTATGTTATAGAAGTTATTTGAAAATATGAGATGTATATTTGAGGATGTGTGTGGTGATGATGTTATACAATGTTTGGGTTTTATTAGATGTGATACGATGATGATGCCATGTTATATTATTAGGTTTGTGTGCTATCTAATGACGTTTATATGTGCTAGAGTTGTATAGAATTAGCTGATGTCAACAAATTTGAATGTATATTTTAGATTATGTTTATGTTTGTGTTTGTTAGATGGTTATCATCATAATGTTTATTTTTATGAAAGGATATTTATTATAGATTATGTATTGGTCAAATTATATCAAAATTTTATATATGAAATTACATACAAAATGAGTTACTTAAGATAAAAAATGCAAAAATATTTTTATAAATTACAAAGTTTGATACGGTTGAAACTATAATTGTAAAATTACCATAAATATTTTTCTATTGCATAGATAGTTTATGCATATTCATTCTAACTAAATTCTTATTCAAACAGTCACTACAAAAATCAATTTTACACAAAATTAAATGGTACAAACATCTAAACAAAATTACCTAGGTACACATAAAAAATTTGCTACCTATACTTATAATATAAGAGTTAGACAATATCTTATTAATATTTGCAATTAATTTTCAAAAAGTATATTGCAACCCGTAACCATTAAATAAAAATTTCAAAATACTTACAATAAAATTAAAATATATAGCTCATTGGTATATAAAATCAACTATAATTAAAAAAACTTGATGTAAAATATTGGATTATAAAGAAAACATTACAATTAATTCGATTTTATAAATTTAATAAATTAAAATTTATTTATTATTAATAATTATGAATGAACCATTTACAAGTTAATAATATACTTGGTAAAATGAGGTGAATATCCATGGTTAAGAAGCTTGTTAAATTGTATGTTTATCGTAAGTATTAAGTTTTAATGTAAAAAAATGTTATAAAAATAAGTTAAAAAAAAGTCATGGTATTGGCCTAGTATTAAGTTTTAATGTAAAAAATGTTATAAAAATAAATTAAAAGCAACCATAGTATTGGCCCATTATATTGTAACAAAGTATATTTACAAGTTAATAATATCCATGGTAAAATGAAGGTGAATATCCATGGTTAAGAATATTGTTGTATTGTATGTTTATTATAAGCATTAAGTTTTAATGTAAAAATGCTATAAAATTAAATTTAAAAAAATGAGTTATAGTTTTTGGATATGTGTTGTTGATAAGCCATGGTATTGACCCATGATATTGTTAAAAAAACCTTTTTAGAAGTTAATAATATCCATGGTAAAATGGGTGAATATTCATGGTTACTAATCTTGCTATAATGTAAATACTATTTTTTATGTACTTATTAATTAAATTTAAATATATCTATGAAATAATTATTTTAATTTATATGGTAAATGGATGTTAATTTATATCTACTATTTATATGTTACATATTTTAATGTCATCTATATATTATGGTTTTCTTTCATCTATTTTTTTTGCATTAATTTTATTAATGAAAAAACAATTACAATTACAATTACAATATATATATATATATATATATATATAACATTTACATCTACCATCTAATGCCAACATATATCATATGCTTGTTTAAGAATGCCTCTAGTTCAATTAGATGATGATAGTGGATTTGAATGTGTATTTTAGAGATGTTTATGTTTGTTACATGGTTATTATCATGATGTTTATTTTTATTAAATGATATATATTTATTATAGATTATATATTGGTGAACTTGTATCAAAATTTTATATATGAAATTACATGCAAAAATACTTATTTTAGATAGAAAATGCAAAGATATTTTTACAAATTACAAAGTTTAATATGATTGAAACTATAATTATAAAATTACCATAAATATTTTTATATTGCCATAGATTGTTCATACGTATTCATTCTAACTAAATTAATTTTCAAAAAACAATTACATATGAATACATGTTTTTCAATGTACTATTTACTCTTTTTTGAATAAACTCTTCTACCCAAAAATTGTTATTATAAAAAAATTATGATCTCCAATCATAAGCATTATATTGGCCGTTAAATTTTATGGATGCAAATATTCGTTGACTATTATAAAAATATTAAATTACTTCATTAATTGTGGTTTTAGTCCACATTGGGGGAATAATTATAAAAGTATGTAAACTAACAAATAGCTAAGTTGAAAACACAATTATCACAAAATTCAAATTAATTTATCGCAAACTTGGAATTAAACAAATATGTTAAAATTTTAATTTTTAAATTATAAATTACATAATTAGAAATACTTAGTTTTAAGTGTAAAAATGTTTCCACTTGAAAAAAATTCTGAATCTTACCAATTATATAAAAATCCAAGAATTAGATGAATAATAAACAATATAATTAGTGAAATAAAGAAAACAAAACCAATATAAATGATGAATTAACACAAATACATATCTCTCATCCTCCTATGGCATGATAACATTGTTGTTCTCAAAAATATGTTTTGATGTAGGGTCATGTCTCTAATAGTGGACTTGTAAGTAAAACATGGTAAAATTATAATATGGTTGAAAACTCAAGCCTTATGGATGAATGAAGCCTAACATAATTTTGATAAGTATAGAAATAATAATGTAGTTATTTTTTTTTAATTATTATTACTTTAAATTGAAGTGAGAGAATCTTCAAATCCATGGGTGAATAACCATGAAGAAGGACTAGTTTACGGAGTCGAGGAATTGCCCGGACGGTCAAAATTGGCCGGAATCCGGGGCAAAAAAATTTAAAAAATCTTGCAGAAACAGTGTTTGAATCTTGATTTTGACATTGGAAATGGATTCAGCACCATCAAAAACCTGTAGGACACCCAAAATATTAAACTTCAATAGTTATAACATGGATTTAGAAAAATTCTGCCGGATTTTCTGAAAATCTTATCGGAATTTTCATGATTTTCAGGGTGATTCCTCTGGCTAGTTAGACTACTGCCTAGTTTACCTCACAGTTATGAGGAAAGAGTTATTCTCTCGTCCGAAAGGATAAAGGGGTTCTTGGGGAGGAAAACCGTCACAAGAAAAAAAGAGAATTGAAAAATAAAGCGGGATGTTGCCGAAGGTGATCCAGAACTAGACATCGAGCTAATGGAAAAACCTATTGAAAACTTTGTTTCCAGGTCGAACATTTGGAGAGGTTCTCATACCTAAGAGTTCAACCCGATTTGGGACTTTTAAATTCTGATTGTGCTAGGGAGAAAGGGGACTTAATTTCCTCATCTAAGAGTTGGGAGGTTTGGTTTTCACGTGGATTCCGTGAGACCAAACTTCAATAAGTTTTTAAACACATTTCTAGAACATTACAATGATAAATATTTTTCCTTTACAAATGCATGAGCACTGAATATGATATGTCTTTATGAAAAGAGTGAAAGGGACTATTTGTAATTGTACTGGTTACCTTAATGATTGAATGCATGTACGTTTAGAATGATGGCTGTATATCTATGGGAAATGGGCAAAAACCGATATACCCTATTTATCCTGGAGCAGTGACAACTCAGAACTCTCACGAGTAAGGAAGTATTGTAAAGTAATATGAAAAATAAAACTGATCTTTGTATTCCTAACAAATGACGTGCTTAAAACTAAAGTTATTTCAAAGGAATGTAAACTGAAAATTGTTCTTTTGCAATTCTGAAACATTCGACATGTTTAAATTAAAGATATTTATGAGGAATGGAAAACTTGTTTCTTTCCCTTTAAAAAAATAATCAATAAGCTCGAACCAAAAACCATTTTTATGTAATACATCTATAAGCGTACAATATTGAGCTTAGTCAGATAAAAAAAGAACAGAGTCCTCATAATGATATATCAACATGGTAGAGTCATAAGAAAAAATGATTGCGCAAGAATTAAACCTCAGAGCCAGTCCTAATACTGGGTAAGGGTCAGAGAAAAGAAGGATTTTCCTTCTTCTTTCCATGACATATAAAGACCAGAATCCATGCATATACAATGCGCCAATCTAGGTTAGTTCCTTGGCAGTACCAAGAAACTGGTCACCTGACAACAGTCCTGGTCGACCACCATAAGAAAACAGAATCAATGACCATTGATTTCAAAAATGAATCCAACTGGAAATTGTATTTTTATTCTACATTACAGAAAAACCACTTCAGAAATCACTAAAGCCCTAGAAATCATTAAACAAAACTCGTTGAGGATATTGGAAACCATCAAAGCCATAAATAGTGATATAATAGAGAGCGACATGATGTCGACCAATATTGCAATATTATAACTTATATAGTAAAATCATAAGATTCAAATTCTATATTTCATAACCAGTAAATTTAATTGGAATACAACGCCATATCTTCTTCACAGTCCACTTATGCAAAATGAAAGGGAACTAGTAGGGCTCCAATAAATTAACAAAAATTAGGGAGAAAACCCAGTACACAATCGAGGGATAAAATAACCCTCAAGGCTAGATTAAAGGCACAGAATATTAACCCTATAACCAAGCTTTCCTCCATGGGAAGCGAAACCATTGCTCTATTTGAATGCAGAAGAGTATTGTACCTGATAGAGTTATTGGGTAAATTCTACAAGGAATTCGGTAACCTGTGCGTGATAACCATGCCAAGAAGGGGATGACTTCAGCTCTGATATTTTACCTATACAAACGCTGCATTAGGAGGAAGAAAACTTGTATTAGACCGGTTCATGGCACTGGTAAGTTATTAAAACTCTATGATGAAAAAAAATGTGAAAAAGGGGGAATCATTTTTTCAGTAACCCTGAAGGAAGGGTTTACCTGAAATAAAATTAGGGTTCAAACCTCTGCCTTATTGTAGACGACAATTGGGACTTCGTGCAGAGAAACCATTTTTGTTGTGAAGCTGTTGATACAAGAGAAAGACTGTATTCCTCCATGACCAGACCAGCATGTAGTGGTAACTAAGTTGCAGAAGAACCTTATACGCACACAAGGATGTTCACCTATCACATTGTGAAGAGAAAAATAGAGAATGAATGGAAGAGTATGAGCATCAGAGAAGAAAGCGAGGGTTCAAACCTCTCTGCCTTATTGTAGACGACAATTGGAACTTCGTGCAGAGAAACCATTGTTGCTGTGAGAAGTGTGAAGCTATTGAGACAAGAGAAAGACCTTATTCCTCCATGAACAAACCAACATGTAGTGGTAACTAAGTTGCAGAAGACCCCTATTCGCACAAAAAGATGTTCACATATCACGTTAGGAAGAAAAAAACAAAGAATGAATGGAAGAGTATGAGCACCAGAGTGCCTATGACGTTCACAGCGGAGCAAACTGGTCGAATGGAGTGCCAAATCCCAAGACAGCCGACCGAGAAAGGTCGTTATCCTCGACACATCAACTAAGACCGTTGGATCTAGCTCTCTTCTATCTAAGGTAGAGAATGCTCTGTGTGGGAATACGCTGGAATATTCGAGAGAGGTTCTCGATGTTGTGAGACAATTGGTGCCCATAGGCACTAGCATTAAATATAGTGTTAAAGAGGTCATGTACGATCAACCATGAATCATAAACCCCAAATTTTATGTAATTTCTATATTATTATGAAAGAATGAACATACACTTTAATCTGATCCTTCAAAATTTAATAATTGGTAAGCAAATACCATGTGTGTATATATATATATATATATGATAGGTCTAAGGCCACAAGATGGGTTTTATTATAGAAGTTATAGTGAGCATTAGTAAAAATGATGAAATTAATGATTAGGTGACTAAAAAAGTTAGTTACCGCAATTATTTCAAGTGAATTATTATTAAATTTGAGCAATTTTAAGTGACCGAACTAAAAATGACTAACTTAAATGACTAATTTAGTCTAGAGATAAAATATACAACTAGATAATACGTGACTAAACTAAACGTGACTAAATATATGACTAGATAATTAGTGACAAAATAAAAGATGATTAACAAAAACAAACACTATAGTCAAAGAAAAAAATATGACCAACTAACTAGTGCAACAAGTATATGAATTAGTAATTTATGCTAGTCATTTTTAATTGTGTCACTCTAGATTTATGCTAGTCATTTTTAATTGATTCTGAGACATCTTTGGTTCTCGACTTGATATGTATAACTAGTAGAAAATGAGAAATTAGTGACTAAAAATGTTAGTCACCTCAAAATTTCCAAGTGAAATACTACAAAAAATGAGCAATTAAGTGACCCAACTAAAAACGACTATCTTAAATGACTAATTTAGTCTTGGGCTAAAATATATGACTAGCTAATAAGTAATACAATTAAGAATGACTAATGTGAATGACTAATTTAGCCTAAACTATGGCTAGGTTCTAATAATGTGTTAATGAACTCTAAGTGAAGTTCCCCGAAAACAATGGGCTACCTACAATTGCTTGATTTTATTGATAACATTATTAATAGATTTGAAATATTTTCCACCTCCTTAAAGATTAGTAGATATTACCCTTATGTGTAAACCTGATGTCCCCTTTCCCTCTTTATATGAGCATATATACTTGCTTATATTAAGGAGTTATTCAATAATTTTTATTGATGCCCTCATGCCAAAATGATCACTCTATGATTTTCCTAAATCATTAGATATAGCCTACATCTTTTTGATAAAAAAATTAACAACATACTCAAATAAAAAAATTACTCTCAATAATAGTTACATAACCTACCACATCAATTGACATTTTCACCAAACTAAAATTAACATATTAAAATTTACTTTCTCACTACCTTTTTCCTTAATCATCAATATATGAGTTTTTCAAAAACCTACTTTTTTTTTCTTTAATAATCAACATAAAAACATAAAAAATAAAAAATAAATTAAAATTTAATCAAAAATTACAAAATCAAATAAAAATTAAAATTAAAATTACAAAAATAAATTTAGATTTTCAAAATCATTAGATATACCCTGCCTCTTTAATATATATATATATATATATATATATATTTTAAATAAAAAAAATAAATTAAAATTTAATTAAAATTTGCAAAATAAAATCAAAATAAACATAACAATAAAATAAAATCAAAATCAAAATTAAAATTAAGAAATAAAAATAAAAATTCTAAAAATAAATTAAAATTTTAACCAAAAAAATTAATAATATTAATAACATGAAAAAATAAAATTTAAAATTACAAAAATAAATTAAAAATAAGCGAAATATTATTAATATTAATAACATGGAAAAATTAACCTCAATAATATCGCCCTAACCTATCGCTGGACATTTTCGGATTATCCTATTAAAATTTCCATTCCCGTTATTTTTTCCTTTGGTTCTCACTTTGGATTCCGCTGCAATTGACATTTTCAAAAATTTTCGATTAGCCTATTCAAATTTACATTCTCGTTCCTTTGGTTTCCCGTTCCTTTGGTTCTCGTGTTTGGGACGTTTGGGAGAGAATTCGTTCCTCTTTGGATTCAGCTGCAAGAAGAGTTTCAATGCTCTTGGATTCGGCTGGATTCCACTGCAACATTCAGGAGGAAATGATACATTGGAATCCATTGCAAACTAGAGGAAGTGACACATTGAAATCCGCTGCAAACTTGAGGAAGGTGTGGATCGACCGTTCAGAATGGACAAGGTTTCAAAGAAAAAGGGAAGGTGAGAAGGACAGGGGTTCGAAACCTCGAAAATGAAGATGAGAAGCGCGATGCTAACAACAGTGGGAAGTCCTGTGGATTCGAAATAATAGGGAAGAAGGCGATTTTAAGGAAGAGTGTTTTTTTTCATAATACAACAGATCGATCTGATGAACTTAGACAAACATTTGAGCAAGGTATGGACAAAATCAAAATTCCAGAAGCCAAATGAGGAGTGATAAATTGAGCCAAAAAACTAGATATCACCTAGTATTATCACTCAGGCCACATTTGGGACTGTTAAAATGTTAAAATTTAGAGCAGCTATCATGCATGATGTTCTTGGTGTAATCCCAGGTGATTTTAATTTTTTCCTTCTGTGATAACTGATAGGAAGCGGGGCACATCTTCTTTGAATGCTAGAACCTTCAAGATTATTATTTCTAGTCTCAAACTGACATTAAAGGATAAAACAGGACTAGATTTTTCCTTGTTTATAGACCAGCCCAAACTATCCTTGAATCTGGATGGTATTGATAATTTGTTTAGCTTCTCCTAATATGAATATGGCATCTCCATCCCCAAATTGTAGCTGAGTGGCAGAATCAAAATCTGAAGAGATCAAATATTGAAATGGCTCGGGTGAGATTTCATTCTCTTGCTTCTTTGATAAGCTTTCTCAAAGTATCTGCTAGAATGATAAGAAAGTGGGGACAAAAGGTAACCATGTCTTAATCCTCTTAGCACTCTGTCAAAATTGGAATGTTCCTCATTAACCAGAATTACACAAGAAGCAATTGAGATGCATTCAAAAGTCCAATTCACCATACTCATGAATCCAAAAGCCTGAATGGTTTTGATGAGAAAGTCTCAATTAGCCTTACCATACTAGAATCGAGGACACTTCATAATATATTTGTACTCAACGGTTCTCTAGTTTTTTGCTTGGAGAATGAATATTTATGGCATATTTCCATAAAGTCGGCATAGTTGAATCAACATCTCTGATAAGCGATTTTCCTTTTTAAGGTTATTTTTCCTACCTCGGTTTATCCATTTGTTTCTCAAAATGTACAAAACTCAGCTCTGAGTTTTATTATCACTGTTGATACCACTTTCAAACATGCTTGTAGATCCCCTACATGAAAATGCTTTAATCGTGGAAAGTTATAGCAGTTGCTTTCTAAATTCATTGGATGTCCATGGCATGATGGTGAGGACTCCATCACTCCTCTGATTTTCATACCACTTTAAACTGATATTGAATGAAGGTATTCCAGAGGTTTATGCCTCTAATCTCTATCTTGGTTACCTTGCCATTAATGAATTCCATCTACCCAATTTGTGTCTATCACCTCTCCCAGCCTTCTCCCTACATGAGCAATCTGTGCGTTGTAGTGGATTTATCTCCCTTATTATTAATCTCATCTTTGTAAGGGAGTTGTTTCACATTCCCAGAAATACCATTATTAAGGAGGTGAGAGGGTACTTAAGGCCCTTCACTTCCTTAATCGCATTTTTAATCTTAATAATCTCAAGGCTTGATTCTCTGACAATGGCTTGGCTGGCTAGCCAATCCACAAACTTATTATGTGACTTCGTTGTGTGTGAGAACTTGGAACTTATAAGGAAATATATATTCATTGTAAAGCCCCCAGAATCCAGCATATGTTGCCATCAGTCAACCAGTTATTGACTTTGGCTGTCCTGTTCTCCAGAGCTTGGATGCTTTTGAAAGGTTGTTGTCCAACCCATGCATACTCACAAAAGTCTTCCTTTTCTCCATGTTGGACATATTTGGAAGTCCAACTATCTATTAAAACTTTTTGGATCATTTTATTCCTTATGCTTAATCATTTAGGGACATCATCATATCAGAACTCCCACAAGGTAGATAGGTTCCCTATTCCCCATGTATCTTTTTTCCTTAAAATTCTGACATAGAGACCTGTTTTTGTCAGAGTTAAAGCACCAATATACTCTTAAACATTGATCTTGTTTTACTAGTCTTCTTACCCCTGATTCTCATTCCAATTTTTGCATAATTATTTGTTTCCAACCTATTAGGTGCCACTTTTTCTCCTTTAATGCCTCTTGTTAGGAGAAAGTTTTATTAACTGTATCCCTCTCCAAGAGAAATGATCTCGAGGTTAACAGATTGGGCTTTTAGAAGATGGACATAGCTAATAACTATTAGATAAGTTTAATCTATTTTCCAGAGAGAAACACATGGATCCTTGTTTATCGGTCTTCTTATCCTTGCTTCTCATTCCAATTTAGGCATAATTTTTTGTTTCCAACCTATCATATGTTCTTTTTCTCCTTTGATGCTTCTTTTCATGAGAAATTTTTATTAACTTTATCCCTCTCCAAGAGCACTGATCTCAGGGTCAGTAGATTGGACTTTTAGAATATGGGGATAGCTGATAAGTTAACTATTAGATAAAATATGAAGGGCGATACAACAAGTGTATCAACCACATGGTATTATGAAAGAACTCTTCAACAACCATCCAACTTCCAATATGAATGAAACAAGGTTCCCCTGAATGGATTAATTGCCCACGTTTACCCACGACTCCATATGATTGCTTTGTTGAGGGATAAGATACTTTAATATTTCTCATATTGTAGTTCCTAATCTTACTTCTATTTGGAGGTCAAAGGTGGCTTTCATTAGATTTTAGAGGCGATTATGCTCATTCCTAGGGCATTTTTATTGCAAGACTCAAGTCTAGCCATGTTAGATTGAATAAGAAGATAGACAAGCTCATATGGTCAAAGAACCCTTCTGGGGTTTATACTCCAAAAGCTAGATATATTGTTATTAGTTTAGATGGGGAGAATAGGAATCATGTTACTAGTGGAGGAGAGTTTGGATATTTAAATATCCCTCAAAGGCTTGATTTTTATGTGGTTTTCACTAAACAAAAAGACTTGACTTGGTATAATCTTCTGACAAGGAATAGAGCAAGACTCTATAGGTGCAGTTTATGCAAGGTATGTGAAAAAACCAAAAAACATCTTGTCATGGACTGTAAGTACACTATGCAAGTCCTACTTCTCCCTCTTCATATTTAGAATTAATAGGGGAAAAATGGCGATGGCCAGTGGAAAACCTAGTTTTTACTGCTCTGGACTGTTGGCTTTAGAGGTGACGGATGACCATGGCAGGGCACTGACTGAGAAGACCACCACTTCTACTCAAGTTTTTCGCCTCGCACATGTGCTGGACTGGGGTTTTGATTGGAACTGGTTTCCCTTTGAATGCATGGAGGCCTCTTTTGGACTCTACGGACTCCGGTCTTGCCAAAGGGTGGACGCCCATGATCTACAATGGGCTAGAGCAATTTCGTCCTGCTTCAGCTTACAGGCTCTCGTCCGAGGTGGTTTGGCTACAAATACTCGCACATAACCTACGAATGTGGTTTCCTGCAAGGTATGGTGACATTTTTCAACGTTTGGCACTATGCGAGCATCAGTGCTCTGTGGTGGCCAGCCCATAGACACGCCATTCCGAGGAAACTTGACATTCTACGACTACAGAAACTCGACCAGGATACCAGAAATCAAGGACAACTAAGCTCACAGAACCAACATAGGAAATAGATATTAGGTAAGCTCTGCACATTTTCAAGTTTTCATAAATCCCCCAGTGGGGAATAGTTTTATAGTTTGGATACAGGACACAGACATGGTATCCAATCTGAAAGAAAAAATCAGTTCTATCTTTGGTTACCCTTGCTTCATCCAGTCATTGATTCATGGGGGGGAATCCTTAATGGACTCTTGCACTATCAA
Organism: Pinus albicaulis; assembly: GCA_034641835.2. Lineage (NCBI taxonomy): Eukaryota > Viridiplantae > Streptophyta > Pinopsida > Pinales > Pinaceae > Pinus > Pinus albicaulis. Next base: position 182,886,063 of record CM076576.1, on the reverse strand, counting down.
GGTCTACCCCATTGGTCCTGGTTCCACCATCTACCTTAACTTGCAACTGTGGGGTGCCAAAGCTGATCTGAACAAAGCCTAAGGACCCTCTCGGGGTGCCAACACCTCAAAACTAGAAACCTCAAAAGGACCCTCTTATAGAAATGTTTTGCAAGGGAAAAACAAAGCAACAACTGCAGTTGCACCAACAGAGAGTACCCCCAAGCCATACATTGTGGAACAACAAAAATGTGTGCCTGAACTGACTATAGATACTCCAGAGATAGAGGAGCATCGATCTACATTTTAATCTACATTTTAATCTCAAGCAATAATATGCAGATTCAACTGCTTTTGGCCCAAACCAATGGAGCTGTTTCATTGGATTTTCACCAACTACACCATGGACTGTGAAATCTATCTATGCTCTAAGAGTTTCTTCATAGTCAAATTCCCATCATCGAAAGCCAGAGATATCGTACTAAGGGGTGGATCGTGGTTCTGGGGATCCACGAGACTCTTCATCACACCATGGTTTCTTGATTTTGATGCAAACACAATGGATGTTACTAGAATGTCGTTTTGGGTCCGTCTATACAACCTCCCACTTCATTTTTGGAATGAAAATGTTCAAGGAGGCATTAGGAACAACCTCGAGAGATATATAAAAACAGATACCCAGCGTTTGGAGGAATGCATCTACACTTTTGCACGAATCTGTGTGGAAGTGGACCTTAGCAAAGGTCTACCAGAGAGCATTCAGCTGATACACAAACAACAAAGATGGACACAACATTTAGACTATGAAAACACAACATTCAAATGCAGAATATGTAGAAATACCAGACACTTACAAAACACATGCTTGGAAGCAAAACGAGATAACATAAAAAATAATAAGACAAGAAAAGCTGCCAAAGGATGGCAATTTCCATCAGAGGAACCAGTGCAAGAGACAAACAAAGAAGAGGAAGAACCCATACCACATGAGAGTAAACAGACTGCAAACTCTTAGGGTTTACAAGAATAGGAAATGAAAGATCCTTTTGACGTCACCACCATGGCACAGTTGGCAATGAATTCAGGGGCACCGGACAGTGGGGGAAATAAAAGACAACACATATCAGATACATCAGACTCATATAAGGACAATGGAGCACTCGCCGAAGATAACCAACTCGCCCTGATCTCTGCCACGCCAACTCAAGGGACTTGGCGAAAGGTTGAAAAAAAAGAAGGGAGAAAATCTAAATTTTATCCCCTTGTATTATATTTTTACTCGCGTCATACTAGCTTGTCTTGGTTGACAATTACTAGCACATGTAACATGTAATTTTGTTTTCAGTAATAAAATTATGACTTTTTCCTTGGAAAAAACTACATTATGCAAGTTTAGAGGGAGATTAAACATTTAAATAGGTTGAAAAATGTCTGAATTGGTGGCACAGTTGAAAATGGTCTAAGAGGTTGGTGTCATAACTCTTCAGTGAAGGATTACAAAGCACTTCCATGGATCCTAGCTTTGGTATTTGGCAAGCTAGGAATGTCAACTTATTTAAATATAGGCAAATTATTCCTATTCAATGTGCTTTCTCTATTTGATGTGGTCTCAATTCGTTAAAAGAGTTTTCCGTAGACGCGAGTACCTAAGCTTCCTAGGCAGATTGTTGTAGAAGTGGGTAAGAATGGTGCATGTGCATATTTTGATGATTAACCTTAGTTCTATGGAGTAGGGAGAAGTGTTTTATATAGTGAACCTCATAGCATTAACTTTAGAGTTGGATCGGGGCATCAAACCAATTATCATGTTCAGCTAATGGCTCTAAAACTTATCAAAAATAAAATAAGGCGTGGACTAGCTGTGGTCCACGCAGTGATGCTACAGTCTTGGGTTCCCATTACTATTACATTATATGGTGATGAATCCTTTGAAACCAACTTCACTGCACCATTAGGAGTAAATTATTTACCATACAAATATCAATATAGCAATGAATTAGAGCAGAGTAGAAAGACAAATAAATTACAATCAAAGAGATAATAGATTGCTGCAGGTTACTTACTGCGGCAAAGGATAAAATGCATAATGTAACAGAGACATACATGATATTGAGACCATAAGTAGGCAATTCATCCCTTAAGAATACACCCTAAAAATGTGTGTAGAATGGTCAACTTGGCCATTGTAAGTTACAACAAGCTCAAGCAAATGGAGTGACCTTAAATAATGTGCTAAGGTGCCAACTAGGGGAGCACTCCTTTGATCTAGGTGATTCATCACTCGTCATAAATGAAAACCAATTACAAGCTCAAAATAGCAAAGGAAACTAAGGCTCTTTCTCAAATGACCCAACTATCTCTCCATACTCTCACCCATATCACTATTAGTAAGTCAACATACCCCCATTAGATCAAGGTGATCTAGCGCTTACTCTCCAAGGAAGTAGCCAATTCATCCCTTAATAATACACCCTAAAAATGTGCACAAAATGGTAAACTGTTCCATTGTAAGTTACAACAAGCTCTAGCAAATGGAGTGACCTTAAATAATGTGTTAAGGTGCCAACTAGGGGAGCACTCCTTCGATCTAGGTGATTCATCACTCATCATAAATGCAAACCAATTACAAGCTCAAAATAGAAAAGGAAGATAAGGCTCTTTCTCCAATGACCCAACTATCTCTCCATACTCTCACCCATATCACTATTAGTAAGTCAACATACACCCAATAGATCAGGGTGAGCTAGCGCATACTCTCCTAGGAATTAGCCAATTCACCCCTTAAGAATACACCCTAAAAATGTGTGCAGTATGGTCAGGTTGGCCATTGTAAGTTACAACAAGCTCTAGCAACTGGAGTGACCTTAAATAATGTGCTAAGGTGCCAACTAGGGGATCACTCCTTCGATCTAGGTGATTCATCACTCATCCTAAATGCAAACCAATTACAATCTCAAAATAGAAAAGGAAGCTAAGGCTCTTTCTCCAATGACCCAACTATCTCTCCAAGAATAGGAAACAATGGTTAAGGGTGCAATAAATAAACTCAAGTTACTATAACTACCCCCCCCCCTTAAATTCATCAACCACAAAATAAAAAATAAAACAATTACATTTGTTAGGAAATGAAGCAACCCAGGATTGTGTGCCAAGTGGAATCCCCTTTAAAACATACCTCTTGGCCATGGCAAGGAGTTGCACCCTACACAATGAGGCCCAAGATCTTTTAGGCCATAACACAAGGAATAATATGCTACTTGCTGGTTGTTTCTTTTTTAAATCTACAGTTAACTCTTTCTTAATTTGATGAGTGTCACATTGGAGAAGGGGATATACTAACTACTGAAAATGGCTTCCATTCGCTGTTCTAGAATAGCAACAGTCTTATGCCAAATATGCCTCAAAAACTTGCATCAGATCACCAGCTAAGACTTCCCATCATATATCATAATAGCTCTAGAGGAAAAATTTCCTATCATGAATAAACCACACCATGAGGAAGTACTTATGTGTTGTTTTATATTCATAGGAGTATATATCATGTTTTATTGTAAAATTGTATATATTATGTTTTGTTGTAAAAGGTGTTTGCTGACAGATAGTGACCCTGTATATATCATGTTTTATTGTAAAAGGTGTTTGTTGACAGATAGTCAGGGTCACTATCATCATATGTTTCCTTGAGGCTTGAATTCCAACCATAAAATGTTTGTTCTTTGGAAATTCCAAAATCTACCATGGTTGCTCTCATAAGATGGTTTAACAATATATTGGCAGACTTAATGCTACAATGCATAACTCATGGTACAACCCCATAAAATAGTAAAATGCTCAATTTTAGTTGATCAACTGCTACAGGCTAGCCAAAAAACCTTGAATTTGGACCCATTTCAAGAGTCATTCAAACCTGTAGATACAATTAGCTAGCATGATAGGAACAAGTCTCAGAGTGCATGCTTGACTGCTCCAACAAAGGCACTACATCAAGCCCTACAGGAAGCCATTTTAGCATGTTCATATTCCATATTTTATGCCATTAAAAGCCTCTGAAAAATCTCAGCCTAGTCTCCACCTCCAAATTTCACATCCTAATCACTGCACTGCTGGAATGAAGGCCCCAAAATGAAAATGCATTTTGAGGAGTAACAAGAGGCTTCCTTTTTATCTTACCCCGATCCCCAACACCATCTGACACTACACCATGTATCCTTGACTTCTGTCCCATGAAGTGCTGGTTTGACAAAGACAGAAAACTACATAGACATCTCCATTTTTCTTTTTTTCATGATCAGTCCATTCCTCACAGCTTGAAGGCCTCCACCACCCACTAAGTGCTCTTTTTCCTATCTAGGGTGCTCTCATGAGTCATTACTTGTTCTTTCACACTACCACCCTCTATGATGTTTGTGGACAACCTCTAGTGTGGATCGCTTCACTTCCTTTTTATTTCTATATATTTTCTAATTCAAGCTTGGGAGGGTCATCAGTATCATGAGCACTAGTAGCACTGCTGATGGGGAAGCCTCTTAGGTTGAGTTTCTCAAGCATGGTATTCATCCCCTTGACTCCCAAATTGTTGATTTGTTTAATCATGTTCTTTGTTTAAGTTTCTCTTTGTGATGGCCCCACCATATCATCCACTCCAATTTTAATTTTGGGGTTGCTTAAGACCAAAAAAATTATCAGACCATCATGATTGCCCACAAATTTTCCATGCTCTATGGTATAATACCCCACGTGATTATTAAATGTGCTAGAGTGGAGGAACCCTAGAGCTAGAATGTATCTAGGGTTCTACAAGAGGTACCAAACTACTGACAACATCTTTCACTCTTTGTGCCATTATTAGAGAGGCCCATCATTTTTCTTTGAAAATATTTTGTTGATTTGTTGACTTTTGTAAGGCATTTGACTTTGTCATGAGAGAGGCATTGTTTTAGAGGTGATATGGCATTGGCTTCTATCACGAGACTATATGATTCAGTGCTTGGTCATTTCTACACTGTCGACATCTTCTTAGACTACCTTAGGATTACTATAGAGGTCAAATAGAAATTCCCTCTCTCACTAACTCTCTTTGGGTTCTATATCGATGAGATGGACTCCTTTCTTAGGAGCACATATAGGATGGTGTTGATTGTCTTATACCCGATGTCTTGATCTCCTTGCTTTTATTTTTCAACAACATGATCCTCTTGGCACCTCACCTTAAGGGGTTGTAGAGACAAATTGAGGCTTTCTCCAACTCTTGTGATCTTTGATTGTTTAAATTTTAACTTAGTAAGACTAAGCTTATGATCTTCAACATGTCTCAGCATGCTCTCCTTGACTACCATTTTTACGTTGGAGGGGATGGGATTCATATTACTACAACCTACACATACTTGGGGGTCAGATCTTAAGATTCTAGATTAGCTTGAGGCATGTTTTCTAGCCCCAACTTAATAAGGAATATGGTTTGCTTGGCTAAAGAGATAGTGCGCTAGGAAATCTCTTTCAAGATGCACTTCTTTGGACATGATCATTACAGCCATGACCCGTTATGGCTTCAAGGTCTAGGGACCTAGCTTGCTTTGGGTTGATTGGGATAGGATAGAGAGATTCTAAACCCTTATATTATGATGCTTCATCTGCTGCTATCATGCAATTCCTCAATTTATCATCTAGGTGGAGTTCAGGGTATTGCTTCAGTAGACCCCTCCTTGGTGTAATTGTTGTGGGTTCTTGTTAATTTCTTCAGTTAGTGGCCGGTTCTATCAATCAAATTTCCCTTTTTAGGTAATATTTGAATGATCTAGGTCAGCTCCTACTATCTAAATGTGACTTAACCTAGGAGATTAGAGAGGATATCTACAAACTACATCAAAATCACACTTCGATTTCCCTCCTTAAGGGCATTAGCTTGAATATGTCATTTTATTATTTTGAGTGCTTTATGTAGCTAAGTGACTCTTATTGTTATGCCTATATATACTAATAGAAATTGGATGCAAAACCTTAGGATTCCCCTTGGTTCATTCAGAGTGGGCTGCCACTAGCTTTGGTTTGAGATAGCTCACTGAATCACACACCTCAAAGGGAATTATCAGCTATGTGACTTACAAGAGATCAAGTTGGGGGAGCACATCTCTTCAAATGTTCCATCTATTAGGAAATAGCACTGTTACATATTTATTGGATATATAATTGACTGATAACACTTGCTGTGTGGGTGTTTTGTCACGACTCACATATTTTTCATCACTTTTAAATTTTTGTTTGTTTCCTAGAGTCTTGCCTAGCTTTCCATTTTAAATCTTAAAAGATAAAAACAATATCATTTTGCAAACCTATTTTTTTAGCATTTGAAGGACAAATCTGTAGGCTTATCATGGATTCCTCCCTTATGTTGGAGGAGAGCTAGCCTTATGTGAGAAGGATGATCACTAAGGTGACAATGGGTGATGTCCTCAAGTAAATTTGGGGTTTGTAGTTGATAATTGAATCTATATTTTGAAGCACAGATTTAAAGGGTAGCAATGAAGTGCTTTTCCCCTTGGATTGATGGAATGAGTTTTTCCCAACAACTTTTCAAATGCTAAATTTCTATTTTTTCTTATATCATTTTTAAATGCCTTTCTCTTTCACGACAATACCAGTCAGCAACCCTGAGGGCTATGTTTGACAATATTCTGAACCCTTGCAAACCAACATCCCTGTGGAAGTGTTAATGGTTTAGTTTTTGGATGTCTTTCTAAAGATACTATCAACCACCACATGTTATTTATTTTGAATAAATAACGTGAGAATGTACATAAATAAGATAGAAATAAATAACTATTTTATAATGTAAATGATACCATGTAAAGAAAAAATTAATTGTGCATCAAAGTTACTCGTTTGACAACATGCATTGTTTATGCTCATTGGAGCAGGTTTCATCTTCTTCTAGAGTTTGATGAGGAGAAAATAAGTTGTTGAAGATGCCTAGTCGGTCATAATAGGCAGTGGTGGAAAACTCATCCCAATGACATTATGGATGAGACTTGTCTGAATGATGATCATGGAATTTAATCTTGAATCGTAAATCATCCAAAGAGTGGCATTATATCATCTATGTGAGTGAGGAGGATATGAATCATGATGCTTTAAGACATTCATTTGGTTAAAGTTACTACGTTTAGGAAGTATTGGCCATAGTTAAGAGGTTTTGACTGGTGAAATGTTGTGAGTTAATGAGATTTTCTTAACAGGTTACACCAAAAACTTGTTTCTAAAACATTTGAGGCACCCTAAGGGGTATAGAGATTCAGAAAAGTTCTTTCTATTCTAATTTACTCAAGTAGAGGACCTGTAATTATTTTGGCAGTTCATCTTAGCATAGATGATAAGAAACATAATATGATATTTACTAATATTTTTGTAAAGAATATATGGGTGGAAATAATTTGGCATCTTCTAGAAGCCTTTCTCTGAATAACTTCACTTGATTGGCTAGTCTGAAAGGGTTTCTAGCATCCAACGTTTTTGTCTATCTCACCATATTGGGTGAAATAAACTAAGCCATAAATACCCTCTCCAATGGGAACATTATTTGTTCCAATTTCAAATGAGAATGTATCACTTATTTGAGACATATAATTGACTTACAAATTTCTAGATTCAGTGCCAAAATTTTCCACTTTATCATCTCCTCATTGGAAACAAAATCCATTTTTACAAACTGTTCAAGATCAATATTTTCAGTAGAGGACCTATCAACATGAAGACTGTTATGGTGAATGAAACTATGAAGTGGAAAATACATATAATATGATAAATATTTAGATATATCATTAGCTCCTTCAGCATAAAATAAGTGCCCTGATCAAGAATACATCCATGGACCACCACCCATATTGCCCTCCAAGTCCCAATTGGTTATCAAACTAATTGTAATTTTACTCAACCGCTCAAGCATAAACAACGGAAGAACCTGGAGCTACAACTAGGGATGATTGTTCCAGAGATATGCACTTGCCTCTAACATAAATGAGATGCATTCCATTGTTTGGTAAGATTACCATCAATGCCAAAATCAAAGGAAAAACCAAATGCCAGAGATACAAAATCACCCATTTCAATTTTCAATTGATCCAGATGCAATCCAAAAGGAAGCAGAACTAAATCTTCTTCTTGTGCCTTCTTCCCTTAGTGTTTCTCCTGGTGCTATGAATCTGTTGTTTTCTCCTTCTCTCTTGCACCATTTATTTTAAAATTCAACTGTCCCTGTCTTATCAAGGTTCTGTACTTTCAATTTTTTTTTAAGCAGAAACATATATAGTAAGTGGAATGGTAGATAAGTGTTGGAACTCACTAGCACCATACCTGGGCAATGTGATTTGTTGTCCACAACTACAGAAAATGTTTCATATCCTTATTGGGAAGTCCAACAAAATAAACGTGTGGCTTATTTGAATAAAACAGTTGCAAATTATTGATTTTTAGACGTTCAAAATACGTTGACAAGTGAGGGTGCAAATGAGATTCTTCCTTTGATTTTTTCTGCTCAACCATCAAATCTCACTGAAGGCTCTAGTCCTATTAAGTGCATAAAATAGGTTTAACAACAAATTAATGGGAGTAAACTTTTGACTGGTTGCAAAAAAGTGGATCTAGTGAAAGAATATTGCAACACTAATTATCAACTTGCCATCTCAAAATTTGCAAGAATACTTTCTTTGAATGTGCCTAGGTTATTTATTCCAGATGATGTGTGAGTGTCACTTGTTAAAAAACCTATAGTGAATCATTTCGAGAGTGTTTTCTTTCAATGGATGGCAAGCCATATTACCTCTAAAAAATCCAAATTAGTTCTGAGAGTTCTTTTCAATTGCAATGTGAATAGAGTATGTGATATATTTTCCATAAACCCTTTAAAGGTGGCAAGAAATTGTATTTTTTCAATATTGACTATTTTTTCAACACTCTGACCCAATGCAAAACAATCTTCTGCTGCAAGTATGCTACTCATTCACTGTGGAAAATGTCACTAGTTTAGGGTCTCTAACCACAAGGTCTGCCCCTCCTCTTTGACTTCCACATGCTCCTTATCAAACTGACCCCTCCTCTTTGACTTCCATGCGCTCCTTATCAAATTGATCCAAAACCGGTCCTATATAGGATCCAACACATACAAACACTGCATCAAAGACATAAACCTTGTTAACTGTTTTGTTGTAGCTCCACTGCTGCAATCTAGGCCTAGTTAGAGCATATAAACTAGTCCCTAACAGTCCTCTAATTTCTGCCCAGAATTGCCTTAAGGAGGTACGGACACCCTTCTATGAAAGGATATGACCCTCGTTGATGATGCTAGGATGTTATATAGCCTCCACCAGCCATTTGACCCCCCTTCAAACAACTGTGGCACCCTACAGCAAGGCTGTGTAGGGCTGCAACATCCTTTCTAAGAGTCTGACCACCTTCCTTTCACCTCAAAACATCCATCCTTTACTTTTGCCTTCAAGAACAACACTTTGGTCCTGCACTCAGCTACTCGGACCCTTCTATAGCTACTCATTCACCTTCCTGCGGCCCTAAAATAGACTTGTTCCCATGCTAGTATGCCCTCTTCTCACGGCGGCCAGATCAGAGACATGTCTTTTCCCTTCAACGCTTATGTTTTTGTTGTGTTGCACAAGGATGGATGCTAAAATGAGGATCACACACCTCTTATTTATAGCTTTTTAAGCCTCCACGAATTTTCTTGAAGAGACCCATCTATTGGCACCCTTCTACACCAAGCCTACATGACTTGGCAACCAATAATTACCTAGTCAACTTCAAAAATTCATTTCTCTCTAGCAAAAACTCGGATTCGAACGATTCTTGATGAGTTGGAATCATATCATCAAGCACTATCATCTTCATCCATCACATGTCTATTTCTCATCATGGTTTTTTCCCAAACACGATGGGTGCAAAACCCCCAAGCTTGGATCTCAAGCCCACAAGCCCATTTGTGGCGCTTTGACCTCCAACCCTCGATCACCAGGGTTTGGAGTACCTCCCAAGCTACACAAAAAATTAACAAAAAATAGAGCCAATATGTAAGTTGTCATAAATAAGAAAAGATCTAATATCTGAGAACAAGTCATAACAACTAGGAAACTAGTTCAAGAAAGAAAAGGATAAGAACATCAATAGTTAGGTAAAACTGAGTTGTAAAATCCTCGTAATGAAGGTAATGCATTGATTAGATTTTTTTTGTGTAAATGGAAAAATACATTGAGTATTTTTATATCTATGAACATTAGAAGAGGGGGGAAAGATGAAACATTTAGTTTTCCAGCCATATAGTTGGATGAGTAAATAGCCAACGTTTATTTTAGATATATCTTTTTTACAATATTTTTTTTTGCATGGAGCATTCCAACATGAATGATGTTTACTATTGAATTTTGTTTGTAAAGGATGCTAAGTCACCTTCCCCAATAATTGGTTAATCTCTTGTGTTGAGCAATCAAATGAATCTAACCTGTGAATTTTGAGAATTTGGATTATCTAACAAGCTACTGTTGTGATGACCTTATATTATATTTTTCAATTTTTCTTTATGTACTTTATGGATTACTATTCTTAAGGATTACAAAGGAAGGTATGAGACATTCAAGGATGTGCATATGACATTTTGGAGCTTAATTCTCCCATTTTCACTATCTACTTTTACCATATGTTTCAAGCATATATATGGATGATGCTTTTCTTTAAATTTGCGTTGAATGATGAAATTCATTTAGAGAACAATAGAACAAGGAAATGAAAAATTGATCAGTTGTCAAATCTAGTGAAAAATTAGTATGATTTTAGTATGAATATTTTCATTGCTAGCCATAATTGTGCCATACTTTCTGCATATGAACTGTGTTAGAATGTAGAAATGTCCCAACATTTCAATTGGACACTATGCACATCATCAAGGGATCCAATTGAACCTTCTGCACCCATCATCAGGGGATCTAAATGAAGCTTATGTAGTAAGAGGCTTAGTAATTGGCTATAAAAAGTCCATGGAATAGAAAGTTGGATAAGTTACAAGTAAAAATGAAGTATGCTAGAATTTAGAAAAAGATATCAGATAATGTAAGGTCTACGATCAATTTTGTAGTCATTTCCAGTTTCCAAGGGCTTCTAAGGTGGCTCTTCAAACTCAAAAAAATTCTCAAATTTGGATTCCTGAAGATCATATTCCCTTTTGGAATTTTGGCAATCTGAACTGTCTTCAGGGGCACCAATGACACCATCATATGTCCTGATTTTAATTTCATTGTCTTCTTTGTCTATGAGATTTGAGACAAAGGGGTCATTATGCACCCATTTTCAACTTTTGAACCATTCAACCCCACTGTATCAAGTGCAGGTCTTTTAGCAGTGTTTTCTTTGATAAGGAAGACAACATCATTATTGATAGGTTGATCTCTGCTTGGCTAAAAAAAAATGGCACTCTTTGAGCATAAATCATTCTCCCACATCTACACAAAGAATAATATTGAAGTTAACACCCTAGCCAAGGCATCAGCCAAATCGGTAGCAAGCTAGCTGATAATTGACATCTACAAGGGAGAACAACATTCCATCTCTACCAGAAACCTACACTAGAATTCATTCTCTAGGTACCCATGATGAGCTTGCTCCTTGCAGGTACCTTCTCGTCTTTCCCAATGAAAGAAGTTGAAATTTCTGAATTTGAAAAACAACTCTCTCACGAGAGTTATTGAACTGAATTTTACAAGCCTGTCTGGAAAAATTTATTTGGATTTAGCTAGCAAAAATTTGTCTGGTAGTATTCTGCCTAGCTTGTGGACCTACAAAAATATCCATTCCATGAGCCTGGCAAGAAACAAAGTAAGTGGTGAAATTCCTCCTAGCATGACATCCCTTTAGGTTCTCTCTTTTTGTCTATACAATGTCCCTTTTCTCCATGCCTCAACAATATTCAAAGCAGATATATGTCAAAATTTGCATGTTGATAGGCAGTGATCTCAACTGGTTCAAAATACAGTCTAAGGACATTCAACATATAGTGATCATAGCTATTGCATAATCTCTCCCTTCTGAAATTCATTGTTTTGTCCTCATAGAATAGCATCTTATGCTTGCAAACACTTTCTGCTGGAACTCTACTGTAGATAATTGTGTTGGCCTACAATATTGTAGAGATGTACTTGAAACAACCTTATATATCAAATATTCTACTTCCAATACTTCAAATATTTGAATGGATTTATGTGGCATATCATCATGCAAAGCTTTTGTTAGAGATGAACCTTACTTTGAATTCACAGAAACCCATTCAGCAGTTTTGGATGCACGTTTTCTTTAGGACATCATGCAAAACTCCAAGGTTGACAGGATCAATTTCATTGTACCTATAGCTTCGTGACACTAGCGGTGCACATGAGTATTTCCATAAAGATGAGCTGAAGCATTCCCATAGAACTTGAGATTTACAAGTTCACCAAACTTAAAAATTTATGTATGGGCATCTTCAGAAAATTCACCATAATGAAGGGTAACTCCTTCACTAAATACTCAAACCCTTCTTTATCCAACTTTTCATAAGTATCACAAATAGGAGGGGTTTTAAACATTACCATTTTATGACTGCTTCGTCCAACTTGCAGTGGCAGATAACTATGTCTGTTAGTACCGGAGGTATGTTTATCACTTCCACCAACATCCAGGAAAACAAACATACCCTCATGGATTCGGCGATCAATTTTCTAGTCATTTCCAGTTTCCAAGGGCTCCTAAGGTGGCTCTTCAAACTCAAAATACTGCTCAAATTTGGATTCCTGAAGATCATATGCCCTTTCACAATTTTGGAAATATGAACTGTCTTCAAGGGCACCAATGACACCATCATATGTCCTGATTTTAATTTCACTGCCTTCTTTATCTATGGCATTTGAGACAAAGGGGTCATTATGCACCCATTTTTCAACATTTGAGGCATTCAACCCCATTGTATCAGGTGCAGGTATTTTAGCATTGTTTTCTTTGAGAAGGCAGATAAAATCATTATCAATAGGTTGACTTCCACTTGGCTCACTGTCTCACTCTTTGACCCTGCTCCTCATTCTGTACATCTGGTGAATAATACTCAAGTTATTGCCCCAGCCAGAACATGGAACGAATTCCAGTGCTTAAAATGGCCAGTGTTTGACATCTCTGAGGAAGGCACTCTTATTCTAGCTCCCACAGAAGTACTCTAGAAGTCATTCTCCAGGTACCCGTGATGAGCTTGCTCCTTTTAGGTACCTTCTCATTTGTCCCAATGCAAGAAGTTGAAAGTTTTGAATTTGAAAAACAACTCTCATGAGAGGTATTAAATTGAATTTTACAAGCATGCCTGAACTAATTTATCTACATTTAGATAGCAACAATTTGTCTGACAGTATTCTGCCTAGCTTGTGGAACTGCAAAAATATCCAGTCTATGAGCCTGGAAAGAAACAAATTAAGAGGTGAAATTCCTCCTGGTACGGCATCCCTTCAGGTTCTCTCTTTTTTCTCCATCTCAAACAACAATTTTATCAATATTACAAGTGCCCTAACATCTCTGCAGGACTGTCATAACCTTACCACATTGGTTCTGTCAAATAATTTTAATGGGGATATGATTCCAACTGATACACATGGATTTCCCATGCTCTGGACATTAATTCTTGGAAATTGTGCTCTTTCCGGGCAAGTTCTAGTTTGGCTCCTGAAATGTCCAAATTTACAGGTCTTGGATTTTTCCTGGAATAATCTCAACAGAGTTATTCCTAGTTGTTTAAACACTCTTCAATATCTTTTTTATTTGGACATGTCAAATAATTCTTTGTCAAGACCAATTCCAAAGCAACTTATGGAGTTACCTAGTTTTAAGTCAATACAACTACCCCTGTATCAGCTCAAACTCCGTTTGAGCACCCTTAATATGTAAAGAAAAATCAAAATGCTTTTTGGATGCATTACAATCAGTTGTCTAATCTTCCCCCTTTGCTATACTTGGCCTGAAACAATCTCAGTGGCACTCTAAGCCCTGAGATTGGGCAGATGAAAATGCTTCATATTCTAGATTTGAGTCATAATACTTTCTCGGGGATAATCCTAGACACACTGTCTAACTTGACAAATTTGGAGACCTTAGATTTGTCAAACAATAATTTTGTTGGAATCATAACACCATCCCTGAAGGACCTCACATTCCTAGCAAGGTTCAATGTCTCTAATAATCACTTGCATGGGTTAATAACTTCTGGACATCAATTTGAAACCTTTAACAAATCTAATTTTGAAGGAAACCTTGGTCTCTGTGGCCAGCCTCTTACTACCACCTACAGTCCACCTGTGTCAATACCGGGGGTGCCTATTGCTACACACAAAATCAATAAGCTGGACGGAAATACCATTTTTGGCATAACCATGAGTGTTGGTGTTGGGATTGCTTTTCTTCTGGCTACAGTTATTTGGAATCAATCAAGAAGATAGTTAACAAAGCAGGGAATTGCAGACGAGATGGATTTTGACATGCCTCAAACACTTTCTGACGCCTTGGGATATAACTTGGTGTTGTTATTCTAGAATCATTGTTGTAAGGATCTTGCTATTGTTGATCTCTTGAAAGCTACTGGTAATTTTAGCAGGAAAACATCATTGGCTGTGGAGGCTTTGGATTGGTATATAGATCCACTCTGGAAGATTGCACAAAAATTTCAATTAAAATATTGACAGGAGAATGTGGTTAGATGGAGCATGAATTTAAGGCTGAAGTAGAAGCTCTATCAAGAGCCCAACATAAGAATCTAGTGTCATTGCAAGGATACTGCAAGTATGGGAATTATAGATTGTTGATTTATTCCTATATGAAGAATGCGAGTTTGGTATATTCTATGAACCTATGACGCTTTAAAGACCATCATAATTTCTATATATTTGTGTCAATTAGATGTGTAATAGCTCTATTCTCCAAGTCACCTCATGATGTCATCAACAATGCATCATGATAATAATATCTCCAAGTTCAGTTTCAAAGTGTCTTCACAAGATGCTCCAAGATGTCATCAAGGTGCTCCAAATAGATCTTCAACTATATATCTTCTACTTATTTTCAAGGTGATCCAAGTCCGTAGGCCTTAACTTGTCTTCAAAATCCCGCTCCTAAAATGTCTCCAATATTGCAAAGAACAAGCAGTTATAGGCTTTCAAAAATACCTTAAAATAAATTCACCAAACAATCCCTTCAGGCCTATTATTATTTCACTTCAAATAATGCCCAAAGTCTGTTCTAAAGATGCTAACCATTTTCCTCAAGATAAAACAAGTTTTCTTCAAGCCTGCTAAAAAATGTTTGCCAAGATCATCTTCAAAAGGAATCTAAATTATGTGCAAGAGGCTTGGACTAAGTACACATGGTCTTAGTTTAGAGCTCTTAGCCTAGAATGTGTCCCAACAGAGAACTGATCAAGCACCAGATTCACGTGTAGAGGTCAAGAATAGGTTAAAGTTTAAATGCTGAGATATACCTTCTCACCAAGCTCAGAATGTTTCCCACAAGTCCGGATATCCTTTTTTCCACACACAGGTCTGAACTCTTGAGAAAATCTGAGATACGAGTTCTAGATCTGAGGAAAATATACGATGAGCCCTCCTCACAAGACCAAGCTGCCAATTAGCTTGTTTGCTGGAGGTTAAAATCTCCATAGAATATCCTCAAGACCGAAGTTGTTTGAGGACTACAATTCAGAATAGTGTTCTAGTTTTGTCCACAGCTCCGGTTTCCACTATTCCAAGGGTTTTGTAGCTTCCTCTTACAGGTCTAAAGGTATGGAACTTTTTGTTACAGGTCCAAAATATAGAGAGTATATTGTTGTCTTATCCACCGAAATCTTTAGAGAAATGCGAAGTCTGGACTATCTAACAAAGAAATCTGAGCCAAGAGTCTATACACAACCTGAAACTGCTATAGTTACTCCACAAGAATCACTATAATATTCCACAGTTCGATCAAGAAGTTCACCACAAAAAATACTAGTGTTGTAGCTTGGTTTTCAATCCGAAATTTTGTCTTCTATCACAATTCTTATCACAAGTCCGAAGGAATATATAACCATCACAGAGTTTTGACACAAACAAATTTTATTCCTCGACTTCCAAGTTACTCCTGTGGTTATACTCTATTTTTTTCACTGAATTTTATTGTCAAAAACTGAGGAGCAGAGGTTTATATTTATAGTAGTTTACCATGTTTTAAAGGAAACATCCTTCTAGAAGGGGAGGTCGACACGTGTGCCAAAGTGCAGGTCGGTTCACTGTTAGGTGTAATTTTTTTAGTCTTAAAAATTCAATATCTCACAAACTACTAGGAGTTTCGGGACAAATAAGGGCTCATTGGAAAGGAAAAAATACACTCTATAAGATAGTATAGGAGAAAATTTGGAAGGATGCTTCTAAGGTGGTAAAAAAAAAAATTCTTTTTGACTGTCATTAATGTTTGTTTGTGCTTTTGTTGAGAATTAGATAGGGCTAGGTTTAATTCAAATTCTTTTCTTGATAATTACTTGTGAGCTTATTTCTTTTACTTATGTCTTCTCTTCTTATCTTATTATGTCTTTCATCAAGTCAATTACCAAAACAAATGAGACACAAATTTAGGCTCTTCGAGCCAGGGCCAAAACCTCTCCCTCTTGGAGAGGAAAACCCATAAGAAAATCTTATTATAGACATTTATATGACAAGTACCATGACCATGACACAGACCCTTGACCCTTGTATGCCTCCAAGACCTTGTCACTACTTCTTCATTGACTCTTTAAGCTGATCCTTCTTTTCTGCACTATCCTGCACTGTCCCGCACTTTTCTACACCAGGACTAGAGAGATGGTCTCTAAATCTATTTCCCTTCTCCGATTTTATGTGATCCTTACTGAGATATCAACACCTTGTTATAGAATATCCTATGCACACCTTTCACCTTCACTTCACCTTGCTCGTTGGTCTTCAACATACACACACGTCTTATTTCCTTTCGATGAACAGTCCACCATTTTCATACTCTAATGATACCCTTACTTGTGCTTCATTACTTAGTTGAGCACACTTATTATACTTAGAACTTAACACAATCCTGTAAATACTAAACACAGTCCTGTAACTTCTTCTTCTTCAAGAAATATATCCAGGTATTGCGGGAGAATTCATCTGTAAAATTCATGTAATAAAAACATCCTCCCAAGGATGTCACGGGCAGCATACCAGATAAATCAGAATGTATCAACTGCAAGATATCAATTTTCTTTATGACACTTGAGGGGAATGGTCCCCTTATATGCTTCCCTTCAACACAACCCTAACATATACCTTCATGATCATCTTTAAATTCAGGCATCTCTGTCACCACCTTCCTTGCTTCGGGAAGGGCTTTGTAATGAAGGTGTGGAAACCTTCATGCCATAACTCTGTTTGAAGAGTTGTATCACATGACATAGCCCCCAATGGACTTCCTCCAACTGGGTAAAGTGTATCAACTCTAAAACCAATAGTAAGAGCTTCTTTGAAGTTCCTCTTCCAGATGCGTACCTTTCCATCAACGAATGCCACCTTGAACCCTTTGTCTTCCATTGTTGAAATAGACATAAGGTTCTTCTTAAAATCAGGTACGTACAACACATCTTGTAAACAGACGACTTGACCTTGAGATAGATGAAGGGTCACAGTCCCTATCTCTTTCACGAGATATGTGGCATTATCTCCAAAGATCATTTCTAAATTAATATCCTTCTTAATCAAATTAGAAAGGGCTTCTTTATAACCAGTGAGGTGCCTTGAAGCACCACTATCAATCAACCAGACATCTAGGGTGTCGGGAGGAGATTCAATAGAGAGGGAAGATACAAGAATATATTCATTTTTCTTATTATCAACAACATTAGACTCACTGTACCTAGAATTTCTTGACCTCTTGAAAGGTTTCCCATTTCCACTACGATCAGAGGGAGCCTTCCTTTTTCCTTTGAACTCGTTGTTCCTTTGATTTCCATTCCCCCTGAAGTTCTTTTCATCATCCCTAGGAGAGTCCTTTCTATTGAGGCACTCTCTTGCATAGTGACCAGAATTGTTACAAGTGTAACATCTTCCCTTCCTTCCTTTGGGCCCCGCTCTACCATGGTTTTGATTTCTCGGGTCACCATGGTTCTTCTTCTTTGCATGAGCGACGAAGGCAGTAGGGTCGCCTCTATTTCCATTAGAGGGATGATCTCTCTCCATCATTATTGTCTCCTCTTGAGTCATCTAGTCAACAATTCATCAAAATCAAGGATAATCTTATTATTAAGAATCGTAGTATTAAAGACATACCAGTCTCGGGGAAGTCCTCCAAGAGAAATGAGGACGAGCTCTCGATCAACTACTTCTCCTATGGCAAGGAGATCATTCTTGATTTTTGTGAGCCTCATAAAATATGATAGAGGCTCATGAATCTTCCCCTGCACATATTCCATGAAATCTTGATCTTCTAATACCAAATCCAAGGACATCTTCCATGCATTATAAGCAGACTTGTCAGACAACTTATCATCAGACCATTTGGTCCTTGACAAGACTTATTCTTTGGTGATTTTTTTTCACACTATATTGGGCTTTATCTTCACCTCAGCTCCGATACCATGTTAATTTTAGATAAACATGGTATGTTCTATATTCTTAATGCAGTTTTACTTTAATATTTCTTATAGGGCCCAATTCAACACATAAACATGAAAGTAAAATGTCGATAGAACATAATAATAGATCAACATAAGACAAGACAAATAATGTAGATTATATTTTACAATTATTATTGTCCAACAAAGATAGAGAGTGATGTGCGTTACGACAGTCAACAGGATGCATCAACTAACAAAGTCTTTCTCAACATCAGATCAACCAACCTTCCAAGTGTCACACACACCCCTCAAAGACAACTCCAAAAGTCAACGCAAGTCAACAAAAGAATCCCTCATCCAGATTTTCAACATCATCCATATTACTGCCATCATCCATATTTTTGGCATCCATTTCCGGCATCCATATTTTCGGCATCTAGATTTCTGGCATCATCCATATTTCCGGCATCCATATTCACACGTGGGAGAGAGAGAAGTCTCTTCTAGTCTATACGAACCAATTAGATCATGAGGAATGTGTGATGAGATGATGATGAAATGGACATCATATCTCTCCAATTTATATTAGTCAGTGAGGGTGTGTGACACATCTATTAGGCTTGTGAGCCTACATTACAAATATGGCCGACCTAGCACATGTGGAAAATAAAATCAAAATATATGTTTTGGTCATCCAAACAAGATGATATTTAGATCAAAATTGCACCTCTTCGAAAGGGGAATCCAACAAAAATATAATCATCATCATATGAGCAGTGAAACTTGGAGTTTGGACCTAGTTGCCCAAAATTAACAATGTTGCTACTCTGACAACAAAACATGATGGTTAAGTAAGAAAGGCCGCTCTAAAAAAATTGGCAAATGCTTACAAGATCTCGGTACTTTGTTTTGGACACAAGATTTTTTTTAATGGTCTAACAATATTTACTTAGAATATATCTCAACATAGATTTATTACTTATATTCTACATAAGCCACATATTATTGAAAAATTGATCTGCATGGTTGAAATTGTCAACATAAATTTCAAGTTATGAGTCAATATATTCCTTTCAATTTATAATTGGGAATTGCTTATTTGGTGTATTTTTTATGCTTTTGTACTTATTCTCATTTTATCTTTCGTGGCTTTGAGAAACATTGAAGGTGTTATACTTGATTTCATATCATTGAAGGTTATAGTAATTCAATCTGGAAAGGAAAGATTTGCAAATCTCAAGCTTGGACATTAGAATATGTTTATCACCTTTTTAAATAATTCAACAATAAGATCAACATGACATAGTCTTATTCTATCATCTTTTCTTAGTGGAACAATGGCCCATTTTATTTGATGTGTTATTTACCTCCAACTACTTTTCACCAACACGTTATTTACCTCCAATTACTTTTCATCAACCATATAAATGTTTTAATCTTATAATTATTTGTCAAATTTACTGAAGACTTGCACCTTGCTTCATATTTCAGAAACTCTATTTGTTACTTGACTCTAGTGTGGGTAGGTTACAAGAAATGTGATTGGAAAAAGGATGGGGAGACAACGCAAATCATGTCTCGGATATGATTCGTATGTTGTTGGAGATCCTTCAGGCACCTAAGCCATCGAATTTGGAAATGTTTTTAGGAGGGATTTCCATGTTTTTTTATGTTGTGATTCTTTCACCTCATGGTTATTTTGGGCAGAAATTTTTTTTTATGAATGCCAGACAAGACATCAGTGGAAAGGTATATATATATATATATTTTTTATAATTGCAATGTCCATTCCATGATATTCTCTCTTTTTTGTTTGATTATATTTTGAACATTTATTTTGATTTTGTTTTGTCTTTTAACTATGAAATTGAAAATACTTGATATCATGTCCATTTAAACAACCAAAGCTTGAATATGAAATTAGTATTACATGATATTGATTGAAATCTCTTTTAAATATTTTCATGACTATCAGAAAAAATTACTTTCATGTTGTTATTTCAACACATGTTGTTTATATACTTGACCAAGTGTATGCATTAGAGAATGAAATGTTGTTGTGAATAAAAAGAAAATGATTAGACATCACATCTCATATTATTTGTTTTCACAAGTTATGTACAACTTGAGTTTTTTAGCATGTAACTTAGTTTACATGATTGTGCCTATGCTTTCCCTAAATGTTGAATACTAAGTAAGGTGGTTTTTTTTTTTTTTTTCATTATTTTTTATGGTGATGTTTTATTTTCTTTGTTTATACAGGTCATTTGGCTACATAGTGGCCACTATCGCCCAACTGAAGAAAAATTGTTCAAGTTTCTTGCTTTTATGGGGAAAATGACTTTTGACATTGCTAATGTTGAGGTATATGTCGTATAAATAGTTTATAGTTTACTTCAATTTATATTCTATTGTTCATCATCTTTCATGTCTTACACTCTGCATTGTATCTTTTGTTTTCAGAAAAGGAACTTATTATTGATGGTAAGAAGTACGAATTGAAGAAAGAGGATAACGATAACACTGGAGCGACAAATGAAAAAAGAGTGAGAGAAGAGACGGTTCTAGTGATACCCTTTGAGCCAATATCGTGCATAAGACACACACATAAAGACTGATGGTCAAGTCTTCAAATTTGGTGAATTCACCTGCAATATGGGGAGACAATGCATAACGCGTCTTGGATATGATTCTTTTGTTGTAAGAGATCCTTTAGGCACATGTGCCATCAACTTTGGAAATTTTTCTAGTAGAAATTCATATGGCTTTTAATTTTCTAATTATTTCACTTCAGGGTTTTTTTGGGCAATCAAATGTTTTAGGAATGCCAGACATGACATCGGTGGACAGGTAAACAATTTTTTTATAATTTCAATTTTCATTCCATGATATCCTCTCTTGATTGATTGATTGTATTTTGGATTTTTATTTTGATTTTGTTTTTTCATTTAACTGTGAAATTGAAAATACTTGGTATCATGTCCATTTAAACAACAACCAAAGCTTGAAGATGAAATTAGTATTACACGATATTTATTGGAATCTTTATAGCTATCTTGTGGTAAAATATTTTCATGAATATCAGAAAAGTTTACTTTCATGTTGTTATTTGAGCACATGTTGTTTATATACTTGACCAAGTTCATGTGTTAGAAAATGAAATGTTTTTGCGAATAAAACGACAAGGATTAAACATCACACCTCATATTATTTGTGTTCACAAGTTATCTACAACTTGAGATTTTTAGCATATAACTTAGTTGACATGATTGTTCCTAAGCTTTCCTTGAAGGTTGAATACTAAGTTAATAAGGTGTTATTTTCTATATATGGTGACATTAATTTTTTTTTTTTATACAGGTCATCTGGCCACATTATAGTGGCCACTATCGCCCAACTGAAGAAAATTTGTTCGAGTTTCTTACTTGTATGGGGAAAAATGGCTTTGACATTGTTGATGTTGAGGTATATGTCGTATAAACTATTTATAGTCAAATTTACTTCATATTCTAGTGTTCATTGTCGTTCATGTCTTACGCTCTGCATTTTATTTTCCTTTGTTTTCAAAAAATGAACTCAATATTGATGGTAAGAAACAGAAATTGAAGAAAGATGAGAGCAATAACATTGGAGCGACAAATGCAAAAAAAGAGAGAGAAGAGAACTGGTCTGGTGATGCCCTTAGAGCCAATATCTCGCATAAGACACATATAAATACTAATGGTCAGGTCTTCAGAGTTCGTGAATTCACGTGCAATGCCTAATGTTTTGAGTGATGAAACATCATTTCATGTGTAAATTGTAGTCCGACCAATATTAAGTTGGAAACTCATTGTAAGACTTTAGCATTTCATATAATATAATTTATGTGGTTGAAATTATTTATAATTGCACTTGATATTTTTTAGTATTTTAATTAACATATGCAACTTTATGTTTTCATATTAGATGAACATGCACATTGTATGATATTTTTTAAACCATACAAATTAATTTATGTTGATTAATAATGAACACATAAAATCAATTTAAAATTACTAAATTAGTAGTTTATATTGATTAATGATAAACACAAATAAAATAAATATACAACTAAATTAGTCATTTAACATGATTATTAATGAAAATAAATGAAATTAATATAAACTACTAAATTAGTCGTTTATATAATGAATATGAAACTACCAAAAAAATATAAATGACCACTGCAAATGATAAATTTGTGACTACAAATAATGACTAAATTTTGCATATATACGACTATTAATAGCTAATTTACAGTATCTTATGACACGACAAAAAATTTAGTCATATTTCTTTGGTCATTAATTAGTTTCAAACTATGACTAAAATTTGCATATATATGACTATTAGTAGCTAATTTATAAAGAGATCTTATAAAATTGTTCAAGATTTTAATGTATTTATTTGGTTGCCATCGTTTTGGTAGATTATATAGTAATATATTTTGTTGTATATTTGGTCATTAATTGTCACAATTAATGACCAAATGAATGGTTAAAACAATGACCAAATCAATGACTAAATTAATGACTAAATTAGTGACTAAATTAATGACCAAATATACAACTAGACAAAAAATTGAGATAACCAATTAATGACTAAGCTAAAAACGACCAAAAGTTGGTCGCGTTATAAGATACTGTAAATTAGCTACTATTGGTCACCGACCGAAAAATAGTCGTTTATATGCAAATTTTAGTCGTTTTTTTAATAACTAATTAGCTATTTTGTACTAGTGAAGGTAAACGGAAAATTCTATTTTGAGGTTACACATGGGTGATCTGAAGTTCGACATCGAGGAAGTGGAGAAACCTAGAGAAAACTTGGTTTCCATGTCAAACCTTTGGAGACGTTCTAGTATGTGAGAGTTCAACCCAATTTGGGACTCTGAAATTCTAACTGTGCTGGTAAAATTGCTGTGGGGGAGAAAGAGGACTTAATTGCCTTGTTTCATGGTTTGGAGGCTTCTTTTTCACATGGATTCCCTGAGACCAAACTCAGATAAGTTTCTAAATAAATTTCCTAGAGAATTACCAGTATCAGAATGATGAATATTTTTCCTTTAAAATTGCATGAGCACTAAATATGATATGTCTTTATGAAAACAATGAAAGGGATTGTTTGTAAATGTACTAGTTACAGTTGGGAAAAATATTGAGAGGGGGTGGGGGGAAGTGGGGGGGAAGGGGGGGGGGTGAATCAGTATTTAAAACTCAACAATATTTTTCTTTTCTTTATAATTGAATTCTATACACCACTATAATTAAGCGAACCAGCGTATGTGCACGGATTTCATTCAGGAAACTAGCATATGACTAATTAACTTATAATTCAACTTCATAACTTTACTTAGACCAATGCATTAATGATTCATCACACATTCAGTAAGCAGTAAACATGTGCAGTAAGAACAGAATAAATCATCACACATAAGAAACACACATGAACACCAGGATTTAAGGTGGAAACCCAATGTGGGAGAAAACCATTGTTTTTTTCATCTTTGTCTTCAATGTTTATTATATAGAACGCTGCTTATAATATTGTAATGGAACAAAATCATACTAGTACGCAGATACCCACTTGCAGAAGGTTGCAACCTTCACTCGTTCTCCAACTACTACTAGAAGGGAGCTCCAACCCCCAGATATTGTTTACCAACCACCACTGGAAGGGAGCTACAACCCCTTGATCTGATCACTAGCTCCTACTGGCAGGAAGCTTTGACCTCCTTATTGAAGGCTCCAACCCTGAACAACATTGTGGTTTATAAATTTTCACACTAGATCGAATAGCTTTAACATGTCACAACTTGTAGATCAACTAAAATAAACATCAACCCAATTCAAACAGAACAGTCAGATCACTGTAACCAGAACAAAGAACTCAACCCAGACTTCTGCATCAACACATTGAATCAACTGCAACCCAGATCATTCATAAGACAAAATATATACGCTACTTTACTTACGACAACTCGTGTGTATACTCACTTTTATATGGAGAAACCTGCATATAGATCTCAATATATTAAGTTTAGAATTTTGACTTAGACTCAGAATTAATCAAAGATATTCCGACATACATTTTTAGCTTTACAGAGCCCTCATAAAGTTAGCAGCATCAATCATATTTCAATCAACCAATCACTGATCTTTAATGACAATAAACTAGCAACATAATCAATATTCAAACAACCCAGATCTATATGAATACATCATTGACAGACAACAGAAACACATCAAAACTGATCAGAAATTTTCTTCAGCATTCTTCAACAAAACACTGGCTTGCATGCATGCCTTCCAGAAGGCATATATGTGTATGTACGCACTTATATAGTAACCAACTCGTGTATATATCTCATTATTTTTACTAAATATATATGCGCCTCTGCAAAACCGAATCCGCATGTATACGTGCCTTCCTCATGTCAAACCCGCATATAGATATATAAATAATTTAGGACGCGCAACACTTCAAAAATGCAAACTTACTCAGATCATACCCTTCACTACAACAAACATGCACTAGACCACAAATCTACACAATTCATAAACATATCATGCAAATACATCGTCATTTCAGGTCTAGATATACTGATCCATCATTGTATTCATGAGTGCATCATTATATTAGATCTATCTATTGATTATAGCCCATTTCATACAGATATACTTCAGATTGAAGTGCTCATTCAATTCACATACTCATACACACTTCGCACTATGATATTCACCTCCTTATATAGTTTGAGCCTTAGCCAATACCACGAGCCAAAACCACGCATGTCGATGGTATTCTTGGATAGGATCAAATAATCATTACTGCGCTCAATATTTTGGGTTAATACCATGGTAAAGACCCCTCGTATTATAAAATTAGTGCGGTAGCACGTACATGACTTTGCATCTTCGTACCTGTGTGTATACGTGACTTTTCCTTTACTAGCTTGCGTATAGTTCTTCAATTATGTATCGTTATCCATCTTCTGATTCTGATATGAAAAACCTCTGATCCAACATTCTATCATTTTGTTTCATCACATTTTCACCTCTGAGCTTATCCATAAACAATATACATGGTCTTTTACAAGTGGGTTTCCATCAAGGACAACACATGCATCATAATTCAAAAAATCTCCCCCTTTGGACTTGATGGCAACCATGTTGGTGTTTGATCATCACAACTTGTAGATACCTGTTAGACACATCAACATAAGCATTATTCAAACACCAAATTTCTCTCCCCCTTTGACATTAAGGGAAAAATGCAGACCAATTTTGAAACAATGTTTCTCTCTAATCTGCACTATACTGACCATGCTCCCCCTTAGCATATGCAAAATATTCACATAGATTTTCAGTGACTCAACTAAGTATGACCTTTCCTACTAATGACTCATTCTTACATCAATCACCCAACCAAGTGGGGTTACATTTGAGACACAACCACCCAACCAAGTGGGATTACATATTTGATATAGATAACCAACCAAGTGGGATGATATCAAGGTCCATACATAACTGAATATGATATTTATTACATCATAGGTCTCAAAATTACCTTTATATCAAATTAAAAATATGGATTTTGTAACCAAGAACAAAGATCCTCAATAGAGAGATATCACTGAATAAAAATTCAACAACCATGATACACATAATTCCAACAATGCATTATATACTGAAGGCTAATGCTCCCCCTTAACCTGTGCTACCTGAATATTTTCAACAACCCATTCATCAAAGCATCTTCATCAAGCATATAAATATCAAAGAGGAAGATGTAACTTAGAAACCATATCAACAGATTGTATCCATCAACACCTGATCAATAGAACCAAATCATAACTGTCATCAACATGAAAAATTTTGTTCTGGAGGTTGATCCATTGACATCATGTCAGAGAGATCCATATGCGACTGTCTGAAAAGAGACTCACGTATATACGCAACTATGCTTCAAACAACCTGCGTACCTAATTCATCCTTCTAAAGTTTCACCTAAAAACAGAGCACATCAATCTAACAATATAATGAGGCAGATACAACTCCCAATTTCTGTCTGAGATATTCAAATGCTTCTCTAGGAAGAGGTTTAGTAAGTATGTCAACAACTTTTTATTTGGAGGGAACATGCTCCAATTTAACCTTTTTCTCTAGCACTTGTCCTCGTAAAAAATGATACGTAATAGGAATATGCTTGGTTTTGGAGTGCATAATAGTGTATAAATTATACAAGATGCATGTATATTACCAGACTCCCCTGATCTAACAAATTAATCTTATGTTAAATATAGAATCCTTCCACTTAATTCTTTGCGGAAATTAAATCGCCAATTGCAAAACACATATGAAGAAAAATAAATCGCACATAAACACAGTTGTTTAATGAGAAATATTAAAGCTAAAAACCCCAACTATCATATATTATGTACATAAATGGATCATGTAACAATCTCATAAAAATATTATTACATCAAGCTCTTAGTATAATAAAAAATCATTGCACACTGTCATGTAGAAATTTGCATATCTATGCACCAATTTATTGCCTCCTGACATCCTTCCTCCATTGCGCAATCCCTGCTGAATAAGACCCCTAAATGAATTCGAATCGGCCTTGCCTTGACTGCGTAATCCTCATCGACATCTCCAATGTGTGTCAGATTAATTGAATGCATCATTATAGTCACAACAGATAGTCCATCTCACCCTTTCACCTAACTCTCCCCTCGGTCTCCATTAGAACTGACATGCAAGTAGTTAACTGATGTATTTGTTCAGTTGCAAGTGAGTCTCTAGTTGTGAATTAATTAAATAATCAATTCACTAAACTCTCACTAGTGTATCTTCAGTTAGAACTAGATACAACTAGCACGACTAAGTTTAACTCACTTAACTGAGTTAAACTAAATAACAACTCCCATAACTACTCTTCCAACTCTGTCACAACTCTGCCACTTCAGTTCTGACTGAGTCCTCCATGCATGAGTCACCAAACACCCTAGGAATTTCATAATTCCTTCAGCCCACTTATTTTACAAATCGTTTCACTGAAATAAAGTGCTCCAAGAGAATAACTTGATATTTATTGTTGGATTATTATTAACGGCTAATAATAATCGACATGCATCTATTTTTAGATTAGCAATCTATAAATATAATTTTCCCAATATTCTAAAAACAAAATCTCATATATTTTTCCAACTTGATCAACCATCTACAAATATAATCCTGCGACTTATAGAATATGCTCACCATGTCTAGAAATAGACATACACCTAAAAATAGCCTGCGGGCCCCACTTAGTGAAGGTGTTTAATTTTCACTAAGCTCATCATCTTGTTGAATCTCAACACTCCCTCTCAACAATATAGGGAATATCCTTCACCTCGATCCTACCTCTATGGTATTCGAATTTTCTCCTAGTGAGCGCCTTCGTCAGAATATCTGCATCCTGATCTTTCATAGGAATGTACTGAAGCAACATGATCTTCTGCTACACACAATCTCTGATATGATGATACTGGATATCTATATGCTTAGATCTATCATGAAACACAGGATTAATCGAGAGTTTAATGCAACTCTCATTATCGCAATGTATCAGTATAGGATCTAAATGAGAACCAAACAAACCGACCAGGATCATCCTCATCCAGATAGCCTCACATGCAGCTTGACTTGCTGACATGTATTCTGCTTCCACTGAAATGAGTGCCATAGATCTTTTTTTCTTGTTTTACCAAGAAACTTTTGTAGATCTGATACTGAAAACCCCTCCGATGTGCTCTTTTTGTGCGTTGGGCTACTTGCCCAATCTGCATCAGTGGAGCCATGCAAATTCACCTCATATGTTTATTTGTACCATAATCCATACTCATATGTGCCCCTGAGATATCTCAAGACATGCTTTACTTCCCTCCAAAAGAGCTTGGTAGGTTTAACCATTGCTTGACTAAGCTGGTTCACTGCATAGCATATGTCCGGTCTTGTATTAACTAAATACATGAGCGAACCCACCAACTGTCGATAGACAGTAGCATCCACTACCTTTGCTGATGTAGCATCCTCTTTCCTCTAATTTCCTAGAAGAGGAGTATCCATGGGCTTGCAGTTCTGCATGTGAAACTTACCAAGTATCTCCCGAGCATACTTGCCTTGAGACACAAATAGTTCACCTTCTCGCTGCCATATTTCCAATCCAAGGAAATTATTAAGGAGGCCCAAATCCGTCATCTCAAACTCCTTTGCAAGATCTTCCTTGCATGAGTGTATCAAATGCTCATCACCCCATAGTATTAAATCATCAACATAAATAACAATGATTAAAAGCTTACCCTCCACCACAATTTGGTATAGGTTTGCATCTGTATCACCCTTAGTGAAGCCAAGTCCAATGAAATAGCTTTTGATTCATGTGTACCTAGCACGGGGTGCTTTCTTCAACTCGTACAGTGCTCTTTTGATTCTGTACACATGTGACTCACTGCTCAAGATATCAAATCCTTTAGGCTGCTCAATGTACACTTCTTCCTCAATGATCCCATTAAGGAACGTAACCTTCACATCCATCTGATGAATGTGACAACCCATCTACACTAAGAGAGCAAGGATGGTCCTTATGGAAGAACATTGTGTGACAAGTGCAAAGGTTTCTTCATAATCAATCCCCTCGATCTGTGAGAAGCCCCAAGCAACAAATATTTCCTTATACTTCTCAATTCTCCCATCAACAACTTTCTCTACTTTGTAGATCCATATTGAACCTACCACTAATTTATCAACCGGCCTTGGAACATCTCCCAAGCATTGTTTCTGAAAATGGAGTCATACTCCTCCACCATGGAATCTACCCATGTGGGCTCCTGCGCTGCTTCCTCAAAGGAATATGGGTCTGTCACGATACACTTTCTCATGAGAGCCATGTATCCAGTGAATCGGTCAGGTGACTATCTTTGTCTGCATTGTGATGTAGGGACTCCTACATTCTGTACTGCATCAAGCTTTAGTCTCTCAGCTTTTGTGGTATGCCTTCTGCCTATTATGATGTTTGGTTCTGTGTGAGTGGACTCCTGCACTCCATGATCCTCCTCCTGTGGTTGATCCACATCTTGAGGCTCATCTTTGGGAACAAGAAGTTCCTCCTCTACATGCAAGTGCAGCTCCCTCTCAAGTGACAACTTCATGGCTTTCTCCTCATTGAATATTATATCCCATTGCACCACAGTCATCCGACTGTTTAGCAAATACACACGATAATTATGGGGTGTTTCTGTGTACCCCACAAATATCCCAACTTCTACTGTCAGCTCCAGCTTCTTCTTGGTGTCCTTTGTCACATGAATGTAAATAGATGAGCCAAAAATCTTCAAATGAGAAATATTAGGCTTCTTACCAGTAAAAGCTTCTTTAGGTGTACTCATTCCAAGTACTCTATGAGGACAATGGTTTTTCACATAAACCGCAGCATTGCATGCTTCCACCCACAAGTGCATTGGTAGGCCCTGGTCATGAAACATAGCTCGTGCAGCACCCATGATTGTTTTGTTCTTCCTCTCCACGACCCCATTCTGATGTGGGTTATGAGGCGCTATGAGTTCTCTTCAAATTCCTTCTTTGCTACAGAAGTATTTGAATTCGTTCGAGATATATTCGCCATCATTATCCCTCCGTAGAGCCTTCACTTGCTTCCATTAATCCTTATCCACTAATGCTTTAAACTCACAGAAATTTGAGAATGTTTCACTCTTCTTCTGCATGAAGAAGATCTAGCATCTACGAGAATAGTCATCAAAAAATATAACATAATACTTGCGTTTTTCTATTGAAGAAACCGAGAAAGGTCCACACACGTCTGTGTGAATTGTCTCCGGGATCACCGAAGCATGTTTCTCATTCTCATGAAAGGTGGTATTCACAAACTTACCCATAGTACATCCCTTGCACTAATATGACTATGCAAGAGTACCCTTGGGAAGTCCAGTAAAAATCTACTGCAAAATTTTCAAGATGACATGGTGAAGATGGCCCAATATTTTGTGCCATAATTCGCCCTCATCCCGGCTGACCACTTCCTCTGCTTTTCCCATCATTACAACGCAACCATATACCTCCATCTTGTAGAGATTCTTAACTCGGATCCCTATCCTCTTGGTTTGACCTATTGTTTTATGTTGCAGGAAAGCTTTTCCCTCGCTGAAAACAATGTCATAACCTCTGTCCTCCAACATTGCGACCGAGGACAAGTTCTTCTTCAGACCTGGAACATGCATAACATCTTTCAACATAAATGGTTTACATTTCTCCCTCTCAAAGGTAATGGTTCAAATGCCGGTCACACTATCTCTACCATCATCACCCATCTTTATATGCATTTGCAGATCTTTCTCCTCCAAGTCACTAAACAACTCCTTGTATCTCGTCATGTGGAAGGAAGCACCACTATCAAGATACCACACCGATCCCATTGTGCTTGAAACAAAGCATGCGATCAAAGAGAAATCAAGTTCAAATTGCGAGGCTAAGGTGTCACCCGCTGCAGCTCCAGCAACCTTCTTGTTCTTCTTTTTTTGTGGGCAGTTAGTGGTGAGATTCCCATGTTCATGAGATTGAAAACACTTCACTTTGGACAAATCCAGCTTCTTGCCTTTAGCCTCAGATTTTGGATGGGATTTCTTCCCCTTCCCTTTCCTTGCTTTGGCAGCCAAAGCACAATTCTCTTCATCATAATTCTTCAATGAAGAGCCATCCCTAGTACTTCACATTATCTCCTCCTGCACTAGATCCGATCAAAGTCACTCCAAATCCGGCAGTTTCTCCCGTCCATTGACAGAGTCCTGATAACTGTGCCAACTCTTCGGTAGCCAAAGGAGAGCCAAGATCACCAATTCATCATCCGAAACTGTGATTCCCACACTCCCCATATCATCCCTACATTGGACAAACTTCGTGATATATTTTGGAATATTGTCGCCCTTCTCCATTTTGATTTTTCTAAGCTTGTCTTTCAGCGCGAACTTCCTATGGTCGCTGCTGCTTTGGAAAATATCTATCAAAGCCTTCCACATTGCAAATGGAGTGGCTTTCCCATGAAGGCTTGACACAATATGGTCCTTCACACCTTCCAACATAATTCTTCTTGTCTTTACTACCTTCTTTTTCCAGGCGTCAAGTAATGCAGCATCACTAGAAGTAGGCTTAGGAACATCGCTATCTATGAACTCCTTCATACCATTATCTTCAAGCACTGCCTCCATCATATCCTTCCAGGCTATGTAGTTCAAGTTACCCTCAAGGGCATACTCCAACCACAACCCATTGAAATCCATTTCAATGAATACTCAACTGTAGCACCAAGAAATTTCTGCAACAAATTCAAATTGTCCACCAGCACAAAACTTAGCATTGCTTCAAGATTGAAATCTTCAATGATTAAAACTGCTCTGATACCATGTATAAATTATACAATATGCATGTATATTACCGGAATCCCCTGATCTAACAAATTAATCTTATGTTAAATACATAATCCTTCCACTTAATTCTTTTGCAGAAACTAAATTGCCAAATGCAAAACACATATGAAGCAAAATCAATCGCACATAAACACAGTTGTTTAACAGGAAAGCTTAAACCTAACAACCCCAACTATCATATATTATGTATTTCAATAGATCATGTAACAATCTCATACAAATCTTAGTACATAAATCTCTCAGTACAATCAACAATAATCACACACTGTCATGCAGAAATTTGCATATCTATGCACCAATTTCTTGCCTACTGACAGCCTTCCTCCATTGCACAATCCCTACTGAAGAAGACCCCTAAATGAATTTTAATTTTCCTTGCCTTGACTGTGCAATCCTCATTATCATCTCCAATGTGTGTCATATGCATTTAATGCATCACTATAGTCACAACAGATAGTCCATCTCACCCTTTCACCTATCTCTCCACTAGGTCTCCACTAGAACTGACATGCAAGTAGTTAACTGATGTATTTTTTCAGTTGCAAGTGAGTCTCTAGTTGTGAATTAATTAAATAATTAATTCACTAAACTTTCACTAGTGTATCTTCAGATAGAACTAGATACAACTAGCACAACTGAATTTAACTCACTTATCTGAGTTAAACTAAATAACAACTCCCATAACTACTCTTCCAATTCTGTCACAACTCTGCCACTTCAGTTCTAATTGAGTCCTCCATGCATGAGTCACCAACCACCCTATGAATTGCATAATTCCTTCAGCCCACTGATTTTTGAAATATGTTCACTGAAATAAAGTGCTCCAAGATAATAAGTTGATATTTATTGTCAGATTATTATTAATGGCTAATAATAATCGACATGCATCTATTTTTAGATTAGCGATCTATAAATAGACTTCGCCCAATATTCTAAAAATATAATCTCATCTATTTTTCCAACTTGATCAACCATCTACAAATAGCATCCTCCAACTTATAGAATATGCTCACCATGTCTAAAAATAAACATACACCTAAAAATAGCCCGCGAGCCCCACTTAGTGAAGATGCTTAATTTTCACTAACCTCATCATCTTGTTGAATCTCAAAAAATAGGATTTTTTGAGATACTAACAGAACTTGTACTATCACATAGGATGGATATGGGTCAAGAAAATTTAATTTGAATATATTGTAATGTTTGCATCATCCATAGAAGTTGTGTGAAACATGATGCAACAACCACATATTTTTCTTTTGTTGTAGATAAAGAAATGGAACCTTATTTCTTGCTGAACTAGGATACTAATCGGGTCCCCATATAAAATGCACCTCCACTAGTGCTTTTTTGATCATCAACATTTCCAGCCTAGTCTACATCTATGTAAGCATGAAGGGTAAGATTAGCAATTTTGGGATACTATAGACCAAAGACTTGAGTTCCTTGGAGATATTTGAATATTCTCTTTACCGCTTGAAGATGTGATTCCTTTGGATTGGCCTGCAAATGTCTAAAAATCCCAACTTCATGCATGACATATGTTATAGTACATGTCAGATAAAGCAGACTCCCAATCATAGATTTGTACTCCGGTTTTTTTATCGTGGGAGAATCATCATGAGAACTGAAGTTACAGCATGTCATCATTGGAGTACACACAGGTTTGCAGTCTTCCATCCCATACTTCTTCAGAGTTTTCTTGAGATATTTTGTTTGTTAGAGAAAGATGCCATATTTTTCTTTTTGCACTTGTAAAGCAAGAAAATATGCCAGTTCCACAAGTAAATACATTTCAAATTCTTGCTACATAACATAAGCAAATTTTTGACTCATGGATTCTTCATTACTCCCAAAAATAATGTCATCAATATAAACAACAATAATTTGCAGCTTGTCATCTTTAATTTTTGTGTATAGGTTACTGTATCTGGATCCTTTATGAAGCCTTTTTTTAAAGATATTTTTCAAGATGATAAAACCATGCCCGTGGAGCTTGTTTTAGCCCATACAGAGCCTTTTTGAGTTTGCAAACAAGATTTTCATAATTCCATAGAATGAATCCTTCTCGTTGTTCTATATATACTTCTTCTTCTAGGTCTCCATTAAGGAAATCATATTTTACATCCATTTGATAAACTTTGTGTTGAAGCCTCGAAAATCGTTGCTTCAAACATTGGGGGATAACCACCCGGTTGGGACCTTAGGACAACTCCTTTTCCGTTTGGTATGGTGGCTCCGACTGGATTGATAGGACCAGTTTCCTAATAATTTAAATGGGTTGGTGATTGAATGATTGGGTGATTGGAAGATGGGACTAAATGACTGAAATAAATTATCTAATCTAATCTATAACTGATAAATAATTCTAAAACTAACCCGGGTATCAAATGTGAATACAACTTTAAATTGTTTCAACTAACCAATAACCATGAAAATGTATTATAGCTTAATTGAAATATGCAGTAACAAATAAATATAACTCTGTTTAAGAAATTAAACAGAGTTATAATAACATATTGCATTCATCATTTTATATATCATTTGTATATGTTGTAAAAGATAAATATTTCTATACACTCAGAAATTATATGTATAAATAAATATTGTAAAACAAGTACATATAAATGATAGAAAATTTAAAAGAGAATATCTCACAACATAAGAAATTAACTGTGAATAGATAAAAATACCATATCCATCTTGATACTTTCTGATGCAATTCGATATCCAAATCCAGCAACTTCAATGTAAAACAGACTCCAAGATACATAAATGCTATTCTTAAAGGAAATTTTGCATAGAACCACCAGATGTGATCCTTTATAAAAATATAAGAGTCAATGGACCAAAGTCAAAATAAATGTAATCTCCAAGTCAAAATATTACAAATTCAGGACCCCTTTCTAAATGCATGAAAGGGGTTTAAATAGGTACTTAATAAAACAAAATAACTAAAACTATTCCTACAATCTATCTAATCAAAAATATAGAAACAGAAATGCGATTTTGAAGTGAACCGATTCATTGATTATCTATTGTGTTTGATGTGCCTAGATGGCATATTTTGAGCATTTCTTTCACTTCTTCTAGATGAATAAGCTTTGAGTGTAACTGCCCTATATATGTGGGATCAGAGAATTCAGGAATAATGCAATCAATGGCATTTGAAAGAAATTTAATCGTTGTTTTCTGACTATGAGGCTTGATAAGGTAGGTCCACATCATATCCCACGATATTCCTTGCAGTTGGCTAATTTGCTGATTCTTATTGATTATTTCTTGTTTCCATCTGTAATCAGTTTCTTTTACCCTAGTTAACTTGCCTGGGGTAAAATCTAAAAACAAATTGATTTCATACAGGCTATTATTCACCAGCCATGTTACATTGTTCATCATACTTTTAGCTCTGGATGTAGCTCCTTCCACTTTGATTAAACGTTGTTCCCATTCCGCAAAAATAATTTCCTTGTGTCTTTCCACAATCTTGGGAAGATTTTCTTTTCTTCCCGACTCTGAGTCTTGCCATAACAGAAATTCGGAAATATTTTCATCGGCTTCATCAAATTCAAGTTTAATAGTGACTCCTTCATATATTAAGGAAGATGTAATTTCACACAAGGATTCTGCTTCTGCAACCTTTAGACAAAATTCATTACCTGCCTCATACATCTTAATCTCTTTTTCCACTGCAGGCAATTGTTTTGGGTTTATTCTGCGAAGTTTTTGTCTGAAGTGCTTCTGATTTTCTTTCAAGGGTATTTTATGCTGTATGATGTTTGTGTCATAGGCCCTTAATTCCTCATAACTCCAAGCAAACACATCAATGAATTCCTTGAATAGGTCAATGTATTTGTTTTTCATGTTTGCAGGCAGGGACTTAGCCAATTTGATCATCTTGGGTTTATCTTCAGTGCCTATGTTGCATTCCTCGACGTCAAAATCTGCATGTTCTTTAGTGGGCTTTTTTGCTACATCATCAAATTCAAAAAGGTCCTCTAAAGGTGATAGACCTCGGGGTATGTTCTTATCTTTGGTCTGCAACACCTCTACTTCTTCACTATCTGTGTTTTCACATTTTTCATTTGGATTTCCAATCAATTCGTCTAAAGTGTTTATTTCTATGTTACAGGGTGGTTCTTCCTCATCTAAGGACTCTTCACTTAGGCAACTACTGTCAGATTTGGAGTCTGAATCAGAAAATTAAAACTCATTCCTGCCTACCAGGAAATATTCAATCTGTTTATCTCCTTCAAAAACCTGCCAATATTTTTCATTGTCCGGCACTGCAGGTCTGAATGATGATTTGTTGGTCGTTGGGAGGCTTGTGATATGAACTAGATAGGCAAGCTAATCCATTTGCAATTGCGTTCTGGCTCCTAGGGACAAACACTAGTTCATATTCTACAAAGGTTTTCAATAAATCCGTAGTGTCATTCCTGTATGCTCTCAGCCTAGGATGTTTTGATGTGTATTCACCATTCACCTGTTTAATGATCAGCTCAGAGTCCCCATGCAGAGTTATCCTACGGGCTCCTAATTTTCTCAACAGGTTTAAGCCTAGGATAAGAGCCTCATACTCTGCAATATTGTTTGTACATTTGAAGCGCAGGTTGCAGGCATGGCTCTCTGCGTAGTCACTCTCTGTGTTATGTATCCACACTCCTGCTCTAGTAGTTATCTTGGTGCATGACCAGTCGAAATTCATTTCCCATAAGGTTTCATTCTTGGGTTTATCATCATTTCGTTCTTGGTGTGGATTATGAACTTGTGAAGGGTGACTAATTGGCTGACAACATTCTGTTTCTGGTTCACTTTGAGTTTTTGTTTCAATGCACTGTTTAAATTTTTCTACGTCCTTCTCCTCCGAGTTTAGAGTAGCCATTATGTTAAAGTACATGGGCTCTGTTTCCTTGTTTGTATCTCTGATTTTGGACTCTGACCCTTCTAAGGATTCATCATTACAAAGGATAAAGGAGTCAAGGTCTGTATGTAAAGAGTATAAAGGTGAATTTTCAAGCTTTTCGGGGCTACTAACCAGGAATTTCATTTGTGCCTCTCTGTACAGTCTTCTAAGTTGGCCAAAGATTGGGATTGTGGCATAAGCCCCATCCATTTTCATTTTTCCTTGCAGCTTGGCTCCCCATGATCTTGATAATAACATGCCATACTTGGGTGGCACATCTGCCACCACAACATCCATGACCATACATTTTGCTAGAATCTGGGTAAGGCTTACACACAGGTCTTTGATTAGGCCAAGTCACTTTACTCTGCTAGAGTCAAATGAATATAGGTATTTATAGGGGTGGGTTATCTCCAGGCCTAATATTTCCATCACTACTTTAGGCATCAGGTTATGTGATGCCCCAGAATCATGCATTGCATTGTGGAGAATCTTATCATGGATATTAAGACTGATATAAAAAGGGCCCACTACCCCTTCGTGAAACTTTCCTTCTATCTTTGGACCAAACAGAAGGGCAGGTTGATCATCACTCAGATTTACAGTGTCACTGTTCTCTCCTAAATTTAATGCTTTCAAAATTTGGCCTTTATATACATCCTGAGTGGCCAGCTCAGAGAGTGGGACGGAGATTTTAATTCTTGCAATTTCACTCTCCAAATTGAAAGTGGCCTTACTCTTTAGAATGTTCAACTCTGTTTTGTTAACCACTACCTTAGTGGCTGAATCAGTGTGTTTTTTCTCACTATGTACAGTGTTAGAAATTGTTTTATCAGGAGTACTAGATGTAGTGCTAGTACTGCTAGTTGGTTGACCTTGTTTATCAATGTTTTGGCTGTCTTTTTCTTTGTTCTTCCCAGAACTCTCAGCTGCTGATTTGTTACTTTCAGCAGTTGCTTTAGAAGATTTCTCAAGCCTTTTATTGATGGTAATATTAGAAGCTTTGGGTTTGGAATTATTTAGGATTTTCTTGCTCCTAAGTTCATACTATCTGACCTGCATGATGGCATCTTCAAATCCAAGTCTGTAATCCTCAGATTCTGATCTTTCATCATCCCAATAGGAGGGTGAGGGCTGATCTTCTTCTATGTAATAGTTATGGATTGAATCTTCTGTTTCAATCATGTTTATGGTGTTTCCCTCAGACTCTTCTATGATTCCCTCATATTCATCAAGAAAATTCTCTTGGAATGGGGGAATAACTTGCTGATCTGATTCTCTTTGTCTGTTGGGAGTGGAATTGTTTCTTCTAAAGTTTTGGTTCTGGTTATGGTTTTGATTTCTACTTAGGTTACTAACTGTGACAACCATTTTTTCCACCATTTGTTGTAGCTTCTCTACGTTCTTGGATATGCGGTCATTATTAGGGTCAGATGTGGAAGCTACATTGTCATCTCTATATGTTACCCTTTTCTTCGCTCTAAATCTTTCTTTCTTCTCAATCAGATTTGCCTCTACACTCACTGCTCCCTTTTTCATGTCTTCCAATGTGTTGTAATCCCTCTCCCTAAGCTGGTAGGCCATGTCAGCATCAAGGCCTTCAGGGTACTTTACTAAAACCATACCTAGGGGAGGTTTCATGTGTGGAGGAAGAGCATTATAAATGTTGTTGAACCTTGTAGAGTAGTCCTGGACACTCTCTCCTACATTTCTTTTCAGGTTCTTGTATTCTGCTAGGATTTGGAGAGGGTTGGCCTTAACTTCCCATTTGTTTATGAAGGTCTGATATAAAGCTGGAAGATCTTGGATACTATTAGGAGGTAGACCCTTAAACCATTTTTTCACATCACCTCCTAAGCTCTGGGAAAAGATTCTCATTTTGATTGTTTCATCATCTATTTCCATGTAGTCAAAAGAATCTTCCATCCTATCTACATCGTGTTGAGCTGTGGTGGATTATTTTGCAGTGAAGTGTGGGATCTTTGATTGATAATCATTGGGTAAGGGTACTAGAGGCTGGGGTAAAATCAGAGGTGCATACCAGACTGCCATGATGATGTTTTGATGGGGCAAAGGGTTAGCTTGAGCAGCTGGTATAGGGATGACAGGGATGCTAGGACCAACAGAAGCTTGTTGGGCAGATTTAGGGTGGCAGAGCCCTAAGTTTTGAATGAAGTGAATATCAAGAGGTGTATATGGAGGGGTTTGTCTATTCCAAAGGGTGTTTACCACTTTGGGGTGGTGAACCAGGAAGCTCAAGGTCTAGTTGGTCTAGGACACTGAATGACTTAGTTCTTGGTAAGTTGTTTTGTGTGCCTAGGTCAAAAAATGGATCTGATAGAGCTGTAAAGTCTTCCGGTGTAGAATTAGCTCTATGGATGTGGTTGGAAATAGTTGATTGTTTAGGTGTAGGAGATCTCTTGAGGATGCTCTCAGGGTTGTCAACTATTTTAGGGGGTTTTGGGTTAGGATAAGCTCTTGTGTGAATGGTTCTTGAAGCCAGAATGTTGTTTTCTGACCAAGAAGCTTAACCCTACTTGTCACTTCTATTATGGCTGATGTTGTAATGGCTCTGGTCTTCCAGTGGAGTCTAATGTGAACCAAGATAATCAGCAGGCCTACTAATCACCAGTGGAGTCTTTAGATCGTTTAGGGATTATGGAGTCCCCAGGTGGAAGGTTTAGGATGCTTCTGGAGGGTACGATGTCCACCACAATGCTTATGAGATGTCCCTTTTCAAGGTCAACTTCCAAACATAGAAAACTCAAACCAAAGATTGATTGGGAGGGCGTTTACCAGATATGTCACCTCTGAAAGAGTGTGAGATCTGGAGGCTACCTGGCCCTTTCCAGACTTTGTCTAAGAGTGTGGGAGAAACACAAAAAATGGTATAGAGGTTGATTGTATAGAAACCACTTTCGATCTTCAGATCTAGCCCTCTTTCCTCTTGGGTCCATAGAGGGATCTCTCTATGTAAGAAAATGTTTTATGTCTTTTAAGCTCAAAGGTTAAGATATTAGGCTAGTTATAGGCACAGGGTTTGTTTGTTTGATTGTTGGTTTGGTTGCTGGTAATCAGGAAAGAAGGGTTCAATGTAAGACAAGGATGAGCAAAGAGGATTTAGGCAGAGGTGAAGTATTCAAGGGAGCATTCAAAACCATTGGGCAATGGATTCAGGAAAGGGTTTACTTGCTATTCAATATGCAGGCTTTCAGTTGGGCTAGTCATCTAAAACATTGGATCTTAAAGATGATTGTGTGATATGGAATGGTAAGAGAGGAGGAAGCAATAAAGGTTTAGAACACAAAGTTAAAGACCTGAGATCAGAGAGAGACTTTGAACTCTCAATGCTTCAGCCTCCAGCTTAAGGGATCTTAGAAAGGTTCAATCAATTTAAAAGGATCCTAGTGAGATAGAAACAGGGCTCTAGACCTCCCATTCTTCCCAATTCTTTCAATTAAATCCTAACAAGAACATCTAAGAACTGATTAATTTAATTCATACATCAGCTAGAAGGAAATAACATCCACTACACTGGTTAAATTAACTGAAATCAACTCTTAGATAACACATTTAGTAGAAAACATCAAAGGCAAGGAGAGCAGAAACATAGGGTACCTAACAAGGGTAAATCCTATGCCAGATTTCTGATGCAAGCCAGTAGAAATGAAATGAAATGGAATGCAAGTTAAACACAAATACAAAGATAGAAGAAAATCACCACTGCTTTAGATCAGGATCCAAAGAAATGTGCTTGTCATATTAAACAGCAACACCAGTCAAGTACAACATTGCCAATAGCTGGATACTCAGTCAGAAAACATCTTCCTCAGCCTATCTTACAACTTTACACAGAGACTATGTCTCAAAAGAAACAGCTTGCAATTCTGTGATAACTGATCAAAAACCTTCACAATGAGTTCCTTCACGAATTTATAGCTCAAGTGGAGCAAAGAAATTAGGTGAAAACTAAATGCAACATTAAAACTCACGAAAGGAAGAGGGCCGAGGCCCATTCTATTTAAATTCTGTGCATTTATCCATGGCGCTCTTTGGGTGAAAGAGTGGTCTTCTCCAGGCTTCCATTTACTCCTGTATGTCTCTGATGTACTTTGGATGCAGTACTCTGTAGTACTTCTGGTGAATAAACAAAAAGTAAATAAATGATGCTAGGGTATGCCATACTATGAATCAAATGCTCTGGTAGCATCAGTACTGTTGTCAGGGAGGAAAATTCACTTGGACACAATGTAGACTGAAACAACAATGTGTATCGTGTCCTTGCTCAGGAAAACATTCTGCTGATTTGAAAACCCTGCCACCATTATTTCCGTGTATTGGACTTTCTGGTTGATCCTCGGGGTCTTCAATTCTGGTACCTTTCCTTTTAAACATTGGATTAAGGCTTAAGATCTTCAACAATGTGCTTTATACCTTTAATTCCCTCACTGATACTCTTAGCCGCTTCAAACTGTCTCTGTCAGTGAAAAACTGAGCTTTAATGGCGCCGGAGAGGTTTTGCAGAGTTCGAACTCTGTCCTTTAACGAAATTTATGTTGCAGACACCTTTCCGGACATTTCCCTGTCATATCAGGCTCTAAATTCAGCTTCTTCAACGCACTGTACCACCACAATAGTGAATATGAATCATGGCGGTTTTTCGCCGCCTGTAACCCTGAAAAAACATTAAGAAAAACATGCATGGGGAGGGTGGCATGGATGAATGCAAATAATGGTGACGTGGCATGATGAATGCAGAGGATTTTGTGGAAGAACACGGTGGATCAGCGGGATATGCTCTGGAGGCCGGTGAGGTGGAAAATTTTAACATAAAACATTAAAATGTGACCCTTGAACGAATATATATACAGGGACGGCTGAGAAGTATGGTGAAACACGT
Source organism: Pinus albicaulis (assembly GCA_034641835.2). Lineage (NCBI taxonomy): Eukaryota > Viridiplantae > Streptophyta > Pinopsida > Pinales > Pinaceae > Pinus > Pinus albicaulis. The sequence goes on along the minus strand of CM076576.1, from coordinate 182,844,122 downwards.
GGAATGGGTGACGTGGCGGGATCAGTCAACAGCAGGACATGCAATCGAATCTGGACCGTCCGATCTCAGGAGGAGATCGATAGCTGGGGACATGGCGGAGGGCGATTGAATCTGGACCGTCTGATCTCAGGAGGAGATCGACGGCTGAAAATGCATCGGAGGGCGACGGATGGTGGGCCAGGAGTACGGATGCCTTAGGTTATCCCCCACGCAACTTCGCAGCGCGATCACCGTTGGATGGAGGGCCCCAGATCGGACGGATGACGTGCATATCGCGCCGGGTTTTCTGTCGAACGATAATGCGTGATGGGGGGGCGGTTTTCAAACAGTGCCACTGCCACGCGTCATTTGATCAGTGGAATCGCTCTGAAATGAAAATTACCACCCAACCTCCAAACGCGGTGCGATGGAAACCAGTCGTTTATGAATAGTGCACATTGCGGGGACCACCAGGGAGAGGGTGAAATACGAACTGTTGGATCGGCGGGTTGATCAAAAGGTTGATAATGCGATAGGGCAATGAAAAGGGTGGGGGCCATGGCGCGACGTTGATCTGCGAAGACCATCCGATCTAAACAGATCGACAGCTAATAATGCGCCCGATACCGATTTGCAATAAGCGTCTTTCGGATTAGCATCAGGTTCTAGCACCAGGCCACATGGGGGGAAATACGGTTTAGGGGCTGGCCGAAAAGGGGCTAGGCCTTATTATATGGAAAAGTGGGTTTTTGGCCCATTTTTAGTGCATTTCAAGGCCGGGAAAGGGTAACGATTGAGGAAACAAAAGGGGAATTAGACCAAACAAGGGGTGAATGTAGGATTTAAGGGGATCTTGGGAGGATTTAGAGGGTAAAAGGGGGACTTTGACAAAAGGGAAAAAAGGGTTAAAATGGGATATTTCTGCAGGGATACAAGGGGAAACGTAGGCCTTTCTGGAGCACAGTTTTTTACAATCAGTGAGGCCCTTTAAACTAGGAACAACAGTGGGGGTTTATCCAAGGCAAAGGCACAGGAGGCTTCAAGGATGATGTGTCTTCAGGGGAGATGCATTCCTTGAAGGGAGATGCATTCTTGTCAAAAATTTATAGGGGGGTAACAATGGCTCCACATGGGGATGGCTTCTTCTTGAAAGAGTCAAGAATTCAGAAAATGATCTTTGGTGTAGGCCAGATGCCTGGTACTTGACTCATTCTTTTCTTTTCTTGGATCAGCTACCACAAACTGTGAAGACATAAAATCAACAATAAAATTCTCCCAAACAACTACCTACCCACACTACAATCCTAGCATTTTTCTTCTAGGGTGCATTTGAACTAGCAGACCCTTTACATCATTTCTATTTTTTTTACAAACCGTAAAATAAACCTATTCTATTTCTACCCTTATTTCTCCATGAGACCAGATTATACTGTTGGCCTCATATGTTTCTCTACCTATTCTAACATCTGCTGGGATTAAACTGTCCAGCAAATTTCTTCTCTATATTCTACAACAGAAATTTAAAACAGTGAAACTAGGATTAGACAGTCTAGTTTGTTGTGGATCCAAGGCATAAAGACAGTTCCACACGGACAGATCTTTTGCAGAAATTTGAAAAACAAAATCTTGAAGGCTTGAAATTTGAAGTTTGAAGCATCCTTCTTTCTTTTGTGACTCAAGTTTTGAGCTTGTTAGAGTCACTTTTTTTTTTTTTTTAATTATTTCAGCTCTGGTTTTGGGCTTGTTAGAGCCGAATCTTTTTCTTCTTTGCTGGTCTAGGTTATGGGCATGTTTGAACCAGCTATCTTTACTTCCCTTGGCTCAGGTTTTGATCATATTAGAGCCAATCTTTTCACTTCATAGGTCCATGTTTTGAGAATGTCTAAACCTCTCCTTTCTATGTTTTTCTTTTCTTCTTTTCTTTTTTTTGGGAACATTTTCTCTTTTTCTTGAAAAAAAACATTGCAATGGCATGTACAATGGAAATGGAAACTGGAAATTGGAAATCAGCAAAAGTAGTGTTTGAGCATCCTGCCATTGACAGGACCCCCAAACAGCTCTGTACCATCTAACTCTTGTAGAAAAAAGGCATTTGGACCCACAGTGGCTTGGATGATGTAGGGACCTTGCCACAAACTGTCAAACTTTCCATGCTTTCCTTTGTCCTCTCTCCTTGAGTCCCACTTCAGAAATTTATCTCCAATTTTTAAATCAGAGGCCTTAGTTATTTTGTCAAATAACTTCTTTATATTTTCTTGAACCGTGATAGCTCTGTCATAAACCTCTTCCCTTGTTTATTAGAGATGAATTGTCTGGTTTATTCTCCTCGCCATGCTATCTTCTTCTGTTTGTATCTCTTGAACAAGTTTAATCACTGGTATTCCAAGGCTGGTGGGAAACATTGCTTCTGTTCCATAGACAAGCTGATATGGTGACATGCCGATGGATTTCTTTGTTGTAAGCCTGTCAGCCCACAAAGCATGCACTAACTTGTTATGCCATGACTTTTTGTTCTCTTCTAACAGATTTTTTATGATGGCCACTAGGCTCTTGTTTGATGATTCATCTAAGCCATTACCTTGTGGGTAATAGGCAGTTGAATGACCAAGTGATATTTGATACCTGTGACAAAAATCAACCATTTTCTTGGATCCAAAAGCGGCAGCATTATTAGTGATTATTTTCCTTGGGCAGCCAAACCGAGAGAGGATATGACCTTCTAGGAACCTAATGATGACTGAATCTGTGGAATTCCTAGTAGGTATGGACTCTACCCACTTAGTGAAGTAGTCGGTGGCTGTTAAGATCCATTTGCGTTGTGCAGAAGAAGCAGGGTGAATTTCTCCTATGAAATCTAGGCCCCATTGCATAAAGGGACCTTCAAGAGTGATGGGTTGTAGAGGTAGGGGGAGGAGTTTTCTTTTGCCTTCAAAAATCTGGCATTTGTGGCAGGAAATTATCATCTTATGGATATCATTGAAGAGTGTAGGCCAATAGTAGCCAGCTCTGAGTATTTTGTTTGTAGTGGCTTTCCAGTTCAGGTGGCCTCCACACTCTCCTGCATGGAATTCTTGTTTAATCCTTTCTGCTTCAGACTCAGGAAAAAATTTAAGCAATAGGACATTTGGATTTTTCCAGTATAAGCCTTCATTCATTATGCAATAGCTCCTGGATTTCAGCTTTAAGAATCTGGCCTTGGTCTTTGATAGTTCAGGAGGGGCATTGAGGTGTGTAAGCACATACATAATGTCATAATACCAAGGAGAGCTCTGAAACTTCTCCTCAACAGTGGGATCAGGTAATCCTTGTTGCTCATCCAAGGCATCTACCATGTTAATTTCAAGGGCTTGTAGATTTGATTCAGCCATTAGTTGAGCTAGGCCCTGACCTTTGATCAGTTTGGTGGGTCTGATCTCAAGGTCGCACTCTAAGATCATAGAAATCCATTTGCCCCTTTTTTCCCATCTGGGTCTTGGGACAAGATGTCTTTAACCACTATGTTGGGTACATAGGCTATGGTGTGGGAATGCAGTATGTACACCCTAAATTCTTTCAAGGCCTTAACCAAATCATAGGCCTATTTTTCCATGATGTTGTATTTCAAGGGTGCATCTCTGAGTGCTTTGCTGAAGAAATAAATGGGTTGTTCCATTCCCTCTGGATTTTTCTGCAGTAGAACTACAGGTATCGTATGCTTGGAGGCAAATGAAAAAATTAGGAAATCTTTTGAGAAATCTGGGCTGATTAGGACAGGAGCCTAGGTGAGTGCAAGTTTAACTGATTCAAAAGATTTCTTAGCTTCAACAGTCCACTTAACTCCTACACCTTTCTTCAAAATGTTAGTCATATTTCTAAGGTGTTCAGCTAAGTTGGGAATAAACCTCCCGAGGAAGTTGATTTTCCCAATAAAGGACTGTAACTCCTTGATGTTTCTCGGGTGTGTGATTTGTAGTATTCCCTCAAATATTTGTGGATCTATTCTAATAACTTTCTCAGATATGATGTGGCCAAGAAGCTTACCTTCTTGCAGCCCAAATATAGTCTTTTTAGGATTCAGTGATAGACCAAACCTTCTACATTTTTCAAACACTCTTCTCAGGTGTTATAGGTGTTCTTCCTCAGTCTTGGAATAGACTATTATGTCATCCAGACAGATGACAATGAAGTGTCCTATTTCATCTAAAAAAGCTATGTCCATTTCTCTTTGGAAGGTTGCACCAGCGTTCATCAATCCAAAGGGCATCTTAACATACATAAAAGTGCCCCATGGAGTGGTAAAGGTTGTCTTGAGTTGGTCTTCTGGGATTAGTAAGACTTGGTTATAACCTGAAAAACCATCTAGCAGGGAGATCCTTTTTGAACCTACTACCCTCTGAAGAATATGTTCCATTTTTGGCAAAGGGTAATTTTCATTGAGTGAGGCTCTATTAAGATTCCTGAAATCTATGCACAATCTAATCTCCCCTGTTTTCTTTCTCACAGCCACTAGGTTTGATACCCAATCAGAGAACCTCACTGACAAAATTATACCTACCTCATACATCTTCTTAATCTATTTTTCCACTGCAGGCAATTGTTTTGGGTTTATTCTGCGAAGTTTTTGTCTAAAGGGCTTCTGATTTTCTTTCAAGGGTATTTTATGTTGTATGATGTTTGTGTCATAGGCCCTTAAGTCCTCATAACTCCAAGCAAACACATCAATGAATTCCTTGAATAGGTCAATGCATTTCTTTTTCATGTTTGTAGGCAGGGACTTAGCCAATATGATCATCTTGGGTTTATCTTCAGTGCCTATGTTGCATTCCTCGACGTCAGAATCTGCATGTTCTATAGTGGGATTTTTTGCTACATCATCAAAGTCAAAAAGGTCCTCTAAAGGTGACAGACCTTGGGGTATGTTCTTATCTTTGGTCTGCAGCACTTCTACTTCTTCACTATTTGTGTTTCACATTTTTCGTTTGGATTTCCAATCGGTTCGTATAAAGTGTTTATTTCTATGTTACAGGGTGGTTCTTGTTGAAAATATGATGCAGAGTGTTGTCCTTGATGGCAACCCACTGAATGAAGATGAAGACATGCGACTGTTGACATGTGTTGTCCTTGATGGCAATCCACCTGATGAAGTTATGCTTGACTTGATGGACTTGGTAAATGATGTAAATCTGATATGATATAATGTTTGTTGACAATATAATGCTAAGTGTCTGATGTGATATGATGTATCTACAGTGTGTACAAAAGGCAATGAAGAAAGGAATTCAGAATGTGCTCAAAGTATGATGAAAAGAGTATGTCTCTATGCATACGCGGATATGTCTAGGGGAAGTCGCGTATGCACGCGGGAAAGAACGTGATAAGTCGCGTATGGGAAAAAGCGCTCAAAAAGTGCAAAAACAGGGGCCCGTGGTATTGAAGACTCATGGTATTGATTTGGCTCGTGGTATTGAAGGCTCATGGTATTGCTTTGGCCCTTGGTATTGAAGGCTCATGGTATTGCTTTGACCCGTGGTATTGAAAAAGAATAAACCTATATAAGGAGAAGAAATTCATTGTGCAAATCAGGAGTGAGGGTGCAAGATGTCTGAGCTTGAATGAAAAAGTATCTTTGGTAGTCCCAGATTGGGAAAGGGTTACACTTGAATGATAAATCTGAATGTATGATGCACCAATGATGAATAAGGATCTAGAACTGAAATATTACTTGTATCTACTAGATCTGCTTATGGAAGGATTAGATCTGTGATGAGCGAACTTCTAGGCGGGCATACGTACGGAAGTAGAGGGTAAATACGAGCGAATATCGTGCGAAGAAGTATGCTGCTCTATAATGGTTGAAGATCTATACGCTAGTTCGCTGCATAGGAAGCGCGTATATACGCGGCTTCGCTAAAGAGAAAGCGCGTATGCGCAATGAAATGAGCTCTGTAATATGTACAGAGGTATACGCTCGTTTGTGTGAACGGAAGCGCGTATATACGCGACATCAATGAAGTGAAAGCGCGTATGAAAACTAGGGTTTGCTGAAGCATGGGGTATGAAACATCTGATCTGTTCTGCTGTCTGATCTGTGTTGTCTGAATTGGTAAGTATCTGTTGGTGATGTATGTTTGAGCTTAAAAGTATGGAAAGGGTCCAGTCTGAAAATATGATGAAACGTGGCCTACAAGTGTTGTTCTATTGAAGTTGTTGGATCCGGTGTGAAAATTGATGAAACGTGGTCCAAGGTGGTGCTGAGGGTTGTAGCCTTCAGTCAGGGGGTTGTAGCTCCCTTCCAGGTGAGGCTGGTAAACGAGATCGGGGGTCGTAGCTCCCTTCCAGGAGAGGCTGGTAAACGAGTCAGGGGGTTGGAGCTCCCTTCCAGGAGAGGCTGGTAAACGAGCGCAGGTGGGTGCCTGCGTGCTGGTCAAGTCTGCGCCAGCACATATGTTGTAAGATGTTTCCTCTATAATAAAATATTGAAGGCTGAGCAACTGCAGCGGTGGTTTTCTCCCGACTTGGGTTTCCACCTAAAAATCCTGGTGTTCATGTGTGATGCTTTGTGTGATGGTTTATTCTGTTCTTACTGCACATATTTACTGCTTATTGAACATCTGATGAATGAATAATGGAATGATCTAAGAAAAGAACTAATGACATATTTAGATCTCTGTGTATACGCTAGTTGAATGAAAGGTATCCGCGTATATACGCGAGTTTACTAAAGGAAAGTAGCGTATGGGTTTTAAGGAATGAAAAAGTGAAAATTTTTGAGTATGCAGTAAATACTGATTCACCCCCCCCTCTCAGTATTTTTCCCAACAATTGGTATCAGAGCAGGTTCTTCTGCAGAAGCTTGATCGCTTGAAGGAGATCCGTCGCAATGGGAAAGAAGAAAAAGAAGAAGGCCACTGAAAAGGAGATATCTCAGAAAACATGTGCAGCAGAAAATGAAGAAGATAAATCAGGTATTGATAGTTGTTCTTGTGACTCACTTACTGGTGCATATGAAAATAGTGTAAGTAAAGTTTTGGATCTAGAGGAAGCTATCAAGAAAATTGATCAACGAAGATCAATTTCTAAAAGTGAAGCTTTGTACAAAGGGATGAAAGAACAAATGGAAATACTGAATGGACAGACAGACAAGTACCAAAGGTTTCATGCTTATGCATCTGCTCGAATTAAAAGACTAGAAGTAGAAATCAACGATCTAAATGCAGATCTCGAAGAATCAAACAAGAATAATGCAAGACTTGAAGTAGAAATCGTCTCTCTCAAAGAAGATCTGGAAGACTCGAATAAAAAGAATGAAGAACTTGAGGCTGAAATCATTTCTCTCAAAAGGGATCCAGAAATATCAAATAAGAAAAATGAAGGACTTGAAGCAGAAATCATCTCTCTGAAAGCAAATCTCGAAGCATCGAATAAGAAGAATGAAGAACTCTTACAAACTGTTGAAGAACAAGAAGATGGAAGAAGGAAAGAAGAAAGCATGACAAAGCAATGTCAAGCCTTGGAGATTGAGGTAAACATTCTCAAAGGTAAATTAGAAGAAAAGGTAAAACTTTTGAGGTTTCAAGATAGTACTAATATTTTGGACAATATTCTGAGTAATCAAAGGTCTCCTGCTATCAAACTTGGTCTTGGTTTCCATGAAACTATTAAAGGAGAATCTAGCTCACAAGGAAGTGCTAAAAATTCAGATGAAGTCAATGCAAAACCCGAAGTGTTGAAAGAGACAAAATATCGACCAACAATCATGAATTCTCAAAGGAACTCATTCAAGAACGTTGAATGTTTTAAATGTCATAATTATGGGCATGTTGCAGCAAATTGCAGAAGCAGAACAATTCAGCCACAAACAAACAGGTTCTACTCAGAAAGGTACTCTAGTAGCTTCAAGGGATATTGTTTTTCATGTAACAAGTATGGACATGTAGAAAAAAAATGCAGGATGAACAGATCTGGGAAAGTGGACAATCTCCAGCACAGAATTAGAAAGTTCAAGAAAATTTGGAAAAAGATGGAGGACCAATCAGAAACGTAGGGAATTCTGACCCTACTGCAGTCATCCGCTTCAGAAGCTTACTTCTCTGATTGACTGCAGGAATGATGTGGGATACATTATGAGATTTAGTAATGTATCGTCACAGGGGGAGCAATGTATGATATCTCTCATGGTTGATTTGATTATTCTGGTTATATGTATCTCTGACAGTGCATCTGGTGTGAAAAAAAGACAGGAACAGAAGGTAAAATTGCAGGAGGAGATGAAGGTGTGAAATTTTCTATATTTCACTTTCCATACGCGGGTTCGATGAAACAAAGACGCGTATATACGCGAGTTCCAGCAGACACAGCCGCGTATGCATTGATGATAAGAGAATTTATCTGATAGCTGAAGATCTGGAGCAGAGGTCCAGGGGGAGCATCAGTCTGACTGATAATAACTATAGTTTTGACTCTGTATCAGCTTATCTTATCAGTTCTAAATGATGATGATATGATACTTGATGTCTTATGATGAAGCTTATGGATAAGTCCTGTTTGCTTGTTGAATGAAGAGAGATAAGGACAGATCATGTAGAGATTGTTGTTGATGGCTTGCTGATAAAAATATTCAGGTTGCACAAGTTAAGGAGAAGCACTGGTTCAGGAGGAGCAGCAGGTTGAATACTAATGATTGCATTGTTGGAAATATGACTGCTTATTCTTGGTTATTGTGATACTCATGCTTAAATGATGATGACTTGGTATATGGTTTATTATGATGAGATTTTGATCCCTGTTTACTGAAAAGTATCTTTTGTGCTTACACATGGATGAGTTGGAAGTCGTTTGATTCAGAAATAAATCATGCAAAGTTTGTTACTATGATTGAGATCGTTTGCCTACATATGTTACTTCATGTTAAATCTTAAAGATCATGGTGATTTTGGACCACATGGATGATTGACACATATTTGAAGATGTTGTTCCGGTATGATAATTTCTCTTGGAAAGATTGTATTGATGCTGCAAAGAATCTGAAGGCTTGGTTACTAATGTTCCTATGCTACAACCGGTGGATGACGCTTGAAGACACAAACTACATTGTTCTATCCATCTGTATTCCAGGGAAGCATTCAAATATCTCAGAAAGAAGCTGAACACTGTATTTTTCTCACAGAGGATCAGATCTGGTTAAAATGTAGAAGGTGATATTGGATACGCGGGTTTCCTGAAACACAGTCGCGTATATACGCGAGTTCATGCACAGAAAACCACGTATGTCTGATTGCTGACAATTTTTGCTTGGAGTCAGCTCTTTTCAGCACAGCTGCAGTGCTGTTTGGTATATCTGATACTGTTTGGTATCTCTGGTGGTGTTCCAGTTCTCATAATTCTATTTCTCATATTGTTGACAAAGATGCCTTGATGTTTTGCTGGTGAAAGTGCTCAGGATGCACAAACTAAGGGGGAGCCTTAGTCATATGAAAAGGATGCTTGGATGCACAGATTCAGGGGGAGCATTAGCGTTGCTGAGTATAATGCAGTGTTGGCATTATGATGGTTCTGAAATATGTTCTCTTTCTTGAGGACTTTCTGGTGTTGGTCTTAAAGTTATATTTGTAGTTTGATGAAAAGGTCATGTTGAGACCCATGATGTAAAAATTGTAATATTCAGTCATGTAAGGACTTGTCAAATTTGTAAACCCACTTGGTTGGGTAGCTGAGTCAATTTTTGTAAACCCACTTGGTTGGGTAGCTGAGTTGAATTGTGTAAACCCACTTGGTTGGGTACTTGAGTCTTATATGTAAATCCACTTGGTTGGATATTTGATGTAAGTATGAGTCTTTTGGTGATAGGAAATTCATAGAGTCATGTAATTCATTGAAAAATATTCAGCATGAACTCAGGGGGAGCTTGGTCACTTCAGTATACATCAGATCTGCAGAACGCTTCTTCTACATGAGGAGAAAAGGGGGTGAGTGTGTTGGTTTTGATCCGCCTGTTGCCCTTGATGTCAAAGGGGGAGAGTGTGTTGGTTTTGATCCGCCCTTTGCCCTTGATGTCAAAGGGGGAGAGTGACATGGTGTTTGAATACAGATAATGGTGTCAAAGAATTGGGAGAGTGACATGGTGTCAATGTACTTATCTGTTGTGGTAACCAAACACCATCGTGGTTACCATCAAGTCCAAAGGGGGAGATTGTTGGAAATATGATGCAGAGTGTTGTCCTTGATGGCAACCCACTAAATGAAGATGAAGACATGCGACTGTTGACATGTGTTGTCCTTGATGGAAATCCACCTGATGAAGTTATGCTTGACTTGATGGACTTGGTAAACGATGTAAATCTGATGTGATATGATGTTTGTTAACAATATGATGCGAAGTGTCTGATGTGATATGATGTATCTACAGTGTGTACAGAAGGCAGTGAAGAAAAGAAGTCATCATGTGCTAAATCTATGATGAAAAGAGTATGTCTCAAGGCATACGCGGATATGTCTAGGGGAAGTCGCGTATGCACGCGGGAAAGAACGTGAGAAGTCGCGTATGGAAAAAAAAGTACTCATAAAGTGCAAAAACAGGGGCCCGTGGTATTGAAGACTCATGGTATTGATTTGGCTCATGGTATTGAAGGCCCATGGTATTGCTTTGGCCCGTGGTATTGAAGGCTCATGGTATTGCTTTAACCCGTGGTATTGAAAAAGGATAAACCTATATAAGGAGAAGAAATTCATTGTGCAAATCATGAGTGTGGGTGCAAGATGTCTGAGCTTGAATGAATACTTCTCTCTGAAGTAGATCTGAATGGAAGGGTTACACTTGAAGACAAATATGAAGGTATGATGCACCAATGATGAAGAAGGGGATCTAGATCTGAAATGCACTTGTATCTGCTAGATCTGCTTATGGAAGGCCTAGATCTGTGATGAGGCGAACATCTAGGCAAACATCTGTCTGAAGTAAAAAGGGTAAATCTGAATTGAACATCTGATCTGATGAAGTATGCTGCTCTGTAATGATTGAAGATCTATACGCTACTTCGCCGCGGAGGAAGCGCGTATATACGCGGCTTCGCTGAAGAGAAAGCGCGTATGCGCAATAAAATACATACAGAGGTATACGCTGGTTTGTGTGGACGGAAGCGCGTATATACGCAACATCAGTGAAGGGAAAGCGCGTATGCAAACTAGGGTTTGCTGAAGCAAGGGGTATGAAATATCTGATCTGTTCTGCTGTGTTTCTGCTATCTGATCTGTGTTGATATGTATCTGTTGATGATGTATGTTTGAGCTTAAAAGTATGAAAGGGTTCGATATGGAAATATGATGAATTGTGGCCTGCAAGTTGTGTTCTATTGAAGTGGTTGGATCCAATGTGAAAATTGATGAAACGTGGTCCAAGGTGGTGCTGAAGGTTGTAGCCTTCAGTCAGGGGGTCGTAGCTCCCTTCCAGGTGAGGCTGGTAAACGAGATCAGGGGGTCGTAGCTCCCTTCCAGGAGAGGCTGGTAAACGAGTCAGGGGGTTGGAGCTCCCTTCCAGGAGAGGCTGGTAAACGAGCGCAGGTGGGTGCCTGCGTGCTGGTCAAGTCTGCGCCAGCACATATCTTGTAAGATGTTTTCTCTATAATAAAATATTGAAGGCTGAGCAACTGCAGCGGTGGTTTTCTCCCGACTTGGGTTTCCACCTAAAAATCCTGGTGTTCATGTGTGATGCTTTGTGTGATGGTTTATTCTGTTCTTACTGCACATGTTTACTGCTTACTGGACATCTGATGAATTAATAATGGAATGATCTAAGCAAAGAACTAATGACATATTTAGATCTCTGTGTATACGCTAGTTGAATGAAAGGTATCCGCGTATATACGCGAGTTTACTAAAGGAAAGTAGCGTATGGGTTTTAATGATTGAAAAATTATTTTTTGAGTATGCGGTAAATGCGTGCCCCCTCTCGGTATTTTTCCCAACGATTCTTCCTCATCGGACTCTTCACTTAGCGTACGCGGTTGGGTGAATGGAAAGAAGTTCAAACTCATTCTGCCTACCCGGGAAATCTTCAATACATTTATCTCCTTCAAAAACACCAGCAATTTTTTCATTGTCGAGCTCTGAAAAGGTGAATTTGATTACAGATGATGATTTTTTGGTCGCTAGGAGGCTTGTGATATGAACTAGCTAGGCAAGCTAATCTATTTTCAATTGTGTTCTGGCTCCCAGGGACAAACACTAGTTCATATTCTACAAAGGTTTTCAATAAATCCGTAGTTTCATTCCTGTATGCTCTCAGCCTAGGATGTTTTACTGTGTATTCACCATTCACCTATTTAATGATCAGCTCAGATTCCCCATGAACAGTTATCCTACGGGCTCCTAATTTTCTCAACAGGTTTAAGCCTAGGATAAGAGCCTCATACTCTGCAATATTGTTTGTACATTTGAAGCGCAGGTTGCAGGCATGGCTCTCTGCGTATTCACTCTATGTGTTATGTGTCCACACTCCTGCTCCAATAGTTCTCTTGGTGCATGACCCGTCGAAATTCATTTCCCATAAGGTTTCATTCTCGGGTTTATCATCGTTTCGTTCTTGGTGTGGTTTATAAACTTGTGAAGGGTGACTAATCGGCTGACGACATTCTGTTTCTGGTTCACTTTGAGTTTTTGTTTCAGTGCACTGTTCAAATTTTTCTACGTCCTTCTCCTCCGAGTCTAGAGTAGCCATTATGTTAAAGTCCATGGGCTATGTTTCCTTGTTTGTATCTCTGCTTTTAGACTCTGAACCTTCTGAGGATTCATCATTACAAAGGATAAAGGAGTGACGGTATGTATGTACAGAGTATAAAGGTGAATTTTCAGGCTTTTCGGGGCTACTAACCAGGAATTTAATTTGTGCCTCTCTGTACAGTCTTCTAAGTTGGCCAAAGATTGGGATTTTTGCATAAGCCCCATCCATTTGCATTGTTCCTTGCAGCTTGGCTCCCCATGATCTTGATAATAACATGCCATACTTGGGTGGCACATCTGCCACCACAACATCCATGACCATACATTTTTCTGGAATCTGGTTAAGGCTTACACACAGGTCTTTGATTAGGCCAAGACACTTTACTCTGATAGAGTCAAATGAATATAGGTCTTTATAGGGGCGGGTTATCTCCAGGCTTAATCTTTCCATCACTACTTTAGGCATCAGGTTGTGTGATGCCCCAGAATCATGCATTGCATTGTGGAGAATCTTATCATGGATATTAAGACTGATATAAAAAGGGGGCACTACCCCTTCCTGAAACTTTCCTTCTATCTTTGGACCAAACAGAAGGGCAGGTTGATCATCACTCAGATTTACAATGTCATTGTTCTCTCCTAAATTTAATGCTTTGAAAATTTGGCCTTTCCTGTTAAATCTTGGAGTATGAATGTATATGAGCCTATCTTTTCCGCAATCTGAAATGGTCCAAGCCACATTTTCTGAAATTTGGTATGCTTACTTTTTTCTTCATGTGCTTTATCCCATTTCAGAACAAGATCACCAATTGACAAGTGTTTTGAGCTGGTAGAACTTGAATCAAAAGAATATTGTACAAGCTGTTGATGTTTTTCATGAATATTTTTTGCTTTCTCTCTATCTTCTTCTAATTTAAGAATTTTATCAAATCTCAACTGAATGGATGAGGAAGGATTTTTTTCAATGAATTGCACTATGGCTAATGATGGAAGAGCTAGATTTGATGGTATCACAGCTTCTTTTCCATAAACTAAATTGAAATTTGAAGTTCCTATAGAAGATTTAAGAGTAATACGATCAACCCATAATGCAAATATTAAAGACTTGTGCCAATTCTTTTGATTTTGATCAATGGTCCTTTTAATGATTTTGATGAGATTTTTGTTAGTGGATTTAGCTAAACCATTACCTTGTGGATAATAATTTTCTTAATATTTCAATTTAAAACCTCTTTTAATTGAAAATTCCATTATACTATTACCAGAAAAATAAGATGCATTGTCAAAGACCAGAGCGTTAGGTACACCAAACCTGGTAATGATGAATTGATCGATGAAATCAATAATTGCATCAGAATTGGCTACCTTTAGAGGAATTTATTCTACCCACTTTGTGAAGTAATATGTTGCTATGAGGATGTATTTGTGTTGTTTGGAAGAATGAGGTACTATCTCACCAATGATATCAAGCCCCCACTGCTCAAATGGTTGCTCAATGTTTACTGGTTGCAAAGGAAAAGCTGTCTTCCTTTGTTTTCCACTAGCAGTTTGAAAAATTTTGCACTTCCTCACATAATCGTGAGTATCTTTAAAAAGGGTAGGCCAATAATATCCAGCATGGATGATTTTGTGAGTTGTGGTATCGCCTCCAAAATGACCGCTTGCTGGTCCATCATGTAATTCTTGCAATACCTTTTTTTCTTCAATCTTTTCAAGACATCTTAATAGGATTGAATCATAATTATTTCTAAATAACACATCATTAATGATTTCATATTTAGTAGCCTTCAATATTAAAGCACGTTTATTTTTATAGCTGAGATTAGAAGGAGCATACCCATTTTTCAAGTAAAATATCAGATCAGCATACTGAGATTCAAAATCTGTAACACTTATTTGACTTACTTGAACAACATTTTATGGATCCTGATTTTCTGGTATGTTATGAGCTCTTGCTAATAATCTGCAAAAACCTTGACCTCTAACAATCTTTGTTGGCTTAATATCAATATCACATTCTTGCAAAGATGTCACCCAATTAGCCCTTTTTTCTCCTACATCCTTTTGAATTAGTAATTGTCTCACTGCAGAGAGTGGGACAATAATTTTTGTATGTGTTTTTAATAGAAAAGGTCTAAAATGTTTGAATGCCTTAAACACAGCGAAGGCTTGTTTTTCTACATCAGAATAATTAAGCTTAGCCCCTTGCAGATTCGAGTTGAAGAAAGAAATTGGTGCTTCAATTTGTTGATCATTGAGTTGTGTTAAAACAGCAGCATAGGATGTTTCGGTTGCCAAAGTATACAGAATAAAATCTTTAGAAAAATCAGGAGTATTTAATGTAGGTGCATTGATGATTTCCTATTTGATTGCATCAAAGGATTTTTTTTCTTTATACCCCCATTTGAATAATGAATTTTTCTTAATCATATTCTACATAGGTAAAACAATTTGAGAAAAATCGGGGATGAATCTTTTTACAATATTAATCTGCCCTAAAAATGATTGCATGGACTTTTTATTATGAGGTAAAGAATATCAGAAATTTCTTTAACTCTGTCAGGATCGATATATATACCATCTTTTGACACAACAAACCCTAAGAGTTTTCCTTCATCGAGAGAAAAGAAGGATTTCTTTGGGTTTAAGGAAATGCCAAACCTTCTACATCTTTCAAATATTTGTTTCAGATCATGTAGATGATTGGATCTCTTCTTTGAATATATTGTTATGTCATCAAGATAAATAACTACTGATCTATTAATCATACCCTTAAATGCTATGTCCATGGCTCTCTGGAAAGTAGCTCCTGCATTTACTAAACCAAAAGGCATTTTCTGATAAGCATAGGTTCCCCATTTGGTTCTGAAAGTGGTTTCAACCTATCATCTGGATGTACTAAAATTTGATTATAGCCTCAAAATCCATCAAGGAAGGACATGAGTTCAGAACCAGCCACCTTTTGGAGTATTTTCTCCATGGTTGGCAATGGGAAATTGTCTTTTTGACATGCCTTGTTTAAATTTCTGAAATCAATACAGATTCTAATATCACCATTTTTCTTCCTGACATGTACCATGTTGGAAACCCAATTAGAATTCCTTATAGGAAAAATGATTTTGGCTTTCAAAAGTTTGTTGAGTTCTGTTTTGATTTGATCTTAAAGATTTGGATGAATCTTTCTTAATTTTTGTTGAACAGGCTTAATATCATATAGCATTGGAATTGTGTGTTGAATCACAGAAGTGTCATAAGTCTTTAAGTCCTCATAATTCCAAGCGAAGACATTTTTATATTTTCTCAGAAGTTTGATGAAAGCAGATCTTTCTTCTGGAGTTAAATTGAGTCATAGATTAACATTTTGTGATTTAGAGTCAGAGCCAAGATTCACTAATTCAAACTTCAAAGTTGAACTTTGAAGTTTAGCATTAGTAACTTTCTTGAATATGTCTTTAATATCATACAAATCCTCAAGTTTAACAACATATTTAGGAATCAGATTTTCATTATTTATTGAAGTAATTTGTAGATCATGATCGTCTTCATCAATAATTTGTTCATCATAGGATTTCTCAGAAGTTAAGAAATTCAAAATATCTTGATCATGGTAGAATACTCTCCAGTTTGTGATATTATTTGGGACAGATGGGTGAAAAATCAATTCTACTGAAAAGCTATCAGGACTGAAATCTTCAGCAAGGAGGAGTTTGGATGCAACATTAGCTAACAAGTCAGCTGATGTGTTTTTATTTCTAGGAATAGAAGAGATATTAAATGCTAGAAATTGAGTGCTAAGGTCCTATACTAGGGTTTGATAATGTTTGAGATGTCTTGAAAGACAATGGATGGTATTCCTTACTTGTCTTATGACAATTTCGGAATCTCCATATACTTTTAAGTATTTTACATTTAACCCTATGGCCTTATAAAGCCCTTGAATCAAGGCTTCATATTCAACGGTATTATTAATGCACTCAAATTCTAATCTACATGATAGCATGGTTTTCTCTCCTTCTAAATCAATTAGGATGCATCCTGCTCCTTCTCCATCACTAGATTTTGATCCATCAAAATACAATGAACAAAATAAAGTTCTATCTATAGGTTTATCTACAAATGAATAAGAAATATTAACAATTCTAGAAGAATCAGATCGCGAAAAATTTTCAATTTGAGAAACAAAAGTATTTACAGAAAAAGGTGATTGTGGTGCAGTAAAATTCCCAAGAAATGACTCAGCAGAATAACCTCCAAGGATATTGTTGTTGAAAGCTACAAGTTCGTTTGGTTGTTCGAATTCAGTTACAGTGTGCGTCATATGTTTTTCTCGCTCGATTTTGACTTGATTTGGTTTCCCTTTGTAGGGAAGCCACATATGTGAAAAATCAGTTGTGATATAACCATTAAGTTTCGCAGACCAGTCCCTGCTTAAGACTAACCCATAGAATTCAACAATATCTGCAATTAGAATATCAATTCTTTGGACAATCCTAGGATCGGAAGCTAGTCTAATGGTAACTGAATTGATTTCTCCTACAACTTGAACTTTAGAGAGATCCAATTGTATAATGTGAATAGCAGACTTTTGTGGTTCAATATTCAATTTCGCACAGAGTGAAGTAGGCATTATATTAGAGGATGCTCCTGAATCAATTAAACAATTATGCAAATTCTTATTGCAGATTTCATAAGTCAACATAAATGGAGGTGTCTGAGAATTTGATCTCTCTCCAATAAGAACAATATCTGTGGCATCTACTTTGTCTGGTGGCTTACCAGTCCCTTTAGCTGCTTTGGCTACTACACCACTTGGTAGAGGAGCAATAGGCGTAGCATTTAATTCTTTTAATAGCAGCTTTTTTTGATGTTTAAGTTTGCTGAGTTCATGTAATTAAATGTTCACTCTAGTATTTTTCATGTCCTCAGCAATGTTATAATCCATGGGGTCTGATACTACCAGAGTCTTAGATGATGATGTGGGAGGATTGGGAGATGATGGCTGATTTTGAGTGGGTAAGGGAGAAGCTCTCTTTGCGGGAGTTTTTTCTTTGGTACTCGGAGTTGTAGTTTTCCTCTTTGGAACAGGTTGAATAGGTTCCAATATAGATTTTCTTCTTGTACTCACAAGCATGGCTTCTTGTTCTATTTCATTGTCCGAATTAGGGAGAATGAAATCCCACATTCCATGTAGTTCAGCTATTTCTTCCCTTTCATATTCTTCATCTGATACTGGAGGAGTATCTTCCTCTTCTTCATCTTCTGATTCTGCATTGGAGATTGAATTGGGAGGTTTTGATTCAGCTTGATTTCTCTTGAAATTTCTAAATGGTCTCTTTGTAGAAGTTTCTGCTACTTGCTTTTTGATCTCAACCATCTCATTGGACATGGTTTTAAGAACTTTCTGTAAACTCTCCATGTCATATGGATCTCTTGGTGTCTTTTTCTTTGAATCATCTTTAAAAGTGACTTTCTTTGATTTTATTTCCTCAATAGCATTTTTCTTATCTAGAGAAATCATATGTTTTTCAACTGAAATAGCTTCTTTCATATTCTCAGCTAAAGTCGATTTTGCAGCTCTATCTACAAAAATTGCTATGTCTGAGGGCAAAGCATTAATGTACCATTCACTTCTAACTTGCTCACTAGGTTTAGATGTTGTATGGATCTTATTCAAGATTTTATTGAATCGAGATTTAAAATATTTAATGGGTTCCTTGGGTTGAGTCTTTAAATTGGAGAGATCGTTGATTAGGGTAGCTATTGATCTATCATCTCTATATTTAGTTAAAAATTGCTCTTCGAACATATCCCAACTTGTAATCGAATCTGAAGGTAAGGAAAAGTACCAGGATTCTGTTGTCCCTTGCAAAGTATAGGGGAATAACCTAACTACAACATCTTCATGCTTTACCGCGTTTAAATTTATAACAAGCATAAAGTTATTGATGTGTTCTTCCGCTTGTATACCAGTATCTAGACTAAAATTTGGCAACCATTTTTCATTTTGATCAGGTACATCATGCAAAGGTGTAGCCATATTTACAGCTCCCAGTCTAGTCCATGGTCTTTGTGCCATTTTTTTGATGATGGTAGAAGAACTAGATGTGACAACTGGTGTATGATTAGTAACAGTTGAAGTACCGGAAAAGACAATCGGTGTTTGAACAGATGTTATTTGAGCAGATGATGATGATGAGATTACTGCACTTTTCTGATTTGGAGCTTAGGAAAGAGATGATTGAATTTGTGATGAAGAACTAATATCATTTTCTGTTTCCGATGGAGTTCTTCTTGTTTTGACTCTACTAGGTAAAGGAAATTATTTTGGGGAAATCCCAAGTTTTTCACTTTGTGACCTAGTGAGAGGTCTGGAAGAAACAAACTGCGAGGTAACACTACCTTCAGATATTTCAGATTCTTCTAATGATAATGAGAATCCTTGAATTTTATGAACTAAAGCTTCAAATTTAGGAGATTCAGGAGGCAGATTATCTGATTGATCTGAGACTTTGGTAGTGGGTGTTTGAATACTTTTGTCAATTTATTCTCTAGTGATTTGAGATGTGGAAGAAATTGAAGGTGATGAGGGTGTTGTGCTCTTAGAATGGCTTGCGGATTTGGATTTATCTACCATTCATATCTTTTGCCCTCCTTCTAACGCCAAAAATGTTGAAGCCTTGAAAATTGCTGCTTCAAACATTGGGGGATAACCACCCGGTCGGGACCTTAGGAAAACTCCTTTTCCATTTGGTATGGTGGCTCTGACTAGATTGATAGGACTAGTTTCCTAATAATTTAAATAGGTTGGTGATTGAATGATTGGGTGATTGGAAGATGGGACTAAATGACTGAAATAAATTATCTAATCTAATCTATAACTGATAAATAATTCTAAAACTAACCCGGGTATCAAATGTGAATACAACTTTAAATTGTTTCAACTAACCAATAACCATGAAAATGTATTATAGCTTAATTGAAATATGCAGTAACAAATAAAGATAACTTTGTTTAAGAAATTAAACAGAGTTATAATAACATATTGCATTCATCATTTTATATATCATTTGTATATACTGTAAAAGATAAATATTTCTACACACTCATAAATGATATGTATAAAGAAATATTGTAAAACAAGTACATATAAATGATAGCAAATTTAAAAGATAATATCTCACAACATAAGAAATTAACAGTGAATAGATAAAAATACCATATCCATCTTGATACTTTCCGATGCAATTCGATATCCAAATCCAGCAACTTCAATGTAAAACAGACTCCAAGATACATAAATGCAATTCTTAAAGGAAATTTTGCATAGAACCACCAGATGTGATCCTTTATAAAAATATAAGAGTCAATGGAGTACAAAAATGTAATCTCCAAGTCAAAATATTACAAATTCAGGACCCCTTTCTAAATGCATGAAAAGGGTTTAAATAGGTACTTAATAAAATAAAATAACTAAAACTATTCCTACAATCTATCTAATAAAAAATCTAGAAACAGAAATGCGATCTTGAAGTGAACCGATTCATTGATTATCTGTTGCGTTTGATGTGCCCAGATGGCAGATTTTGAGCATTTCTTTCATTTCTTCTGGATGACTAAGCTTTGAGTGTAACTGCCCTGTATATGTGGCATCAGAGAATTCAGGAATAATGCAATCGATGGCATTTGAAAGAAATTTAATCGTTGTTTTCTGACTATGAGGCTTGATAAGGTAGGTCCACATCATATCCCACGATATTCCTTGCGGTTGGCTAATTTGTTGATTCTTATTGATTGTTTCTTTTTTCCATCTGTAATCATTTTATTTTACCCTAGGTAACTTTCCTGGGGTACAATATGAAATCAAATTGATTGCATACAGGCTATTATTCACCAGCCATGTTACATTGTTCATCATACTTTTAGCTCTGGATGTAGCTCCTTTCGCTTTGATTAAACGTTGTTCCCATTCTGCAAAAATAATTTCCTTATGTCTTTCCACAATCCTAGGAAGATTTTCTTTTCTTCCCGACTCTGAGACTTGCCATAAAAGAAATTCGGAAATTTTTTCATCAGCTTCATCGAATTCAAGTTTAAGACTGACTCCTTCATCTATTAATGAAGATGTAATTTCACACATGGATTCTGATTCTGCAACCTTTAGACAAAATTCATTTAATTGCTGAGACAATAACTTGCTTGTCTCCAGGGCTTCATTTTTGAACTGATCCAAATTAGGATAATTATTAAACTTGTCCAATCTAGAGTGAAACATCTTCTCTTGCTCAATCTTTGAAGTCTTCTCATTTTGCAGAAGAGCTTGTAATTTTGCTACCTCTTGGTTTAGCTGTTGTTGTTTTTCTAAGGTTTGTTGATCAATTTTTTTATTTTCAATAGCAAGCTGCTCTTCTAGCTGTTTGGATTTGAGCTCTTCATCTTGCAATTGTTGTTTTAACTGAATAATTTTCTGCTGGTCTCTGTAACCTGTTCTTCCAACATAGCTATTTGTAAATATTTTTGTTTCATTAATTATGTAAATTCAGAGGCCTTGTCTATAGTTGCAACACTATAGGCACTTGCGTATTGAGATAATTTAGTGAGATCCTCAGATGGATTCACCTCAACATTTTTTTAAACAATATTCATAAACTCCACCTATGATGTCGAAAGTTCATCTTGATCAGTTCTCCTCCTTTTCCTTTTTTTTCTCACAATAGCCTTATGCTTAGGATTGTAAAATACATCCAGAGGAAGGATTTCTTCTATTTTCAACATAATTTCACCTGTGGGATTTTCAGGAATAACTTTTATATCCTGGTCTTCCAGAACATTAACTTGGGGATTATTCTGTTGTCCTATTTGTTGGGAAAATTGTTCATATTGGCTCAGCAAATGAGGAGAAACTATAAGTTCAGCAGATTCAACTACTTTTTTAGTAGCTTCCTCTTTTCCAAGTTGAGAATCTGGATTATTGTTTATATCTCCTTTTGGTGCCTGTTCAGTAGCCTTACTTTTTTTTCCTCCTTTATTAATATGCACATTGGTATCAGTACCTGTGCTTTCTTTTCCTGTCTGGGCTGAAGACTGCTGATCAGTATGTACATAAAGTTTAGCAGTTGTTTCTTTCTTTTTAGTATCAACTTTGCTGCTAATGTCTTCTTTCTGTATAACAGGATTAGTTCCTGTTCCTTCTTTCTGCGTCTGTATGATGATTTTGTTGGCAGATGTTTCTGTTACTATTTTGCTAGATGTATTCTCTGTTTCCTTCTGTTGTGATTCATTCTCATGCATAGGAACTCTTAATTGATCCAGAGGAATTTTGAGTAATCTTTGGCTTCTAAATAACATAAACTTATTCATCTCTTCAATCTGGAATTTGGACTTGGCCAAATCAAAAATTGGGACAAATTATCTACAGAAACAAATAAATCATAGAAAATATCTTGTTCGTGTTCAAACCGAGCAATTGAAACAGCAGTAGTAAAATCAAATGCCACCTTCCTTGGGTCATATTGTCTCCCTGGGATTGTTGAAATTTTAAGATTGGTTAGCTTACCAACTTCTTTTTCAGCATGAACAAAATTATTGAGAGTATAATCACCACATTTAAAAGGAAAAGTAGGCCACATTAGCTTCTTGCTATTCTTCAAAGTCCTGTACATGCCTTCTACTGTCAGCTGATATGCAATTTCTTGCGCTAACAGTTTATCTTGAACATACAAAGGAAGAATGTGTGGTTCTACAATACTTCCTAAAACTCTGATATATGTGAATCTTTCTTCTCCGAACCAATCCCCAATCGATGATAAATCAAATTTAGCCTTCTCAGAAAGTCTAGGAGGGAATCGGCCATAAATAGTTTGATAAATCGAGATGAGAGAACCGTGACAGACTCTGTAAACATGGCTTTTGAAATGCCCCTTCCACAAGAAATTGTGATAGATATGAATAGGAACAGGATATTTAGGGGTCCATTTCCATCCTAATATGGGAAATTCATAATTGAAGCACAGGGCATATAGAATATAAGCACAAAAATAAAAAGGAGTAGTATTTCCTATGTTTTTGTCTTTCCTATATTCAAGAATCCTATTGGCTATCTTATTAGAAAGAATGACAGCCCAGTCCATTATCTCAGAATTTATAGCAAAATGTATTAATAGCACCATTTGTATAGAAAACCTAGCTAAGTTATCATTCCCAAACAATCTGCACATCATTGTTGCAACATAACAGTATGGAGGCGAAAGAGACTCCACAGAGTACATACCTGATGCCTCGTGTTTATGCTTTTCGGGAGCCTTTCTCTATTCTATAATCGGCTCTGACTGATTTTCATTATTCGCAGAAAATTCCTTGATGAAGTCTTTGTTGTAGATTTTCTGCGAGTCTGGAAGGTGGTACATTGCTTTAATGTCCTCTGCTTTGAATGACCCGAATATTGCTCCAGAAGCTGAAACAAAGGTTCTATTTTGGATAGCCACATTATCAATTACCCACCGAATAACATCATAATATGGAAAAATGTTTTCCCGAGCTGCAATTCGATGCAGAAATGAATTAGCCAGTGTTTTAAGGGAATTTTCCGAATCTAACTCTGAACCGTCCTCATCAAGAACTGTTACTTTCGCCACAGTTACCTTAGGCTTTTCCCTTTCAATGAGGTTATATACCTCTTCCCAGGATAATTTACCAAGACCTTGGCATGACGTGTCTGTAACCAGCTTAATCTTAGCTGGTTTCTATTTAGACACCATGGTGAACATAGGGGCTTTTACTGCAACAACAAATTTTGCCTTCCTGGATCTCTTTGACATTTTTGTATCCGGAAATGTTTCCCTCACTCTACGAATGAAAGGATTGGGTTTTATTTGGTTCTGCAAAGGGAAAAACATTTCAATCATGGTAAAACTCAAACGAGGAGAAAAATTGTATAAACAATCTATTCATTGATTTTTTATTTATTATCTCCGTGTTTAAAACATAAATGCCCTCTAAAGAGTCACAGTCACGTATTTAAAACAAAATCATTTTCCATTATTCGTTTGATTTCTTATTCAATATCATACATACAATCGGGAGTTGGCACTTTTGAAATAAGTGTAAAAATATTACCTTTTGAATTCTTGTGATGCGATGAATAAATAGTGTATGGGCATTAAGTAATAATCGCATCGGGAATTTTCAAAGGTACACAAAATAATATAATATGATTTCTGCCGATTTCCGATTGTGATGATCGCATCGGGGATTTTTAAATGGAGTGAATCGTCAATGAGTTTCTCCGATTTTCGATTGCGATGAGGTGGGGTCCATCGCATCGGAGTCTTCTAATCAAACAAATATAACGTTTATTTCTCCGCAATGAAATTATGATGAAGCGCTTCACATTGGGGTTTTGAAATTGACCACAAAGAGTTTGTTTAAAGTTTTGCGAAATGTGATTGTGATGAACTGCATCACATCGGATTATTTCAAAGAAGATATGATTACTTAAAACTTTTCTGATCCACGATTGCGATGGGGTTTATCGCATCGGAGTTTTATTATAACAAGTCCATGAATGATCATTCTCTGAAATGCGATTGCAATGAATCACATCGCATCGGAAGTATGCAAAACAAATATTAAAACTTAAAAATTTTCCGATTTGCAATTGCGATTGAGTTCCATCGCCTTGGAGTTTTACAAAGTGAATATAAAACTTAAAGATCTCTCCGATTTCCTATTGTGATTACTGTACACATCAAATATTGTTAAATATAAAAAATTTATGTAATATTTTGATATGATAAAAGCTTTATATCTCATCGGATTGGAAAGTTCAATTGTTTTCATAAAGGTTTGAAGTTTATGAATCAATTGAAGTGTCATTTGTTTTATTCAAAAATATTAGATTACCTCAAGTCTAAGATTTCTAAAAAAGAAAAAGGGGACCTATTTCTAAATGAAATTTATTCTAAAAATTTATATATGGGGAGGGTTGTTGTACAGTAGAACACTTTGAAACATTGAAAACTTGAAAATGAAAGAAACATTCTTATGGCTTCAAGTTTGGTTACTGGTGTAAATGTTTCTTCAATGTCTATACGTTCTTATTGAGCATAACCTTTACAAACAAATGTAGCTTTGCTTCTAATTACATCTCCATTTTCATTTAAATTATCTTTGAATATCCATTATGTCCCAATAATGTTTTTTTCATGAAGCCTCGGAACCAGTTCCCAAGTATTATTCTTTTCAATTTGATCAACTTCTTCATCCATGGCCTTGATCCAACATTCATATTTACTAGCTTGATTTACATTTTGTGGTTCAATGGTGGATAATAATCCTAGATAACTAGGATATCCCATAAGTGTTCTTTTTTTTTGTACCCCAGATTCCTTTTCTCCTATAATTTGAGATTCTGGATGATTCTTTTGAAGATACCTGGATGGAGCCTTTTCTTTATCTGATGTGTCTTCTTCTGATGCTTTATTGGTTTCTTCTTATATATCATTGTGGTTTTATGTGGGAAAGCATTCATCATCATCATCTTCTTTCATCATTGCTTCCTTTTTGGGAGTTGTGCATCCTCCATCAATCACAACATCAACAAATTCAACAATTTTTTGAAGTCTCTTATTGTAGCATTTGTATCCTTTACTTTTTAGAAGAGTAGCCAAGAAGTATTCCTTCATCTGCTATAGCTTCAAAATTATCGAGTTTTTCATCATTAATTTTTATGAAACATATGCTTCCAAAGACTCTAAAATTCTTTACAGTGGGAAGCTTACCATACCAGAGTTCATAAGGAGTTTTATCACTATTCACACAAACATGGGTTGCCTTGAGAATATTTACTGTGGTATGTGCAGCTTAACCCCAAAAGGTGTTAGTAGTTTCAGACTAATCAAGCATAGCACAAGCCATTTGTTGAACTATTCTATTCATTATTTCTGCCATGCCATTTTGTTGAGGAGTTCCAGCTACAAAAAAATTTCTTTTTATGCCATATTGTTCAGAGAAATCAAAGAATTCATTTGATATGTATTCTCCTCCTTGGTCAAATTTGAGACATTTTATTTTTAGATCTAATTCATTTTCAACTAATTATTTGAAGACCTTAAATTTATCAAATGCTTCACATTTGTGTTTCAATAACCCGATCCAACACATTTTGGAAAATTCATC
Source organism: Pinus albicaulis (assembly GCA_034641835.2). Lineage (NCBI taxonomy): Eukaryota > Viridiplantae > Streptophyta > Pinopsida > Pinales > Pinaceae > Pinus > Pinus albicaulis. The sequence goes on along the minus strand of CM076576.1, from coordinate 182,818,277 downwards.
AATGACTAAGATTTAGTATTGTTCTCCACGAGGTGACTTTTTCTTTACAAGTCCAAACAAATCAGTATGTATAAGTTCAAGAGGCTTACTTGATAATCCTTCTTTGGAATTAAATTGAACTTTGGTTTTCTTACTAAATTGACATGACTTACATATGGTAATTTTTGGTAGGGTGATGTTTGGTAGATCACGAAAAACTTTGAGCCTGCTCAATTTTCTTATTTGAGAAAATCTTAGATGTCCCAACCTTCTGTGCCATAACCAGTTTTCTACAGCTTTTCCTAGATAAATTTTTTCTTGGCCACATTTAAATATATACAAATTGCTTGGTGTTCTTGATCCTTTTATTATGGTATTTCCTCTATCAAGTTCACAAACCACACATGCTTTTGATCAGAATACTACTTCATTTCCTTGGTCACACATTTAGCTAACACTCAACAAGTTATGATTTAATCCATAAACATACATAAAATTTCGAACTTTAACCTTTTCTTTTAGAAAAACAAATCCTTTACCCTTAATGACAACAGGAGAGTCATTTCCAAAAGTGACATTTTTTCTTTTTCTAATGCATTGTATGAAATGAGTTTATATTTATCACCCTTCATGTGTTTTGAACATCCACTATTAATGTACCATTGATTTTATTCTCATTCTGCAAATAAAGCTATGCTGCAACTTTCAAATTGTAAGTACTTATTTTTCCATGCCTTAGAATTTGATGATATTTGTTATTTTGGTTGTAGTTTGCTCCTGCATTCAAATTCCTCATGTCCAAAGTTATTGCAAAATGAGCATTCAATTTCATCTTTAAGAGGAGAAAATTTTTTATAAGTATTTTTCTCGATTCATGTATCATTTCTTTGTTTTATTACTTATCTAGTCATTATGGTTTTGTATGCAACACATTGAGCAATTTTGTGACCAAAATGACGCAGGCCTAAACCTGCAATACCCAGAATCACACTCTTCTCCACTTTAAAATGAATACATCAAAACTGTCCATATAAAAATTTTGATTGCTGGCAATTTCATACACTATTTTGTGGAAGCTTAAATTAAATCTTCAGTACTCATGATTCAACATACATTGAAATCATATTTCAATTTCAATTAAATTGTAACCATGTCACCCTTTTGCAATAATACCATGCAATTCGCTTTAAACTTACCTCACTGTCCCTTTCATTTCCCTGACTGCACACTGATTCATACTTCCCATCCATTTAAACCATTTAACAGCTTATACCCATTTCAAATTCATCACAACAATTTCGAATCTGATCGATCCGCCCCTTAAATTAAATTGCAAATAGTCAACCCTTAACTTTATTCATAAATTGTGTTGAATGCACTTACCAACATAATCTTACTCAGATCCAGTAGATCGAACAAACCAATCACAATTGCAATCACAATCTCTGTATGGATTCAATGGCACAATGCGCCCATCATACAATAAAACAAAATGCGCCTTGCTTCAATTAAACCTTTCACGCAAACATATCACAGCAAGAATTTGATGCTGTAACAATCACATCGACCCTCACAACAACCAATCGATGTCAATTTTAATCAATTACCTCTATACACAACGTTTCAACTCTGCTTACAATTAATAACATCGATCACAGATTTAGAAACAAGGCTACCTTCCGCACGCAGCTTCTGACAAATGGGCCATCACTAACACTGGGTTTAACACCATTTACGGCTGCTTCAATCCTCTTATTAACACAGGTCTTCACAATAAAACACTGCGCAGATGATAACGTGAGAACCAATATTTAACGCTTCACAGATATGATCACCGCTGTCTATTTATGATCCATCGAAAGCTGAATCCTTTGCACCATCCAAGCACCGTCGTCCCTCAAAATCACTGATATACATCTGCAATTCTCAAATATTAGCGCAATAACTCAATTCTTATTATAAAACCCTCGCGCGAGTCATCTCTTGACACGGATTTGTTTTATTACTGTCATTCCATCCATTACTTTAAACGCTGCCAATGGAACAACAATTTACTTGCGCTGTGTGAAATGATTGATTCACCGAACTTTAGAAACTCGACTTCAGAAACTGATATATAACAGCTTCCAACTAATTGCTATTCTAGCACACTTATACAAGAGCATTCATAATAGACAGAGGAACTCTGCGCTTTTATTAACTTCGATTCCCAATTACCAGATTCAATTCTGGTTTCACATCATGACACCACAGAAATTAATAAAATCGACTTTAAAACCCAGATCCTACTGCATCAAAATCAAATAGTTCCAGCATTCTACTTTACCCAACACACTCGGCGCTTCAACCAATGCATTACAATCACATCGATCTATTGAATTTCTCAAACAATGTCACATTGTTCATCTATGTCACTGATATTGAAAGATAACAATTTTCTTTTATTGAATTCCAACACAGTTTATGACATAACTCTGCGCCTCCAATATTCAATTCGAATTATAAATTCACCATCAATTTTAATTAAACAACTACTGTTGTTTCCACGATTGGAAAATCTGTTACGGTCTTGCCACAGAAATTTACAAACACTACAAAGGCGCAAATAGGACCGTCAAAAGCACAAATAAATCGATCTTAAGTTTTTCTTTTGTTGCACACTTCCTTTTGGTCGATTTTTCCCACAATCAATATCTCAATCATACATTTAACCAGATATACATATAAATTTTCACGACCAACCAATCGATGTTTATATAATCTGAAACCAAAACAAAATACTTACAAATTGTCCTTTCTGGCCAGATATTCCAGATTGATGGCCCTCTACAAACTGCCCGAAGGCGTCCAAGCACAAACCCTCTCACTTCCTACTCACACTAACTCAATGTATTTTCTCTCAAAACCCCTTCCTATTTATACAATTTTTAAAAGTAATCTGATTTAATGCTTTATCCCTTCAATTCCTCAACAAACCCCTAAATCTCTCAACATCCCTAAAAGATAGATTCTCATCCCTAAAACTTAGAAACTAATTCCAACTTAGGCTCCCTCATTAATTCTAAATAATCTAGAAACTAATTTCTCTCACATATACAATTTCTCGCAAATAATTAATTAATCACTCAAAATAATATTAATATTTACATGAAGATTTAATATTTCTTCAAAACCTGAAACCCCCTAGCTTAGGTAAAATACAATGTGTTTTTCGGAGATGATGCTCCTGCATCAAAAAATTATGACATAAGAAACATTGTCCATTAAAAAAGAAATTTTTGTGATCATAGACCCTTCTAGTTTTGTTTACCTTTTGACTGATGCTTCTGTTATTGTTCATCCTTGAATTAGAGCCAACATGATTTACTTATGAATTGTCTTTGTTATTCTACTGTGTTGTGAAACCAGCTCCAAAAATAGAAGAAAAGAGATATCAACGCCTTATAAATAAGCCACTTCGAGGGGGCAACCTCCAATAAATTACATGAATGAACAATTCTTGGATGATACAAATTACAAAACCTCCTTTCTATATATAGGAGTCCATTGGGCCACGATGTAATCCTAGTGGGGCCACAATGTAATCCTAGCCGACCTAACAATAATAATTTAAGGGCACAATAATAACAATATGGGGGTTACAGGGGTACAATAATAACAATAAGGGGGTTACACTAAAACCAATAAGGTACTATACTAGTAATATAGGGACGTAACATGCCCCTCTCCTTCAAAAAACTGTTGTCCTCAACACTTGAGTAGCTCTGGGTGCTTCTGTATAAAATTCTCATCTTTCCATGTATAATCTTTAGTGGGTAAGTTCTTCCACTTGATGAGATACTCTGAAATTGATCTATTTCGTAGCTGTCGAGTTCTTGTTTCTGTGACTGCTTCAGGTTCCAATATGATTTTTCCCTCCTCATCAAGTTCTGGAAATATTGTTTGAACTAGAATATTTTCACCTATAACCTTCTTTAAGCATAAAACATGGAAAACTGGATGAACTCGTGAAGAAGCAAGAAGCTCCAATTTTTATGCCATAGTACCAATCTTTTGGAAAACCTTGTAAGGACCATAGTACTTTGGCAATAATTTATTATCCTTCTTAGCTTGCTTGAGGGACATTTTTTTGTATGGTTGTAGCCGTAAAAATACGCAGTCTCCTACATCAAAACTTCTCTCGCTGCAATGTTGATCTAGCTATTGTTTCATTCGATTTTGTGCCAAATTCAGGTTATCCTTTCAGAGTTGGAGAATTTCTTGTTGATGCTCGATGTGATCTTCCACTGCTTGAACCTTCAAATTTTCTCTTAAATACGATGTGATGGATGGTGGATAATATCCATAAAGTGCCATAAATGGGTTCATTTTTGCTGCAGTATGGAAGGAAGTGTTATACCACCATTCAGCGAGGGGTAATCGCTTGAACCATTGTTTTTGTTTATCAGATACAAAACAACGAAGATATCCTTCCAAACATTTATTTACTATCTTAGTTTGACCATTGGATTGAGGATGATAAGATGAGTTATGAGCTAATTCAATACCCACACAGGAAAATAACTCCGTCCAAAAATTTCCAGTAAAGATGGGATCTCTGTCACTCACAATAACCCTTGGGTTTCCATGTAGCTTTTGAATTGTGTCCATAAATGTAGTAGCATCTGTACTTGATTTAAATGGATGAGATAATGCACAAAAGTGTGTATACTTGGTAAGTCTATCAACTACCACCATGATGACACTTTTTCCTTCGGACTTAGGTAAACCTATGATCAAATCCATTGAAATCTCCTCCCAACGTTGACTTGGAATGGATAAAGGTTGTAGAAGACCCGGGGTCTTAATTGTCTCAACTTTATTATGCTAGCAAACCGAACATTCTGCCACAAACTTTTGAATATTAGATTTAAGGCCATCCCAAAAAAATTCTTTCTTCACCCTGTGGTAAGTTTTTAAAAACCCCGAGTTTCCTCCTAAAGGAGAAGTGTGCAATTCCAAAAGAATCATTTGATTTAGTTGGGAATTTTTAAAAATATATAAGCAATCCTTGTACCATAAGGAATCATTTTTCCAACTAAATCTATCAGATGTACTAGGATCTTGCTGCAACTTTTGAATGAGTGTCCACACTTCTTCATCCTTCTTCCGTTCATCTCTTGCTTCAGTTATCCAATTTGGTTGGATAATAGAAATGGCACAAAGAAATGCTTCCACCTCTTCATTCTTTCTTGAGAGTGCATCTGCAACAACATTTAGCTTCCCTTTTTTGTAGATTATTTCAAAGTCATAACCCAACATCTTTGTGACCCATTTTTGCTACCCTTCTGAAGATAATTTTTGTTCCAAAAGGTGTTTAAGACTATCATGATCAATTTTTACCTTGAAGTGTCTTCCCATTAGGTGAGTTCGCCATTTCTTTAGTGCATGCAGTATTTCTAACATTTCCTTCTCATAAATGGATTTCTGTAAATACTTTCCTTTAATTGGATGACTTTCAAAAGCAATGGGTCTTCCTTCTTGCATCAAAACAACACCAATTCCATTTCCTAAGGCATCACATTCCACAATAAAGGTTTTTGTGAAGTCTGGCACAGCTAAGACCAGTGCTAGGCACATTGCCTCTTTAAGATGTTCAAAGGCCTTAGTTGCTTCAAAAGTCCATGAAATGCATCTTTCTTAAATAATGTTGTTAGAGGTGTTGTTATTCTCCCATAATTCTTAACAAACTTGTGATAATACCTTGTTAACCCAAGAAATCCTCGCAACTACTTTATGGTTGTGGGGACTTTCCATTCCTTAATGGCTTTAATTTTTTTAGGGTCTACCTTAACACCCTCGTGAGATACAATATAACCCAGATATTCCACCTCTTGTACTCCAAAGAAACATTTGGATGTTTTTGCATATAATTTTTTTTCCTGCAATAGTTTGAGCACCCTGTCAACATGTTGAACATGATCCTTCCAAGACCTGTTGTAGATTAGTATATCATCAAAAAATACTAGCACAAATTTTCTAAGGAAGGGTTTGAAAATGGAATTTATCAACCCTTGAAATGTAGAAGGTGCATTGGTAAGGCCAAAAGGCATGACCGAAAATTCATAATGACCCTCATGAGTTCAAAATGTTGTTTTCAGAAGATCTTCAGTCTTCATTCTAATTTGATGATATCCTGAATGAAGATCCAACTTGGTAAAAGAAATTGCTCTATGTAATTCATCCAATAATTCATCAATCACAGGAATGGGAAATTTATCTTTAATGGTGAGCTTATTGAGCTCCCTATAATCTGGACGCATGCGCCATGATCCATCCTTCTTGTGTACCAATACTACAGGAGTAGAGAAAGAACTTTGACTAGGTTGAATTATACCCGCCTCTAACATTTCTGCAATCATAAGTTCAATTTCACTCTTTTGTACATAAGGATATATATAAGGCCTAATGTTTGGAGGAACACTTCCTGGAATCAAATTAATAGCATGATCATGATCATGAATAGGTGGGAATCCTTTGGGAGTTTCAAACACCTTGGAATGATTATCCAAAGATTTTTGGAGATCTATAGAAATAGATGATTTTGATGTTGGAACTTCTAGTGAGCATAGTTGTGCAATTACGCCTCGTTGTTCTTTCTTTAGAAGATTTGTCATGACATTAGATCTTATTATATTTCCTAGATTCCCTACAATACCCCGTAATTTGACTTCCTTTCCTTTTGAAAAAAAAATCAAGAAAAGTTCTTGAAAATTAAAAGCTACCGTCCCCAAATATTGTAACCATTGTACTCCTAGTACAACATTAGCACCTCCCATAGGAATGGAAAGCATTGGAATATTCAATACATATTCCGTTAGCTTGATATTATGGCATTTTCCAGAGTAATTTATAATTCCTCCATTTTCAACCATCACTTGAAATTCTAGTGCTTGGTATAGGAAACAATTCAATTCCTTGGCTACCTTACAATGAATAAAATTATGGGTACTACTTGAATCAATCAACACTATTACCTTTTTCTTCTTGATATGTCATTCTATCTTGAGAGTTTTAGGAGTGGTAATTCCTTCCAATTCATTACACGATATGGTCGGACTCATTTCATCCTCTTCTAGGGTTGGTTCCTGGTGTATATACTCTTCTTTTGAAGATTCTTGTTCATTTTCTTCTTCCTCTTCACAATCTATGTAAAATAATTTCTTCTCAGCACACTTATGACCTTTAGTGTATTTGCTATCACAACTGTAGCAAAGCCCTTTTACTCTTTTTTCTTCCAATTTTTGTGGTGTCAACCTTGTAGGTTTTGGAAATATAGGAGTAACAACACTTCCATCTTTATAGAAGTGAGTAGTAGGCTTCCTTGTCGCCATAATTTTACATTTAAATTTTCTTGCCAACCTGAATGCCTTCTCCAATGAATTAGGTTCCAAAACGTGAACTTCACATTCGATGTTATCCTTTAAGGTACCTATGAAGAGATCAATCCTTTGTTTCTGTGGAATATCAGTTACCCTTATATTCAATTTTTGGAAGTCCTCAATGTGCTCCCCCACTGAACACTTTTTTTTGAGATTTATCAATTGGCTAAAGAAAGTGTTTCTCTTTGTATCCTCATAATGTGCTATCATTTCCTCCGTAAAAATTGACCAAGTGACAATTTTTTTACGGGAGCAAAGCCATCGATACCATACAAATGTTTTTTTTTTTTTTAATTTAAAGTTGCAATGCGTACCTTTTCTGTGTTTTGCACATTATTGAGATCAAAATATTGCTACATCTGTAGTATCCATGTTACAGAATCCTTTCCATCAAACTTCCTCATATCCATTTTTGGAATATGGTGGTTCTTCCCTCCAACATTAGGGTTTATGAAATCACGATTAACATTTATTTTGTTCTCATTATGAGTTTACTCTACTATATTTTCACCATTAGGAAGCATTTCTTGTATTAACTTTGTCAAACCTTCCATGTCTACTTTTAGATTATTCTTCATGTTTTCCATCTTAGCTTCCATGTCATCCATCTTAGATTCCATGCTAGCTTCCATTCCATCCATCTTAGCTTCCATGCCATTCTTCAAACCATCCATCTTAGATTCCACGTCTTTATTCAAACCATCCATCTTAGTTTCCACGCATTTCTTCAAACCTTCCATGTCATTTTTTGTTGCTCTTTGCGAGAGCAAAATTTGTTGCACTTTCTCTTGTAATTTTGATATGTCATGTTGTCATTCTTCGTCTTCATGAGTCATAGTAGAGCCTTCTAAAGGCTTAATCGGTGTTGAATTATTTTTAGAGGCCATTTTAGAATCCAATACTAATATCTATTCTACAATATGCCCTTGGAATCAATTCAAATTGATTCTTCAAACAAGACTTATGCAATTTGGAAACAAAAATACACACCTTTTACTTTCTTTTGAGGAGCTTGATATTGAAATTGACTTATCTCTATACTTGCAAATCCTCAATATTTGAAATTTAGCCTTGTAGTAGTCCTATGAAGCTTATTTCAAATGCCACAGGTATGACTTGATTTGGATTCTTCAAGACAAAGTTATGTCCAATCTCCCACAATGACCTAATTATGGACTACTTCAGTAGAGCGAACTTGTACGACTTTCCACGTGTCACTGTTTTCTCCTTTGGCTCTAAAATTTATAGACAGGAAAATACAGTTCGTGTACTTCCATTCACTTCTTACAGAATCCCAATTTGATGCTCAGAGATAGAGTTATGAAGATTTTTCCACGTTCACCTCTTTGAGATGAAATTCGGGAGCCTAAAAAAGACGTAACTTCCACAGATCATATCTCCAAAAATATTACGAACCAAGCCCTGAAATTTTGTGACGATGTTCCTCAAGATTTCATCTTTGTGCTTTCAAAATTTCAGCTTCTGAGCCTTCGTAGAAAAAACATTATAGCGAAAATTCCGCGACGACCTTTTTAAGTGAAATTCAGGAGCCTGCAAAAATCCCTAAATTCCATAGATCATATCTCCGAAAATATTGTGAACCAAGCTCCTATATTTTGCGAAAATTTTCCTCAGGATTTCGGCTTCGCACTCTAAAAATTTCAGGTTCTGAACTGTCATAGAAGAAAAATTATAACGAAAATTACACGATGACCTATTTGGAGCAATGAAACCCTAGAATCTAAAGCTCTGATACCAAATGTTGTGAAACCAGCTCCAAAAATAGAAGAAAGAGATATCAACGCCTTAGAAATAAGCCACTTCGAGGGGGAAACCTCCAATACATTAAATGAATGAACACTTCTTGGATGATACAAATTACAAAACCTCCTTTCTATATATAGGAGTCCATGGGGCCACGATGTAATCCTAGTGGGGCACAATGTAATCCTAGCCGACCTAATAATAATAATTTAAGGGCACAATAATAACAATATGGGGGTTATAGAGGTACAATAATAACAATAAGGGGGTTACACTAACAAAAATAAGGGACTATACTAGTAATATAGGGACCTAACTTACTGAGTGTTGAAACTTTGTTGACTGTCTTTTGTTGTATTTAGATAGCTTCTGGTTGTAGCTAAGAATTTTTCTGTTTGTGAAGATTCACCAATGTATCCAAGACCTATCTTCATAAGAGGAGAGCATTGAACCTTGATAATTTCATCTAAGGTTTTAGGTCTTTTATTAAATCTAAGATTTATAGTTTTTACTTTCTCAAGTTCCTTTCTTAGGCTTACTATTTCACATTCTAACTTCTCATTATGCTTCTCTTTTTCTATGAATTGATTCTTTATTGTATCTATGGATATTTTTTTTTCTTCCAAGCATATTTTGAGTTGAGTGATTTATTCAAAGAAATCATTTTCTTCTAAAGGATCCATAAAATTATGTTTAGACTCATTAGTGTCTTTCTCAAATTCCATGAGTATTTTAAGATCTTGATCAGATTCTCCTTCTTCACTATTTGAAAATTCATCACTATCTTCATGAGTATAATAAATTTTCCTATTCTAAAATTGTCTCATATTACCTTTTTCTATATCCTTTCCCTTGTCATGATTATATTTATGAGGACATTTAGCAACATAATTACCCAATCTTCCACAAGAAAAACATTTGAAGGGAAGCTTACCTCTGAACCTTCCGGTGCCAAGTTGAAGTTTCTTTACAAAATTTACCTCATCCTCTTCTGATACATACCCGGATTCTTTTTGTTCTTCCTTTTCCTTTCCTTTTGCAGTAGCTTTAAATGTGGCTTCTCTCACTTCATACATGCCTCCTTTTCTAATTTTAAAATTAGTCAGGATCCCATGAAGTTGAGCAACAATGAGATTCTACAGATGTTGCTTCTCTTCAATGGCAGGCACTTTGACTTGAATTTTGGAGTTATAGATCTTAATATTTTCTCTACTAAATTTGTGTCTTTTATGTCTTCACTCAGATTTCTCATACAATTTACGATCTCATCTAGATGCAAAAAGAAACTAGCAATACTTTCATCATTATGCATTCTGAGATTTTCATTTTGAATTTTGAGATTTTGGAGTTTAGTGCTTTTTGCCTTGGCATCGCCTTCATAGATTAGAATGATTTTTTCACATATTTCCTTTGTTGTATCTAACTACATAAATTTGACAAATTTTGATTTGGTTGGGATTCCCAATAATGCATTGACAACTTTCGCATTGGTTTCATAGGTCTTCTTTTCTGCTGGATCTGTGGGAACTGTGGCTAGATATTAGTAACCTCCTTCAACAATTGCCCAATCATTTGCTCCAAGAGACTAGAGATATGATCTTGTTCTTGTCTTCCAGAAGATTACATTGTTTCTGTTGAAGAGCGATGGTTTGATAGATTTTGTTCCATATTGATTTATCATCTTGGTAGATCTTCCTTCAAGTGATCAAGCTTCTTCAGAAGGACCTGCTCTGATACCAATTGTTGGGAAAAATACTAAGAGGGGCAGGGGGATGAATCATTATTTAAAACTCAAGAATATTTTTCTTTTATTTATTGGATTCTCTACGCGACTGTACTTAAGCCAACCAGCATATGTACACGAATTTCATTTAGGAAACGAGCATATGACCAGTGAACTTCTAATTCAGATAAATCTTCAGAAATTTCCTTATACCAGTGCATTAATGATTCATCAAATGTTTAGTAATTAGTAAACATGTGCAGTAAGAACAGAATAAATAATCACACATAACCAACACACATGAACACTAGGATTTAAGGTGGAAACCCAATGTGGGAGAAAACCATCATTGATGTCATATTTTTCTTCAATATTTATTATATATATAATTTCTTACAATATTGTACTGTCACAGACTCATAAAAATACGCAGGAACCGACCTACAGAAGGCTGCAACCTTCACTTGTTCTCTAGTTTCTACTAGAAGGGAGTTCCAACCCCCTGATCGCATTTACCAGCCACTACTGGAAGGGAGCTACAACCCCTTGATCTAAGCACCAACTCCTAGTGGTAGGAAGCTTTGACTTCCTTACTGAAGGCTCCAACCCTCAGCACCACTGTGGATCACGTTTCATAAATTTTCACACTGGATCCAACAACTTTAACACGTCAAAACTTGTAGATCAACTGAAGTAAACATCAAACCAATTCAAACAGAATAATGAGATCATTGTAACCAGAACACATAACTCAACCCAAACTTCTGCATCAACACACTGAATCAACTGCAATGCTGATAATTCATAAGACAAAATGTATATGCTACTTTATTTACGGTAGCTCGCGTGTATACGCTCTTTTCTTTGGAGAAACATGTGTATAGACCTTGAATATATTAAATTTATAGTTCCGACTCAGAATAAGAATTGATCAGAGATATTCTGACATATTTTATAAGTTTTGCAAAGCCCTCATACAGTTAGCATCATCAATCATTTTTCAATTAACCAATCACTGATATTTAATCACAATCAACTAGCAGCATAATCAATACTCAAACAATCAAGATCTATATGAAGACATCATTGAAATACAGTAGAAATACAACAAAACTGATCATACATTTTCTTCAGCATTCTTAATCAAAACCCTGGCTTGTATTTGCGCCTTCCAGAAGGCATATCTACGTATGTACGCACTTATACCGTCACTAACTTGCGTATATATCTCATTATTTTTACTGAAAATATACATGCCTTGCTCGTGTCAACCCTGCATATAGATATGTAAATAATTCAAGACTGCACAACACTTTAGAATTGCAAACTACTCAGATCATACCCTTCATTATAACAAACATACGCCAGACCACATATCTACACAACTCATAAACATATCATGCAAATTCATAGTCATTTCAGGTCTATATATACTAATCCATCATTTTATTCATGATTACAGAAATAAATCAGATCTATCTATTGATTATAGCCCATTCCATGCAAATATACTTTAGATTGAAGTATTCATTCAATTCACATACTCATACACACTCAGCACTATGATTTTCACCTCCTTTTATAGTTTGAGCCTTAGCCAATACCATGAGCCAAAACCACAAAAGTGTCGATGGTATCTCCTGGCAGGATCAAATAACCATTACTACGCTCAATATTTTGGGCCAATACCATGGTAAAGACCCTCGATATTATAAAATTATTGCGCTAGCACATACGCAACTTTGTTTCTTCGTAACCACGTGTATACGTGACTTTTCTTATTCATACCCACATGTATACACGAATTTTCCTGTACTAACCTGCATATAGTTCTTCAATTATGTATCTTATCCATCATCTGATTCTGATATGCAAAACCTCTGTCCCAACATTTTTTCATTATTTTTCATCACATTGTCACCTCTGACCTTATCCTAAAACTATTTACTTGGCCTTTTACAAGTGAATTGCCATCAAGGACAAAACATGCATCATAATGCCAACAATTACTTTAATTATTGAATGCATGTATGTTTAGAATGATGGTTGTATATCTATGGGAAATGGGCAAAAACTGATTTATGCTATTTATCCCAGAGCAGTGATAAAAATCTCAGATTTACCGAGTAATGAAGTACTGTAAAGTAATAGGAAAAAGAAAACTTATATTTGTATTCTAAACAAATGACGTGCTTAAAACTAAAGCTATTTCAGAGGAATGTAAACTAAAAATCGTTCTTTTGCAATGATGAAATATTCAACATGTTTAAATTAAAGATATTTCTAAGGAATGGACAAAATGTTTCTTTCCCTTTAAAGAAATAATCAATATGCTCGAACAAAGAACCATTTTTATGTAATACATCTATAAGCGTACAATATTTAGATTAGCAAAGCGAAATAAAAATAAAACCCTCATAATGATATATCAACATGGTAGAGTACTTGATGAAAAAATGATTGCGCAAGAAGTAAATCTCAGAGTTGGTCCTAATAACAGGGAAGGATCAGAGACCAAAGGGGTTTTCCTTCTTCTTGCCATGACATATAAATATTAGAATCCATGCATATACAATGAGTCAAGCCAGGTTAGTTCCCAGGCATGAACAAGAAATTGGTCACCTGAGAACAGTCTTGGTCAACAACCATATGCAAAAAAATCAGTAACCATTGATTTTAAGGAAGAATTCAACTGGAAACAAAGTAAACTGGAAACCAGATTATTATTCTACGTTACAAAAAACCCACTTGGGAATTGCTAAAGTCTTGGAAATCATTAAACAGAACGCGTTTAGGGCATTGGAAACCATCAAAACCATAAACAATGATATAATAGAGAGTGACATGTCAACCAAGACCAAAATAGTATAACTTATACAACAAAACCATACGCATAAAATTCTATATTTCAGAAGGAGTAAGTTTAACTAGAATCCAATGGCATATTTTCTTCAGAGTCCCCTTATAAAAAATGAAAGGGAACTTGTAGGGCTCCATTAACCTAAAAAAAATTAGGGAGAAAACCCAGTGCATAGTTAAGGGATATAATAACCCTCGAGGCTAGAATAATGCCACAAAATATTAACCTTATAACCAAGCTTGCCTCCATGGGAAGCGAAACTTGTGCTCTATTTCAACGCATAAGAGTATTGTACCTGATAGGGTTATTGGGTAAACTTTGCGAGGAACCTGATATCCTATGCGTGATTACCATGCCAAGAATGGGATGACCTTTGTCATGATATTTACGTGTGTAGAACCTGCATTAGGAGGAAAATAACTTGCATAAGACCAGTTCGTGGCACTGGTAAGATATTAAAACCTTTTTAAGGAAAAAAAAGAAGAAAAAAAAGGGGAATTATTTGTTCAGTAACCCTGAAGGAAGGTTTTACTTGAAAGAAAACGAGGGTTCGAGCCTCTCTGCCTTGCTGTAGATGGTCATTTGGACTTCCTGCAGAGAAAGCATTGTTGTTGTGAGAAGTGGGAAGCTTCTGAGAAAATTGAAATACCTTATTCTTCCATGGACAGACCATCATGTAGCAATAAATAATTTTTATAAGAGCCATATTCGCACATATATATGTTCACCTATCACATTGTGAAGAGAAAAAAATAGAATGAATGGAAGATTACGAGCACCAGAGTGCCTACGAGGTTCAAATTGGATAAAACTGGTCGAATGGAGAGCCAAAGCCCGAGACTGTTGGTCTAGAAAGGTCCTTATCCCCAACACATCAACTTAGACCATTGGATATAGCTCTCTTGGATCTAGGGTAGAGAATGATCCGTGTGGCAGTATTCTGGAAGATTCAGGAGAGGTTTTGTATGCTGCAAGATAGCTCTGCCCACATGCATCAACATTAAATCTAGGGTTAAATAGGTCATGTGCGATCAACCATGAATCATAAACCCCAAAGGCTATGTAATTTTTGTATTATTATGAAATAATGAACATATAATTTAATCTGATCCTTTGACATATAATAATTGGTAATTAAATCATGTGTATGTATATACCTACGATATGCCTAATACCACAAGATACATAGTGTTAATTATAGAAGTTATACCAAGGTAAATGGAAAAGCCTAGCACGGTTTCAATATTGTGGCATTATTGGGCACTAGTATTAATGAAAGTGTGTTGAATTTTGCATAGTGAAATAATATAGGAAAGTGAGCAGGAGATCAGATCACGACAATAGTTTACCAAGTTACTTCAAACAACCAAATTTGAATGCCCGTCAAGCTAGATGGATTTCATTCTTAAGAGAGTTTAAAATCAATATCAAGCATATAAAGGGAAAATAGAATCCTATTGTTGATGCATTAAGCAGGAGATTTCATTGTTTATATGAACTTCATTACCATCAAATAGAATTTAATTTCCAAGAATAGATTAAAGAGGTTTCCCATGCGAAAATTCCACAATAGGACTCCCTACTGCAACAACTCATTTATTTCTTCAACTTGTTAGTTCTTAATCAATTTATTTATAGTGTTACACAAAAAATATCGAAATAAAATATACTGCATCCTTCACAACATAAAATACTGCATAAACAAATTATTGAGCAGGAAAGAAATAAAAACACACATATACACCGTTGTTTTTGGAAAATGTCTCTAAAAAAACCCAATGTGGGAAAACTAGTGCAAAAACAGAGGGTTTTAATATTGTGTAGTATTTTTCTGAATAGAAGTCATTGGATGCCCAAAATATCTATCTGATACAAAGATAAAACTGGACAAGAGATAGTGAGAAAATCTCACACTATCACTGGAAAATCCAGCACTGATCTCACTGGAGATGAGCTCTCTACATTGTCTTTGTGCAGTATCTACATACGCCCACGCAGTTTCGACATCAATTTTACTGGGACTTCGTCACCCCTCCTCCTGATCTTTTGCTAGCTGGAAACTCGACCCTTTGGCCTTTCAGTCTCACATCCTGGCTTTTGGCACTAGATCTCGTATGTTTCCTAGTATAATTTTGACCCCCTTTGAAGCTCTGTGATACCTTAGCGTAGCTCTGTGGTTCCTATGCATTGAATGTTGTATCCTTTCTAGAATTTTCTTTTCCTTATTTTCCTTGCACTCTCCAAATCAGGAAAAACTTCCACTGGAAAACTATCCCTACCCCTCACTGCAGGAAATCAACTTGATCTCTCTTCGGAAATTGTTGCATTGATCTCTTGAGAATTCAATCTCTAGATATCTCACTCAATGTGTTCTCCAAATGACCATCAGGATAATTCTTATAATATCTTGTTGACATATCAATTACCAAGATTAAAACATAATAAAAGGACAGGATTAACTACGAGTTGATGTGTGTGTTTACCTAGAAGATTCTCATCCGACTTAATTAATACACTTTAATTAATCACATTTCCTAAGTTTAGACTTAGGAATACATTAAAAATTATTAATTATTTTAATTAATTAACCTCTGGATGGAATTTCCCAAAACAATTTCCGTGTTTTAGAGAATGTATGTGTCCTAGCCTCTCTACAAAATATTGAGGATAGAGCACATTTGATGCTACAAAAATCAACACTCCCTCTTAGCGAGGAATGTGCTCAAGTGTTGCAACCTCCTGAAGCACCACTCTGACTTTTGCACCATCCCAACTGTGCCTCTAATGTCTAGATGTTGATTCCCATCAACTACTACGTATCTCTCTCTGCGTTGTATCTGTGCTTGTTGCTAACTCTACATGTTGCTATAAACTACTGCATCTTCATGTCAACTCTGTTGCTGCTGCCACTACAACATCCAAAATTTTCTCTCATCTGTTGCTACTACAACTAAGAGATGTCCATCAACATAACCAACTGTGTTCATATTGATGCATCTTCCAACTGAGTTCTAACTGCTGCTAGCCTCTGCAGTGTCACTAAAGGCTTTGCACAACTATTGATTCTGCATTATGCCAACTGCACTGCTTCCAACTTTGCTCTGTGTTGCTCAGTTTCTAACACTGTTAACTACTACATATGTCACTCTGGAACTCGATTGTACCATCTCTCGCTCGTCCATCCTACTACTTTTTTATGGGATCCTATAGCAACGTTTTGATCCAAGAGGTGGACTGCTCAAGGATCCTACCCATCTTGTAGCTCCCTGGGGCTACAAAACCATATCACCCCACCTCATGCTTGGAGGTATATGGGCAATCATGGAAAAATACTCCTCCAATATAGAGGAAAAAGTATCAATCTATGTGGTAGCAGTGTTGATCCTGCTCCTTCTCCTTGTCCTTCTTCCAAAGAGGACATTGAGAACTGAACTAGCCCATCTCACCACATTGGATCCTCCTTTTGCATGTGCTGCTCCTGTTTCCCCTTTGATGCAAGGGTTGCATTCTCCTATTCCTTCTCTATATTCACCCCAATGTTGTTGCTAATACTTATGGTGCTCTTCACCAAACCATTCCTCATCTCCCCTTGTTTTATATCAGCCCAAAATATCTCCCAATCAGGAAACTTCTCTCTCCCCAGGATACTTTAGAAAAATGCTTGCCACTTGGAAATACTATTAAGGGTCAGTCGTACGAGCTTAGTGCCCTGAGGTGCTACTCCCATAGGAGCTAGCTGATCTCGGGTATCCCGAAGTCTTGTTAGGAAGGGGTCTATGCCTGCTTCTGCATCCTTGTGTATATCATATTCTCTTCCAAGTACATCTTCCATTGATCGGAAGATCCCTGATATAACATGGCCAATGCATCCAAAATTTCTTTGGTTGTGCCCTTGAATACTATGTGAGATACAACGTGATCTCTCACTCCGTCGAGGATCAACATCTAGGACATCGCCATATCCTTCTTGTAATCCTTCAACAGATCTGGATCTGCAGGGGCAACCACCACACTATCGATGAAAGTTTTAAGATCATGCTCATCTAGAAGAAAGGAGATACTTGCCTTCCAGATCACATAGTTTGAGGCACCCTCCAACTGATCCTGATATCTCAACCCAATTGATGTCATTTCGCCAAACAAATTTCAAAATTCCTCCTCTCTCCTATATGCAGTTGTTGACTAGCTCTGCGCACTCCCTGCTAGAGTAAGTATATATTCTCCCAGCTACTACTGCTTTGCGGTGAGAAATTGAATTCCTTGGGTATGAATTCTCTGAGGAAGAAATTCCCTCAATATGCACTCTTCTTTCCTCTTCTGGCGCTTTTCGGTCCCAGCAAACTGCTGCAAAAAACTGTGTCCCAGCTTAATATCTTCTCTATGTTGAAACTATTGCAATTCTCCCTCTACCTATGGAAAATCTCGATCTAGAAAATATTCTTCTCTGTCGACTCACTCGGAGAAAAATTATCCACGAAATTTTTACCCTCTAGGCTATAGACTGTGTAGCCCCTTTAGGGTTTCAATCTGTTGCATATGAAGTCTTTTTGAAATCCCTCTTCTACTCAGCATTGGGCTCTTACTGCTTTTCTCTTCCCGCTTCACCTGCATTCCTATACCATGTGAAAATTCCACAATGGGAATCCCTACTGCAGCAAATGATTTATTTATTCTACTTGTTAATTATGAATCAAGTTATTTGAAGTGTTACAAAAAAAATATTGAAAAAAAATATACTGCAGCCTTCACAACACAAAATAATTTGGAAACAAAATATTGAGAAGGAAAGAAATAAACACACACATATAAACTGTTGCTTTTGGACAATTCCCTTGAAAAAACCCAATGTGGAAAAATTGGTGCAACAACTAAGGGTTTTAATATTATGCAGTAGTTTTCTGAATACAAGTCATTGGATGCCCAAACTAGCTATCTCATATAGAGATAAAACTAGACAAAGAGATAGTGAGAAGATCTCACACTGTCACTGGAAAATTTTATACTAATCTAACTGGAGATGAGCTCTGTACCCATTCTTTGTATCTGCCCATAGAGTTACTACGTCACTACTATTGGGACTGCAACACACCTCCTCCTAATCTTATGCTAGCTGGAAACTCATCCCTATGGCCTTCTGGTCTCACACCCTGGATTTCGGCACTAGATCTATTGTTTCCTAGCAAAATTTCAAACTCCCTCTAAAGCTATGCACTGCCTCTGTGTGGCACTGTGCAGCCTCCTTGGAATTTTATCTTCCGTCTCTGCCTTGCACTCTCCGGATTAGGAAAAAATTCCATCGGAAAACTATCCCTTACCCTCAATGCAAGAAATCAATTTGATCTCTCTCTGGAAACTATTGCACCACTCTCTTGAGAATTTTACCTCTATATCTCTCACTCGATGTGTTCTCCAAATTCCCATCAAGCTCCTTCTTATAATCTCTCGTTGACATATCAACGGCCAAGATGAAAATATAATCAAAGGATAATATTAAATGGGGGTTGATGTATGTCTTTATCTAGAAGATTCTCATTCGACTTAATTAATACACTTTTCCTAAGTTTAGAGTTAGGAATACATAAAAAATTATTAATTATTTTAATTAAGACATCTATGGATGGAATTTCTAAAAATGCTTTCTGGGTTTTGGAGAATGCATGTGTCCTAGCATCTTTTCAAAATTGTGATGCTAGAGCACATATGATGCTATAAAAATCAACAACCCAAAGGGATCCTAAATATAATTTCCTATGGGAGCAAGCTAAATAAGTTGATAATTTAGTAAACAAACCAATTATGGTATTGGAGAATATCAATTGTTAACCTTCAGGGGAAGAATATATATCCCTAACCAAATTGCAGTTAGACAACTGGCAATGGAAGAATTTTGTTAGGTATCTGTAATTTTAGCAGATTGGTAAGACTAAAACTGCAGAAGCAACATTATTTCAACCAACTTTGGGATTCTAGGATCTAGCCTATCCTGAATCCAGAGAGGGATCTCTCTATGAATGAGTTTAAAGATGTGATCTTTAATAGCTGAAATTATGATATTAGGCTAGTTATGAAGAGCTTGGGTTTTGTTTTGTTTATTTTGGTTGGGCAAGGACATGATGAAGGTGAAGGCAGTTTCAAAGGAAGGGTGAAAGTGTTTGCAAATGAAGGAATGATTTGGCTGATAGAAAAGACAAAGATAGTTTTAACCCATTGGGCTATGGAGTCATAGGAGGATTTTGATTGGACAGCAAGGTTTAAGCAGGATCCATGGGGCAAGTCACTTATGTCAAAGGATCTCTTAAGGTGATTTTATGGAATGAAACAGATAGGAAATGAAGAACAGACAAATGAAGGTATAGTAAAACAGCCTAAGATCAAATAATTTCTTTTAAACTATATTGCTTCAGCATGTACTTAAAGAAAAACATAAGAGTATTCTGAGATCAGGTTAATACCTTTAAACTAGCCTGCTTTGAAGTAATTTCAGTTAGGAAACATTAAAAGACAATTGAACAGCTTAAGATCAGGTAAGTGCCTTTAAACTACCCTGCTTTCAGCATATTCAATAAGGAAAACATAAAAATATTTTGAGATCAGGTTAATACCTTTAAACTAGCCTGCTTTGAAATACTTTTAATAAGAGAACATTTACAAAAAACAGTTGAAAAGCTTAAGATCAAACAAGTGCTTTTAAACTATATTGCTTCAGCATGTTCAATAAGGAAAACATGGATAACAGTGACAAAGAGAAATTTAGATGAGACAAGTACCTTTAAACCAGCCTGCATTGATGTACTCTTCAAAGAGAACGTTCAAATGAAGAAAACATAGACAATAAAGTTTTCAGTGAGAGTAGGGTACTGTAGAAAGTAAATCCTAGCTCTATGTTTGCTGCTCTTTATCAAAGAAAGTGAACAAAATGAAAACATTAAGAAAAATAACAATTAATAGTGAGGAGCACATCACCATTGACACAAATCAGGATCCCATAAATCAGCTGATTGTATTAGATGTTCAAACCAGTTACAATCAGCAAGTTCGGTGGGTCTCTACAAATTCAAACTTCTCATATCAGCTTATGTATCTTCAAGTTGCAAACAGGGCATTAGCAGCGTCAGAATAAATATTACATGCATTCAGATGTCCAGAGGCCAACATTTTCTCATCTTCTACAGAAGTATTTATAGAAGAATGAAGAGGTGGGAGGATTTCCCAGGGGTCAAGTATTATTGATTATGTAATCAATGCAATTCCTAGCCTTTGGGAACCAGGGAAGGCATAAGGTGGGAATGTAATCGTTTATAACTCTTCTTCATAACTCTGTTTGTGTCTTTCGAGGCCTGATGATTGAAAATATATGCTTTTGGACTGTTCTTTAACCTTCAAAATAGTTTTGCCGACAATTTAGAGATAAGATCCTCGATTAGTATTAATTGTTCGGCGGCCTTTGATTTTCCATGAGGCTGTAGGTGCCTTTAGAAGCTGGAGAAGGTTCAATTAGCCTCTATTTTGGCATCGAAGTAACTCTGTAGCCTTTCTTTGCATTGAAGTCCCTGCAGGAGTAACTCTTCAGCTGCGTTTGAGACAAATATCTGATCCTGATCAATAAATTCGACCACTGATTGAATACTTTGAGGCACAAGTGGCATTTCAGTAACTAGAGGGATCAATTTTCCTCAATTGTGGCGGTGGAAGCACTCCTATTTATAAAACCCTTAAAATATTCTTTAAAATGTGTTTTAAATCAGGGATAAGGCTTTTGATAACCGTCTTAGCCGTAATTCCCGTGAAACTGTCTCTAATCCTCTATTCTGATACATTTTGGTCTTTGGCACTGATACTCTTTGACTCTGCCCCTTTCATGGTGTTTTTGCTGGTGTGCAAGGCTGCGCAGGGTTTATAAGGCATCCATGCCTGAGAAAAAATTGATGAAACGTGCATTTCCACCCTGTGGATGATTTCCTTTGACGAATCGAAGACGGGAGAGTCGTCACCCTCCACCTCTGAATATTCTTTGGAAATAACGAAAAAATGATTTAAAACCCTGCAAAACATGAAAAATATTATAAAACCTGCGTATATAGGTTAACTGCATTAAAGGGCATGCGAGGAGATCGAAGCTGTTGGATGGCATCATCACACGGTCGGGATTAATCGGGAGCGATCGTGGAATGGGTGAAAGAAGGATTAAATCCGAGCCGTCGATCGTGTAGAGATCGACGGTCAAGATTGAACGAGGCGGTCAGAGGAGAAGGATGAATCTAAGCCGTCGATCACGCAGAGATCGACGGTCGGGATTGGGCAATGGAAAGTCAAACGGAGAGATTGGGCGATGAATTGTGGGCCGTCGATCTACAGGTCAGATCGACGGCGGAGATTGATTTGCCGCTGTACGATGGCCCGGTTATCGTGCGCGCACCTTCGTTAACCATCGAGCAACTTCGGCGAGCGATCACCGTTGGATCAGTGAGCCCAGATCAGACGGTCCATAGCGATATCGCTGGGCGTCCTGGTCCGAACGTTAATGCGCGATGGATGGTGGTTTCTCAAAAAGTACAAGGGACGCATGTCAAGCGATGTATGGAATCGCTGGCCATCAGGCAAAAACCGCCCTCCGCCGAAGAGTGGTGCGATAAAAACTACGTGGTTTTGGAAAAACAGCACACGGCTGGGGGTTCCACCGGGAGGCGTGCTCCGCACCGTCGGATCTATGGATTGAATCGACGGTCGAGATCGCTCCACATTTGCACAGGTGGAAAAGATTTAATAAAATGTTAATTCGATGGTTTAACTAAATATCAAAGGTTTTTTAATGTTTTGGGCGAAATATTTATTTAAACCAGATAAGCGCTCGACTGCTCAGCAGGCGGTCACGGCGCCAGGGTGTATGGGTGAAAAGGCTAGGGGCTTAGCCCAAGGGGGCTTAAGCCCAATACATGGAAAATATGCATTTTAATGCTTTTTGAGGATTTTCAAAGGAATTTGGAGATTCTGATAAGGCTAAGAAGGGGTCTTAGAACCTTATAAAGGGGATTTTGATGAGGGGAAAAGGCAGAAATGTGAAAATGAGGGATTTTTGTGGGAAATAAAGGGATAGAAAGATGAGGTTAGTTTTGGGAGAAGAGAAATGGGAAAATGTGTTTGCAGCAATATTTGGCCTTGGAAATCAACAGGATTTTAGGGTCTTTTGGGATGTAAACAGCAGTGCAGATTTGGACAGAGGCAGGAGGCCTTCAAGAGTCTTCAAGAGCCAACAGTTTTTGTTATAGAAAATTGTTCCTTGAAGGCTCAAAACAAATTTAGCCACCTTTTGGTATAATCAAATTTTACAGGTGGCTAACAGTGGCTCCACTTGGGGATGGTGCCTTCTTGAAGGCATCAAGAACTTCAGACTTGCATTCTCTGGGAGGCTGATCATTTGCCTCATCCATTGTACTTTCTCTGGGAGGTTGACCTGTTGCCTAATCCATTGGGTTGCTCTTCCTTTGCTGGGATGATATTTCTCTGAAAAACATATTAGCAACCATGAAAAACAACGGATCTTCATCAATACAAAATTCTACCTACCCAATCCTACTGATCTAACATTTTTTGTTCTTTAGAGTGCACTTGGATTGGAAAACTCTTTTCACAACATTTTATTCTTTTGAAAGCAGGAAATATAATCTATTTCTACTCCTTATTTCTCCCTGAACTCGGATTAAACAGTTGAGTTCAGATGCTTCTCTACCTAATCTACTATCTGTTGGGATTAAATTGTCCAATCAGATTTTATTCTCTAAATTCTACAACAGAAATTTAAAAACAGTCAAGTCAAGGTTAAGTTGTTTGACTTGCTGTGATCTATGGCATAAAAGACAAGTTGTACACAAACATTTATTTGTATAAAAATAAATCAAAATTTGGAAGGCTTAAGATCTGAAAATTCAAGCGCTTCCTTCATCCCTTTACAACTCTGTTTTGACTCTTATGTGAGCTGTTCTTCCTTTGTCCTCTGGTTCAGATTTTGAGCTAATTAGAACCAGATTTACACATTTTGACTCAGCAAATAAAAAATATTTGAGTCATCTCTTTTGGGAAACTTAGGTTCAGGTTTTGATCATGTTTGAACCTTTCATTTCTATCCTAATCTATCTACTGATAAGCCAAGATTAAACAGTTTGGAAAATTAAATTTAGTACCCTATCAGCAGAAAATTTAAAACTAATTAGTCAAGATTAGGCAGTTTGACTAACTAGACGTGTGTTTTGTAGGAGTGGCATTTAAGCTTGCACACTTTCAGAATTTCTTTCTCTTTTTTGGTATGGGGTTGTTCCTTTCTTGTTTTATTAATCTGCCCTCTTTTCTTTTCTTTTCTTTGTTTTTGTATTTTTGAATGTTTTATTTTCCTTCAAAGTAGAAGACCATCAACTAACTACATGCTCAGGACTGAGCTTTATTGAAATTCCTATCTAACCTATTCTAAACATATAGTATTTACATTTATCATATGATACAAAAATGCCAATGCAGCCAGCTGAGTAATGTCACGAAGAAGTAGAAACTCTGGCTGCTTGTCAGAGGTATCCATAGAACATATTAAAGATTAACCTTCAATATCAAGGCTATCACAGACGGTGACAACTTTTCATGTCTCTGGCTCTTGCAAAGGATCACTGCTTGATAATTTGAGCGAGTTGGTATTTCCACACACTCTTCCATAGGATCAACAAAGAAAAGATGAAGATTCTCTTCTTTATGGTCCTCCACAATTGGTAGGTTATCTACTTCCAAGACATCAGCTTTGAGGAGCATATCTTCAGAAAGTTTCTTGGAAGTTTCATCATTTTTAACAGAAAAGGAAGAAGATTCTTCTTGAGAAGATGGTATATCCATAGTAGGATAGTCTTGTATTTGTTTTTCTCCTTCATCTTCCTCATCATCTGAACTGGAGGACTCATCATATTTGGCAGTTTTGTCCTTTGGTAGCCCTGGTATGCTTGGATTCAGTGAACTAAATTCTATGAAGAGTTTATTATATCCTTGAGTGGGGATGTATTCAATGGTTTCCTCATGCTAAAAATTTTCTTCATTAATCTTCTCTTCACCTTGTGAATAGAAAGGCTGTTGATTCCCAATTAAGTGAAAGCTTTTGAAGATGGATTGAAAAGGGTGATTTCTGCTTTCAAGTTGACGATGGTGAAACTCATAACACCAATAAAATGATGGTTTCCATGCATGATTAGTTTCTACTTGGAAATCATCATCATCATCAGACTGATCGAATTTCGGAAAATTATCTGAATAAACCTCTTCATCAGTAAAACATATTGGGGTATCAGTTTGCTTTTCTTCTAGCTGATCTACAAGTTTATTTATTGTATCAAGACGATAAGATGGAGTAGGTAGATGAGTAGAAGTGTTTGGTTCAAGTGAAGGTGTGGATGTTGGTTGTCTGTTAAATACTAGATCAATCTCTTTCTCTATCAAGAGAGAAGGAGTTTCCCTTTTTTTTAGAACAGAGGTACAACAATCCTCTTTATCTTGTGTAGGCTGATTTTGAGGCTTGATGTCTTCTTGAGCCTCTTCTAGGGGAACTTCACTTGCGTCACTAACAGTTTTTGTATTTAGGTCATGAAGTTCATTTATCAACATA
The DNA here is from genome assembly GCA_034641835.2 of Pinus albicaulis. NCBI lineage: Eukaryota > Viridiplantae > Streptophyta > Pinopsida > Pinales > Pinaceae > Pinus > Pinus albicaulis. The sequence continues at coordinate 182,792,898 of CM076576.1, read as the reverse complement.
GTACAAGACATAGGTAGGCAATCAAACATTTCTTGACAGCCTTCTTCATTGATTTCTTTGTAAGTTAGCTCATCATATTTTATAACATGTTGATCATAATACATGTCTTGGTAAGAGTCTTGGTGTTGAGGCGATTGGGCTTGTGTTTGATCAAGGGAAAGCCTAACTTGCTCTAGATCATCAACATTCATTTTAGCCATCAACCTATCCATTATCTTCCCAAGCATGTACATCATCTTTTCCATCATGATTAGAAATTTTTCTTGATTATTTTCTTTATTTTCATCATACATGTCTTGTCGAGGTGGAGTTTGCATTTGCTCAAGGAAAAGCATATGATTTTCTAGATCACCAACGTTGAAATTTGCCATAAACCTATCCATCCTTCTTCCAAGCATGTACAACAATTTCTCCATCATGAACATATGTTTGTCTTCTGGATCTATATCTAAATCCATGTTTGTAACTCAGAAAAAGGTCACTGTGTCTAGTCAACTAGTTTAGAGTCTTCTACCAGTGGAGTCATTTGGTCTTTTGGGAGTTTCAGAGTGTGGAGTCGCCAGGTGGAATTTTTTAGCTCCTAAGGAGGAAAAAATGTTTAATGGTCCACCACCATGTATTTCTTGTGGAGCTGCAAGATTTTCAGGAACTAAATTAGCTCTCAAGGGTGATCTGAAAACAGTTGACAATTTAATCTTAGGAGAATTCCTAAGGATACCTTCTGGGTTATAAACTACTTCAGGTGGATCAGGGTTAGGATGGGCTCTAGTGTGAATCTTTCTAGGGGCCACTATGATATGTTTTTCACAACCAACTAAACAAGAAAAGTTCAACCAGATATGACAATATTTGAGAGGTTAACTAGTCTTTTTTACAAATTTAAATCCTACAGTCCTCTAACTGAGTTTGAATGATATTATAATGATAAGGGTCCTTCCCAGTGCAGTCTTAAGGTCTGTTGAGGATTGTGGAGTCGCCAAGTGGAATTTTTTAGCTCTTTTCAGAGGTAAAAGGTTTTATGGTCCACCACCATGTTTATTGAATACCAATCTAACCAGAGATTTTGGGTCTTTTGAGTGCCTAAGGGTGTGTAAGATAAAATGCACTCAATCCCCAGCGGAGTCTCCAGAAATGTTAGGTATCTGTAATTTTAGTAGATTGGTAAGACTAAAACTGCAGAAGCAACATTATTTCAACCAACTTTGGGATTCTAGGATCTAGCCTATCCTGAATCCAGAGAGGGATCTCTCTATGAATGAGTTTAAAGATGTGATCTTTAATAGTTGAAATTATGATATTAGGCTAGTTATGAAGAGCTTGGGTTTTGTTTTGTTTGTTTTGGTTGGGCAAGGACATGATGAAGGTGAAGGCAGTTTCAAAGGAAGGGTGAAAGTGTTTGCAAATGAAGGAATGATTTGGCTGATAGAAAAGGCAAAGACAGTTTTAACCCATTGGGCTCTGGAGTCGTAGGAGGATTTTGATTGGATAGTAGGGTTTAAGCAGGATCCATGGGGCAAGTCACTTATGTCAAAGGATCTCTTAAAGTGATTTTATGGAATGAAACAGATAGGAAATAAAGAACAGACAAATGAAGGTATAGTAAAACAGCCTAAGATCAAATAAGTTCTTTTAAACTATATTTCTTCAGCATGTACTTAAAGAAAAACATAAGAGTATTCTGAGATCAGGTTAATACCTTTAAACTAGCCTGCCTTGAATTACTTTCAGTTAGGAAACATTAAAAGACAGTTGAACAGCTTAAGATCAGGTAAGTTCCTTTAAACTACCCTGCTTTGAAATAATTTTAATAAGAGAACATTTACAAAAAACAGTTGAAAAGCTTAAGATCAAACAAGTGCTTTTAAACTATATTGCTTCAACATGTTCAATAAGGAAAACATGGATAACAGTGACAAAGAGAAATTTAGATCAGACAAGTGCCTTTAAACCAGCCTGCATTGATGTACTCTTCAAAGAGAACGTTCAAATGAAGAAAACATAGACAATAAAGTTTTCAGTGAGAGTAGGGTACTGTGGAAAGTAAATCCTAGCTCTATGTTTGCTGCTCTTTATCAAAGAAAGTGAAAAAAATGAAAACATTAAGCAAAATAACAATTGACAGTGAGGAACACATCACCATTGACACAAATCAGGATCCCATAAATCAGCAGCTTGTATTAGATGTTCAAACCAGTTACAATCAGCAAGCCCGGTGGATCTCTACAATTTCAAACTTCTCATATCAACTTATGTATCTTCAAGTTGCAAACAGGGCATCAGCAGCTTCAGAATAACTATTACATGCATTCAGATGTCCAGAGACCAACATTTTCTCATCTTCTACAGAAGTATTTATAGAAGAATGAAGAGGTGGGAGGATTTCCCAGGGGTCAAGTATTATTGATTATGTAATCAATGCAATTCCTGGCATTTGGGAACCAGGGAAGGCATAAGGTGGGAATGTAATCATTTATAACTCTGCTTCATAACTCTGTTTGTGTCTTTCGAGGCCTGATGATTGAAAATATCTTCTTCTGGACTGTTCTTTAACCTTCAAAATAATTTTTCCGACAATTTAGACATAAGATCCTCGATTAGTATTAATTGTTCGGTGGCCTTTGATTTTCTGTGAGGCTGTAGGTGCCTTTAGAAGCTAGAGAAGGTTCAATTAGCCTCTGTTTTGGCATCGAAGTAACTCTGTAGCCTTTCTTTGCGTTGAAGTCCCCGTAGGAGTAACTCTTCGGCTGCGTTTGAGACAAATATCTGATCCTGATCAATAAATTCGGCCTCTGATTGAATACTTTGAGGCATAGGTGGCATTTCAATAACTAGAGGGATAAATTTTCCTCAATTGTAGCGGTGGAAGCGCTCTTGTCGATAAAACCCTTAAAATATTCTTTAAACTGTGTTTTAAATCGGGGATAAGGCTTTTGATAATCGTTTTAGCCGTAATTCCCGTGAAATTGTCTCTAATCCTCCGTTCTGATACATTTTGGTCTTCGACACTGATACTCTTTGACTGTGCCCCTTTCATGGTGTTTTTGCTGGTGTGCAGGGCTGCACAGGGTTTATAAGGCATCCATGCCTGAGAAAACATTGATGAAACGTGCATTTCCACCCTGTGGATGGTTTCCTTTAACGAATTGAAGACGGGAGAGTCGTCACCCTTCACCTCTGAATCTTCTTTGGAAATAACAAAAAATGATTTAAAACCCTGCAAAACATGAAAACTATTATAAAACCTGCGTATATAGGTTAACTGCATTAGAGGGCGTGCGAGGAAATTGGAGTCGTTCGATGGCATCATCCAACGGTCAGGATTGATTGGGAGTGATCGTGGAATGGGTGAAAGAAGGATTAAATCCGAGCCGTCGATCGTGCAGAGATCAAAGGTCGAGATTGAACGAGGCGTTCAGAGGAGAAGGATGAATCTGAGCCTTCGATCGCGTAGAGATCAACGGTCGGGATTGGGCAATGGAAATTCAAATGGAGAGATCGGGCGATGAATTGTGGGCCGTCGATCTGCAGATCAGATCGACGACGGAGATTGATTTGCCGCTGTACGATGGCCCGGTTATCATGCCTGCACCTTCGTTAATCATCGAGCAACTTCGGCGAGCGATCATCGTTGGATTAGTGGGCCCAGATCGGACGGTCCACAGCGATATCGCTGGGCGTCCTGGTTCGAACGTTAATGCGCGATGGATGGTGGTTTCACAAAAAGTACAAGGGACACGTGTCAAGCAATGTATGGAATTGCTGGCCATCGGGCAAAAACCACCCTCCACCGAAGAGTGGTGCGATAAAAACTACGTGGTTTTGGAAAAACGGCGCACGGCTGGGGGGTCCACCGGGAGGCACGCTCCGCACCATCGGATCTGTGGATTGAATCGACGGTCGAGATCACTCCACATTTGCACGGGCGAAAAAGATTTAATAAAATGTTAATTCGACGGTTTAACTAAATATCAAAGGTTTTTTAATGTTTTGGGCGAAATATTTATTTAAACCAGACAAGCGCCCAACTGCTCAGCGGGTGGTCATGGCGCTAGGGTGTATGGGCGAAAAGGCTAGGGGCTTAGCCCAAGGGGGCTTAAGCCCAAAACATGGAAAATATGCATTTTAATGCTTTTTGAGGATTTTTGAAGGAATTTGGAGATTCCGATAAGGCTAAGAAGGGGTCTTAGAACCTTATAAAGGGGATTTTGATGAGGGGAAAAGGCAAAAATGTGAAAATGAGGGATTTTTGTGGGAAATAGGGGGATAGAAAGATGAGGTTAATTTTGGGAGAAGATAAATGGGAAAATGTGTTTGCAGCAATATTTGGCCTTGGAAATCAGCAGGATTTCAGGGTCTTTTGGGATGTAAACAGCAGTGCAGATTTGGACAGAGGCAGGAGGCCTTCAAGAGTCTTCAAGAGCCAACAGTTTTTTTTATAGAAAATTGTTCCTTGAAGGCTCAAAACAGATTTAGCCACCTTTTGGTATAATCAAATTTTACAGGTGGCTAACAAATTTCATAGAAGCCCATATACGGCACATCCAAGCTATCAGAAATGTTTTTAGTGATCAAGAAGAGTTATTTTTTGCCAGGTATGAGAAAAGACATTGTTGAATATTTAACCAAATGTCTTCGGTGTCAATTAGTAAAAGTGGAACATCAACATCATGTTGGCCTCTTACACCCATTTCCCATATGTTGGCCACCTATAAAAAAATTTCTATCAAAAGGAGGCCAAAACATTGTTTAGCCTTCAAGGAACAGTTTCATTGCAGAAAGTGTATCTCTTGAAGCCTCTGGAAGACATCATAATCTTGTTTCAATCTTCATTGTTGTTCCCATTTCAAGCTCAGAAAATTCTGCTGAATTCCATGAGAAAGACTGCAGCAAAATCCCCTTTTTTCCCCTTCCTACACTCAGAAACTAACCTTCATTTTTACTCTCTCGTTCCCCATCAAGATCCCTCATTCTCATAATATTTCCATCTCCCCTTCATCAAAATCCCTTTCATAAGGTTTTAAGATCCTTTTTGGCCTTATCGAAACCCCCAAAATCCTTTGAAAACCATTTAAGATCCATGAAAAAAATCACATTTTCATATTAAGGGTTTAAGCCCCCTTGGGCTAAGTCCCTAACTCTATAACCCCCAGTCATATGCTTCTCCATGCCCCCACAGGCCCCGCAATCGGGCACCAAGCCATTTTGAATAAATATTTCCACCCAAAGTTTAAAACCTTTGGTTATATATTAAATTTGTCGAATTTACTATGAAAAAACTTTTCCGCCGGTGCAAAATTCCAAATTAATTTCCGCCATTGATCTGATCCACAGATCGACGGTGCGGAACCTATCGTGGTCCCCGCCGCGCCAAACACTGTGCAGAAACCGGTGGTATCCATCGCACCACCTTCTGAGGGCTGGCGATATTTTTCATTTCGGAGCGATTCCATACAACGGTTTACGCGTGGCACCAGAACTATTTGAAAACCGCCCCCCCATCGCGCGTTAACGTTCGTCCACAGATCCAACGCGATATTGTTGTGCACTGTTCGATCTGGGGCGGGCCATCCAACGGTAGTCGCTCCCCGAAGATGCGCGGGAGTTAACCTAGGCAAACAGTGCCCCTGGCCCACCGTCCGTCGCCCTTCGACGCGTCCCCAACCGTCGATCTCCTCCTGAGATCAATGGTCCAAATTTGATTGCATGCCCCGCCATTTCCCAGTCCCAACGCCACATCAACATCCACGCGGCAGATTTCTATTGGGTGGGTCTCTGTGTTTTCCTCGTCCAGTCAACATTTCCGGACCCGAGAACTTTACTTAACATGATTTAATTGGATTTTTGATGTCCGAGTGTATTTTCTAAAGTTTATTGGCGCCCGATATCCACCGTTGATCGTGTGGGCCGTTCTCATCCGACGGCCCATGATCATCCCAAACCCCACACACTATTTTTCGCCAAAACAAAGGTTTTTTAACCGATTTTCTCCAAAAACCGAATCCTCCACGTTATTTTTCGCCTCCGCTTCCCACCGTCGATCTCTGTGCGATCGACGGTTCTGATTTAAACTTTTCTTCCGTCGTCTCTTTGACTTTTCACTATCAATCTCGACCGTTGGATGATACCATCCAACGGCTATGCTCCCTCCACATGCCTTCTAAAGCAGTCAGCCTATATATGCAGGATTTTTCAATAGTTTTTCATATTTTTGTAGGGTTTAAATGGTTTTTTACGCTATGCTGAAGAAAAATTCACAGGTCGAGGGTGACGATCCTCCCGCCTGCAATTCACCAGAAAATCATCCATAGGATTCGAAATTCACGTTTTATCAATGATTCATGAGGCATTGATGCCATATCATCCCCGCGCGGCCATGTACATCAGCAAAACACAGTTAATCAAGCGCCGATCAAAGAGTATCAATGTCGAAGACAGAATGAACCAGAACAGGAGATTGAAGTCCTAAAACGCAGTTCTCAAGTAAATTAAAGGTGTTTTAGGGAATGACGAAGATATCTTTCGAGCTGAGAAACCCTCCACCACCATAAGCAGAGGCCAATTGAACCCTCTCCAGCTCCTAAAGACACCTGCAGCCTCACAGAAATCAAAGGAATCTTAGTCATTACCTGAACAGCAGGTGTTTACCTGAAGACAACTGAACAATTAATACAAATCAAAGAATATTATCTCGAATTGTCGGCATAACCATTTTAGAAGATTAAGAACAGTTCAGAAGCACATATTTCGATCATTATGCCTCGAAAGGTAGGAACAGATGTTATGGAGCAGGGTTAGAAATGATTACATAATTAATGATATTTGATCCTGGGGAAATCCTCCCACTTCCTCATTTCTCTATAAATACCTCTGTAGAACATAAGAAAATGTTGGTCTCTAGACATCTGAATGCATGTAATAGTTCTCTGAAGCTACTGATGCATTGTGTGCAAATTTGAAGCTACATAAGCTGATATGAGAAGTTTGAAGTTGTAGAGACTCACTAGGCTTGCTGATTGTAACTGGTTTGAAACATCAAATACAAGCTGCTGATTTATGGGATCCTAATTTATGTCAATGGTGATGTGTTCCTCACTGTCAATTGTTATTTTGCTTAATTTTTTCACTCTTTCTACTTTCTCTGATGAAGAACAGCAAACATAGAGCTAGGATTTACTATCCACAGTACCCTACTCTTACTGAAAGCTTTATTTCTATGTTTTCTTCATTTGAAAGTTCTCTTTAAAGAGTATATTAATGCAGGTTGGTTTAAAAGCACTTGCCTGATCTAGATTTCTCCTTAAAATGAGTTTTTTCTGTGTTTTCCTTGAAGAGTATATTGAAGCAGGTTGGTTTCAAAGCACTTGCTTGATCTAAATCGCTCTTTTTGACTGTTATCTGTGGTTTTCTTATTGAATATGCTGAAAGCAGGGTAGTTTAAAGGTACTTACCTGATCTTAAGTTGTTCGACTGTTTTTAAATGTTTTCTAACTGAAAGTACTTCAATGCAGGCTAGTTTAAAGGCACTTACCTGATCTCAGAATACTTTTATATTTTTCCTTAAGTACATGTTGAAGCAAGATAGTTTAAAAGCACTTACTTGATCTTAGGTTGTTCATTGTTCTTCATTTGTTTTGCTCTCCATTTTCTATCTATTTCATTCCATAAAATCAACTTTAGAGATCCTTTGACACAAGTAACTTGCCCCATTTATCCTTCTTGAACCTTGTTGTCCAATTAAAATCCTCCTATGACTCCATAGCCCAATGGGTTGAAACCATCTTTACCTTTTCTGTCAGTCGAGTCATTCCTTCACTTGCATACATCTTCACCCTTTATTTCGAACTACCTTCACCTTCATCATGTCTTTGCCCAACCAAAAACAAACAAACAAAACCCGTGCTCTTCATACCTAGCCTAATATCACAATTTCAGACTTTAAAGATCACATCTTTAAACTCATTAATAGAGAGATCCCTCTCTGGATTCAGGAGGGCTAGATCCTTAAATCCCAAAGAGGTTTGATGTTCCCCTGCAGTTGGACTTTTTCCAATATTGCCAATTACAGGGTGCTAACATAATGGCGACTCTGTTGGGGACAACATAATTGTAACCTTTGATTCTCCTTAAAATTTCATACAAAAATCGTGAGTTAAAATCAGACTTTTCAAGCACTACCAAGAAATGGTAATCATGATGAAAACTTGTTTGAATCTGTGACAAACTAAGAAAACCCTAGGATTCTCATAAGGATTCATCTAACCTTGGAAAATCAGCTGGCTTAGCCATAAGAATAGACTGTCTTTGTCTCATAAACGTAGCTAAGTTTTGAAACAGAGTTAGCATATTCTTAGAAACAACAAAACTGAAAAATAACTAAGAAAACCTAAAAATATTTCAGATTTGAATTCAATAAACATGGTAGTGGACCATTAAACCTTTTACCTCCAAAAAGGATAAAAAATTCCACTTGGCGACTCCACCATCCTTAACAGACCTTAAGACTCCACTGGGAAGAACCTTTGTCATTGCAATATTATTCAAACTCAGTTAGAGGCTGTTGGATTAAAATTTGTGTAAACAGATCAGTTGAACTTAAGATTGTCATACTTGGTTGAACTTTTCTTGTATAGTTAGGTCTAAAAAACACAGCATAGTGGCTCCTAGAAAGATTCATACTAGAGCCTATCCCGACCCATATCCACCTGAGATAGTTGATAACCCAGAAAGTATTCTTAGGAACTTTCCTAGGATTAAATCACCAACTATTGTCAGATCACCCTTGAGAGCTAATTCAGTCCCTGTAAATCTTTTAGCTCTACAACAATCACAAGTTGACTTAGTAAATCCATTTAGAACTAGGTCTCTTGGTGATTTAGATCAGTTAGATTCTGAGTCTTCGCTTTCTTCTCCTGAAACAAGTGAACATCTTGGTAGCAGAGAAACAAATCCCCCTGATTTACATTTCCTTCACAATCTAGGTGTCTCTCATCCAAGATCAGCTCAGCAATATACTCCTGGTCCATCCACTTCTGCTCACCCTACATCCATTGTTCAAACCACTCCACTTCAGCCCACTTTCCCCTTTGTCAATCCACCTCTTGTGAATCCACCCCCACCACATATCATGGCAGCATGGTATGCTCCCTTAGTCCTTCCTATACCATTAGTCAATCTTCCATAGGAATATCAGTCTAAAATTCCATTGTATGATGCTAGCAATGCTACAACTGCATCACAACATGTGGATAATATTAATGACTACTTTGACAGAAATGAAATTGATAATGATTCTGTCAAGCTTAGATTATTTTCTCAGAGCTTAGGGGGAGAAGCAAGAAAATGATTTAAAGGTTTAACCCACCATAGTATTAATGATCTCCAAGCCTTCCATAAAAAAATCTTAAACAAATGGGAAGTAAAGAAAAACCCTCTCCAATTCCTTTCTGACTATAAGAATCTCCATAGAGACACTGGGGAAAGTGTGCAATCTTATTGCACTAGATTCAACAGTGTGTATAATGCACTTTCCCCAGAACTAAAACCTCCACAGGGCTCAGCTTTAAACAAGTTTCCTGAAGGTTTTGACCCCGAGATGGCCTATCAGCTGAGAGAGAGATATTTTGCAACTCTTGAAGATATGCAAAAGGGTGCTCTTTCTGTGGAAGTCAACTTGATGGAGAAGAGAGCAAGAATGAAAATTGAAAAGAGAGTGTCCTTTAGAGAGGAAAATTCATCTTCTAATTCCAACTCAAACATGGAAAGAATGATGGAGGAGATGATGAAGAAAATGAGCATCCTTGAGAAAGCACAAGAAAGTCAAAACCAAACTGCTCCTCAAAACAAAAACCAGAACCAAAATCAGAATTTCAGAAGGAACCAACCTCCAAACAGACCTAGGGAAGATGATCAACTGATCACTCCTCCTTTTCATCAAAACTATATAAGTGAGGTTGAGGAAATAGATGAGATAACAGAGAAAGATGATATCAACATGTTGGGAGTAGATAATGATGACTTTGAGATTCATTATGATACAAAACAAGGTCTTTATACCCCTTGTGATGACAACAGAGATGATGATGAAAGTTATTTTCAAGACATGGAAAATTTCATCATAGAGTCCCAAAAAGAATATGACCTTAGAAGCAAAACTAGTCAACAAAATCTCAACACCAAAACCTCTAACAAATCTTCGCAAAACAGCACTACAACCAAGCCTAAAATTGTCAAACAAAAGGATAAAATAGTGACCGTACATTCTGATAAAGGTAGAGAGAAAGGCACTCAAAACAATGAAAAACAGAGTACGGACATTAGTAGTACTACCACTTCAGCTAGTACTCCTGTTAAGACCATTTTGTCAAATACTAATAGAACAAATCAGCAAGATGATGTTGCTGATAGACTGGCAGCTAGTAAGGTTGAGACAAGTCCTTCGAAGAGCTAAATTCCTTTCAACCTAGAGCAGGAAATTTCAAATATCAGAATCTCTATTCCCCTAACTGAGTTAGCTGCCCAAAATGTATATAAGACCCAAATTTTGAAGGCTTTAAATATTGAGGATAATAATGATACAGTCAATCTTAATTATGACCAGCCAGAGCTCATTTTTGGTCCTAAGATTGAAGGTATATATCAATAGGGGCATGTACCTCCCTTTTAAGTGAGTTTAAATGTTCATGACAAGATCCTACATAATGCTATGCATGACTCTGGAGCCTCGCACAACCTTATGCCAAAGGTGATAATGGAAAGGCTAGGATTAGAAATAACCAGACCTTACAAGGATTTATATTCTTTTGATTCTAGCAGAGTGAAGTGCCTTGTTTTAATCAAAGACCTTTGTGTGAGTTTGACCCAAATCCCAGCCAAGTGCATGGTGATGGATGTTGTGGTGGCTGATGTGCCTCCTAAGTATGGCATGTTGTTGTCAATATCATGGGGTGCCAAGCTGCAAGGTACCATATAGATGGATGGGACATATGCCACTATCCCTGTCTTTAGCCAGCTTAGAAGACTATACAGAGAGTCACACATGAAATTCATGGTCAGTAGCCCAGAAAAGCCTGAAAATTCTCCCATTTATTATGTCCATACTGACCTGGATTCGTTTATCTTTTACAATAATGAATCCACAAAGCAGTCAGAGCCAGAACACAGTGACTCAGATAACCAGTTAGAGGCCCCTAATCTAGAAATGATGGCAGTTCTAGATATGGAAGAAAACGAGAGAGAAACTGTTGAACAGTGCGCTGAAACAACAGACCAGAGTGAACAAAGCCAAGATGGTAAACAACAGACTACCCCTAACGCTCAACTCCATGAAAATCTTGAGGAATCAAAACAAATACAACTAAGTGCCGAGATTTCACAACAACCCTTGAGCACGTTGGTTGAAGGAGACAATAACCAAGACGAAACCAAAAATATTCCTCTGTGGAGTATGTATTTTGATGGGTCATGCAATAAGAACAATGCTGGTGCAGGTGTCTGGATTACCAACACTGAAAACAACCACAAAGAAAGCATTTCTTGCAAATTAAACTTTCAGTGTTCCAATAACATAGCAGAATATGAATCCCTTCTCTTAGGCTTACATCTATTAAAAAAGTTAGGAGCCACAAGAATTAATGTGTATGGAGATTCTGAACTAGTCATTAAGAAAGTCAATGGGGAATATAACGCAAATCATCCCAGACTTAGAGCTTACCGAAACAATGTCATGGACCTTTTGAAAACTTTCGAGGAGTCCAAAGTGATTTTCGTTCCAAGAAAAAGAAATATTTACGCCCACAATTTAGCCTTTGCAGCTAGAACATGCTTAACGCCAATTGAAACCAAAGACTGTACAACTCAAATTAAGTTTAGACCAGCTGTGCCAGATAATGAAAAATATTGGCAGGTCTTTGAGGGCGACAAGCAGATAGAGGATTTCCTACTTAGCAAGAAAGATTTTGAATTATCTGATTCAGATTCTAAATCTGACGAAAATTTCCTCAACAAAGAGTCCCTCAAAGGAGATAAACTATCTGGTCCCGTAAAAATCAACATGTTAACTAAAAAACTTGAAGCTCACACTGAAGAATACAAGGACACAGAAGACGAAGACATTGAGGTATTGTCGTCAAAGGACAAGAACATACCTTGGGGGCTAGCACCTTTAGAAGACCTGTTTGATTTTAACGACGTAGCAAAGAAATCCACTGTAGAATACACAGAGTCTGATGTCGAGGAATGCAACATAGGCACCAAAAATCAGCCTAAAATGATTAAATTAGTTGGCTCCTTGCCAGCTGACATGAAAAAGAAATACATTGACTTGTTTAAAGAGTTTTTTGATGTGTTTGCCTGGAGCTATGAAGACTTAAAAACCTATGATACACAAATCATCCAGCACAAGATCCCATTGAAAGAGAACCAAAAACCCTTTAGGCAAAAACTGTGTCGGATCAATCCAATACAACTGCCTCTGGTAGAAAAGGAAATCAAGAAAATGTATGAGGCAGGAATCATTGTGCCTGTGAGGTTTTCAGATTGGGTTTCTAACCTTGTAGTCGCGAGGAAAAAGACAGGAGAAATCAGATTGTGTATTGATTTTAGAAACCTTAACAGAGCCTCCCTAAAGGACAATTACCCCTTACCCAAAATGGAACACATCCTACAAAGGGTAGTTGGTTCAAAGAAGATTTCTCTGTTAGATGGTTTTTCAGGGTACAACCAATTTTTAGTACTCCCAGAAGACCAACTCAAGATAGCTTTCACCACTCCCTGGGGCACTTTCATGTATGTGAAAATTCCTTTTGGATTAATGAATGCTGGGGCCACTTTCCAAAGGGCCATGGACATTTCATTTTCAAATGAGATAGGGCACTTCATTGTAATTTACCTTGATGACATAACAGTTTATTCCAAATCTGATGAAGAGCACCTGAAACATTTAAGAAAGGTCCTTGAAAAGTGTAGAAGGTTTGGGTTATCTTTAAATCCCAAAAAGACAGTGTTTGGCCTTCATATCAGAATAAGGGATATGATAAACTCCTTGGCCATATCATATCAGAATAAGGGATTAAAATAGATCCAAAGAGAGTTGAGGGAATACTACAGATTAGTCAACCAAGGAACATAAAGGAATTGCAGTCCTTTATTGGAAAGATTAACTTTTTGAGGAGGTTCATTCCCAACTTGGCAGAGCTCCTTAGAAACATGACTAATATGCTCAAGAAAGAAGTAGGAGTGAAGTGGACTGTAGAAGCCAAAAAATCCTTCGAATTGGTAAAAAATGCACTCACCTAGGCACCAGTCCTGATCAACCCTGACTTTTCAAAGGATTTCCTTATTTTCTCCTTTGCCTCAGAGCATACTGTGGCTGCAGTCCTGTTGCAGAAAAACCCAGAGGGACAGGAATAGCCTATTGCTTTTTTCAACAAGGCTTTAAAGGATGCACCCTTGAAATATAACATAATGGAAAAACAGGACTATGCTTTGGTAAAAGATTTAAAGGACTTCAGGGTGTATATTTTGCATTCTCACATCATTGCCTATGTGCCTAATATAGTGGTAAAAGACATCTTGTCACAAGACCCAGATGGAAAGAGGGGCAAATGGATTGCTGCTATATTAGAGTATGATTTGGAAATCAAACCCACAAAATTTATTAAAAGTTAGGGCTTGGCTCAATTAATGGCTGAATCTAATCTACAAGCCCTTGACATTAACATGGTAGATGCCTTGGATGAATAAGAAGAATTACCTGCTCCCACTTTGGAAGAGCAGTTCCAAAACTCACCTTGGTATGCTGACATCTTGTATGTACTTACAAATCTTAATCCTCCTCCTGATTTATCAAAAACAAAGGCAAGGTTTTTAAATTTGAAAGCTAGGAACTATTGCATTTGAAGTGAGTGTTTATATTAGAAAGATGCTAATGGTTTATTGCTTAAATGTTTGCCTGAAGTTTATGCAGAAAGGATCAAGCATGAATTCCATGAAGGAGAGTGTGGAGGTCATCTCTATTGGAAAACCACAGCTAATAAAATCCTTAGAGCTGGCTATTACTGGCCCACCCTCTTCCAAGATGTCCAAAATATGATAGTTGCCTGTCACAAATGTCAAATTTTTGAGGGCAAAAGAAAACTCCTTCCTTTACCATTACAACCCCTCATTGTTGAAGCTCCTTTTCAACAGTGGGGCCTAGATTTCATAGGAGAAAATCCATCCTTCTTCTTCTTCCCAACACAAATGGATTCTCACAGCCACTGACTACTTCACCAAATGGATAGAGGCCATCCCTTCTAGGAATGCCACAGACTCTGTCATTATAAAATTTCTTGAAGATCATATCCTGTCTAGATTTGGCTATCCTAGGAAGATTATTATTGATAATACTGCTGCTTTTGGTTCCAAAAATATGATTGATTTTTGTCATAGGTATCAGATTACACTTGGTCATTCTACTGCTTACTACCCTCAAGGTAATGGGCTAGCAGAATCATCAAATAAAATTTTGGTGACCATCATCAAGAAGTTTCTTGAAGAGAATAAAAAATCATGGCATAGCAAGTTGGTGCATGCTTTGTGGGCAGACAGATTGACCACAAAGAAATCCATTGGAATGTCCCCTTACGAGCTTGTTTATGGAGTAGATGCAGTGTTTCCTACCAGCCTAGGTGTACCAATGATAAAATTAATCCAAGAAATACAATCAGAAGAAGACAACATGATAAGGAGAATCAATCAAACAATACATCTCCAACAGACAAGGGAATAGGTTTACAATAGAGGTCAAAAGGTGCAACAGAATATAAAGAAGTTGTTTGATAAGAGAACAAAAGCTTGTGACTTCAACACTGGAGACAAGGTACTCAAGTGGGACTCTAGAAGAGAAGATAAGGGTAAACATGGTAAATTTGACAGTTTGTGGCAAGGTCCTTACATTATTCAGTCCACCATTGGTCCAAATGCCTTTTTTTTGCAAGAGTTATATGGCACAGATCTGTTTGGGGGTCCTGTCAATGACAGGATGCTTAAGCATTACTACTGTTGAGTTCAATTTCAAAGCTTTTATTTCCATTTTAAATATCTTTGCTTTGTTCAGTTTCATAAAGAAAAAAGAAAAAAAGATATATATATATATATATATATATATATATATACAAAAACAATAAAAAATAAAAAGAAAAGAGGGCAGATTATAAAAAACAATAAAGGTATAGCCCCATTCCAGAAAAGAGAAACAAATCTGAAAGTGTGCAAGCTCAAATGCCACTCCTGAGAAACACACTCCTAGTTAGTCAAACAGCCTAATCTTGACTAATTAGTTTTAAATTTACTGTTGATAGGATAGTGAATTCGATTTGCCAAACTGCTTAATCTTGGCTTATCAGTAGATAGATTAGGTTAGAAACTAAAGGTTCAAACATGCTCAAAACCTGAACCTAAGTTTCCAAGAAAAAATTGACTCCAATATATGTTTATTCTGAGTCAAAACAGAGGTAAATCTAGTTCTAATCAGCTCAAAATCTGGACCAGAGAAAAAGAAAGAACAGCTCAATCAAAAGTCAAACGGAGTTGTAAAAAGGTGAAGGAAGTGCATGAAATTTCAGATCTTAAGCCTTCCATTTTTTATTTTAATTTTTCTGCAAAATAAATGTCTATGTGCAGCTTGTTTTTATGCCATGGATCACAACAAGTCAAACAGCTTAATCTTGACTTGACTGTTTTTAAATTTTTGTTGTAGAATTTAGAGAATAAAATCTGTTGGACAATTTAATCCCAAAATATAGTAGATTAGGTAGAGAATTATATGGACTCAACTGTTTAATCTGAGTCCATGGAGAAATAAAGAGTAGAAATAGATTAGATTTCATGTTTTCAAAAAATAATAAATAAATAAATGTTGTAAAAGAGTTTGCCAATCCAAGTGCACTCTAAATGAAGAAAAAATCTTAGATCAGTAGGATTGGGTAGGTAGAAAGCTTGTTGATGAAGATCCATTTTTTTCCATGGTTTCTAATATGTTTTCAGAAAAAAGAAGAGCATCCAAGCAAAGAAGGAAACCCAATGGATAAGGCGCTGATTAGCCCCCCAGAGAATGCAAGTCTGAAGTTCTTGATGCCTTCAGGAAAGCACCATCCCCAAGTGGAGCCATTATTGGCCACCTTTAAAATTTGCTCTATCAAAAGGTGGCCAAAACATTGTTTAGCCTTCAAGGAACAATTTCATTGCAGAAAGTGTATCTCTTGAAGCCTCTGGAAGACATCATAATCTTGTTTCAATTTTCATTGTTGTTCCCATTTCAAGCTCTGAAAATTCTGTTGAATTCCATGAGAAAGACTGCTGCAAAATCCCCTTTTTTCCCCTTCCTGCACTCAGAAACTAGCCTTCATTTTTACTCTCTTGTTCCCCATCAAGATCCCTCATTCTCATAATTTTTCCATCTCCCCTTCATCAAAATCCCTTTCATAAGGTTTTAAGATCCTTTTTTTGGCCTTATTGAAACCCCCAAAACCCTTTGAAAACCATTGACGATCCATGAAAAAAATCACATTTTCATATTAAGGGTTTAAGCCCCCTTGGGCTAAGTCCCTAAATATATAAACCCCGGTCATATGCTTCTCGATGCACCCACAGGCCCCACAATCGGGCGCCAAGCCATTTTGAATAAATATTTCCGCCCAAAGTTTAAAACCTTTGGTTATATATTAAATTTGTCGGATTTACTATGAAAAAACTTTTCCGCCGGTGCAAAATTCCAAATTAATCTCCGCCGTCGATCTGATCCGAAGATCGACGGTGCAGAACCTATCGTGGTTGGTGGTCCCCGCCGCGCCAAACATTGTGCAGAAACTGGCGGTATCCATCGCACCGCCTTTTGAGGGCTAGCAGTATTTTTCATTTCGGAGCGATTCCATACAACGGTTGACGCGTGGCACCAACACTATTCGAAAACTGCCCCCCCATCGCACGTTAACATTCGTCCACAGATCCGGCGTGATATTGTTGTGCACCATCCGATCTAGGGCAGGCCATCCAATGGTAGTCGCTCCCCGAAGATGCGCGGGAGTTAACCTAGGCAAACAGTGCCCCTGTCCCACCGTCCGTCGTCCTCCGACGCGTCCTCAACCGTCGATCTCAGGAGGAGATCGACGGTCCAGATTTGATTGCATGCCCCGCCGTTGCCTGGTCCCAACGCCACATCAACATCCACGTGGCATATTTATATTGGGTGGGTCTCCGTGTTTTCCTTGTGAAGTCATCATTTCCAGACCCGGGAACTTTACTTAACATGATTTAATTGGATTTTTGATGTCCGGGTGTATTTTCTAAATTTTATTGGCGCCCGATCTCCACTGTTGATTGTGTGGGCCGATCTCATCCGACGGCCCGCGATCATCCCGAACCCCACACACTATTTTTCGCCGAAACAAAGGTTTTTTAACCGATTTTCTCCAAAAACCGACTCCTCCACGTTATTTTTCGCCTCTGCTTCCCACCGTCGATCTCTGCGCGATCGACGGTTCTGATTTAAACTTTTCTTCCGCTGTCTCTTTGAATTTTCACGATCAATCTCGACCGTTGGATGATGCCATCCAACAGCTATGCTTCCTCCACATGCCTTCTGAAGAATTCAGCCTATATATGCAAGATTTTTTAATAGTTTTTCGTATTTTTGCAGGGTTTAAATGGTTTTTTCCGCTATGCTGAAGAAAAATTCATAGGTCGAGGGTGACGATCCTCCCGCCCGCGATTCACTAGAAAATCATCCACAGAATTCGAAATTCACGTTTTATCAATGATTCATGAGGCATTGATGCCATATCATCCCTACGCGGCCATGTACACCAGCAAAACACAGTTAATCAAGCGCCGATCAAAGAGTATCAATGTCGAAGACAGAATGAACCAGAACAGGAGATTGAAGTCCTAAAACGCAGTTCTCAAGTAATTTAAAGGTGTTTTAGGGAAAGACAAAGACATATTTCGAGTTGAGAAACCCTCCACCGCCATAAGCAGAGGCCAATTGAACCCTCTCCAGCTCCTAAAGACACCTGCAGCCTCACATAAATCAAAGGAATCTTAGTCATTACCTGAACAGCAGGTGTTTACCTGAAGACAACTGAACAATTAATACAAATCAAAGAATCTTATCTCTAATTGTCGGCGGAACCATTTTAGAAGATTAAGAACAGTTCAAAAGCACATATTTCGATCATTATGCCTCGAAAGGCAGGAACAGATGTTATGGAGCAGGGTTAGAAATGATTACATAATTAATGATATTTGATCCTAGGGAAATCCTCCCACTTCCTCATTTCTCTATAAATACCTCTATAGAACATAAGAAAATGTTGGTCTTTGGACATCTAAATGCATGTAATAGTTTTCTGAAGCTACTGATGCCCTGTGTGCAAATTTGAAGCTACATAAGTTGATATCAGAAGTTTGAAGTTGTAGAGACCCACCGGGCTTGCTGATTGTAACTGGTTTGAAACATCAAATACAAGCTGCTGATTTATGGGATCCTGATTGATGTCAATGGTGATGTGTTCCTCACTGTCAATTGTTATTTTTCTTAATGTTTTCACTCTGTCTACTTTCTCTGATGAAGAACAGCAAACGTAGAGCTAGGATTTACTATCCATAGTACCCTACTCTTACTGAAAGCTTTATTTCTATGTTTTCTTCATTCGAAAGTTCTCTTTAAAGAGTATATTAATGCAGGTTGGTTTAAAAGCACTTGCCTGATCTAGATTGCTCCTTAAAACGAGTTTTTTCTGTGTTTTCCTTGAAGAGTATATTGAAGCAGGTTGGTTTCAAAGCACTTTCTTGATCTAAATCGCTCTTTGTGATTGTTATCTATGGTTTTCTTATTGAATATGCTGAAAGCAGGGTAGTTTAAAGGCACTTACCTGATCTTAAGTTGTTCGAATTTTTTTAAATGTTTTCTAACTGAAATTACTTCAATGCAGGCTAGTTTAAAGGCACTTACCTGATCTCAGAATACTTTTATGTTTTTCCTTAAGTACATGTTGAAGCAAGATAGTTTAAAAGAACTTACTTGATCTTAGGTTTTTCATTGTTCTTCATTTGTTTTGTTCTCCATTTTCTATCTGTTTCATTCCATAAAATCAACTTTAGAGATCCTTTGACACAGGTAACTTGCCCCATTTATCCTTCTTGAACCTTGCTATCCAATTAAAGTACTCCTATGACTCCATAGCCCAATGGGTTGAAACCATCTTTACCTTTTCTGTCAGTCGAGTCATTCCTTCACTTGTAGACATCTTCACCCTTTATTTCGAACTGCCTTCACCTTCATCATGTCTTTGCCCAACCAAAAACAAACAAACAAAACCCATGATCTTCATACCTAGCCTAATATCACAATTTCAGACTTTAAATATCACATCTTTAAACTCATTCATAGAGAGATCCCTCTCTGGATTCAGGAGGGCTAGATCCTTGAATCCCAAAGTGGTTTGATGTTCCCCTGCAGTTGGACTTTTGCCAATCTTTCCAATTACAAGGTGATAACACCATACTTGAATAGAAGTGGGAATTTATCACACTTGATTTTATAACCGTACTGCCTAAATCCAAGAGACATAATGACTCAATTATGGTCGTTGTTGATAAGCTGAGAATCAAAACTCACTTTATACATGTACAATCCACCTATAAAACCACCCAGACTGTTGATATTTTTATGAAGGAGGTGTTTCTACTGCAAGGGATGCCTAAAACTATTATATCCGATAGGGATGTGAAGTTCACTTCATATTTTGGAAAGCTCCTTTCACAGGATTGGGAACTCAAGTTCAGTTCAATATTGTTTACCATCCTCAAACAGATGGGCAGACTGATCATGTAAACCAAGTATTATAATATATGTTGTGGATGCTCATTATGCAACAACCTCGTAGGTGGGAAGAATATTTACATCTAGTCGAATTTTCATATAATAATAGCTATCATGAGTCATTAAAAATGAGTCCATTCGAGGCATTATATGGAAAGAAATATGTAACATGGCCATTAACTGGTATAGCCATGAAGATAAGTTAATGATAGGTCCAGATATGATAATGGAAATGGAACATACCGTTGATAAGATCCGACAAAACTTGAAAGTCGCTTAGGATCGGCAGAAAGATTATGCTGGAAAAAAGAGAACTTACTGAGATTTTAAGGTTGGAGATCATTTTTATGTACGAATCAAACCAAAAATAACTACCTTAAGATGGGGTAGTTTTGTGAAACTCCGTCCCCCCTTCCCCCCCGATTTTATGGTCCTTTCCATATATTGGAAATAATTGGACCAGTGGCATATCGTTTGGAATTTCCCAATCATATAAGAGTCCATAATTTATTTCATGTTTCACTAGTGAAACAATATTTGTATGATTCCAGACATGTTATATATTAACAAGATGTCCAGGATAGACCTTAAGATAGAAGTGAAGACACACACACACACAAATATATATATATATATATATATATATATATATATATATGCACATGATGAACCGACTCAATAAGTTTTTTCATTACAGATTGAGTGGGATGTAGAGTTCTTGGTAGAACCCCAACACATTATTGAATGGAGAGAAATAATATTACAGAGGTGAGTCATCACCAAGGTTAAGGTGCAGTGGAAGCAATTTATCCATGAGGACGCCACTTGGGAAGATGAGAAATTTATGATGGAGGATTGTCCTAAATTTCTTAACGGACAAGAAAAAACCGAGGACGACATTATGATCTTGGGGGGGAGATGTAATTCCCTCCTGTTATAGTGGACTTGTAAGTAAAAAATCATAAAATTTTGTTATGGTTGGACACTGGAACCTTATGGTTGAATGAAGCCTAACATAATTTTGATAAGTATAGAAATAATCATGTGTTTATTTTCTCTTTTTTAATTATTAATAGTTTAAATTGAAGTGAGAGAATATTGGAATCCACGAGATAAAAACCATGAATAAGGACTCTTTTACCTGACATTTAGGAGGAAATAGTTAGTCCCCCATCCATAAGGATAAAAGGGATATTGGGAAGGAAAAACCTCACAAGAAAAAAGGAGAATTGAAAAAGAAATTAGGACGCTCTTGAAGGTGATCTAGAGCTGTACATTGAGCCAGCAGAGAAACCTAGAGAAAAATTTGTTTACAAGTCTAATATTTGGAGAGGTTGTTATACGTGAGTGTTCAAACTAGTTTGGGACTATGAAATTCTAATTGTGTTGGTAAAAGTTTTAGGCAAGGGAGGGAGAGGATGCAATTTCCTCTTTTCATGGTTTGGAAGCTTTTTTTCATGTGGATTCCCTGAGACCGAACTTTCGATAAGTTTCTAAATACATTTCCTAGACAATTACCAATATTAGAATGATAAATATTTTTCCTTTAAAATTGCATGAACACTGAATATGATATGTCATTATGAAAAAAGTGAAAGGGATTGTTTGAAAATGTACTAGTTACTTTAATGATTGAATGCATGTAAGTTTAGAATGATGGTTGTATATCTATGTGAAATGGGCAAAAACCGATGTTGGAACAGGGTCTCCTACAAAAGCTGCGAATCTGGTCCATTTTTGTATATTTTTTATTATATTTAGTCTAACGCAGGGGTTTTGGGGTGGGTCAAAGCCCCTAATGCATTGTAAGTGGGTCAAGGGTAGACCAAGAGTTCGCAAACCATGGTTTGCGGACCATTGGATACGTAGGCTAAAGTAGTATAAGTACTTGAAACTTTTTGAGTTGTAAGTGAGACTTGAACTAAGATTGGTGCAAATTGCGAATTAGTAGATCTATTTTAGGTTTTGGGGGAAAGGACTCTTGATGGCTGTGTGTGTGGAGATCCTTAATCCTGCTATGTGCGGACCCTGATGCTGTGTGCGTAGGTTGGGTTTTGGGTATTGTAAAAGGATCTGAAGGATTAATGAATGCATAAGGTTGTTGGGATATCTGAATCTATTGGACTTATGAATCTGTGATATCTGATTATGTATGCTCTATGTCATTGATTTAAGCTGCAAAATTACTTATGTTACTTGTTTATACTGTGATCTGGATCTATTATGTTATGAATAATTATATATTGAGCTCCGCAAGTAACTGTGTGAAGTACTTATATTGCGTTGACAATTGATCTAAATCTGCTTATTAGAATTTATACAAGAATAGTTGCGATAGTTGCTTTATCATCCTATATTTGTTATTTATTGCGATTATATATGGTACTACGCACGTGGATGTGAAAGGACTGATAGATTTGGGTTTTGTAATATGCGATCTGATATTTGTGAAGTTGAACGCAGCTCTGCCTGACTTACCTGCCCTCTCCCAGGGTGCGGAAACCTGGTTCTAGCACCCTCCCATACTGCTTCGGGTGAGACTTTGGCCTATGCAAGTAGGTCACTGCCGAAAGGGCCAGTAGTATATGGGTTTGTTGGTGAACCTTAACCTCCGAACCTAGGTCAGGACCCCTCGAGCCAACTAATGGTTCCATTGTCGGGACCAGGATCATTTTGAGAGAGGGATCGGGTAATGCCAAGGCCGTACTGGAAACCTGAAAGAAAATAAATTGATGAATGGTTCGAACAGCAAGTTTAGGATTTCGCAGTAAAATAAAACTACAGTAAGAGTTTGATCACCAAAGAGTGGAAAAATAAGTATATTTTCATAGAGATCTATGAGATATTCTTTGTAACCGTTACGATCGAGCTCCAGGAGTGGCTCGCAAGGTTGGTCTAATTTCAGAAGTGTTGGAAGGAGGAGTGGGTCACACAGTGGGCCCCGAAATTGATTCAGCAATTAGAGAAGGCTGATAACACCATCACTCGCATAGTAGACCACTAGGTGGACAGTGTGCTAGGAGGATTCATGAAAGAATTTGCCATCGATTAATTCATATCCTACTCTGATGCAGAGTAAATATTTTTCAAAGGATATAGGGGTAAGTTTCTGAAGACTTTACCATTGTTGATTAAGATATTACTGTGCGAAAAAAGTATTCTTTGTAGCCACAGCGAATGAATGACCTCTGATCTAGACGAAAGTACGACACAAAGTGGAAAATACTATCGGACCAACCAAGAAGGAGGTAGATCTGTCTACAGCTTGGTAAGAGAAGTAGCTACGCGGAGTCCTCCGGCCACACCACTTTCAAATCAGCGTAGGGGTAAGAATTCACCTACACATGAAGTTTCCTACCTTTAAGGGTGTGGGAGATGAAGACATGGAGCAGTTCTGGTTTATCGCAGAATCAGTATGGACTGCGCAGAACGTAGCTAGTGATGCGGTGAAGAGGGCACAGCTATCCCTTGCTTTTGAAGGAAGAACTTTGGATTGGTACATGGGATACATCGGACAGCATGCAAACTCAACCATTGACGAGATCAAGAACACCTTGAAACAACAGTTCAATAAGCCTAAGTACTATTCCCAAATAGTGGTCGATCTAAAGGATTTCAAGCAAGGGCCTTCTGAATCTGTGTGGGAGGATGATCAATGACTAAAGAAGGTGATCATAGAAGGAGGATTTCAATACGATGACAGACAACACACAGAATGGTTCATTGCTATGTTTTTGCCTCACCTACGCGTACCTATGGGTGACCAAACTTTCAAATCACTAGAAAAAGCCCTGGAGGTCGCTATGAAGTTAGAAGCCGCGCCCAAAGATGATACCCAACTAGGCATCCAGAAGATCCAGGGACAACTGAAGGTGATGCACTTGGAGATCCACAACATGCGAAAAGAGCGAGGCACAAAGGCTAGCCCTAAAAGATGGTGCATACAATGCAGGACGAATGGTCACACCAAGAATAACTGTCCACTGTTAAAAAACTACATGCAGGCCGAGGGACCTAGTCCGTTGTGCCCTAGGGAAGTTGCAGGACCAAGTGAGTCGGCACTATGGTGCGATGATTGCTGCGTTGTAGGGCTGCACAACACAAACCACTGTCCCCGTCTTGTTGCGTTCGTCCTAGAAGTAAAACAGCAATGGTGCAGGTTCTGCAAGTTGGTAGGACATGATGAACATAACTGCTAGACATATTATTTGATGATCGATCGAGGGAATCTCTATAGGGTGCAGTCAGATCCATCCTCACCCAGATCCCTCTCGAGCGCAGGGGGCTCCCCAGCAAGGGGCGGGGGAGGCAAAAGAGGTGGGAGCACAGGACGGGGACGAGGGGAACTCATCTGTTATAATTGTGGACAGGTAGGGCACTTTTCTAGGGACTGTCCAAACCCTACAAGACAGTCCTGTCGGTATTGCAGGCAGCTGGACCATGCGATTGAAGACTTTCCAATAATGATAGCGAAGATGCAGGAAAAGCAATCGATGCCTACATAGAATGTCGAACACGCAGTGGGATGGCCACCAGGGGGCCTGGGGAGAAAATTGCAACTGAGCCTTTAATCTGACCAGCAGTTATCAAACATGAAGGTTTGGATTTAAAAAAGGAGAAAGAAACATTTGTCGCAGCTCGCAATTTTGGGTGTGGAGCCTGATTATCTTGTTTATTTTGTATCACAGTGTTGGACCCCTGTACCTTAATGGGGCAGCAATGCCGCCCGTAATTAAATGCTGCCTAGGGTTCCTTGTAAAAGTATAGTAATTTCTAGTCAATCTAGGCTGTTCATTAGGCGGATGATCTGACGGTAGAAGTTATGTTTAGTTTAGGGTTTTTTGCCCTAAAAGGCAACCCCTTGCTTTTATGAGGGTTTTGTATTCCAGCTGTGTATGGTATGTGTATTCTCAGAGCGAGAAACAGAGAGGGAGATTGTGAGAGAGAATAGAGGATATTACAGCGGATCTGCTGTAGGTTGTGTCTCTTCATTTTGCTGGATAATAGAAAGGAAGGACTGGCTGTTCGGGGTGGACGTAGCCCAAACTAGGTGAACGACGTATATTTGTGTCTCTCTGGTTTTATGTGTTTTGTGTGCTTGTGTTTTTTCGCATATTTTATGTGTTGCATTTCTCTGTAATATTTAATTTTCTAACAACTGGTATCAGAGCCGAAGGTCTATTTGGCTGATAAACTCATAGGAAAGAAGGGTTTCCTGGTTCAAGTGGGAGCAATGGTGGAAGATGGTAAATTTAGGTTCGAGAAATTTAACGGCCAAAACTTCCCACTGTGGAAGATGCAGATGGAAGATTATCTGTATCAAAAAGATCTGTACCTACCATTGAACGGAAAAACAAAGAAGCCGGCGACTATGAGAGATGCAGAATGGGATATTCTTGATAGAAAGGCACTCAAAATAGTACGGTTGTGCCTTGTGGCGTCGGTAGCCTTCAATATTTTGAAGGAAACAACAACAGAGGGTTTGATTAAGGCTTTGGCTAAATTATATGAAAAGCCCTCAGCCTCAAACAAGGTATTTCTTATGAAACATTTATTTAATATTAAGACATCGGAAGGTGGATCTGTTGCAGACCATTTAAATGATTTTAATACAGTTACCAGTCAGTTAATTTCTGTATGGGTAAACTTTGATGATGAAGTTAGAGCTCTGTTATTTCTGTTCTCATTGCCAGAAAGCTGGAATGGTTTAGTTATGGCCATTAGTAACTCTGTCTCTGGATCTAGTACTTTAAAGTTTGATGATGTTGTTGGTGCTATCCTTAGCAAGGAAATGCGACGGAAAAGCTCCTGTGAGACATCGGGTAATGCTTTGAGTGTAAAGTCTAGGGGAAGAAGAATGGAAAGAAGAAAGAGCTCAGGATATCGCAGTAAATCAAGGAAAGACAGATCCAAGTCCAGATCGGGGATAGTGTGCTGGAAATGCGGAAAGAAAGGACACCTAAAGAAAGACTGTAGATCTCGAAAGGGAAAAGGAGACACACAACAAGAAAAAAATCATGAAGCAAATTTGACAGATGATGTGTTACAGGATGCTTTGATTCTTTCTTTCGAAAATGTTATTGATTCTTGGGTTTTAGATTCAGGGGCTTCATTCCATGCCACACCTGATAAGAAATATTTTCATGACTATGTTCAAGGAGATTTTGGAAAAGTTCGTTTGGGTGATGATAAACCCTGTAAAATTGTTGGAATGGGTAAAGTTCTTGTAAAACAACAGAATCGAAACCAATGGCTACTAAAAGAGGTAAGACATGTTCCAGATCTAAAGAAAAATCTGATTTCAACAGGGCAGTTAGGCGGTGAAGGTTGTGTGACAACTTTCAAAGATAAAACTTGGAAGGTCACCAAAGGAGCCCTAGTAATAACAAAAGGCGAAAAGTTTGGTATTTCTAACTCTGTTAATGCTTTAACTTCCAAAGGAGAAGATGCAGCATTATGACATCATAGGCTCAAACATATGAGTGAGAAGGGGATGAAGATTCTTCACTTAAGAAATTTGTTGTTGGGTTTGAAGAATGTTGATTTGGACTTCGATGAGGACTACATTTATGGAAAACAGAAGAGAGTCAGATTTCTCAGATTTGGTAAATAAAAGAAGAGCAAAAAATCAGAGCTTGTGCATACAGATGTATGGGGACCTACTCAGGTATCATCTCTTGGTGGCTCTCGTTATTATGTTACTTTTATTGATGATGCAACTAGAAAAACTTGGATTTATTGTATTCAGAATAAATCTGACGTATTTGATACTTTCAAGAAATGGAAATCTTTGGTTGAGATTGAGACAAGAAGGAAGTTGAAGTGTCTCAGATCAGACAACGGAGGTGAATATTGCAGCAAATATTTTTATAGGTACTGTTCAGAGCATGGAATTCGCAGAGAAAAGACAGTTCCAAGAACACCACAAGAAAATGGTGTGTCAAAAAGGATGAATAGAACAATCATGGAGCGTGCAAGGTGCATGAGATTGCATGCAGGATTGCCTTTAAAATTTTGGGCAGATGTTGTAGATATTGCTATTTATCTAATAAACAGAGGGCCTTCAAGTTCCTTGGATGGTGGTATTCCAGAGGAAGCATGGACAGGTAAAAAGGTAAACTACTCTTTTTTAAAGTCTTTTGGTTGTGAGGCCTTTGTCCATATTAATAAAGAAAATAGAATAAAGTTTGAGGCAAAATCAAAGAAATGTACCTTTATTGGATACGGTGTTAATGATTTTGATTATCTCTTATATGATTATGAAAATCACAAAATCATTAAGAGCAAAGATGTAATATTCAATGAAAAGGTCTTGTATAAGAATCAGTTGCAGGAAAATAAACAGGAAAAAGAAAACGAAGAATACACAGTTCTTGATGAGATCACAGAAAAGGTAAAGGTGCCTGAAAATAATAATAATCAAGAGCCACAACAAAAACAACCACCACAACAGCAACATGCACCTCAAACACCTGAAAGTGGTGTTAGAAGATCTGCCAAGATCAGTAGACCACCTGAACGATACTCTCCTTCATTATATTATTTATTGTTGACTGATTCTAGTGAACCTAAATGTTATGAAAAAGAAATGCAGGTTGAAAGCAGGAAGAAGTGGGAGCTAGCCATGGAAGAAGAGATGGACTCCTTAATGCATAACCAGACTTGGGACTTAGTCAGGTTGCCTATAAGTAAAACTAAATTGCAGAATAAATTAGTTTATAAGCTGAAAGAAGAAGATGGAGGAAAACAAAGGTACAAAGCTATACTTGTGGTGAAGGGGTTTGCACAAAAGAAAGGTATTGATTTTGATGAAATATTTTCTCCTGTTGTTAAGATAACTTCAATCAGAACTATTTTAAGTCTTGTAGCAGCGGAAGATTTACATCTTGAACAGTTAGATGTAAAGACAACATTTCTCCATGGAGATTTGGAGGAAGAGATCTTTATGGAGCAACCATGATATGTTGTCAAAGGGAAAAAAATTAGTGTGCAGTGTTAAAAAAGAGCTGTATGTGGAGCAAAACAGTTCTGCTGCTAAAGTGGTATCTAAAATTTGACAAGTTTATGTCTAGAATAAGGTTATACTAGATGTCACTCGATCATTGTGTTTATCTCAAAAGGAAAATGATGGCAGCCATTTTACCTGCTATTATATGTAGATGACATGCTTGTTTCTGTGGTCTAACATGCAGGAAATAAATGTGCTCAAAATAAATTGGAAAATTCATTTGCAATGAAGGATTTTGAGTCGTGAAAACAAATCCTTGGTATGAGAATAACTAGAGACAGGAAAAATCACAAATTAACATTGTCTCAGAATGAGTACATACAAAAGGTGTTGAAAATATTTAATATGCAGAATGCAAAACCAGTTAGTACACCTTTTGCTAGCCATTTAAAACTTAGCAAGGAGATGTGCCCCAAGGCCCAAGAATAAATGGACTATGTGTCTAAAGTTACATATGCATCAGCAGTTGGAACCTTAATGTATGCAATGGTTTGCACAAGGCCTGATATTGCACATGCAGTGGGAGTTGTAAGCAAGTACATGAACAATCCAGGGAAATAACATTGGATGGCAGTAAAATGGATTTTCAAATATTTGAGAGGTACCACAAATCAAGAATTATGCTTTGGTGGTTTAAAAATTTCTCTATAGGGATATGTTGATGCAGATATGGCAGGTGACAGAGATAACAGGAGGAGCACTACAAGGTATGTATTTACTGTAGGTGGAACAACTGTCAGTTGGGTTTCAAAAATCCAAAGTGTTGTTGCACTTTCAACAATAGAAGCAAAGTATGTTGCTGCTACAGAGGTTAGTAAACAAATGATTTGATTACAAAGGTTTATGGATGAATTGGGTAAGAAGCATGATATGGGCATGTTATACAGTGATAGCCAAAGTGCCATTCATCTTGCAAAGAACTAAGAATTTCATTCCAGGACTAAACACATACAACTCAAGTACCATTTCATACGGTTAGTATTGGAAGATGGACAGTTGAAGCTAGAAAAGATACACACTAACCAGAATCCTGCAGATATGTTAACAAAAGTTGTAACCAGGGAGAAAATAAGAATATGCTCAGTTTCAATTGGTCTTCAAGGATGACAATGAAGATGAGAAACAACCAGATCCAAAAAGGAGTCATTGTCCAGCAAATGAAGCAGCGGTGCAGTTGCTACAATCAGTCTCCAAGTAGGAGATTGTTGGGTGTGGAGCCTGATTATCTTGTTTATTTTGTATCACAACATTGGACCCCTGTACCTTAATGGGGCGGCAATGCCGCCTATAATTAAACGCTGCCTGGGGGGTCCAGGGGGGGTGGTTGCGACTTTATGGAGCCCCCCCCTAGAGGGGGGTTTTGGGGGCAGTGCCCCCGAAGCTAAGAACAGATGTAAAATTGCCTTGTAAAAGTATAGTAATTTCTAGTCAATCTGGGCCGTTCATTAGGCGGATGATCTGACGGTAGAAGTTATGTTTAGTTTAGATTTTTTTTCCCTAGAAGGCAATCCCTCGCTTTTATGAAGGTATTGTATTGCGGCTGTGTATGGTATGTGTATTCTCGAAGCGAGAAACAGAGAGGGAGACTGTGAGAGAGTACAGAGGATATTACAATGAATCTGTTGTAGGTTGTGTCTCTTCATTTTGCTGGATAATAGAAAGGAAGGACTGGTTGTTTGGGGTGGATGTAGCCCAAACTGAGTGAACCACGTATATCTGTGTCTATCTGGTTTTATGTGTTTTGTGTGCTTGTGTTTTTCCACATATTTTATGTGTTGCATTGCTCTGTAATATTTACTTTTCTAACACGCAAAGACTTTGCTGAGGCAGAGGCATCTACTTTGCAGCCGCCTGAGGACTTCAAGACAGATGAGGAGGTCAAACCATTTTTACAGGCATGTATGACATTGTTGCGCAACCCAAAGGCTATGGAAAATCTTCAGGCATTGATAGATAGCTGCGCAACACAACCTATCCTCCCTCCGGAATTCAAGGACGTACACAAACTCTATAGGTATAAGAAACACACTGGTAGGGAGATGCGGTTTACTGTGCAAATCAGTGATTATGAGATGGATCAGGGTATTTTGGACCTAGGATCAGATGTGAATGTATTACCTAAATAGACTTGGAAACGAATGAGGAAACCTAAGTTGGAATGGTCTACTATTTAGCTGCGTATGGCCAATCAACAGAAGATCATACCATTGGGAAGAATATCAAAGGTTGTGGTGGATATCGCAGGGGTTAAGGTCCAGGCTCACTTTGAAGTAATTCAGATTTTCGAAGATGCGAATCCCTAACCTGCACTGCTAGGCTTGGATTGGGACATCAATATGGGATGCATCATTAACCTAAAGAGGAGAAGCATGATATTCGAGAATAATGGTACAAGGGTAATAGTACCATTAGACCCAGCGGAAGGAGAATGATACACAGAACCAGTGTGTGAAGAAGAGGATGTGGATCACATCTATAAGTTGACTGCGCGAGATGAAGATTGGATCAACCCCACGGTGGAAGGGGTGCTCTGTTGGGAAAATGAAAGTGAATGTTTCTCCGATTCTGATGGGGAGATAGAATATTGGTAAACCAGTTACATGATGTCTCTGCATTGCGATGTCTTCGGATTACGAAGAAATTCCGCTGCATCTCCTCAGAGGTAAGAGATCTACCTTCTTTCGATGGTTCTGGTAATGTTAGGGAATTTTTGCGGGCATTTGAAGCCGAGGTTCCCCAAGAATGATGGCTATGGGCCTATAAGCTGGCCATGCGTGGATCACCTGCGCAATGGTGGGTAATGCATGAGGAGGCGTTCTAGGATTGAGAGGAGTGTCGAAATATGATGATCCTACGATTTGAGGCCCCAGCCGACGTGCGAATCAAAATGTTCCTTGGACCCGAAGATCCACACAAATATCTGTTCACTTGGATAAAAAAATGGTGCGATAGAACTACCCAGGAGTGGGTTCATCTGCTTATTCATGCCCTGGGACCACTTCCCACTGCATGGTACTTAGATGCAGAGCTCCATCGGCGCACCCGCCGCTGGGAGACTTTAAGGGATGAATTTCTGGGAACATTTGGATTAATAGGCGGGACAGAGTCGGTTTATGCAGCTCTGCAGAACACTGACACTGTAGCATAGGGTGAATCACACCTATGTGTCGCACCTGAAATACCCAATTTGGAGCCACGAACACCAAGCATGATCAAATATTGCAGCCTAGCCCCAAAAGAATGTAACAATGATCCATGAGAGGGTCCTAACTCATAATTGAATAGGGTGTGCACGGTTACCGGACCACTCTTGCTGCGAACAGATAGCATTGAGATGCACCCCACATTGGCTAAAATTGGGGATGCGAATATTATATATCTACCAGCTCCCACAACAAAGGGACAACTGTGCTCACTTCTCGGCCATTTAGGTTATTACAGAATTTCTTTTTGGAAATATGCAGTGATTATAGCACCTCTGAAATATTTTCTCATGAAGGCGGCTCAGCTCTGTTGCAATGACACAAGCAGAGCGAACATATCTTTGGGTTTGAAGTACTTAGGGCTTAAGCCTACATTGGGGGAAGCTAGGCAGGAGGCGCAGGTGTTTGAACCAAGCGTAGCAGGAACGCCAAGTGCATAGGAGATGTGAAAACTAGCCGTTGGCACACTAACATTTGGTAAAAGAAAAAGTTACCGTTAAAAGGAGCAGGCCGCTGGCATTTAATGGAGCAGTTTTTGAGGATTTTTTACCATTTACATTACGGTAAGTTCTAGGTTAAGTTTACCCTACCATTGGATGCTTGCATGCGCTATAAAAAGGGCCGGATAGCTCAAACAAGGGTTTCGTCTCACTTGCATAACTTGTACTTATCCTCCTTATCTTGCGCGAGCTTGAGCTGTAAGATTTTTCGAGTCTGCACTGTCCCTCTAATGTCAGATCAACCTCCCCCTGCAGATAGTAGCCACCCAAAGTCGAGATTAATTTTCCGTGCTAAGATGACATCGACTAACCCAGCTGAGCCCTTGGCACCTACTGCGCCAGAATTTGAGGAAGTAATGGAGATCGGGTCTGAGGATGAAGAAGTGCCCTCAACGCTGGTCACAAGGAAGGGAAAAGAGCAGGCACAAGGCTGAGGGAAGCCCCCAAAAGCTGCGAAGTGGGCTTTAGGGAAGCCTAGGACCTCCCCAAGGCATGCCAAGTCCCCACAAGCAACGCCTCAAGCTCAGGCTACGCAGGAGGAAGCCCTGCCTACCAATCTAATCAATTGGTTACCTCTCTTCATCCACCCGCACAGTCCCTCAAAGCGCACACCAAAGAACATTGATGGCCTAGTTACCTATCTGTAGACACCACTAACCCTGGGAGAAGTCCCTGTCCTGAGTGACCCCTGTGGGAAGCTCCATGAAATTAAATTTGATGATCACGACTTGGCGAATTACAAAGCCTTCCCTGAGCTGACCCTCGCACTATACTTAGACACAATTTATGCGGACGATGGGGTCATAGTCTTTCCTCAGCACTGGGTAAGCGAATTCGCTGGGTCCGAGCTCTTGAACCTGCTGCGTTTGCCCCACTTTGCCCATTATAACGTCACGGATCAGCGGGCCCAACAACTGCTCACCCTAATTCACAATGGTTGCCTATGGATTCGAGATAGGGTCCCCATAGATGTTGCATTGGTCCATAGAATCACGGGCCTTCCCATGGATGGGCCACACCCTCTAAAGCATGTGGCCAAGAAATATGAAGGGGACACTGCTGAATATGTGCGTAAGACCTACCATGTGGAAAGGAATATGCGGGGCTTCGTCATAAAATCCATCAGCGACCCGGCTACGCAAATGGGTACCATATTACTAGCTTGCAAGCTAATGCGAAAGTGCCAGGTCGCAACCGTCCCTGCCTATGTTATTCGGCTAGCCAATCAGTGTGCAAAGGGGGTCTGCCTCAATTAGGCCCAATACTTATGCGACGAGTTCTCAGCCAACGTCTACGAATCGCAGGAGCAGGGAAAAGCCTTCTGCTATGCCTGGCTACTATTTCTTATAGCCCTCATTGCCTGGGAATCCCCTGTGGAGTCGGTCCTCCCTGAGCTCACTCCAGATATGTACAAAGGGGTCCGGTATGCCCATTTGTGGGATTCCAAGGACGTGCAACACATAGAAGATAACCAAGTCTTCTGGGTCCTCTTCTAGAGTAGCGTGGCCGCAACCATCAATTCTCGACGTCGGCTATCCCCCACAGTATATGACAAATACAAGAGTATCATAGCATTCTAGGTTACCAAGAACAACATTCAGATCCACAGCCATAAGGATAAAACCTGGACGTCACTTCCTTATATGGTAGCAGACAAGGAAATTGACAATGTGATTGCGTTATGGCCTCCGACCTGGAAGATAGGCTTCAAAACCAGCGCCATGGGCACTGCTGGTACTAGCACGACATAGTTACCCCCACCCGTTATCACCAAGGAGACTATAAGCACAGGGAGAGACTCAAGCATAGCCACGAAAAAGAACACATAGCCAAAGCAGACCACCACGAAGAACACCGAGGTTGAGACCTAGGTCGATTCGCAGCTAGGCATGGAGGAAGTGAATGTCAGAGGTACGAAGCGAACAAGAGACTCTGTCAAGAGACCCCGAAAGGAGCAGCACGCCCAGCGGAAGGAATGAGATGAGACGGTTACATTGACGGATGGAGATCTCAAACAAATCGCAGATGTTGTCACACTAGCCACAGAAGAAAAGTGGGTCGCTTTAGAGGAGCACTAGATGGTTGCGATCAGTTCCATCCAGGAAGAGCTTCGAACCTTGCAGCGAAAGACAGACACGATACAGACCAGCGTGGTACGGGGATGAATTCCCTTGGCATCTAACAGTACAGTGCTAGCCACGGAAGAAAGCCATCTCTGTCCCTTACCTAGTGCCGCCCTTGTGATCAATTCGTTAGACTAGGAGATCAAGCTCCAAGCAGGTGCAAGCGTGCAGCTGAATCTTGCCAAGCTACCCCACGCAGCATTACAGGGTCTCCACACCGCAGTGTTTCAGGAGATTCACCATCGAGACCAGCTAGTACACCACCAACTTAGTATGGCCGAACAGACCATTGCACAGCAAAACGCAGAGGTATTCTTTGCTGTCGTGCAACAAGAAGAGCTTGAAACTCTGATCCACCAGCTCTGCACAGAGATTACAGAAGAAATCCCAGCCACAGCCACCCCTCGAGATAAAGTGGAAGGATTGGTGGCAGCATTGAAGGCTTCCAGGACAGAAATGCAGGTCATTAAGACACATTTGGAGTAGCAAATCTCTGACCTACAGGCCAAACTACAGCCCAAAACACCCCCGGAGGTACGATCCCAGTGCGCTGCGCTAGTGACCGAGGCCACCAACACCATTACAGGACAGATTGCTCAGGGCACCCAGTTACTCGAGGACGCCATGCAGCTTTGGACCAAGGTCCAGCACGATCCGGTCCTCTGGAAAATTAATCAGGGCTTGCGACAGAAGGAGGAAGCTTTCGAGAAGATCGAGGCTACATTACCTACCTTGGTCCCTGCATAGCGTTTGGTACGATTTCGGACCAACAACACCCTCCAAGATGAGATCGAGGGACTCCTCCATAAGAAGCATGTTATCGGAGAATGTTTGAAGCCTTGGGCTACTGCAACCCTCCACCTTTCACAGGATGTTGATGGTGTTGTAAAGCAACTAAACCAGACACTGGAGAGTGTCATGGTTGCGACAAAGGGGCTGAGATCGCAGAAGCTTGTAGATATTGTAGAGAGCGCTGTTGCTCAAAGTCAAAAAGTGCTGCCCCCGTTGGTCGTAGTTTTCAATGCACTGTGCGCGCAGGTGGAGACTCCACCTCCACAGTGACTCGAGACGAGTCACAAGATTGTATTGGGGGATTGTTGGAATAGGGTCTCCTACAAAAGCTACGAATCTGGTCCATTTTTGTATATTTTTTATTATATTTAGTCTAACGCAGGGGTTTTGGGGTGGGTCAAAGCCCCTAATGCATTGTAAGTAGGTAAAAGGTAGACCAAGACTCTGCAAACCACGGTTTGCGGACAGTTGGATGCGTAGGCTAAAGTAGTATAAGTATTTGAACCTTTTTGAGTTGTAAGGGAGACTTGAACTAAGATTAGTACAAATTGCGAATTAGTAAATCTGTTTTGGGTTTTTTGGGAAATGATTCCTAGTGGCTATGTGCGCGGAGATCCTCAATCCTGTTGTGTGCGGACCCTGCTGCTGTGTATGCAGGTTGGGTTTTGGGTATTGTAAAAGGATATGAAGGATTAATGAATGCGGAAGGCTGTTTCGATATCTTAATCTATTGGACTTATGAATCTGTGATATTTGATTATGTATGCTCTATGTCATTGATTTAAGCTGCGAAAGTACTTTTGTTACTTGTTTATACTGCGATCTAGATCTATTATGTTATGCATAATTCTATATTGAGCTCTGCAAGTCACTGTGTTAAGTACTTATGTTGTGTTGACAATTGATCTGAATCTGCTTATTAGACTTTATACAAGAATAGCTGTGATAGTTGCTTTATTTTCCTATATCTGTTATTTATTGTGATTATATATGGTACTCCGCACGTGGATGCGAAAGAACTGATAGATCTGGGTTCTGTAATATGTGATCTGATATTTGTGAAGTCGAACGCAACTTTGTCTGACTTACCTGCCCTTTCCCAGGGTGCAGAAACCTGGTTCTAGTACCCTCCCATACTGCCTCGGGTGAGACTTTGACGTGTGCAAGTAGGTCACTGCCGAAAGGGTCAGTAGTATATGGGTCCGTTGGCGAACCTTAACCTTCGAACCTGGGTCAGGACCCCTCGAGCCAACCTCTGATATACCCTATTTATCCTAGAGTACTGATAGAACTATCAGATTTACCGAGTAAGGAAGTACTGTAAAGGAATATGAAAAGGAAAACTACTCTTTGTAATCTAAACAAATGAGGTTCTTAAAACTAAAGCTATTTGAAAGGAATGTAAACTGAAATCTATTCTTTTTCACTTCTAAAACATTCGACATGTTTAAGTTAAAGATATTTCTAAGGAATGGAAAATTTGTTTCTTTCCCTTCAAAGAAATAATAAATATGCTTAAACAAAGAACCATTTTTATGTAATACATCTATAATCGTACATTATTGAGCTTAGCAAAACAAAATAAAATAAGAATGAAGCCCTCATAATTATATATCAACATGGTAGAGTAAGAAGAAAAAAATGATTACGCAAGAAGTAAATCTCAGAGTTGGTCCTAATACCAGGGAAGTGTAAGAGACCAGGGGGATTTTCCTTCTTCTTTCCATGACATATAAATATCAGAATCCATGCATATACAATCAGTCGAGCCAGGTTAGTTCCTAGGCAAGAACAAGAAACTTTTCACTAGAGAACAATCCTGGTCGACAACCATAAGCAAACAAAATCAACAACCATTGATTTCAAGGATGAATTCGACGGGAAACGAAGTAAACTTGAAACCAGATTATTATTCCACATTACAGAAAACCCATTTCAGAATTCGCTAAAGCCTTGGAAATAATTAAACAGAACTCATTGAGGACTTTGGAAACCCTCAAAACCATAAACGGTGATATAATAGAGAGTGGTATCTCAACCAAAACCGCAATAGTATAACTTATACATCAAAACCATACACATAAAATTCTATATTTCGAACGAGTAAGTTGAACTAGAATACAACACCATATCTTCTTCATAGTCCACCTAAAAAAATGAAAGGGAACTCGTAGGACTCCAATAACTTGAAAAAACATAGGGAGAAAACCCAGTGCACTGTCAAGGGATACAAAAGCCCTCCAGAATATTAGCCTTATAACCAAGACCTCTGTTGTGATATTTACCTGTTCAGACCGTGCATTAAGAGGCAGAAAACTTGTATTCGACCAGTTCGTGGCACTAGTAAGATATTAAAACCTTTTCAAGGAAAAAAATAAAAAAAAGGGGAAATTATTTATTCAATAACCCTGAGGGAAGGGTTTACCTAAAAGAAAATGAGAGTTCAAACCTCTCTTCCTTGATGTAGACAGTCATTCGAACTTCCTTCAGAGAAACCATTGCTGATGTGAGAAGTGTGAAGCTACTGAGATAAGATCAAAGACCCTATTCGCACATATAGATGTTCACCTATCACATTGCGAAGAGAAAAACAGAGAGTGAATGGAAGAGTATGAGCACCAGAGTGCCTAGCACCAGAGCACATCGATTGACACCATCGGATCTAGCTCTCTTGGATACGGTACATAATGCTGTGTGTGGCAGTAAGCCGGAAGATTCAAGAGAGGTTCCAGATGCTACGAGATAGTTAGTGCGGGTTAAACAGGTCATGTGCGATCAACCATGAATCATAAATCCCAAAGGTTATGTAATTGTTGTATTAGTATGAAAGAATGAACATAGACTTTAAACCGATCCTTCGACACTTAATAATTGGTAAGTAAATCCTCTGTATGTATATATACCTATGATATGCCTTAGCAAAATTCATTAAACTTTATGTGCCTTTTAAATTATAGTCATTTTTAAAATAATTTTTAATTAGAATATTTCGAATATTTTATTAATAATATCTAAATATTTAAATAATAATTTGTAATTTTGAAATTTAAATAATATTCTTTGTCTTCTATTTTATTAATATCTATGGTATAAATATAAAACAATTTCAACAAAGATGACTCACTTTTTTTTTTATAGCCATATTAAATTTCAACGAAAACTATGTACATTTTAAGATTGAATAGGTATAAAAATAATGCCAACTTTTAGTTAAATTGACTTTAAAAAGGTGATTTTTGATGGATATAGATGGTTGCAAATGATAGTTAAATAGTAATGATAAATAGTAAAATATATATTCACATCAAAATTTAATTTAATTATTATTAATTATTCACATCAAAATTTAATTTAATTATTATTAATTATTCACATCAAAATTTAATTTACATCAAAATTTAATATTCACATCAAAATTTAATTTATATATATTTACATCAAAATTTAATTTAATTATTATTAATTATTAGGTGAATGGTAAAGATTTAATTTCCTATATGTATTTTATGATCTTTTAATTAAATTGATTAATTAAAAAAAATGTCATATTAACAAGGGTAATATGAAATGTGTTATGGGTTTTTGAGCATATGAGAATGATAATATTTAATTTCCATAGAATATTTTAGATTAGTTTCCATATTAAACACAATTTAAAGTTGAGATTTATTTTAAAAATAGTTATGTATTTTTTTATCTTTTTAATTAATTTGATTAATTAAAAAAGTGACATATTAACAAGGGTAATATGAAATCTGTTATGGTTTTTTGAGCATATAATAATGATAAGAAAATTTATTTTATTATTATTTTTCAATTAAATTAATTGTTATATTTAATTAAATGATGATGATGACGATGGTGGTTACCGTCCGTTAAAACTAATGCGGTCTATCAAACCTTAAGAGAGGAGAAAGAATCTAAGTTTGATTATTCAAAATCTTGTTTCTATGGTGAAAGAGAAGGGAAATAAGTGCTCCAAGATTGATATATGTGGTTGGCTTAATAGGTCAAGAAGATTGGAAGTGTGGCAAATGGTAGGGAATTGAGAGCGAATGTGAGTAAGAGTCGGGCATTATAAAAGAAAGTTCCTTTCATCTTCCACCTTCTTAGAATCACAAATCTGACAGATTCTATTGTTCCAAGGGGTCTTGGGAATAAACCACTGCCCAATCTCACTCCGAAGCTCATGGGAATTCGTTCTTATCTTAGAAATGTTTATTTTTTTTCTTATTGTTGGACAACATAGAGAGATAATTATGATTATCAAGGGTGGGGTTGATCACACCCTTATAGTATCTTAGCTTCCTTTTACCCTCCAGCTCCTAATCCTCCCACAGCTTGTCCTTAAACTTGGAGGTAATAGTATTTTTTATATTATCTTTTCTTCCCATACTGAACTCCTCCTTAATTTCCCAATGGTTGAGCTAGGATTGGGCATCCTTATGCCACCCATGCTTGAGG
Organism: Pinus albicaulis; assembly: GCA_034641835.2. Lineage (NCBI taxonomy): Eukaryota > Viridiplantae > Streptophyta > Pinopsida > Pinales > Pinaceae > Pinus > Pinus albicaulis. The sequence continues at coordinate 182,753,950 of CM076576.1, read as the reverse complement.
CAAAGGTGAGGATTTTGACTACAGTTAGAAGCAATTTTAAGGAGACCTTTTTATTCCATGTTGTCAAGCTTCTTATTATACATTAAATCTATAAACATAGTCATAATTTCAATGGAGCAAACCATCTTCGATAAAGAGGATAGGATAAGTAGTATTTCCCTTGATCTTAAGGTTGTAGGTTATGAATTTCTTTTGAATCATCTCAATCTTTCTCCCTGACTCTTTGGATATATTGTAACCCCAAGCTTCACATTTGTATAAGACAACAAAGATGACAAGAGTCTCAAAGAGGAACCTCTTTTTACTCCAAATGTAAATATTGGTCGAATTGCAATTGTTTTCAAGCCCATAATAAGCTTTCCAACCCCCAATAATCCTTTTCTTGATGCTATAATTCTAGTTGAGATGATGAGGGAGGTCAATGCCCAATACATATAAGAAAAAACCTGATCTAAGAACTGGTTATTATACACAAAACTATCATGGGTGATATTTTTGGAATTAATGATCATGACTTTAGTCTTGTTGGTATTAACTATCATACCCCATCTTGGAGCAGTAGTCATGAAGAATATATTGCTTCTTGTTAAGGTCATCATGGCTTTTGTAAGAAGAATGATATCATTGACATAGAGGAGAAGAGTAATGAGAAAACTAGCAAGCTTGGTGCCCTTGCACCCCGCAGATTCGAGACACTCCTCTAGATTATCGATATATATGCCAAAAAGGGTAGGGGATAGGGGACACCCTTTCTTAACTCTAATATTGCATTTAATGTCTTTAGACCACCCCTCATTGGACTTAAGCTTGGCAGTGACGGTATCATACAAACAGATCATAACAATCCTTAGCGCAGCAGAGACCATGATCTCTTTAATTCTCTCCCAAAGTTTTTCTCAAGGGACAATGTCGAAATATTTTCCAAAATCCACAAAGAAATAGAGGAAATCTTCTTTACTATTGTGACATTCCTCCTTAGTGATTCTAAGAGTGACCAGATGGTCAATAATCGATTGATGTCTCCTAAAACCAACTTGTCCTTTAGTTCTTTTTCCCTAGCTTTTAAGCCAAAGGCTAAGGTTCTTCTCCAAAATGAGCCCATAAAGCTTGGCTAGGATATGGATAACCTTAATGGTCCTGTAGTTGGATGGAACACTCTTATCCCCATTTTTAAATTTAGATACAATAAGGCTTTGTGTCTAAATCCGAGGGAAGGCATGCGTTACAGCCAAATTGAGAAGCTTGTGGAGATAAGGAATGAGAATAGATCTTCCCATTTTAAGGATCTCAGCTTGATATCCTTCAATATCTTTAGCTTTCCCATTAGTGAGCTTATTAATACCAGATTCAATTTCATCAAGAGATAATACATCCTCTTTAATTGGATTGATTAAGGTGGTTCCCATAGTGTTTAGAGAGGCATGCAACTTCTTAAGATAGTTGTCCCATTTTTTTAAGGGGATAGAATGGTTATCTTTGGTTTTACAGACAAGAACATTTCGCCAAAAATTTTTGGGTGTGATTTTAGAAAGGTGGAGAAGATAATCATGTCTTTTATTAATATATGATATTTTATTCTTATTAATGATATTTTTGTATATATTGATATTTTGCAGCTTAATGATTTCATTAGGGGCATCTTTGATCGTTTTCCTGGCCATTTTGCAATCTTTTTCATACCATGGATTGGAAGTTCTATTAGACTGCTTAAGTGAAATCTTGTTAGAAAACTTGCAAATGGTGTTGGAAAGGATAGTAGTGAAATGGTAATTAATTTGATCAATGTTATTATTATAATTCATGGGGCTTAAATCCCTCTCTAGATCCCTTAAAAAGAGGTCGATTTTACTTCTATCAAAGCGAATGTGTCTTTTTCTTTCATTGGTCTCCTGCATGTGGGTGGTATACATAACAAGATTGAGGGATAGAGACAAAGGTCTGTGGTCAAAGACGGGCTTGAATCCATTAAGAAGCTCAAAGTTTGTAATATGTTTGAGGACGAGGATGTCAGAAATTGCATAATCCACGACACTGCTACCCAGTGCATGGAAACATGTCATCTGACTGGAGAGGGGTCACTTGTTAATACCATTACAAATAATTAGGTCCTAGGAACTGTAAAGTTTAAGGAGCTTTGTGCTGAATAAGTTCTTGATAATGTCTTCATTTTTTCGCTTGAATTTATTAGCTAAGTTACTATCTTCATCAAGCCACAAGGGGTTGAGGTTAGATTTGTTGCTTAATGTAATGGCTTGGTTAGTAGCAGTTCTAGCATTAAATTCTCCTAGTAAAAGGATATTACCATAATTTCTCAGGTTGAATATGTCTTTTTCTAAAGAATTGAAAGGAAAATTCGTATCCAAGTTTTTCTTCTTATAAGATGTAGAGTTGATGGGAGAGAAATAGTAGATTGCAAGAAAGATCCTATTGGTGGTAGAATCAGAGATTTCGATCCAAATGTATTGATTGAAGGGGCCGCTTTTATGAATTCGAATGTGAGAGGAAAAAGTGTTCCTTATATAGCATGTTATACCACCAAAACCTCTCTGACAGGATTTCTTATTCCAACCAGAACAAAGAGTGAAATCGTCGAGGTGAGGGATCCTAGGTTCATCATGATCCCATGTTTCAACTAAGATAATAAGGTCAATATCACTCGAGATACAACTTAACATATGACCTTTACACCATGGAAAGTCATGGCAGTTCCAGAAGAGGATTCAGAGTGATGTAAATCCCTATTTATCACTCATGATTGAAACTCTATCTCTAGTAATAGCTTTCCTATTTCTAGTGATTGTCCATTTCCCAACCTTTCTTGCATCCTTGACCTTTTTGACTTCTTTCCTAAGTTCAGCTTGGTCTTTTGAAATGAGATATTCATTTATAAAGATTTTTTTTCCTTTTAGGCTTGGGGAATCCCTGAGTATATCTAGTTTATGTTCATGACAACTGACCTTAACACAGATGAGACAATGTTTATTCTCAAGTATCTTTTTGACCCTTATTTCTTCCATGAGATAGGTTGTTTCAATTTGAGATTTTGTTTTTAATTGTTCTTTAACCATTTCTAATGTGTTTTCATTGTTTTGTTCTTCTATACCCACAACTATAAGATTTAAGGCTCATTTGTGGTGCTCATGGTTGAGAACAATTAATTTATTAATTTCCTCTTTGATGGGTTTAATATCTAAGTTATTTTTTTTGTTATTTAGGGTTGAGTTATTATGTAGTTGTTCTTTTATATTTTTAATCTCGCTTTTCAAGGTGTCATTTTCTTCGACCATTGTTTGTTTACCATATTCTATTTCTTGAATTGTACCTTTCATTTCTTTGAGTTCAATTTCAAGTGTGGTTATTTTATTTTCTAATGATTTGCAGTTGTTATCAAGCATAGCCGTTAGTTCTAGTTTAAAATGATTTTCTCCTTCTTCTCTTCGTCTTTCTAAAGACTCAATGTACTCATAGAGACTATCTAATGTAATTTTACTTGGTCTACTTTTGCTAGAGCGAGGCTTAGAAATATGAGAGGAAGTATTCATAGTGTAATAAAACAAAACTTAACACGAGGAGGGTAGGTGAGAACTTGTGCACCTGTAAAGTAGAACCAATGTGAGGATGTAACCGCGCCATGGAGGTTGAGTCTTTGGGAGATACAAATCTTGCTCCTGATAATATGCTTCAGAATGTTCATGCCAATTTATACTAACACATTACGGCCATATACTGGAAATTCGGTGCAATGAGGAAAATTCACCCTGCTCAACTCTGATTCGGCCCAATTACTCAGATAATGCGGCTTCAAAAATCAATGTTTAGTTGGGCCTCCTGACAGTGAAAACTCGACATCTCGATACTTACGCCCACAGCGGCTAGCAAGTAACTCGGCTTCCAGAGTTGGCTATTCGATCCAGGAAATACATCCTTCTTTTCTCATGCATTTACACAACCCGTTCGGCCAGGGTTTGGGAGAAAGTTGTTCGGCCCAGCAACAGAACAACAGAACAAATTTCACCCTCGGCAACAATAATTTCGGCCCTAGAGCCACGCATGGCAAATCTATTACAATGACATTGTATAAATTTGTATCTGTCGTACAAGTTTGTGTGCCATTGAGAGCTTCGAAGGTTGTAAGGGTATTACATTCATATTCCTCGCATCCCAAAAGGAATTTGATTATTGCTGAGTGGTGCAACGGATGAAAGCTCCTAACTGCAATGGAAATAGCCTTACAACCTTTATTTGAAATTTGTCTGCCTACTGCAATCGATTAATATGACCCTACTCAACTTAATGCGGCCCAATAGCCTTACGAAAAATTATATAAAATATAAATAAATAATATAATATAATATAAATATAAATTTATATTATTCATTATTTAATTATCTAAAATATATTAATTTAAACAAATTATTTTATTATTATTTCAAATTAAAATATATAAAATATATTTTAAACTAAAAAACTTAAATATTTGAAATTTAAAAAAGAAAATCAGATTTTTCAATATGTAAATTTTTTAATCCTTCAATTTTATATTAAAAATTTCGAAACTTTTAATCAAACTTGCGATTATTTATTTTTTATTTAATTTGAATTTAATTTTACTAAAGTTTATTTTAATAAAATATTTAATATTTTGAGAAAATATTTGAAGTTGTCGGCATAGCCCATGGAATACCACACCCACTGAATCAGTGATCGAATCAATGGGGCATCCTACTATTAGCTTACCCAACAATAATTAATACTTTATTATATTTATTTCTTGTTTTCCTAAAATAGCTATTAAGTATACTAATAAATATTCCAAATACACATTCGTTTTTCACAGCTTCATTGTAATGATTGATATGCAACCAAGGATAATGTTCTTCGCTGCCATAAATTCTGAATTAACATATTCTATAATAAATTCTGAATTAACATATTCTATAATACTAAGCACTAGCTTGTAGTCGCAACGCCATGGAGGAGAGCAGAAGCACTAGATCAGCAGAGCGGCAGGGAGGGAACGATACCTTTGTGACGCTTAGCATCCTCAAAATGGAAATCACAGATAGATATTCAAACGAATCCTGTTCTCTCTGGAAAAAGTCATGGCCATACGATTTAAAAGTCAACCTAGGTTCATCCACCAAGGTCAAAATAGAAACGTTGGCGAATAAAAACAGATCAGCACATCGACATTAATATTGCAAATACGATAACGCAAGCAATGTGGCTGATTTGGTGGGCCCTTAGCAACTAGCATGTGTTGCGCTAAATAAAACCAAAATCCCACGTAGATATTCACCAGGAAAACACAGGAGATAAACACCAACAACAATCTTTCATGCCACGGTTAACAAATTACATTGAGTTAGATATGAGTGTTCCCAACAGTCCAATCGGATATATCTGCAATAACAAATAATAATGGACAGTCCTCCCTTGACTCGGGATTTCTTCCAGTTTGTATAACAAAGTTTTACATATTAATTAATCTCAAGGTGACATTAACAATGAAATCCACAATTTTACTCTCTTGAAAGTAACGAGAGTAACAAATAAGGTTATTTACAACAAATTACCTAACAACTTAAATAATTAGGTTGGGATTTCAACCAGATAGGATATTCCCATGATTAAATGCATGAGAATATCCTCCAATTATCACCAATTTGTTCTTGAGGAATGTATTGTCCGCGAAGGAATCCTTCAGTGATGTCTAATACCTGGCTATCTCCTTCAAGATTACCATATTTATTTTTAACTACTTTTTATTGGAAAGGTATAGAGAAGTAAACACAAATTTTACACCATTCACTCACAATAATACTAGTTGTGGCTTTTCAATTGATCAACTAAACTTGATGAATACAATGAACCTCATGAGGGGTATTTGAAGTTTTTGGACTAGAGACTCACCCAAAATAACTCAACATGCACACACATTCTAAATTAGATTTTTCCCAAAATATGACTTAACTTGAAGTCACTCACTTGACGCACTTAACTGACTCTCTAATTTTAGCCAACACTTGCATGCGGGCGCAATTACGATTTTGAACATGCCCCTTAATTACGACCGTATGATTCAATATAACTCAAACATGACTCAACATGAATCAACTATTCCTAGTAGGCTTACAATACAAAATTGACTCAATCATAACTCAAACATGTTTGTTGGTCTATGTCTCAGCTAGTTTACAATGACTCAAAACTTTTACAATTTGGCATTTTCTTGTTCGTTTCTTCCATATTCTATACCCTCGAAATTGCTTCATTCTATGTTGTTCGTTCTTACTATAAGCTCCATATTTATTTACTTGTCGTTGTTGCAATGTGTATTTGACTTGTTTTGAATTTGTGTTGAAAAATAATATCATCATATCTTCTACAGCTTCCTCTTCAAATATTTGTTCAAGTATGGACTACTGCCAGAACTCTCCATCTTCAAACTTTCTTCTTTGCTCTACTTCCTGTGCTTCATATTCCTCACTTTCTTTTTGCCATATTTCTTGATAGCAGAATCTTATCTCTTCTTGACTCCATTTCTAAAAAATGGTCTTAATGCATTCTTCCTTGTTTTCAGAAACTTCCATGTCCTTCTCTTCACTTTCATCATTAGCTATTGTTGCCTTCTTCCTGTACTCTGCACACTCAAGATCAATATTAGAAATATTATCTTTAAGCTCTGCATTGCGAGCTTCCTTCTCTGCCTTATCTTCCACTCCTTTATAAACTTGTGTTGTTGCAAACAGGTTGTCTTTTGCTTGGGTTCCAAACATAAGTGTGCTTCTCTCACCAAATAATAATATATTAGTGCATTATTTCTATTGTATCATGTGCAACCAGTCATCACTAGTTAAATTATCTCCATAAAAATTAACATAAACAATTCCAATTGTTGGATCCACCAAACCACTTATTTCTCTATTGATATATTTATATATTCCAAACTCGGTTGTTGCTTCTACACATTGCTTCATGAGCAGTTCCAACTACTTCATAACTTGTTTCTATAATAGCAAAATCGAACTTCAATGCTTCATCAAACATGGCGCTTACCATATTGCTACAACCAATCCCTGTTTCACAAATTTCATTACCATAATGTTCATCCACCCTATGGTGGGATATCTAAGCATGAATGTGCTCATTGAAAATTCCAAACCCATTAGTTGCGGTTGGATTCACCAATCCATATCTCACATTGTAGTCACCATCCACATGTGTTTCATCAAAGTGGGATTCATCACCATCTGCACCATTCACATTACAGTGGAGTCCTTGGAATTTATATGCTCTTTCTCTGTTTCACAAACAAAGGCTTTAACTTCTTTCTATACAATATTTGTTGCATCTTCTTCATCAATATGCATGTCTGCATTATGGGTTTCAGTTGCATAGCCTTCACGACCATCATCCACTTATGAGTGGGATTCTCCAAACTTTTTTTTCCTCTTTGAGTCTTGCTCATATACTCTCATATCTACTGCTTACTTCTCTACCTATAACATAACCTCATGTTTCATGTCACCCCCCCCTCCCCCCCTTGCACCAAATTATTCTTCTAAGATATTCCATGCTTCTTTGGAAGTTGCAGTGTTTTCTACCTTGCACAAAAATTTCTCATTTAATGTCTATTTTAAAAAATTCAATGATAAAGAATCACATACTTCGTCATATGGGTTATTAGAATAATACTCAATTAGCTCTTTAGCTAGAAGAAAATTTAACATTTTGATAACCAAAAATTAAAAATATTCACCAGTAAATATAGGAGGTGGTACCAGATTAAAGATACACTAATCACCCTTGATTTATTCTTTGTCTTCTGCTAGACTTCTTAGTTCCTCGGCTGCATCCTGAATGTCTCTAAACATGATAACGATCTCTGCCTCTTATTTTTTGTTTCTTTTATTAATCTTCTTTAGTCACACTTTGCAACCCATGACAGTTATCTTTCCTCTGTCTTATAGTTGCTTTCTTGATTGCATGAGGCTATCTTCCATATCACCCCTGAGAAAAATATGATTTTTCAATATGTGCCCCCATAAGGAACAATATTCACAAAAAACATTGTCATGCTTGACAAAACATTAAAAAAAAAAAATGCGGACCAACTCACCTTTTCAAATCTCTAGACTCTCTTTTCTAATTCCATTTTATAATTTTCAAATAAAATGAACAATCACTTTATAAAAATCTCCTTTGAATTTATAACCAACCTCTCACCTTTAATAAAAAAGTACTTTGGAATATATCTTTTAAATAAAGCTACCCAAATCTATATGTATGTGTGGACTTCTTTAATGTACCAACTAAAAGCCAAATCCATGGGCGAACAATTTATTTTTAATATACCAAATCAAAAAGGGCTGCAATGTATTCACGTCACTTATGCTTTCATGAGTATATTAATATCTCCATTAAAAAAAAAAAAACACTTCAAACTCTACAAATTCATTTTGCATAAAAGCAGTCTTTAAACTTTCCCATGTGACGGTTGTGTGGCCGATCTCAACACAACAACTGTCTATACAGATTGCACAGATTCACGATCTTGGTAGTTGCGACTTATGGAGGAGGACCTTAGAAACTCTCTCCTCTGGAACGCTTGATGTGAAGATGGTGGTCGATGACAGTTGAGACTTCTCCTTAATCTTCTAGTGGTTTCCTCTTGATGGGAGCGAATGGTAACTCATGGATAGGAAGGGAAGATGACCTTCAATCTCTTGGTGTGGGTGTGATGGTAACTCTATTGGTTGCGCACTCTTACTCTGTAAATTGTAGCTGCAAATTTTATGGCTCATAGATTCTCTAGCTATTTATATCATCTACCTTGACCTTAGCTCTGATACCCAACTGTTGAAAAGGTAGAGAGAAGTAAACTAAAATTTCACACATTCACACACAATATTACGATTTGCAGCTTTTCAATTGATCAACTAAATTTGATGATTATAATGAACGCGATGAGTGGTATTTTAAAATTTTGGACTAGTGACTCACCCAAAATAACTCAACATTCACACACATTATAAAATTGAATTTTCCCCAAATATGACTTAACTCGAACTCACTCAACTTGACTCACTTAACACACTCTCTAATTTTAGCCAACTCTTACATGCGAGGATAATTAAAATTTCTAACACTCCCCCTTAACTATAATGTGCATTAACTAATGCACCATTGGACTCTAAACTCTGTTACAACTAGAATTACTTTGCATGCCTCACCAACTATCCTCAACTCAAAATTCATGAGTTAACTAAGATTATCACACTCAGTTAACTATTACAATTTATTTTGAGATTAGATTACATTTTATTGTCCATTTTAATTAATGGATAACTAAAATAGACATGCACCAAATTTAGCCCACACCAGTGTAGGTGTTGCTAAGACATGTGGTCCTACACTAGTGTAGGTGCTGCTTGGAACTCCTGGTCCCACACTAGTGTAGGTGCTAAAATTTCTTTTTGAACTTCAACACTCCCTCTCAACAAGAAATGGATTGTCCTTCACACCGATCCTGTCTCTATGGTATTCAAATTTTCTCCTGGTGAGCACCTTTGTCAGAATATCTTCATCCTGATCTTTCGTGGGAATGTAATGAAGTAACATTATTTTCCTCTGCACACAATCTCTGAGATGGTGATACCGGATATCTATGTGCTTGGACCTATTAGGAAACACAAGATTAATCGAGAGTTGAATGAAACTTTGATTATCACAATGTATCATTGTCGAATCCATCCGAGAACCAAAAAAACCAACCAATATATTTCTCATCCAGATAGCCTCACATGCAACTTCACTTGCTGCCATGTACTCTGCTTCTGCTGAACTGAGTGCCACAGATTGCTGCTTCATGTTGTACCAAGAAACTTTTGTCGATCCTATGTTGAAGATCCCTCCTGATGTACTCTTTATGTCTGATGAATTTCCTGCCTAATCTGCATCCGTGAAGCCTTGAAGCTTCACTCCCTCTGTCCATATATACCATATTCCATACTCTGATGTGCCCCTCAGGTATCTCAATACATGCTTCCTCTCCTTCCAAAAGAGCTTGGTAAGCTTAACCATAGCTTGAATCAGTTGGTTAACAGTGTAGCAAATTTCTGGTATGGTGTTCACTAAGTACATAAGTGAACCAACTAACTGCCTGTAGATAGTAGCATCCACCACCTCTCCTGAAGTAGCATCCCCTTTACTCCAATTTCCTGGAAGAGGAGTGTCCATGGGTTTGAATCTCTCCATGTGAAACTTACCCAGTATCTCTTTGGCATACTTTCCTTAAGGAACAAAAAGTTCACCATCCCGCTGCCATATTTCCAAACCAAGGAAATAATGAAGAAGTCCCATGTCCTTCATTTCGAACTCCCTTGCAAGATCCTCCTTGCATGAGTGTATTAGCTGCTCATCACCAGTCAAAATTAGATCATCAACATAAGGTACAATAATCAATAGCTTACCCTCAACCACAATCTCATGCAGGTTTGCATCAGCTTCACTTTTGGTGAAGCCCAGTCTGGTGAAATAGCTATCAATCCAAGTGTACCAAGCGCGAGGTTATTTCTTTAGCCCATACAGTGCTCTCTTGAGTCAACACACATGTGAATCACTGTCGAATATCTTGAAACCTTCTGGCTTGTCTATGTACACTTCTTCCTCAATTACTCCATTGAGAAACACAATTTTCACATCCATCTGATGAATGTACCACCCCATTTGCACTGAGAGCGCAAGGATGGATCTAATGGAAGAGTACCTTGCAACTGGTGCAAAAGTATCAGCATAATCGATCCCTTCAATCTGTAGAATCCCTGGTCCACAAATATTGCCTTGTATTTCTCCACACTCCCATCAACAACTTTCGTTACCTTGTAGATCCATCTAGATCCAACCACTAATTTACTGACTGGTCTTGGGACAATCTCCCATGCACTGTTCTTGACTATGGAGTCATACTCCTCCACCATTGCATCAACCTAAATTGGTTGTTGCACTAGCTCCTAAAAGGAAGATGGTTCCATCACAATATATTTGCTCATAAGGGCCATGTATCCAGTAAACCTATCTGGACACTGTCTTTATCTGCACTGTAAAGTAAGGGCTCCTACATTCTCTGCAGCATCAAGTCTCAATCTATTAGCTTCTATGGTGTGCCTTCTACCATTTCTGATGGATGGATCTGCATGATTTTTTTCTTCCACTCCATGATCCTCTGCATGTGGTTTCTCCACATCTTGAGGCTCATCCTTAGGAACCAAGAGTTCCTCCTCTGAATGCAAATATAGCTCCCTCTCAAAGGACAATTGCATGGCTTTCTCCTCATCAAATTTATATCCCATCGCACAAAAATCATTTTGCTATTTGGAAAATACACCTAATAGTTATGGGGTGTTTCAGTGTACCCAAAAAAAAAAATCCAATCTCAGCTGTCGGTTCCAGCATCTTCCTAGCACCTTTGGTCACATGCACATAAATAGATGAGTCAAAAATCTTAAAATGTGAAACATTAGGTTTCTTACCAGTGAAAGCCTCTTCTGGTGTACTCATGCCAAGTATTCTATGAGGACAACATTTTTGCACAAATACTGTTGTGTTGCATGCTTTCGTACACAGATGCATCGGTAGGCCTTGATCATGCAACATCGCCCTTGTTGCACCCACAATCGTTTTGTTCTTTCTTTCAGCAACCCCATTCTACTGTGGGTTATGAGGCTCTATTAGTTGTCTCTGAATTCCTTCTTTTCTGCAGAGGTTCTTGAATTTTTTAGATATGTACTCACCACCATTATCATTCCTAAGAGCCTTCACTTTCTTCCTCGTGTCTTTCTCCACCAGTGCTTTAAACTCAAGAAACTTTGAGAATGTATGATCTTTCTTCTACATGAAGTAGATCTACCACTTACAGGAAAAGTCATAAAAAATATCACATGGTACTTATGTTTTGTTTTCGAAGCAATCGAGAATGGTCCACAAACGTCTGTGTGAAATCTCTCAAGGATCCCCGAGGCTCAGTTCTCCTTCTCATGAAAGGTGGCCTTTACATATTTTCCCATAGTACATCCCTTTCATGTGTCTGACTGCACAAGTGTACCCTTGGAAATACCCGTAGAAATCTTCTACACGACTTTCAAGGCTCTATGGTGAAGATGGCCCAATCTCTTATGCCATAACTCGCCCTCATCTTGGCTCACCACTTTGTCCGCCTTGCCCATCAATGATGTGCAGCCATCTACATCCAGCTTGTAGATATTATTAACTCGAATCCAAATCTTCTTGGCTTGTCCTGTTGTTCCTTGTCATAGGAAAGCTTTTCCTTCACTGAAAATAACATATAGCATCTATCCTTGAACATTGCAACTGAGGCTAAATTTTTCTTCAAACCTGGTATATGCATTACATATTTTAATTGAAATTGTTTACCTAACTATCTCTGGAAGGTAATGGTACCAATCCTGGTAGCACTGTACCACCTGTCATCGCCCATTTCGATATGCATCTGGAGATCCTTCTCCTCCAAGCTACTGAAAATTTCCTTGTCTCCCGTCATGTGAAAGGATACACCACTATCCAAATACCACACATATCCCAATTCACTTGACACCATGCATGCGATCAATGAGAAGTCATGCTCAAATTGTGAGGCCAAAGCCTCACTAGTTGCAAATCCTTAAGCCTTATTGTTCTTATTCTTTTGTGGATAGTTAGTAGCATAATTCCCATGCTCGTGACAGTGAAAAAACTTCACTTTGGACATGTCATGCTTATTTCTATCTTTGGACCCATATTTGGAATGGAACTTATTTCCTTTCCCATTCTTTACCTTAGCATCCAAAGCATAATATTCTTCATATTTATTCTTAGATGAAGATCCATCTCTATTATTCTATCTGAACTCCTCCTGCACCAAATCCGACCACAATCGTTCCCAATCTAGCAGTTTTTCCCTTCCATTGACAGAGTCTTGATAACTATGCCAACTCTTGGGAATTCCTAGGAGAGCTACACTCACCAAATCATCATCAGCGACAGTAATTCCAACGCTCCCCATCTCGTCCCGACATTGGAAAAACTTTGTTAAATATTTTGGCATGGAGTAGCCTTTCTCCATCTTGATCTTCCCAATTTTATCTTTCAGTGCCAATTTCCTATGGTCACTGCGGCTCTGAAATAAATCCGTCAAATCTTTCCACATAGAATATGGTGTCGCTTTGCCATGGAGACTTGAGACAATTTGTTCTTGTACTCCCTCCAGTAGGATCCTCCTCGCCTTTGCCACTTTCTTTTTCCATGCATCAAAATTTGCAGCATCTGTCACAACGGGTTTAGGAACATCATTGTCAATGAATTCCTTCAAGCCATTGTCTTCGAGTATTGCCTCCATCTTTTCCTTCCAATAAATATAGTTAGAGCTGCCCTTGAGTGCATACTCCAATCTCAAGCCATTGAAATCCATTTCGATCTTGAATCAGTTATAGCACCAAGAAAGTCTTTCTGCAAATTCGAATTATATTCAGTCACAAACTCAACTCCTCTTTCACTATTGTGATTTCCTGTGCTTTGATACCATGTAGAAATTTTACAACAAGCATGTATATCATGGATTCAATCTGATATAACAATTTTCTAAAGCTAGATACTGAATCACTTCTACAAATCAATTACGGAATGAAAAACACAACCGCCAATCACATGAAGCAAAGAAGAATCAATCAAACGACAACACAGATAATTTCCCTGGGAAAGCTTGCTGCTCAAAACCCTGCTATATTCTATTGTATATTCAGCATGGATACATGAAATATATACATACAAATCTTCTCACAAGATCCATCTTATACTCATCTAACTGTCTCACATTGTCCTGGATAAAACTAACCAATACTTAGCCAATTTTCTGCCTCCTGACAGCCTGCTTTCCTTGCGCAATTCCTGATGAATGCAATCCTTATTATTTAGGAATTTTGGCCTTCCTTGAATACGAAAGGATCATGAGAAACCCAATGGGTGTTTGGTTGCATGGGTGCAACCCAATAATCCTACAACTGATAGTCAACTTCCCTTTCACCTAGATCTCAACTAGGTCTCCAATGGAACTGACATGCATGCAGCTAATAATAGTAAATCCTCAGTTGCATGTAAGATCATCGATTGTGAATTAAAAAATATTTAATTCACTTTATCTCTCACTAGTGTATCAAATAGTTACAACTAGCACAATTGAGTTAAACTGATTACAACCCGCATTAACTAATGCACTGCTGCACTTCGAACTCTGTTACAACTAGAATTAGTTAGCATGCCTCACCAACTACCCTCAACTCAAAATTCATGAGTAAACTGATTTTATCACACTCAGTTAACTATTACAAGCTATTTGGAGATTCAATTACATTTTATTGTCCATCTTAATTAAGGTATAACTAAAATAGACATGCAACAAATTTAGCCTACACCAGTGTAGGTGCTGCTAAAACCTGTGGTCCCACACTAGTGTAGGTGCTGCTTGGATCTCCTGGTCCCACACTAGGGTAGGTGCTAAAATTTATTGTTGAACTTCAACACACAACAGTTTTCTATACAGATTGCAGGGATTCATGATTTTGGAAGCTGTGACTTATGCCGGAGGCCCCTGGCTGATCTCTCCTCTGGCATTATCGATGCAGCGATGGTGGTCGACAAAAGTTGCGGATTTTTCTTAATATTTTGGTGGCTTCCTCTTTATTGGAGTGAATGGTAACTCACAGAGAGAAAGGGAATACAACCTTCAATATCTCGGTGTGGGTGTGATGGAAGCGCTACTATTTGTGCACTCTTACTGTGCAGACTGCAGCTACAAATTTTATGGATATTATATTATTTAGCTCTTTATATCATCTAGATTGATCTCAATTCTGATTCCAATCCGTTGGAAAGATAGAGAGATTAGTTAAAAACTATCACATGATTCACACATAATAATAAGATTTGTGGTTTTTCAATTGATCAAATAAATTTGATGATTACAATGAACCCGATGAGGGGTATTTAAAATTTTTGGAATAGAGACTCACCCAAAATAACTCAACATGCACACACATTCTAAATTTGAATTTTCCAAAAATATAACTTAACTCAAACTCACTCGACTTGACTCACTTAACTGACTCTCTAATTTTTGTCAACTCTTGCATGCGGAAGTAATTACAATTTCCAACACTTTTTGAAAGACTCAAAAATAGAGCAAGCCATCATTGATTAAACTTGTGTTGACGTTTCAAGGGCACTGAAATTATAGGATTAGTATATAGGTTGCAGGTCTAGTTAGCTTCAAACTATCATTAGTATAATTATGATTTTATGCTTCCTAACATACCAAGGAGTAATGAAAGAAACTCAAATAACAAGATTAAGTTACCATAACTTGCATTAATACTTTGGGTAAAACATAGTAGAAAGGTAAATATAGGTAGCAAAAGAATGGCTCAATGGTATGTCAAAAAGGGGAAAAAGTGTCAAAAATATTGTCAATTATAGGGCCTCATAGAGAGTAGAAAAAGATAGAAATTTTCCTTCACAAGATTCCAATATCTTCCTCCTCCTGGTGCATCTGCATGAAAACAATGTGAAAAAATTACCCTTGTTACACATCATTTTGTCACTATGACATTTGACTATTCATATGGGTCTATCGCCATCCATATCATGTTCCCTTAGATGTAAAAAACACTAATTTCCTAAATCAAGTCTTGGAATTGGAGAAAATCTCTATAAAACCCTTAAACTTCTACCTGCGCAGTTTTTATAGCCTTTCCCTGTGCATGCACTGATGTTCTGTCCATAAATTATGGCGACTCCTGCACTTTTTACCACTATAACCTATGCACCCCTGTGAAAAGAAAATAAAAGAAAAAGTAAATTCTAGAAGCCTAGTTCATCGAATATACTCCCAACTGGAAGCCTCTAGAGTCGCGATTAGTTTGAGCTTATCCCTTGGCCCGTGGAGCTCAAATCCCTTCATGATCCATCCCCCTCTTCATGGAACTGAAAATATCTCCATTTCCCTATAAATTGAGATCAAGTTTCAGGTTGAAGGGTAGATACCAATGTAATTAGAGACTAATCTATACAGTTTCCAAGCTGAAGAGATTTCATAAGAGTGCATAATCTCTACACTAGTGAGTTTTTGTTGGCATGAGAATGATCACACCCTTGTGGTTATAACTCCATGCTGGTATTCAGAGAGGAAGGTTTATCAGACTAAAGGAGAACGATTATTCAGAACCCCAGGATAAATATGTACAACATCAAGGCATCAGGTTGTAAGATTACTCTTTCTATTCAAGATAATACATATGGATATATTTTTCTCATTGCTTTGTTTCAATGCTTATTGGAATAGTGTCAATACTTAGACTCCTTGATCACTAAGTTGGATTATATTTTTTTATTATTATATGTTGCAGATGCTTTGATTATTTGTTTTGTCCTTGATTGCAGGTTCTACTTTTCGGAGAACCACTTTGGAGCGATGGGACAAAGGGCTACATCAAAACTTTGGATTTCAAGGTAGGTGCATGTCCTCTCTACTTTAATATTGTAATAATATTGAAATGCAATTAATATAGAGGAAAAGGTTTTCAAATGGATCTTTGTTTCTAGTTACTCACTGAGTACTAGGGAGATTGCTCTTGTCCGCAAGAGGGATTAATCCACGTAACAAATTGGTGACTCTGCTCGAGATTAGAGCTTAGTTTTATTTGTTTGTAGTCAATTTGAATTTTTAGTTTTCTGATTTTGACTTCTCTGAGTCTGGTTGGGTAGATAAATTTTAAGAATCCCTGAAAAATAAAACTTGTTATTTATTTTTTCCAAGTTTTTCCTTTCCTGCACGGTTTTCGGCAGAAAAAAGTGTGGAAACTTGTGCAAATTTTAGTTCAATTCAGTGCGTATGTGCACTATATTCCACTGTAAGTTGCACATCCCCTGGAAATTTTTGAAAAAAAAAAAAATCTCTTGTTTAGAGCCAGATAACCTTATTCTTTCAGTTTTCCCTTATCCATCTTGGTTGTCAGATCTTGTGTGAGAACTTCTTTTCAGCAAATTTTGAGTTTTGTGTGATTTATCATTCTATTTCCATTTGATAAGTGAGATTTTTCCCTAGTTTATCACTGCTCTATACGAAATATATCTTCATTTTCCTCAGCTTAGTGGTATTATGATATTGTCTTTTTTGAGCCATTAGGATCATTGCAAACCTTACTTTTATGAATACTTGTTCCCTATTCATTTGCAAACCTCAAAGAGCTCCTAGCTTACTGAATCCTGATTTAACACCAAAGCACTCTTGGATGATTTCATTTTTGCTGAAATAAGTGGAAATTTTCTTATTCTGATCACAACTAGGAGAAATCATCCTCAAACACTCTAGATAGACTTCAGAATTAGAATTTTGTTTTGATTTTGAAATTTGTGCTTTTAGAGGTTTTTAATGATTGTTTTCTTTTGGGAATTAATTATTTGTTGGATTTTAGTTTTTTATTTGATTGTTCGAGGAATTTTATTTCAAAAGAGAAATTGATCATTCTTGAAAATTTAGTTCTTCGTGAAATTGTCTTCTTTTCAAAAAGGATTTTGGTTATGAATGAAAGAGTTTGCATTTTGGAAATTGATAAAATCTCTCAACTTTCTCTTAAATAAGATTCATTGAAAAGAAAGAGTTGCACTTCTCATATAGATGCATTTAGAGTATTTTGATTCGGGTCACAAACATCACTGAAGTTTCAACTCCATATCCTTTGTGTTAAGTAACACCCTAATTAATAAAATTCCTACATAAAATCAATCTAGATATTTTACATTTTTTAAGGCTCATTCCACCAACATGGCTTAGTCTAGTGTTTTGGAATAGGTTGTAATAAACATTCCAAAATAGTTTAAATAAACAAGGAGAATCTTGCGGTAGGAAAATCCAATTGTTTCATTTGTACTCTGGGAAGCTCTTATTAAAAGAGTCAAGCATGAGATCATGTCAGACCCAGTGAGGTAATCGTACCTATCTCATTGGCAAAGATAGAATATGTGCACATAATACAAATGGTAAACCTATAATTAACCATTGTCGAGGAGCCTGGGGTCACTTGTCGACAAACCTCAGATTTACCATATCAAGGAGTCTTCAAGGGGATTGAGCTTGATACTCCACCCTTGCATGTATATCGGATTATAGATTATTCCCCCAGGTGCATTGGTTTCCATTGGTGACCTTAGTGACCATAATATTCAAGATATTTCCCAAGGTGATGGTGGAGGGAAGGTCCCATTGTACCTGGAATAGATGTCGCCTAGAATCACTTGGACTTTCCAAAGGGTACTCTGCACTTCAAGATGGCATTAAGTGGAGGGACTTGCACTGTACTGTTTCATTAAATAGGTTGTTGGGGTAGCTGTTCCAACCACCAATTTTTCCACATTAAACTTCTACGGTGTTGGATTTCATCACCAACTAGTGTTTTTAGTGTGAAAACATATTGTTTTTGTGTGGTTTGTCTCTTAGATTTTGTAGGCGTGTGTTCAAATCACTTGTTTTATTAGTGGCCTTAGGTCTATTTTCTTGAAAAAAATTTTTATTTCGTGTGTTAAACATTAACCGTGGCTGAATTACTGAGACACTCTCGTAGAATGAAAGGGAAACCCCCTGAGTATACACCAAGTCAATTAGAAAAGCTTAAATATGAAAGAGGTCAAAAATCAGGAACCAGATCTACTGAACAAGAGGAAACATCAGTATAATACATCCTGATTATGAAGTGAATCAAACTCAGACAGAAGAACAACCAAAAATTTTGGAATTAATTACAGTTGGGTCTGCAACCGGTAAATTCTTAGATAGTCAACTTATTGAACCTGAAATATCTGAACTTGAAATTGAATCTACCTCATCTGATTCAACTTCGGAGTTCATAGCCCGAACCCCTGGTCGTCTTCATTCACCTCGAGTGAAGTTTCACATCACTAAGAACCTTCCTCCTGGCCTGATTATTATCGAAGATATTATTGACACAAAAGAAGAGATTTCAATTCCTTTGCATCAAGAATCTTTAGAACTAAGGCATAGTGAATCGATTTACCATTACAGCCCTTTTAAACCGGACCCTTGGTATTCTCATTTAACCAACTTTATACATAATACTAGTCTCAATGATTCACCACATTGCATTCCTTTTTACTCCATACCCAGAGGTAGTTACATGCCTTCATCAAATATGTCCGGTGATTCATCCATGTTTTCTTCATCGCCAGAAACTTTTTTGTATGGTGGTCCATCAGTTCCTACTGAATACCAGTCACTCTCTGGTACTTTCTCAAGAGCATCTCCCTCTTCTGAAAAACTTACACATTCAACTGGTCTTAATGAATCTGATATCGAAAATTTGACAATGGAACAATTCTATATGATGTCTGGAAATATTCTTTCACCTGACCCTCAAGGTATAAATTTACCGCCTGGGGAGCAGTATACTCTTCAAGGACAACCTCTTCAAGGGCAGTACCCTATACCAGGGCCACAGTTGCTTCAAGGGCAGTACCTTATGCCAGGGACATAGCCCCTTCAAGGGCAGTACCCTATGCCAGGGCCACAGCCTACTCAAGGACAACAACCTCCTTTGGGGCAGTAGTTTTATCAAGAGCAACAATCATGTCTAGGAGGTCAACCCTTTACTGGAAATTATCTAGGAAATTATCAAACTTACATTCCAATACTTCAAACTGGTTATGGCCAGCCTTACGCACTACAACTTTTAATGGGAGCTCCTTATCCCAGAGTTAACACAGTGTGGAAACCATCATTGAACCAAAAAAATTTACAACCTACTATGCAAGTAACTTATAATCAACCTGGTAACCCAATTGGTCAATTTGGTTATAACCAAGTCCAACAACCTGCCCAACCTAAACTTCAAATTTCACCTCAAGTATCTGTACCTAGTAGTCAGCATGCTGGTCTGAGTAGGCCAAGAACTCCTGTCCAATCCATTGTGCAAAATTATGCTCAACAACCAAGTACACCTATCCCTGGAGTTTCCCAAGTCCCTATTGCTAAAATCCTCTAAAAAACGACATCAATTATATCACAGGAAATCCCCCAAGTCACTGCTCATCAACTGGACTTGTGGTTTAGTCTACTGTTCGAACCTCTGTAGGACAACCTGCTACAACTACAATTCCAACAAGCCAACCTTATACAGGTCAGTTTGTTAATCAACCGTATCAAGGGCAGTTTCAATTTGGACCCATAGGACAAAATACAGTCTACCAAAGTTAACCATACCCTGGTTATATGTATCAGATGCGAGGTCAACCTTAGTTGGGTATGGCTAACCCTTGATACCCCGCAGGTATTCTAATCACATCTACATAGGCTATTCCAAGCTACCCTGGATATCCTCCTCAGGGTACTGGTATCGTTCCTCAAGATTATCATCTTGCTCAACAGGACCCTAACCATCACTTACCATTCATTGCAACTTTAGACTTGCCAGATTTGTCACGCCTCATGAATGATCCTATTTATTATCTTCTATTTTGGCTGCCAATGACAAATAAGTTTCCTAGTGACATACCTAAGTTTGAAGGAAAATCACAAGAAGACCCCTCAAATCATGTTATGACTTATCATCTTTGGTGCACATCCAAATCTTTAATCGATGATTCCATTCAATTGATACTTTTCAAAGAACATTGATAGGCTTAGCTGCAAAGTGGTATATTTAACTACCACGTGGCTCTTTTTATAATTTCAATGTATTAGCAACAACTTTATTAACTCACTTTCAGTTGCCAGTCTATTACGAAAATGGCACAAAACTCTTAACTTCATTAAAACAGAGTACGTCTACATACATTTCAATTCACATACATGAATGGAGACGTAGATGGCATTTAGTGAAATTTTCATTTTGAATCAAATCTTTGTAGAATGGTTCATCAAATCATTACTTCCAAACATCACTGAAGACGTATCCAAGGGAGGCGTTGTTACATAAGAAGAGATCATAGCTCAAGCATAGTACTTAGACCTTGTATATAAACAGTCTGGTACTTTATATGAAAAAATTCTTGAATTGACACACCCAGGTCAAATAACTGCAACTCCTTCTGGTTCTCATTCTACGGACAGTGTAATTGGTACAGTTAGTGCTAATAAGAGTAATAATAAGTCATCCAAGCCTACTTCTCCCATAATAACTTTACCAGATTCATCTAAAGGAGATTCTTCCCTTGAAACTTCTGCTGATATTCATGTTGTAGATTCATCCACGACTAAAGTTAAAATCGGCAATAAGAAGAAAGGAAAGAATAAAAATAAACAAAATACATCTCCTAAAGAGAAAACAGAAAAAACAAACCAGCTAATGAAGAGAGGAAACCACGTTATCCTTTTCTTATCTGTGATGAGGATCACTATACTAAAGAGTGTCCACATCAGTTGGAGGTATCCAAATTTTTCAAAGGTTCACCCACACCTGTTGTCTTGAAGGATCCTTTTCCCACTCTAGTAAAATGATCGGATCTTCTTCCAATTCATTAGAAGTATTTTAATGATGTCTCAAGTCATGGTTGCGACACGGTCTCAAGAATATGGAACTAAGAATCCAAAACTAGACAGGAGGCTAGGAGAGCTTGATGGCAGCCCAAAACTATCCCAATGCTAAATGCCGAGTCAAACCTTGTAAAAAACCTCCATAAATCTACGACGTGTCCTCCTGGAGGGTTGTAGAAGCCTCTGCCTGGAAATACATTGTCTTCATGTAACTGGTAAAGAGATTGAAAGTTATAGTCAAACACTAGCCATACCTCCTTCAAATCAAGAAACCTAATCTTGATCTAGTGATTAAACCGCCTGATAAAGGTGTACTTCGAAAGTCATATTTCAATCCACATGCGAGATCTGCTCAGAATTACAACATTGTTGAAGATTTGGCGATATCCCCTTCAGCAATGTCAGCCTTGGAAGTGCTACAATCATGTCGAACGCCAAGGAAATTACTATTATCAGCTATCAGAGCTACTGATCCTCAGGACTCAAACCTCATGGTCTTTGATCTCGAAAATTTTGTACCTAGACTCCCTCATCAAATGGCTTTTCAGATTCCAATATTAGTCGAATCAGGACGATTTTTTTGTACTGTAATTGATGAGGGAGCATTTACATGTATAACTTCGTTAAATTGTTGGAAAACCTTTGTTTCTCTAGCACTCAACCAATCATCGACTATCCTTAAAGCCTTTACTGTAAGAGTATTTCATCCATACCGAATACTCCAGGATCTACCTATAGAAGTAGAAGGAAAAATCGTTAATCTAGAGGTGGAAGCTGTTGATGCCCCTCTTAATTACAACCTTCTTTTGGGTCATAGTTGGTATTATGCCATTATTGTTGTAGTTTCATCAATCTTTCAGGTAATCATGTTTCCTCACAAATGAAATATTGTTAAAATCGATAGTTATCATACTTTTCATCAGACCCTACTTCTATGGATAGCATCCAACATGTCAGAAAATCGGTTATCCCATACGAAGATGTTGGCGTAGGATTAATGAAGGATTTCGCTCTCATGGGAAATTTCGCTATACCTCCACCCAACGTAGCACGAACAATTGCCAATATCAATATGATCCCATCAAGCACTATACCATTTGATGACACATGGACTATGCCTTCAGAATCATAATTGGAATATTTCAACAACAATATGCCTTTGAGTCATTTTTAATCGGCATATGTAGCAGTACAATGATATGTTGACACCCCATCAACTATTCTTGATCAAATGAATGTGATCAACGAAGAACCATCTTCTCTATCGAGCTCAACCTTGACACTATTTTCCGATCCATTTCAACATGTATTTGAAACTGATGAAAGTATTCATGAAATTTTATGATCAGATGAATTACCATGGGACGATATACATCATAGATCTTCTTTTTTACCTAATATTGATAAACTTGAAAATGATTTTTTTTGTCTATTTTTACAATTCATTATGTCAAGGAACCACAAAATCCCACATTGATTACACATTCGGATTATGAGACAAATTTGGGAAATATTTCTACAACCATTCCTATTGACATATCAATTAAACTTGGAATTATTGAAAACATTCATATAGGTGTTTCTTGTTCGATAGAAGATTATAACACTTATAAAGCCTTATTTCAAGAATTCTAAGACATTTTTTCCTAGCCTTACGAAGAGATGCCAGATATAGATCTTAATATTATAATTCACGAAATTAATACATACCCAGATGTTAAGCCTATTAGATAGGTATTACGACCAATACATATGCGGAAATCTACAACAATCAAAGCTGAATTTGAGAAGCTATTATGAGTAGGATTTATTTATCTAATTTCTTTGACGGATTGCGTATCTAACATAGTTCCCATTAAGAAGAAACAAGGGAATATAAGAGTATGTGTTGATTATTGGGACATTAACAAGACGTGTCCAAAAGACAACTATCCTATGCCCTATATCGACAAAAATGTTGATGATTGTGCTGAAAGTGAAATATTCTCATTTATGGATGGTTTTTCTGGCTATAATCAAATCAACATACTCCTTGCCAATCAACCAAAAACAACTTTTATATGTCCTTGGGGTACATTTGTTTATTGCAAGCTACCTTTCAGACTGAAAAATGCTGGTGCAACTTTTCAAAGAGCTATGACTTATGCTTTTCATGATATTAAAAATATTGTACAGCCTTATCTGGACGACTTACCTACTCATTCTTTATGCAGAGAAGATCATCTTATACACTTATGAGTTATTTTCATGAGAATTAGGCATTAAAAAATCCACACAAATGTATTTTTTGTGTACAATCAGGATGATTACTTGGATTCATCGTTTCGAAAGATAGCATTCGTGTCGATCCTTCGAAGGTTGAGGCTATCATCAATTTACCTCCTCCTTCCACTCTTCGCCAACTCCAGATTTTGCAAGGGAAAGCAAAATTTTTATGTAGGTTTATCCCAAACTATGTTGAGTTAACAAAAGGTTTTACCCAGTTGTTGAAACAAAGTGTTCCTTTTATTTGGGATGAGATTGCCGATAAATCTTTTGATGCACTTAAACACGTGTTGACTCATGCACCGTTATTGCATCCGCCCAATTACCACAAGGATTAATTTTTATACTTATATGCCTCTGATTCCATGATTGGAATGATTTTGGTTTAGGAGTATGAATCTTACAATGAACATGTGATCTATTACCTAAGTCAGAATCTCAACCCGACAAAAATCAAATATTCGCATGTGGAGAAATTAGCCTTGGTAGCATTTCAAGCTGTCCAACGATTCCGTCACTACATATTGTTACGTAAAACAATAGTGATATATAATTGCAACCCCATGATGTATATATTGACAAAAAAATTACTCGGGGGGAAATAATCCAAATGGATTTTCATCCTACAAGAGTTTGATTTGGAATTCGAGAAGTCCAAGTCAAAGAAATCACTAGTGTTTGTCGAGCTTATGTGTTATTTTCCCAATATTGAGTCAGAAATGGTGGCAGAGAATCTTATCGCGGATGAATATATGTTTCTTATCAGTACTTTAGACCCTTGGTATGGAGATATCATTATATATCTTGAGACCCAAACCTTTTTCCTAGAGCTTTCACGTTCAGATCGACAGAGAATCTGGCATCAATCCCAAAAATACAATATTGTTGGGGACACTCTTTATCGTCGTGGTGGGGATTTTGTTTTTCACCCTTGTATAACTCACGAAGAGGCTGAAAGGGTTTTGAATGATTTCCACTCTGGAGCGTGTGGTGGTCATATGTCTAGGTTTGCTACAACCCAAAATATATTGCACGTTAGTTATTCTTGGCCATATTTATTCAAAGATTGTATCATCGCGATCCAAAAATGCCACAACTGCCAATTTTTTTATCAAAATATGTGTGCACCTGTAGCTCCTCTTCACCCAATCATTTTTGTCAGTCCTTTTGTGAAATGGGGTGTTGATTTCATTGCATGTAAACCCTCACTCAGCCGGGGGGGTTGGGTATATTATTCTCGTCGTAGATTACTTTACCAAATGGGCTGAGGTGATGCCTACATTCATGGCTGATGGAAAAAATGCATTTATTTTCATATTCAATCATGTGATTTCTCGATTCGATATCCCTCAAGCTATGTTACGGACCATGGGAGCCATTTTCAAAATATTATGATGACCAAAATTTCTAATCAACTTGGCCTATGCCATGATAATTGTACTCTGTATTACCCACAGGCTAATGGTCAAGTTGAGGTCGTTAGCAAGGTTTTAACCTCCATGATTAAACGTATTGTCGGGACTCATAAATCGAATTGGCATACCTTGCTTTTTTATGCATTATGGGCATACCGAAACTCTACAAAAAATTCTACAGGATTCACTCCTTTTCAACTTGTTTTTGGTTTAGAAGTTGTATTACCCATTGAATGTGAAATACCATCACTCAAATTATCCATTGAGTTGTTACCAACAACCTCTGAAGACAAGAAACACTTTCTATACTTAGCACAATTAGATGGGACTCGGTGCACTACTGCATTGGATGCCAAAGCTCAGAAGAAATGTGTGAAAGCTCAGTATGATCAAAGTGTTAACCCTCACATTCATTCACAAGGTGACCTAGTTTTAGTATATGATCAGGCTAACGACAAGCTAGGCACTGGTAAATTTAAACCGATGTGGCATGGTCCCTATATTTTCAAGTGTGTGCTTGCAAAAGGAGCCTATGAATTAATTGATCATGACGGGGTCTCTTTAGATAAACCCAGAAATGGTATTTATCTTAAGAGATATTGTGCTTGACTTTATTGTGAAGATCTCTCTTACACAACAGTTACTTTTTACAATTGTGTGTCTTAGATTAGAGAAGTGTGCCTAGATTAGTTTTTTTTGTTACTACTATTGTTGCTTATATTGATTACTCTTGATATTGAAGATGTCGACATCCCTTCAAAAATACATTGGTTTTTCTGATGGCAACTGCCGTAGTACACAGAATATCTCTTCCATGACTTGGGTTATCTATTTACCCACCGATGAGTTAGTTTCTATACATGGGATATGCCTTAGTAAAACACCGAACAATATTGCACAATATAGAGCAGTCCTTGAATTATTATCTGATGCCATTACATTTGGTATTCGACGTTTGATAATTAGGTTGGATTTGCAACTCATTGTATTACATTTAAACAGAGTTTATGCAATTAGAAATCCAGTGTTGTTAAGATTATTTTTGAAGGTTCGTCTCTTGGAATGACAATTTGATTATATCGAATATCAACATATTTCAAGAAATTTAAGCACATTGGCTGATGCATTAGCTTATTGCATTTTAAATAGACATTTGAAAAATTAAAAAAGTAAATCAAAACAACATTAAATCCATGTTGAACAAGATACTCAGAAAACGAAAGTAGTAATATCATTAGAATAGATAAGTTTGTGTCCAAAAAATATTACATCGTCTGTGATCATAGGTTTAAACACCTTATGATCTAAAATATATTGATACAAAAAACAGAAATGTCAATCTACATTGACCATCAACTATCGTGATGATGATCATGATAATAAACTATAGCACGCACCACCTTGCGCAAAAATATCTTGAATGGACCTCGAACACCTATTAGTGTGAATTCTAATCGCAAGCATACAAAAAAAGCTCACTTTCGCTGTGCATAAAAAACAACCCTAACATTAAATATGGCTGTCAATTTCCTTAGATCTGCAGTTAGTTGATCAAAATAAATTCTACAAAATCCAAATCTATGCAGTTAAAGACATTAAACAACAAAAAATAAGAAAGAGTTGCTCCATGCATCCAATGAACAAGACAAGAATGTTTTAAAGAATTTTTTGTATTATGACACTTGGGAATGGAACATAGAAAGATGTTACCAGTCCCCCTCAATGGGATAGGTTCTTATATGTCCTAAGTGCTTCAGATCTAAGATCTCTCTCTCTTGACGGTGTAGAAAACTCAGACAAAAAATGGAACTCAAAGGGAGCTCACAAGAAAAAGTAGAAAAATATGACAATGATGGAGGATCAAAGTCAAACCAAAAGTATAGATCCAGAGTGATATTTAAGCAACAAAAGGTAGTGAATGAATGGAAAAACCATTCTATTTATAATAATATATCGATTTATTCTAAATATTGGTGCATAGTTAAAATATTATTAACCAAATCTAGATCCAACTTTTATGGAATATTTTATTATTATTTTTTGAGGGAAAAAGAATTTGAACTTGGTCAAATCACTTTATTTGTAAATAATAAATAAATAAATGATTTATTTATTATTTTAAGAATGTGATTGAGTAATAATTAAATAAATAATGATTTATTCAATTATTTATAAACGATTTAGTCAAATTTAACAAGGAATATTATTTAAATAATGTTTTAAATAATTAGTCCTAGAAAATAATAAGATAAATAGTGATTTATCTAATTAATTTTCCTGTTTTGGGTTAAATATGACTAGGAATATTAATTAAACTGTTGTTTAATTAATTATCCCTTAAGGAAAATCAAACAAATAAGGATTTATTCGATTATTCCTCATGGGGTTTCTTGTTTAGACCATAAAAAACTTAATAAATTATGGATTACTAAGTTATTTTTCATAGTGAAAGCAATTTTACTAGGGTAAAATTGGTCTTACATGGTGTGCTTTGGTCCATATAATAGTAATAGGTTAGATGACCAAAAATTGGTGCAACAGATTGCCCTCCAGCGTGTGAGCATTAGGAGCTGATCGTATGACCGAAGTACATTGTAAGAGCTCAATCACTAGACACCGAAGGGGGAGTCAGAGAGAGAGAAATATAAGGTAGAATAAAGTGCGAAAGGAAAAGACCCTAAGGAGGAGAGACTTACAGGTGTGACAAGTCTCTTTTATGAGTGAGTACCTATTTTACATGAGGCAGGGGATGCATACCTATCCCCACTGAGATAACAAAGTACAAAGAATAATGCATCGAGTAAACAAGGGACTGAATTATATAGTACATGTTGGCATAAACATGGGCTAGATAAAAACATGATAATGGATCCCACATACATAATGTGCCTAGGACAACAGCTAATACTTATACAATAGTATCTAAGTACATGAGATATAAGTACAACCAAAGAGGCCCTGTAAAACAGGAAAGGGCTCTGAAAATCTGAATGATACATGAAAACTAAAGAGGCGCTGCAAGCGGCTGAGGCCAGAACCATAAAATCTATGGCTCTGCATCCAAGGCTGTAGCAGAGAAGTACTCCAGCTATGTGGGGGGCTACCTGAAGGGCCACCCCCTCATGAGGTATGAAACATCTCAAACACACCTGGGAATCACTGGTACAATCTGCTGCATCACTAAACCATCGAGTATACAGATATCAATCATGCCATAAGGAGCTAGAGCTTAGAAACAAGCAATTCAAAGGCAATAAAGAGCCCTTTTTCCTAATCCAAGGCACCGAACAAGAGTGGAAGTTGGAACCAAGTTACACCGCCCTCTAGACCTGTCTTCTAAAATGAATAAGCTGATGTCGACAGAAAGAGGTTTGCCATAGGTGAGGTAATAAGGGAACCTCAACTAAGGCACGAGGGATAATAATAAAGCGACTAATAGAATGAAACCATGGATAATGGTGGAATGGGGGGTGTTGAGTAGCAGGCTGAAGACTTCCCTTGTTAGAGCATAAAGGGCATGGATGACCTGGCCGCCACTGATGCGATACCAGAGGGATAGGGGAAAATATGACTGAAGGCCAAAATGGGTGACACGAGAGAGGAAAAAAGAGATGAAGGATGGAGGACTATAGCAGGATACAAAGGGACTCGGGATAGACTTCATGGATGCGATGATGACTCAACTCGGAAGCTCTAACAAGGGTGACTCAATTATGATGCTTCCACTAAGAACAGGCCCGGTGAGGACCATAAAAACATGAGTACAAGATGGTTACTCACGACGAAAATTGACACGAACTTGGGGAAGTATGAAGGAAAAGTGGTTCCCTAATTGCAAGTGTTGCAAGTGAATAAATTCAATTTTAGGGAGTGGTGAAGTGACCCTTCTTGGAAAAAATGTGTCCTGGTGAAGTATCAAATCACAAAAAACTAAAGGATACCCATTTGAGAGCCCGGTGAGGGATTTCCAATAGTGTCAACGGTTTGTCGAACCAAGCTACGGTTTGGTCGCAACTGGAGAAAGAAAAATATGAGGTTTCTCTTTTAATAAGGAATTTTCCCTCCTATTTGATTCATTTTCAAATGTAGTTGTGGTGAATGTAGAGAGGAGAAAAGGCCCTAAATATTGCTGCAATTGTAATGGATAAACCAACCGTTGGAATCAAGATCCATCAGTTGTAGGTAAGAGGCCTAACCATACTCTTTCAATTGAGTGGAATAAAGTTTTAGATTCGGCACCTAGATCTCAAGAACAAACGAACAGACCAGGTTGCATTTTTTGCATTTTTTTCTATGACCTGGGTAGCAAGTATTGGGTGGAAAACTGTGACTTGTCCCAAGAAATGACCTGAAAAGTGCAACCTGTCAGAGAAAGGGGGTTTCAATGTTGTTTTTCGCTTAGAGCTGGGATTTTTATGGTTGAGGGGCATAGGTGCCCCCAAGTCATGCCAAAATGTATTTAGAAAAGGGGAATCTAAACACTCTTTTATGATGTGGTGTGCCATTTTTTTCGTTATGGTTATTCAGTTCGAGAAAGGGAATGGAGGCCTACCAATCTCTTTTGGTACTGCATATATGAAGCAAATGGACTAAGTTTCTGGGTTAGCATACATGGTGTCACTATCCCAAAGAGTGGATTTGGAGATAATGAATTGGTGCTCTTCTAGAAAACCCACAGGTTAGTCAACAACAATGTCTAGAAGACTGGGTTGTTGATGTTAAAGGAAGGAATGATAAGGGAGATCATCCCTAGAGTGATATGAAGTGATATTGGACTTTAGAGGTTCTTCGAAATGGGGAATAATGATGATACTAGAGTCGATACGAGAAGATGCACTATGAGGGTTGTGGCTAATTTCTTCTCCCAGAATCTCAAATATGGGTGCCCCCTTACCAAAGCATTGTGTGTCAATGTAATGAACACAAGGTGTATGTGGTTTGAATGTATGGTTTCTATGTAAGGGGAGATAGATAAAGTTAGTGGTAGTGATTTCCTCCATAATTTCATCATCGTAATAGAAGATGGGGTGACTAGTGGAAGAAAAACCACTTGACGCGACGAAGCTACCTGACTCATGAGCATGAGAAGAAAGGTTTACATGTGCATCATCATGAGGGGTGATGGAAGAAAAAGAAGATAAGGGATCCACTGATGTTGAGCCTAGGGTGATCGCTGAAGGGAGGTCAGGCGAAACAGAAGGGGAAGTCCTAGAGGGTTATTCCACCATGGATCTCATAGATGATGATAGGTAGAAAATGGTGGCCGAACGCTTCGTCATCTCGACATCGGGAGAGGGAATGTAAATGAGAGCAGGAATGACCTCTGGTTCTGTCGAAGCAAAACTCATGAGTAAGGGAGAGGTGGAATCATTGCACTTGGCCTCGAATTGGTGTACCGCTTCTAAAGAGATGTGGTAGTCATCAAGGTAGGGACATAGGTGGGTATAGTGGCCATGGAAATCACACAAAGCACAAGGATGATTTGTGCACAAAGACTTAAGTTTCAGGATTGAATCAGGTATAGTCACATAGACCTATGGGATATCAGACTCTAGAAATGCTTTTTTGACCATGGGTTTGAGACGAGGAAATTCATAATAGGTATGGGTGGCATGACCGACAACATCACATAAAGCACACCAGGTGGTACACTTTGGAGGCTGATGAGGAGCAGGGGTTATAGGGAGATCCTTGTCTTTAGGTGCCTTCTTGCGAGTTTTTCCCCCCTCACCCAAAGCTTTCGCTATAGGAGTAGGTTCTTGTTGAGTTTGCTGAGGCACAAAAGCAAAGGGAGAGGTCATGGCAACCTATTGGACCGAGGTCAAAGCATTATAAGACTAACCAGGCAGGATAGTGGCTAGGGGATCAATGTACCAGACTGGGTTCCCCAAGGTCATGTTAGGAAGAGATAAGGTATCCATAAAAGGTACCTAAAATACTCTAGGAGGGGGAGCTAGAAACGGTATCTAACTGGACAGGTAATGGCTAGGAGGGATAGCTCTGAGATGGTTAAGGCCGGGGGGAACCATTCCAGGAGGGTAGTTAGGCTCATGGAAACTAGCTAAGGATGAGGGTCCTTGAGGAGGGGGTCCTGAAGGTTGAGTAAAGGTGCTAGGAGAAGGTTGCGGGGGGCAGGGCTACTGACTAGTTGAACCAGTTCATTTGAGGTCGGATCGAGAAGATTACATCATGTAAACATTCGATGAGCTGGGGTCAGAGATAGAAGGAGGGAGACCAAGGAATGAACCAAGAAAAGAGGAGACTTTGTAGACTCTGAGTGAAGCACTGGTCAGAGGTTTGACTATTTGTTTATTGGCCACCTAAGAGATGATGGACTCAGGGGAGGTCTGAGACTTTGGTTCATAATAAGTCAATTGGTTGATGGTGACAATATTTCCATTGTGGGGAAAGAACATGTTATAGTGAACCACAGGAGGGACAGCAGACATCACATAAGTGTAGCTACGACCCAATAGAATGTTGTAGTCTAAGGGGGCATCAATGAATTCTACGTCAACACAAAGCATCTTTCCTGCAAGATTAATAGGATAATTGCAGAACATGCCAAGGGGCTGGGAAGATTGTCCATCCCACGCTCAGAGGGTGATAGTGGAAGGGGATAACTCAGGAGATCTGATTTGCTTCCAAACTAAAGAATACATCACATAGGTGTATTCCCTCTCATCAATGATACAACGAGAGACATTGACATTCCGGATCTTGACAAGGATTTGGAAGGTGACGGAAGCAGGAAGGAGGGGATGTTCTGACCAGTCAACATCGAAGACAATAAAATGATCATCTGAAGGATCCGTAATTCCCATGGTAGTTAGTAGAGATTTTCATTGTGAACGGCTTGACTAGAGGACTTCCAGCATTGACATGGCAATAGGGGATTGTGCCAAGTCATCTACTATACTATACAAATGGGCAGCTTTACTAGAAGAAAAATTTCGATGTAATGGTCCCTTGGGGATCTTGGTATGAATCTCTGCCTTAGGTTGAGGAATTAGTAAAGGACCATTGGGTGTTGAAAGAGGCTTTGTCGGACCTGAAGAAGGGGGCTCTGGAGCAGACGTGGCGGGTGACTTCTTGTAATGATGGGACCGAGTTTGAAGGTTGAGGTCAACGATAATGGGTT
Source organism: Pinus albicaulis (assembly GCA_034641835.2). NCBI lineage: Eukaryota > Viridiplantae > Streptophyta > Pinopsida > Pinales > Pinaceae > Pinus > Pinus albicaulis. Next base: position 182,721,534 of record CM076576.1, on the reverse strand, counting down.
GGTTAAAGTTCATCATGAGAATATGGTAATTAGAGGTACCAGATGGAGGAGGTTGAGTGGCCGCCTAACTATTAGGGGGTTGGGTATCCATGAATCCTTTGTGGGGGAAAGTATTGGTAAACACAGTCGGTTGGATAGGGGCAGCATTGGGAGGAACTGAAAGGGAGGCTTGTTGTCCTCAGGATGTTGCTTGAGCTTCCCACATCTAATGCATCTGAGGTAAAATAGGACAATATTGGGTGTAGTGACCATAGAAACCGCAACAAGAACAAGCTTTTACGTACGAACAGGCCTATCCTTCTTGGGCTGAGTGCCCTGTTGTTGGGTTGTTGTGTTAGGTGCATTCCCTTGGGGATTGTTTCCTGGATTACCTGGGGTAGATTGATTTTGGTTTCCTTTCCTCTTCTTTTTGGAAGTAGGAGGATTAGTCGCACCCTATTGTGCATACACCTAACCCTGGGGGGTGGTGGCTGCTATTACGAGGGTTGAGAAGCCATGGAGGAGTTGGAGCACTAGGCTCCAAATACGAATAGTAAGGAGGTTGGTCATCATTGTGGTAAACAAGTTGGGAAAAATGAGGAGGCATGCCATATCCTGGATACATGCTACCGGTAGGGAAAAAGTGTTGGAGGAGCTAGCCCCTTCTTGAGGGAAACCATAACCCATGGGAGGATGAGTGTACGGAGGATAAATGGCTCCAATGATACTGTCAGGGACATGGGATGACCTCGGTGCGTTGACACCACCGGGTCTAGGGAGATCAGGTAAGATGGTATAAACATATTAATAATATACGTAGATCAGGTCATATTTCAATGCAATTTGGAGGGCATCTTCCTCGGACTAAGGGAAGTGAGAGGCAACATCTTTTCCAATGGAAGGCAAAAGGGATCTGTGAAACCATTCCATGTATACACGGTTTTTGAAGGCAGGGGCTCGACATAGGCTCTTTCTTCTCCACCATTCTTGGACATGATTGTTTGGTCAATTTAGTGTGTCCTAAATTGCTACATTAATTTTTCAATCCGGGATTCGTAAGCTGACGAAGTGTGGCGCACTATATGTGCAAGATAACCTATCTCTTACTTTTTTCCGTTTTTGGGTTTTTTTATTTATCTTGGGGGTTTTTATCTTGGTTGGTTTCCTAATGTGAGATGGAAATTCTAAAAGACAAGTATGGATATAAATGTTCAAGGCAACGATGTCCTTTATAATGATTTCCCAAACTTCAAACTTCAAAAGGGTTTTAAAACATGCAATGACAAAATTAATTCCTAAAAGAAAATGAAAATGTGCCACTATACTAGTCAAACAAATAGTGAACTATTGATCATGAAACCCATTACCCTTGCTGTTGTCTAAATACAAAAGAAACTGTGCTCAAAGAAATCCAAGAATTGCAAGCAAAGTAAAGCTAAAATCAAATTACATCAACTCATATTCTGACCCCTCACCATTAGTCTCGCTATGGCTTTCGGAGGTAATCATAAACAACTTGAGAAATATGATATCTAATTTGCAGAAGAATAAACTAATATCAAATTATACACTCATACTTCAATCCCTCACCATTAGTCTCGCTATGGCTTTCAGAGGTAACTGATAATGACATGAGTAATTTAATATCTCATCTAACTAATAAAGAAAATGTACAAAACTGAAATAAATAAAACAGTGCTGGAATTAAAAGCTAAGAAAAATAAATCAGCAGAAGGACAAGACTGATTCCATGTCATTAGTCATTGTAAAACTATGTGCAAATGCCCAGGCTACCTACTGTAATCTGGAACAAAGACACTGATCAGTTAACATCAGTATAAAGCATGAAAAATTATGGATAGAAATAAAACGTTAATACCATAAGAGATGTAATATATACACGTGAATAACTATGGCATAATGAACGTAAAGAAATAAATCATGAAACTATACAGCAATAAACAAAACCTCAGCGTGTGTAGGGGCCCTCTGCACAATCCTCGGGCAACAGCTATCAACCAAGAATTATGCTTATGAACAGAGTCTTCTCATGTATTCAAAACGCAATCATAACAAGGAAATAATGTCACGGCACAGTGGGCTTTCTTTTTAGAAAAATTACATTACAGAAGCTAGCTACTATGCGTATGAGAACACATTATTTATAACAGAGGATGACATAACTACTTTCCTACAATCTGCGCTGATAAAAGACACGTGAACAACCACGTCCAGAAATTTAGCATTATGGTTGCCGTGAAGATTAAATATATGGGAGGTGGCCGTCAGATTTGGCTTACGGAGCAGCTTCACAAAAGTGTTGATATGTCCTGAGATTTAGGAATGGCCACGCAAGTCTTCAATGGTGAAAAATCTAAGTTCCGTCACCGTAGGACTCTTAGGTTTACGACCGCTTGACTACCTTTGACCACGACCTTCTTTGGTGAATTCGACCGAGCCAATAGACTCGCTCCATATCCATGTCATTTCCAACTTGCCCATATGGTTTGGATTTTCAAGACACCTCGCAATATGTACTTTAACAAAAACGGTCAAGTGAAAGAAGCAAATTTTCATGGAAGTGACAAGATTCCGCAATTAATGAGAAAAAAATCTAATTCAAACAACAGACACAAAACATAGTTAAAAACCACTTTAAATGCTCTTTTATGATTAATATAATGATGTTGATGACTTAGGAGGTCCAGGAATGGGAAAAGTCTAGAAAGGTATAGTAGAGATGCAAGTTTGGACTTAGAATACAATTTCACTATGCTAGTTGTACATGTCCCCATGCAACCAAAATTTTGATCATCCTCCTTCAATTCATATGCACCGATACCTCGCCGCACATCTAGTCCTCTTTCTCCTTTCTTGGTGTCGCTAACATCCTTCGGGCTTCTTCATCAAGCATCCGAATTTGAGATTAATCAAAGGTTTCACTTATCTTCTTGCATTTCTTCTTCAATTTCCTATTCTTTTTGGTGCCACACCTTTATGTAGCATAGTGTTGTCATGAATGATATTTTCCAATCTACTTTGCTCCTTTAATGCTTCATTTTCATTTTTAATATGTTTCGTTTGAAACTTCCAACTCAAAGACTTCTTGTTTCAACGATCGATTCGTAGCCAGGCTGTGGTGAGGCCGAGTGGATGGAAGTGGGCCGGGACCCATGGCTATTCTTTCTAAGGATTCTATGTAATCATACACCTCTTTTGCTTTTTGATATATCTCGGTGTCATTTTCCTTTGGTCACAGGCCCCCAAAATGCCGTGGGAGGAGAATTGACTTCAAAATCGGCCGAAAAGGACTCATGTCAACATCTTGAGGACTAGTTTCAACGTTTACCGAGAATGAGGTGGACTACAGCCCACTGAGCTTGTTCTGGTGTGTTCCTCCTCCCAAATAAATAAAATGGGGTCCTTTTGTTTGTGATTTCCTCCACTTTCCTTTAAGCCCGGTGCTTCTTCTTACATGTTGTGGACTACCGTCTTTTTCCTTCGTTTTTTCTTTTTCCTTTCTTTTTTTAATACATACTTATCATTCGAAGGTGAAATCCGGTCTCTCGTACAATACTTGATGGTCTTCTTCTCGAGGAAGGGGTTTTGATGCACACTGTGTTGATTCTTTTCTCTTTTGATTTTGTTGGCTTTTTACCCTTTGGCCTTTTTCCTTCCTCCTTTTTAGATAATTTTTCTTTCTCTACTAGTTCTTTCAACCGTGTTAGTAGGAGTGCTTTCGAGTTTTATCACCGTTCTTCTTCTACTTTTTGATGTACTCATTTGGGGGTTTCTTGGAGTTCTTCAAAGAAATTTCTAATTAAAAACTTCTCCTGTGTCCTTTTTCTCTTTTAATTGTTTTTCTATCAAGATTTTCACGAGACCATGGTGATACAAATGTGGTTCTACGTCCCCCGCATGCTTTTGGACGTTATACCTTCAAACTCGTTTAGTAAAAAGTATGGCGTATCGAGGGTCCGGTTGTCTAGGAAATTCATGAACAATGAAAGGTGATACATGTACATTGATCCAAAAAACGTCCTCACAAAGATAAAATTTTGAATAACCAACAAGTATAAACTAGCCCACTCTTATTTTAAAGCATGGATGAATTCCCTTGTTGAAAATGGTGACATCCATACTTGGGTTACGAGATCACTCTCCAGGCTTCCTCACTGCTCTTGTTCTGCAACCGCCGTTCACCTTCTTTGAGGGAGTTCTCGTAGCAAATGCGGATGCCTCAAATATTGTAAATTTGAGGTCCCCAATTTCTACCTCCTTGCATCGTTGAAAGACCTCGCAAAAGATTTTGTTACCTCCTTATTGTAGCCTTTAAAATTTTGAATAAACCGAAGCCATTTTGCCTTTTTCAATATGTCTTTGACTTGCAGGTATCCTTCCATAAATTTGGGTCCCTCTAGTTTTGTCCTCAACAACTGACCCATCCTTCCTTATGTTCTTTAAAACTCATTTGCGTGAGGAGGGTTTAGCGAGGTAAGACTTCCGCCGAATTAGCTGAAATGAACAAAGGTGAAGGAGACCAAAGGATCGTAAGTGGATATCGAGGACAGGCAATACCGAATGAAGCTTTTAACAGAACAAAATGGGGTGAAGGTTTACGTGAGCACTATGGAAATGCAACCGTGAGGTCAATAGAACAAGAGGGGGAGTAAAGGCATCCGGCGTATTTAAAATTGGGTGGCCGCAGTAGCAGACGTTAGTTAGAGCAAGTTTATGAAACTACTGCGGATTTTGTAATGAGAATCCGTAGTCAAATCAACCACGTTCCATAATACAGTGGAGTATCAAAGCAGTCGAACACGAGTGAAGACCGATAGTTTGATTATGAGGTCGTTTAAAAATGAATGCAAGGATTGTGGGGAATCGTATAGAGATCGTGGAACTATGGAGTTATCAACCCAATCATTGCATATAATGGAGTTATGGTTTATAACTATGTAAAAATGTGCTTGAATGCCATTTGAAATAAATTTCTACTCATACCTTGGAATTCCCATATTTTTCTCATTAGTCTTCAATCAGCAGTCTTCGTTGATGCTTTTGAATACCTCATGTCTTCATAATATGTCCTTTGGCATTCGCATTTGATTGCATGGATTGCGGAACTAACATCCGATCGTAAATTTGAAAAACAGTGGTGGCCGCAAACTACTTCTCAAGCCGCGAAATCGGTGTCGGCATCATGGGAATCGACACAAAGAATTATTCTGGGTGAATGGAGATGGATAGATGATAACCGATCGAATGAAAATGGTCATGAAAGAAAATTTTTATTGGTGAAAGAAATGAAATAGATGAAATGGAGGAAATGAAATGAAGTGGAGTGGAATGAAGTGGAATGAAATGGAGTGGGCTGTCAAAATCCTAGAATGAGAGAGAGAGGAATTTTTTTTGGAAAATATAGGGTGTCAGGTTTTCCTGATTTTCACCCAATATTTTCTGTATAAGACTGCCAATCAGTGATTGGTTTTCAGGCTTATACAATTTTTTATTTTTATTTTTATTTTTTTAACTGAAAAGAACAAAAGCTAGGCTGGTGGAGAAGAAGAATTCTTCTGTACCAGCCTGATTGCAGAATTTTCTTGAAACATTTTGACAAATTCCTCTTTTGAGAGTGGCTTATGATAAACTTTCAATATGTGGCCATTCACAATAAGAGGAGTTTGAAACTCATCAATGGTCTTGATTCTTACCGCTCCATTGCTAAAGATCTTGTCAATCTCTTATGGCCCAAGCCAATGAGTCTGAAATTTTCCTTGAAAATCTTTAAACTTGGAATCAAATAACAATGCCCAATCTCCTTCTTGAAACTTCTTCTCTTTGATGTGCTTGTCATGCCATTTAGCTCTTTGATATTGAACTAGATCAGTTCTTAAAATTTCTTCTTGTCTGATCTCATCTAGCTCATTCAACTGCTCCATTCTATGCTTTTGGGCTTCTGATAAGTCCATCCCCAATTGAACTGCTATCTTGAAGGTCTTGACTTGGAACTCAATGGGGAGCAGGACTTCCTTCCCATAAACAAGTTCATAGGGAGAATGTCTTGTTGTATTTCTCCATGTAGTTCTGTAGGCCCACAAGGCTTCAGGAAGCCTTTCTGCCCAATCTCTTCTATGTAGATGAACAGTTTTGGTGATGATGCTTTCTAGAACTTTGTTGGTAGACTCCACTTGACCATTTTCTTGTGGATGGTAAGGATTAGATCTTCTATGCTTGATTTTTTATTCTTCCATCAGCTTCTTGGAACTCAATGGGAAGCAGGACTTCCTTCCCATAAACAAGTTCATAGGGAGAATGTCCTGTTGTATTTCTCCATGTAGTTCTGTAGGCCCACAAGGCTTCAGGAAGCCTTTCTGCCCAATCTCTTCTATGTAGATGAGCAGTTTTGGTGATGATACTTTCAAGAACTTTATTTGTGGACTCCACTTGACCATTTGCTTGCGGATGGTAAGGAGTAGATCTTCTGTGCTTGATTTTGTATTCTTCCATCAATTTCTCCACCAAATTGGATGTGAATTGGCTCCCCTGATCTGTCACAATTTCTCTTGGAACACCAAAGCGAGTAAAAATATCCTCATAAAGAAAATGAAAAACTAAATTTTCAGTAGCAGATACTAATGCTTTGGCTTCTACCCATTTAGTAACATAATCAGTACAAACCAATATATACTTCTTTTGCTTAGATGGTGGATTAATAGGTCCGATGAAATCTAAAGCCCATTTTTCAAAGGGTTCAATGAGTACCTGTGTTTGCAATGGCATTTCATTTGAAAGGGTAGGTTTCCCTACTCTTTGGCAGCTGTCACACCTTTTGACATATTGTTTTGCATCTTTGAAGAGGGAAGGCCAATAATATCCTAAAGAGAGGATCTTATAGGCCATCCTTTTGTCTGCAAAGTGTCCGCCGCATGGTTCATCATGACATGCCTTAAGAATATCAGGCATTTCATCTTCCCTGACACATCTTCTAATCACAAGATCTGGCCCTATTTTAAACAATTCGTTAGAAATCCATGAATATTTTGAACTCTCCTGAAAAAATTTTCATTTTTCACTTGGAAATAAATGTGAAGGTAGTTTCCCTGTAACCAAATAGTTAGCAATATCTACATACCAAGGAGTCTTAATAGTTACTGCAAACAAATATTCATCAGGAAAATTATCCTCTACAGGAGAATCTTCTTTAGTATTCTGAATCCTAGACAAGAAATCAGCTACTGTATTCTGTTTTCCTGGTCTATCCAACACAGTAATATTGAATTCTTGCAAAAGTAAAAGCCATCTTGTCACTCTGCCATTAGTAACATGTTTGTTCATTAAATATCTAATTGCAGAATGGTCAGTATGAATAAAAGTTTCATAGCCTGTTATGTAATGTCTAAACTTATTAATTGCATGAACAACAGCTAAGAACTCTTTTTCAGTCACAGTATAATTCAACTCTGTGGGAGTCAAATTTTCACTGGTGTAATAAATGGCATAAGGAATTAAATCTTTTTGACCCAACACAGCTCCAAGAGCTGTATCTGAAGCATCTGTAGAAATATGGAAAGGAAGTTTCCAATTTGGTCCTCTCAAGATAGGTGCTTCAGATATTCTTGTTTTCAAAGTTTCAAAAGTTGATTGACAATCAGGATCCCATTTAAATTCACAGTCTTTTGTAAGCAATTTGAAGAGTGGAGATGCTATTTTAGTGAAGTTTTCTATAAATATTCTATAGTAACCAGTAAATCCTACAAAACTTCTAACATCTCTTTGACAATTTGGAATAGGCAACTTGGAGATGACTTCAACTTTTGATCTATCAACCTTAATCCCATCTCCTGAAATATGATGTCTTAAAACAATCCCTTCAGTAAACATCATAAAGCATTTTTCATGGCTTAATGAAAGGTTTGTTTCTTTACATCTTATGAGAACTTTTTCCAAATTTTCTAATGCCTCTTGAAATGAATTACCATAAACTGTAAAATCATCCATATAAACCTCTACACAATCATGGATTAGATCAGAAAAAATTCCTAGTACTGCTCTTTGGAATGTTGCGGGTGCATTACATAACCCAAAAGGAAGTACTCGGTAGGCAAAAGTTCCCCATGGACAAGTAAATGTGGTCTTCTCTTGATCTTCAGGTGCTACCTGAATTTGATTATAGCCACTAAAACCATCCAAAAATGAAAAGTACTTTTTACCTGCTAATGTGTCTAATACCTGATTGATAAAAGGCAAAGGAAAGTGATCCTTCAAAGTTGCTTTGTTCAATTCCCTGTAATCAATGCATACCCTCCATTTACCATTCTTTTTAGGTAATATAACCAAAGGAGAAACCCATCGGCTATCTGAAATTGGATAAATGAAGTTTACATTGAGTAGTTTTTGGAGCTCTTCTTTCACTATCTCCCTAAGATTTGGATTCATCCTTCTTTGAGGTTATCTGATTGGTCTACTATTTTCCTCAATATAGATATGATGGATGCAAGTCTTAGGATCAATACCTTTCATGTCAGTATACTCCCATGCAAATGCAGTAGAATGTTTTTGCAAGATTTTGGTTAGTTCTTCTTGTTGTGATTCTTCCAAGTGTTTGTTGATATTCAGTGTTTTTCCTAGAAAAATCTCAATAGTAGAACTACCAAACTCTTCCATAGAGTAAAGAGACATTTGTCTTGATTTTAAATATTCTATGTCAGATTCCAACTGAAATTGTGTGGGGTCATATTCTGAAGATGTCTCAAAATTTTCTGATGTGTTCAGAATTTGACTATCCTCACTGATTTCAGAAATGGTAAAGACAGGTTGTATAGTGTCCTCATCATCGACCCATTCATTATCTCCTACTTCTGTAATTGCTTTTGCTGGAGGATACAAATTGAATTTCTTTGTCGAATTACCATTAGAAATATACATGTCCCCAGATCTACAACTAATAAAAGCATCAGCTGTGGCTAGCCAAGGTCTTCCTAAGATAAGTGGATGCCCTCCTAGATTACTCTTGGGAGTCAAAATCATAAAATCTACTGGATATTCCCAAGAATCTAAGGAGACTGAAATATCTTCTAATACACCATCTAGTTTAATAATTGATCGATCTGCAAGTTGCAGTAAAGTAGGTGTAAAAATAAGGTTAGGAAGTTTTAGCTGGTCCATAGTCTGTCTACTCATAATGTTGATAGCAGCCCCTAAGTCAATCAATGTGTTTGGAATTTCTATCCCATTTATATGTGTCTTAACAATTGGACTTCCTGGATCTACATACTTCTGCATGGTAATTTTTCCCATCATAATATCTGCAATTTTTCCTACCAGGTGGATTCTTCTTGTGTCTTTTAGTTTCCTTTCTGGTCTTTTGAAACTCAACTCCTTTATTGTTTTTGCTAGAATAGGAATCTCTCGAATGGCTTGTAGCAAGGGAATCTTGATACAAACATTCTTCAATTCATCTAGAAAGTCATAGTTAGGCAAAAAGATTTGTTTTTCCACCCCCTTGTCAATTTGTAGTCTTTCAGGAAAAGGAGGTGTAGATGATGATGCAGGTTGCTCAACTATAGGAGTTGTGGGTGTTGTATTTTCTTTTTCTTTTTGAATGCTTGAATTTTGAAGAGATTCTTCCTCAGAACCCTTATTGACTTCAAGAGAGTCCTCCTCAGAGGTATCTTGTTCTTGGATATCTATAGAAGGTTTTTCTAAAACTCTACCAGATCTGAGTTGTACATCGTTGAGAGGAACAATCATATAGGTAGGAAATTGTTGTCCTTCTACCATGTAAGTATTCTGAGGATTCTTATTATTAGGATTTGGCAATGGCTGAGCTGGAAGGTGATTTGTCTTTTGTTGGTATGGGAGCATGAGTTGAGGATTTGGATTTTTTTGAGAAGGTTGTTGTTGTGGAAATGGCAATGAAAGTTGTGGACTTGAATTTGGAAGTTGTGGAGCTTGTTGATTTTGAAAAGATGGAGGATATTGATAAAATTGAGAAAATCTCCCATAAGGATTTTTCATCCCTTGTACCCATGGCTGATATGGATTTTGATGTTGGGGCCAAGGTTGTTGCCAAGGATTCCAATTTGGTGGGGTTTGAAGATTCATAGGGTTGTTAAACCCTTGAGTTTGTTGTCCCTGCCAAGGTCTTCTTGCAACAAAACAGAGAGATTCTATTGAATTTGGGTCTTCTTGAAAGACAGCTTTGAGTCCAGGAATTGAAGGACAATCCTTGGTCTCATGATTCTCTGAGAAAATCATACATGTTTCTACAACTTTTGCATCCAAGGGACATTCCCTTAAAGCATGTTTCTTCTTACATTTCGGACAAAAGATGGCTAGAGCATCTGTTTCTGCTTTCTGCTTGTTTTGGATTTTAAGGGTGTCTAGTTGTTCACTAAGGCTCCCTAAGATATCAGTTTTGAATTCATCAAGCATGTTACCAATCTCTGCCCTACTTACTGATCCAGTTGCAGATTTGTTAGCCCTAATAAAAGAAGGATCCCTAGGCCCTTTTCCTATTTTAGATTTTCCTCTTGAGAGATGGACACATAGTTCTGTTATATCACGAAGTGGGAGTTGAGAAATGTCTCCTTTCCCCATCATGTTTAAAATATCTATCCATTCATTTCTAATGGCTTTTAATATGAGGGCTTTCAAGGTTTCATCATCTAAGTTGCTCATCTTTGCTCTTTTCAATTTGTATTGAAATATTTCAAGTAAGTCTTCCAAGTTTTCATCTTCTTTTTGCATCATTTTGAATACCTCATCCTTGTGATTGGTGGGCATACAATAGTCCAAGTATCTATCCAAAAATGTTTGTTTCATATCATTCCAAGTCCTAATAGATTGGGTAGCTAATCCCATGAACCATTTCAAAGCAGCTCCCTTCAATGTTGAAGGAAACAGTTTGAGTTTTTGAGAGTCTTCCATATAGTCATAAGTTCGGCACACAACTTCAAACTCAAACAGAAATGTTTCAGGATCCTCACTTCGCAATCCATAAAAGTTAGGGAGGACAGATGGTGAGATATTTTTCATCGTTGTATGATTTTCCTCATCAACTATAGGGAATCCAAACAAGTTGTCTCCTTCCCTATTTCTTCCATTATTATCTTCACCATTGTTGTCTCCATTGTTTCCTCCTCCTCTACCTCTACCTCTACCTCCAAATCCATCTATTATTTCCTCTGCCATGATAGTTTCTTTAGAGTCCTTAAATTCCTCTGGTTCTTCTATCAAGGAAGGATGAGAGAGAGTCTCTTTGTTTTCTAAATGGGATTTAGTAGGTGGTATAGGAGAATCCTCTAATTCAGCTGTTCCTTGAATTCCAAAAATCTTAAGACTAGGGGTAGATGGTGGTGAATCTTGTCTATGCCTTGAAGAAGATGGAGTTGTAAAAATCAAACTCTTGGCTTTAGTTATAAACCTTCCCCTAGAATCTCTTGCTCTATGCATGTCATTTTTTTTTTTAGGGATAATAATTCTCTTTCTGATCTTCGATTACACCTGGGTGAAAGTATCTTAAAGTCTGAACCAATAACTCTCTTCCACGATCCTCAGTCTATACCAGATTGAAAAAAAGGAGGAGAGCATGCTTCAAGAAGTTATCAAGTTTTAACTTCTTTGTATTTGTTTTTTTTTGTTTTTTAAGAAATTGGCTACCTAGTTACACTTCCCGTAATAGTTTGCTATGGTAAGTATGTCTAATTCTTTGTATCACATTTTCAATCAGAGTTAATAGTGATGAAGTCTGGCATTTCTCTTTTAACAACTGTTTCTTAACTTTTTGTCGTTTTTGGTTTTCTAAGGTGAAATGGAAATTCTAAAATGAAAACAAGTATGGTTATGTTTGTTCAATGAAATGATATCCTCTATAATGATTTACCAACTTGAAACTTAAAAAGGAATTTGAAACATACAATGACAAAACTTGAAAGAAAATGGAAAATGTGCTGCTGAAATGAAAAGGTGATGCTAGTCTAATAAATCAAAACAGTGAACTAGTGAGTATGAAATCAAACTATTCTTGCTGCTGTCTAAATAGAAAAGAAACTATGCTGAAAGAAATTCAAAATTGCAGTAAAGTAAATCTAAATCAAATTACATCAACTTGTCTTCTGATCCCTCATCATTAGTCCAGCTATGATTTTCGGAAGTAACCATAAACAACTTTGAGTAAATGATATCTAATTTGCAGAAAGTAGGGAGGATGAGAGAGAGTCTCTTTGTTTTCTAAATGGGATCTAGTAGGTGGTATAGGAGAATCCTCTAATTCAGTTGTTCCTTGAATTCCAAAAATCTTAAGGCTAGGGGTAGATGGTGGTGAATCTGGTCTATGCCTTGAAGAAGATGGAGTTGTGAAAATCGAACTCTTGGTTTTAGCTATAAACCTTCCCCTAGAATCTCTTGCTCTATGCATGTCATTTTTTTTATTTTTTTTTATTTTTAAAGTTGGGCTAATAATTCTCTTTCTGATCTTCCAGATCACACTAGGTGCAAGAAGAGAGCATACTTAAGAAATTACTAAACCAATAACTCTCTTTTCTGATCCTCCAGATCACACTAGGTGCAAGAGGAGAGCATACCTCAAGAAGTTATCAAGTTTTCCCTTCTTTTATGATTTTATGTTTTTTTTTTAAGAAATTGGCTACCTAGTTACACTTCCCCGGCAACGGCGCCAAAATGTTTTGTCAATTTAGTGTGTCCTAAATTGCTGCATTTAATTTGTCAATCCGGGAATCGTAAGCTGATGAAGTGCGGCGCACTATATGTGCAAGATAACCTATTTCTTAACTTTTTGTCGTTTTTGGTTTTCTAAGGTGAAATAGAAATTCTAAAATGAAAACAAGTTTGGTTATGTTTGTTCAAGGAAATGATATCCCCTATAATGATTTACCAACTTGAAACCTTAAAAAGAAATTTGAAATTTACAATGACAAGACTTGAAAGGAAATGAAAATGTGCTGCTGAAATGAAAAGGTGCTGCTAGTCTAATAAATCAAAACAGTGAACTATTGAGCATGAAAACCAAACTATTCTTGCTGCTGTCTAAACACAAAAGAAACTATGCTTAAAGAAATTCAAAATTGCAACAAAGTAAATCTAAATCAGATTACATCAACTTGTCTTCTGATCCCTCATCATTAGTCCAACTATGATTTTCGGAAGTAACCATAAACAACTTGAGTAACTGATATCTAATTTGCAGAAAGTAAACTAATATCAAACCATACATTCATAATTCAATCCCTCACCATCAGTCCAGCTGTGGCTTTCGGAGGTAACTCAAGATGTCATGCACAATTTAATATATCTAAATTTGCAGAAAGGAAACTAATACCAAACTACACATTTCATAATACAATCCCTCACCATCAGTCCAGCTGTGGCTTTCGGAGGCAACTGAAGATGTTATGAGTAGTTTAATATATCTAAATTTAACTACTGAAGCAAATAAGAAAAACTGAATTAAACAAAGCAGTACTGAAATTAAACAGAAACTAAGAAAAACAAATTAGCAGCAGAATAATGTTAATTCCATGTCATTAGTCAAAAATTTATGCAAATGCCCGGGCTGCCTATCTATAACCTGAAACAAGAACACTGATCAGTGATTAATAACATAAAACATGAAAGACAGAAGTGAAATGGAAAGCATGAAAGTTTATAAACAGAAATGAAGCATATGTATCATGAATAATGCAATGTATAAACATGTGAATGGATTATGGCACAATGAGCTTTAAATAAATGAAATAAGAACTATACAATAATGCACAGAACCTTGGCAAGTGCAGGGGCCCTCTACACCAAAAAATGGTTAATCATCCCCCATGGTTAACATCATCATATTGAATACTATTGGTTCTTATAAATTTTATTTTGGTTGTACATTTTTCTTAGGAGGCCCATTTTAGACCTCAAAATTTCTCTAATGTCAAGTAAGACTTCCTGGTGAATGTTCGGTTGCAGGTGTACTAAGGTTCTTCTATTGCAATGGAAGAAAAAGGTGAGCCTCTAGGAGAGAGGTGATAGTACCACGCTATTAGAGGAACACATAATAAAAGGAGAATTTCCTAACATCAAGAATAATAGTCCACATAGATGCAACTCTTGCTACAACCATTACAACACATTTTCAATAAGATCAACACTAAAATAACTGAAATAGTTCAACTACTTTAGTACAAGTGCAAGAAAACATGAATCATAAACATTCACAAAAAATTCTTACAAATATTCATAATCCATTCATACAATCATGTTGTCCATTAGGCTTCAAGTGTCAAGTAAATGTTCCAATATGCATGAATACAACGGACATCACTAGCTCCAATAATGGAGCATTGAAGCCATGAATTTCACCCCAAAAGTACTAACTTTATCTGTTTAATGTCTTATGGGAGAAGTCAAGGTGGAAATTCATTTTATTGTACAATGAACGTGTATATATAACAAGTGGTGTGATCCTTCACCTCCCTTGTGTCTTTTGGACTAACCTCATGAATTTTCAAATTCTATATGACATTTTGACTTCCTACATGACTTTTCACATTACAGAACGATTCTTGGACTTCCACTTTACATTATATTTCTCCATTATAGAATTTACATACTCAAAAAAATGATGTGGCACATTATTACTCAGGACACAACATTAAATGACACTAGTGACATGGAATACATGATGACGCGGTAGTGTCAAGTCACTCTTTGTTGTTAGTTTCTTTGTGTCTTGTTGAAAGATAGAACATGGTATTTTATTTCTCCTCTGCATGGCTTAAAGGTCAAGAGTCTTCAATGTGGTATTGATATTATGTTTGATATTTTAATATTGTGTTCCTTCATCTTCTCGTGTGATGATCAACAAGTTTATTTATCTCCATATGTGTCCCTTAGCATGGTCTCCTTCTCGATCTCCTCCATCATCATCTTGTGATTGCATGAAATAATACTTGTGACTGCAATCTATCCTCAACAACATTCCATCAATTTGATTAAGCCATAATATAACATGCTTCATGAAATCACTTGTTGGGGTTGGAAATGGTGACTACTCAAGTTATTAACTCAGGGATTGCGTAGATCTAGAGGTTAAGGTCTAGGGCTAAGGATTGAGACTGTGCAATGCGTAGTTGTGGAGGTCTGGGAAGAGGTACAGTGTAGTTGAGGGACTCAAGAGCTCAATATGGATGCTTGAGGCTTAAGACTGCGTAGTTCATAGTTCTAAAGGACTAGGTTGAGTGACTGCACAATTGAGGCACTCGGGAATTAAATCTCAAGGCTTGAAGTTTCCCAATGAGTAGTTTAGATAAGAGCACATGTTTGGAAGTTTCACAGTTGAGGGGTTCAAAGGATTAAGCTTGAGGCTTAAGGCTCAAATTCCCCCAATGTGCAATTGAAGAGGGACATAGTCCAAGTGATTGTGTAGTTGTGCAGTTCAAGAGCTCAATGATGAGGCTTGATACTTCAGACCCTACAGTGTGCAGAGAAGGTTGGTTCGAGGCAAGGATTTTTCAACTATGGAGCTCAAGGGCTAGGACTAAGCACTGATATTCTGTAGTACACAATTATGGAAGGAAAAACAATGTGTGTTTTGTAGTTTCAAGAGATAAGGGTGTTGCTTGAGGGTTGAGACTATGTAATGTGGAGTTCAAGCTGACTAAAGGAGGCTAAGTCATACGGTAGGAGAGTTGTCCAAATTTGACTAAGTGTCATATCAGTGAGAGGAAGATAAGTAGAATAATTAATCTGAACATGACCACACACTTAGATCACTTGAAGACACAACATGGAACACTCAGAATGCATGAAAAATATCATTTCCTTAATTCAACAGCTTTGCAACAACCTACACCAAGTGCAACACCAAAGATACACTTTGTGAATATTTTGATGGCACTCATGAAAAAATGCTTGAAAATTTTGAAATGAGTTTCATACATGTTTACATGGTAATAAGAACTCATTTACATAAAGTTTACCCCTTGAAACTATTTTGGTTCCTGTGATTTGGTAGATTTGGCAATACCAAATGACAAGACAACATCAAACCACTTTCGGATCTCAGGATCTAGCCCTCCTAGATCCAGAGAGGGATCTCTCTATAAGGTAAAGAAATAATGTATCTTTGAAGGTCAATTCAAGGTGTTAGGCTAGTTATGTAGTGCAAGGGTTTTTGTTTTGTTTTGTTTGTTTGTTTGGTTGGGAAACATGAAAGAAGGATCCAGTGTAAGGTAAATGAATGAGTAGAGAAGGATTTTGGAAATGGGGAGACAAATCAAAGAGAACACAATTCTAGTGGGAAATGGGGTCATAAAATGGTTTACTTGCAATTCAAATATCCAAGGCTTTCAAAGGGCTAGTAATCTAAAACAGAGGATCTCTTAAGATGATAGTATGGGATGAAACAATAAGGAAATGAAAGGGAATGACAAGGAAAACCTTCCAAGTTAACCACTTCGGAGTAAGTCTAGGACAGGACATGCCTTATACCTCTATGATCCAAACTCCTAATGAGGCTAACTCTGAAGACAACAATCCAACAGTGCTCCTGACTACTTTTAGACAATAGAAAAAATTTAAGGTCAAACACTGAGTGAAGTATAAGATCAGAGAAATACTTTTAACCTTCTCTGATTTTGACATTCAACCCAAAGGGATCTTAGAAAGGCTAACTGTTGCAAAAGTAACCTAGGGGACAGGGCTAATCACTAAATCTCCCTACCTTCCCAATTCTTTCAGCATAACCAAACAAGAACATCTACGAAACAAACTCTAACTTCATAGATCAGTAAGTATGGGCAAACCAACTCTTTGACTGGTTAAATTATATTGAATTTTTTCTTAGATACACAAATAGCAAAAAACATAAAGATAAGAAAGTGCAGGAAGCATTAGGGTACTTGCAGCAGTATATCCTAAGCTAAAATTACTGATTCTTATCAGAGAAAATGAAAAATGATGTATAGCAGAAGGAAAACAATAACAAAGATAGAACACATCACCACTAATTTAGATCAGGATCCAATGAACATGCTTGTCATATTAGAAGAGAAAAACCAGTCACATACATTCTTGTCCAATAGCTTGATATCATCTAGAAATAATCTCCCAACCTATTTACAACTACTACTCACAGAACTCTAACTCAGTAGAACAACTTACAATCAGTGTTTTTTCAATAACCAACCAACCAACATTTACAATGTATTTCTCATGAGTTCTTATAGGTGAAAGAGTGATAGTAGTGGTAGATAGAACTTAAATGATTCATTAAAAAATATGGAGATGTGTCTATGAAGCCCATTCTGTTTAATATCCCTACATTAAATTTCAGTACCCTTTGGTTGAACTATGGGTCTTCGACAGATTGATAATAACTTCGTGGTATGTTCTTGGAGGTACTTTTCTGGCTATAGTACTATGTTTTATATTCTGTGACAAGTAAGGTGAATATTTTGTCTTTCAGGCCTTCCATAATTCATAACCAATGCACTGACATTTCTAGGAGCTTTCTGTTAGAATAATAACTATTATGGTCTCAATTGAGGCATGGAGAATGCTGTGGGAATTGGTCCTTCTTAGGAAAAGAACATTCTGCTGACATTCAGACATTGATAAGGCTTGATGAGTGCTTTACACTTCATTAAGCCTCCTTGATCATATTTATGGTCTTTATCTGTGTCCCTTACCCTTTAAACATTGGATTATAAGCATTAAGTCTTCAACATTAGGCATTAATCCTTTAATTCTTCTTCTGATACTCTTTGTTGTTGCTTCTGACCTGTTTTTGTGAATATACAGGTTTCAGGGGCACTGGAGGGTTTGAATCAGGGTTTATAACCCAATCATTAATGAAAAACATGTTATTAACCCTCTCTGGTGTCTTCCTCTGCTACCTTTGGCTCTAGAACTGGAATTCTGTGCTCTATTTCACCACAACCATGACTGTGGGGACATAATGAATTCCTGACTTTTGACACCTGTGGTGTCTTCCTCTGATACCTTTGGCTCTAGAACTGGAGTTATGTGCTCTATATCACCACAACCATGACTGTGGGGAAAAAATGAATTCACGACTTTTGACACCTGCAAAACATGATAAACATATTAAGAAATCCATGCGGGCATGGTTAGACTGCTTGTAGAGGCTCTGGGGGTGGAGCAGCAGTGAGGAAGGATTGTGATTTGCAGCAGAAAATGGGTGAAAATCATGGCGGGAGGCGAAAACAGGTGCAAATGAAGGTTGAGTGTGAGGTGAGTTATGGACCATTGGATTAGATCAATCAATGGTGATCTACGGTTGAGATCCTTTGATGAGGTCGTTTGGAGGACAGATGAAAAAGTAAGTGAACGGGTCGGGATTAAATGTGGGTCGTTCGATTACAAAAATTGACGGCGGAGATCTACGGATGGAGTCGTTTAGAAGGTTAGATGGATGGTGGATGAATGAGTGCGAGATCAAATATGGGCCGGTAGATTAGAACGATCAACGTCTAGAATTAAAAGCCATTGTTGCGTTGCGGAGAGCGATAAGGCAAAAAATTAAAATGGTATTCGCGTGGGCTCTGGGGGGGTAGGCGAT
Source organism: Pinus albicaulis (assembly GCA_034641835.2). Lineage (NCBI taxonomy): Eukaryota > Viridiplantae > Streptophyta > Pinopsida > Pinales > Pinaceae > Pinus > Pinus albicaulis. Next base: position 182,702,966 of record CM076576.1, on the reverse strand, counting down.
TTTTGCAAAAAAAATGTGATTCCATACACTTTCTGACACCTATCCCTTCGAATACCGCCCATTTCGCGCAATTTTTCAGCATTAAACCTCTGGCGCAAATTTTTTTTGAAATGCATTCTCAGCCATTGGATGATGGGCGGAAGATCTGACGGTGCAGGTGATGCGTGATGGGGGAAAATGTGCGGAGGAAGGTGTGGTGGGACTCGGTTTATGTCAACACCTTGGTCACGCAGTGCGAAAGGATTGGGCTATTGGGTTAAGTCCCGACCGTCAGATTCCTCAGATGGACGGTCGAGATTAAAAGGTGGATCAGAAGGTTTTGAAAGTGAAAGGTGGGTGAATGGAGACCCGATTTCCTGATGGTCGTTGATCTTGTGCAGATCGACAGTCTATATTCATTTAACTCAAAACGTCGAGTAAATGAACGAACAAAGGAAAAATGGGTTTAGCAAGGTTTTTTAAGACCATTTAGCACCCGATTGTGGGCTAAGGACGCATGGAGGAAGGGGCTTAAAGGGAATAAGCCCTTGGGGGCTTAATACTTTATTGGAGCGAAGAACTGCTTTTTAGGCCTTTTCAAGGGTTTTGGGGTTTTTTTTGGATTTTTAGTGCCCGATTATGGGGTTGGGGTTATATGAGGAAAGGGGCTAAAGTTACAAGCCCTCGGGGGCTAAAATAACTTGTAATGGAAAAGACTGCTTTTAGGCCCAAAATAGTGTTTTTTAAGCCAAATGAGGGGTTTAGGTAGGCAAAATAAGGGATTTTAAAACCAAATAAGGGTAATATAAGGTTTTAAAAAAGGATTTTAGGAAGATTGAGGTGAAATGAAGGGGTTTTGGAGAAATTTTGTGTAGGGAATAAGGGTGTCAAATAGGGATTTTGTGGGAATTAAATGGAGAAAATGGAGGCCCTTTGAAAACAGTCTTATTTTATAAACAGCAGGGTTCTTTAATGGAAACAACAGTGAAGATTTCTTCAAAGGAGAGGAAACACATGAAGGCTTCAAGAATGATAGATTTTCAAGGGAAATGTTTCTCTTGAATACTTAGAAACATATTTAGACACCTGTTTGTTATGCCAAAATTTTATAGGTGGCTAACACAATCATTAATCATATGAACATGAAGAAAGATCAATCACACACAACACAGATAATTTCCCGGGGAAATATTACTGCTAAAAAAGCCCACTATCTTTTATTGTATATTAAGCATGGATCATGAAACAAATACAACGTCTTTCTCTTGTCACAAGAGCCTCCAACATTCAGCTATATGTCTCACACTGTCATATGCAAAAAGGACCAACACATAGCCAATTCTCACCCTCCAGACAACTTGCTTGTCTCGTGAAATCCCTGATGGTCTAGATCCCTAAAAGATAGGAATTATTGCCTGCCTTCATTGCAAAATTATCATGGACACTCCAATGGGTTTTTTCTTGCATGTGTGCAAGAAGATAATCCTACAACTGATAGTCAACTTCCCTTTCACCAAGAACTCAACTGGGTATAGAAAATTTTAGGGGCTAATATTCGCAGGTGGGCTAATTTTCCATGCTTTTTCCAAAAAAAATATTCGTCAATTTCCATATTTTTATAAAAATGATTCACCCAAATTTTACAATATAAAATTATTTTAGGTTAAAAATCGCCAAAATTATATAGACAATGTATATAATATCATTATAAATTTGAATAATTTTTCAAATACATAAATAAATATTTTATAGTTTGCATATTAGGGACTAGTGAGATTCACCAATTTTTTAAACTTCAAGATAAGTTTCCATCCTTAAAATTTTCCCTGCAACTGGGTCTCCATTAGATCTGAGATGCATGCAGCTAATAATAGTAAATCCTCAGTTGCATGTGAGATTACTGATTGTGAATTAATTAATATTTAATTCACTTGATCTCTCACTAGTGCATCTTCAGTTCAAATTAGCACAACTGAGTTTAACTCACTTAACTGCGTTAAAATATTTACAACTTACATTAACTAATGGACCACTGCACTTCGAACTTTGTTGCAACTAGAATTACTCTGCATGTCCCACCAATCAACTTCTAACTCTAAATCCACTAGCTAACTGAATTTATCACTTTCAGTTAACTCATTCAAGTCCACATTGAGAATAAATTACAATTTAATGTCCATCAAAATTAAGGGATAATAAAAATAGACATGCACCCAAAAATAGCATTGTGGGCCCCACCCTAGTTTGTGTTATGAATATAATTCATAATAGATATAATTAAATAATTAATATAGTTATTAATAGATAAATAGGGATTATGTAAGTAGTCATTAGGTTAGTGAAAGGGCATGTCTAAAATACATGCCCATTCGTGAGAGGCCACCTGCATAGGTATATAAGCAAGGCCTCATTGTAAAATTCTACCATCTCTCTCTTATACATTTTATATATAATATATCATTATTACAATACCTCTTGTGTATTTGGCTATTAAGCCTACAGCTTTGTTGTTCCATTTGGTATCGAAGCAGTGATCTTCTCACCTGGAAGGAAGCACTTACACCATTGTTGCCTACCTTCCACTGTTACATGCAGTGCCTCGAAAACGTTGTCGCTCGATGTCTTCATCAATAACAAAAGATGATTTCAACAAAAATTTGATCAAACTTGAGAGTAAGATCAATAATAATTCCGATAAATTCACTAAATGATTAGTCAATATTGAGGATAAGGTTACATGAAATTCTGATGACATCAAACAAATTCAAGACACGACAAATCGGATAGACAGACTAATGTTGAAAATAAGTAACGATTCTAGAGACAATCATAACAAACTAATGCATAAATTAAATGACATGATAAAAATAGTCAAGAATATTGAACATAGCCAACAAAAAAATTCAGCTGATTCAGAAAATTCATAAGATAATCATGAAGAATCACTACATTGTGCAGAAGAGAAGGTTATGGAAATCCCAAATTATGAGAATGAAGGTGAACTTAAAAATAAAGACGAGCCTGCTAGTCAGGAATTTGTTGAAGTAGCTAAAATTGATGCAGATGAAAATAATATGAAGGAAGACTATTTTGAAAAAAGAAGAAGATGAGCAATATCATAACAATGAGGAAGATGTTGAAAAATAAAATTATAATGATAAAACAAGAACTCCTCGGGGTGACATAGATAAGATTGTTGAAGAAGCTAAAAATGAGGTTTCTATTACAGAAAAGGATGGAACTGGAGACAATGATCACGCCGTGGAGCATTACAGTAAAACGAAGTACCCTTTAGCAGTAAAGCTTGGTACCATCATGGCAGATTTAGAAACTATAGATGTCTATTCTTATGTGGAGGATGAAATCGTTGAAGATCCCCTATTAGCTCAACATTTATCATTCTTTGGTATTGACTTCTCATCTCTGAAAAATAAGAAGTTGACTACCGCTGAAAAAGAACTGGATTAGAATACAAAACTTGATTGGAATTGTATTCAGGAAAATGGCAAGGAATCAGAACCTCTATTTGGGCCTGGTTATACAGGACTTATTATCAATCTTAGAAACAATTGTTACTTGGCCTCTATCATGCAAACAATATTCTCCACAAAATATTTTAGTTTACGTTATTTTGGAACTGAAAATACTGAGGATGCAGCAAATGAAATAACTACGGAGCTAAAAGTTCAACCTGATATGATTATCGGCAATTATAGTGATGGAAATTTGGTCGCATATTTGATTGCACATAAACAAGGAATCACTCAGTGCAACATATCCTATGCTTTGGAGAAGACCAAATACCTAGATTCAAACATATACTGGAAACGCTATGAAGAGAAATACCATTTCTCTTGTCAGTTTACTACTGATATAATTGTAATGAATACTGCAGGTCTCATTATCACCAGAAAATATAAAGAGATTGTAGGAAGCAAGGATACTGTGGGACAGTACAAAAGTTGTTCTGCTTTTAGCCTTCCTGGTCTCTATCGTGTGGTTCATGGAACTGATGTTTTTTATCCCAAATTCAACATCGTGTCTCCTGGAGTAGACTCACAGATTTATTTCCCTTATGCAGAAAGGAAACATTGCCTTACTGCTTTACATGGTTCAATTGAGGAACTCTTATTTAGTCCTAAGTAGACGGCTGAATATATGTGTGTCATGAATGACCATAAGAAACCCATTATATTTTCTGTGGCAAGACTCGACCGATTTAAAAATATAACAGGATTGGTTGAATGGTTTGCAAAGAAAAAACGCTTGAGGGAGCTAGTTAACCTTGTTGTGGTTGCTAGTGATTTTGACCCACCAAAATCGAAAGACAGAGAAGCTTTTGGGCTTACTGTTGTTGAGGTAATGACATGCGGTCTTCCTACATTTGCAACATATAAGGGAGGTCCCGCTAAAATTATTGTGGATTTCATTGGTCCAAAGGATACTCGTTTTCCTCGAAATATTTTGTTCTAAATTTTTACCATGCTGTGTTGCCTTGTAACGCGATGCGGGAGAGAAAATTCACGATGCATGGTTAAGAAAATTTGTGGACAGAAAATTACAGATTGCGCTCGGGCAGCACGTTTTAGATGTGCGCTGTCAAGACCCCAAGAAGAGCAAGCAGGGTCGGGAAAATCCTTATCTTTATCGAGGAATACCCCGGCTAAGACTGGCCTCGAGCTTCTGAGGATATATTCGAACATAGAGGAATGGCTGGACGAGAACAGAGAATCTGCAAACCTAACGTTAGAGAAGAAACTAGACTGTGTGCAGATGGTAGTCAAAAGGTCATGAACCATTACGTATTCTAAGAAACATCATAGTTGAAAGTTGTGCCATTTCATTAAACAGTGTCACGTATAACTTGTGACCGGTCTCGATTCGATTTAATTAAAGTCATACTCAAAAAGTTAAGTTATAATATATAAATTATAATTATATATATATATATATATATATATATATATATTATTTAATTTACAAATAATATTAATAATGATAAAAATTCAAAATAATAATAATATCATTATTATTATTAAAAAAAAACAAAACAAAACAAAAATTTCCAATATAATCCTATTGAAGACTTACATATTCCGCAATAATGAGAGAAAGTGAAGAATTTTATTGTCGATACAACTTTGAGGAAAAAGTTCTGAAGGAAGGGCTAATTAATAAGTAAACGTTGATATATTAACGGTCAAGCAAAGATTTTAAAATAAAATTGATTGAACTAAAGGAAAGTATCAACTATAAGCTTTGAGGACAAAGCTTTTGAAGAAAGGGGCAATGTTATGAATATAATTCATAACAGATATAATTAAATAATTAATATAGTTATTAATAGTTAAATAGGGATTATGTAAGTAGTCATTAGGTTAGTGAAAGGGCATGTCTAAAAGACATGCCCATTCGTGAAAGGCCACTTGCATAGGTATATAAGCAGGGCCTCATTGTAACATTCTACCATCTATCTCTTATAAATTTTATATATAATATATCATTATTACAATACCTCTTGTGTATTTGCATATTAAGCCTACAACTTTTTTGTTCCAGTTTGGGTGCTTAATGCAACCAAGTGTTGAATGCAACCAAGTGCTTAATGCTCTAGGTGTGTGTGCTGAATCTTCTTGTTGAATATCAACACTTCCTCTCAACAAGAAAGGGATTATCCTTCACCCCGATCCTGTCTCTATGGTATTCAAATTTTCTCCTGGTGAGCGCCTTCATCAGAATATCTACATCCTAATCTTCCGCGCGAATGTACTGAAACAAAATGATCCTCCTCTGTGCAAAATATCTGAGATGATGGTACCAGATATCTATATGCTTGGACCTATCATGAAACACAGGATTAATCGATAGTTTAATGCAACTCTTATTATCACAATGAATCATTGTCAAATCCATCTGAGAACTAAACAAACCAACCAAGATCTTATTCATCAACATAGCCTCACATGCATCTTCAATTGCTGCGATGTATTCCGCTTGCGCTGAACTAAGTGCCATGGATCCTTATTTCCTTATGTACCAGGAAACTATTTTCAATCCAATGCTAAATATACCCCCTGATGTGCTTTTTCTGTCTGATGGATTGCAATCCCAATATGCATATGTGAAGCCATGCAACTTCACTGCATCCCCTCCTTCTGTACCATAGACCATACTCTGATGTGCCCCTCATGTATCTCAGGACATGATTCCTCGCCTTCCAAAAGAGATTGGTAGGCTTAACCATATCTTGACTCATCTTGTTAACCACGTAGCAAATGTCCGGTCTCGTGTTCACTAGATATATTAGCGAACCCACTAAATATCGATAGATAGTAGCATCCACTACCTCTCTAGAAGTAGCATCCTCTTTCCTCCAATTTTCTGCAAGAGGAGTATCCATGGGTTTGCATCTTTCCATGTTCAAATTACCCAGTATATCCTTTGCATACTTGCCTTGAGACACAAAAATTTCACCATCCCGCTGCCATATTTTGAATCCAAGTAAATAATGGAGGCCCATATCCTTCATTTCGAACTCCCTTGCAAGATCCTCCTTGCATGAGTGTATCAGCTGCTCATCACCATTCAAAATTAGATCATCAACATAAAGAATAATGAGAAATAGCTTACCCTCAACCACAATTTGGTACAGTTTTTCATCTGCTTCACTTTTGGTGAAGCCAAGTCTGGTGAAATAGTTGTCTATCCAAGTGTACCAAGCACAAGGTGCTTGCCTCAGCCCATATAGTGCTCTTTTTAGTCTGCACACATGCGACTCACTGTTAAAAATCTAAAAACCTTCAAGCTTATCTATGTATACATGTTCCTCAATGATCCCATTGAGAAACACAGTTTTCACATCCATCTGATGAATGTGCCCGCCCATATGAGCTGAGAGTCAAAGGATGGATCTTATGGAAGAGTACCTTGCGATAAGCACAAAGTATCATCATAATATATCCCCTCGATCTGTCAGAATCCCCAGGCCACAAATATAGCCTTGTATTTCTCCAACTTCCCATCAGCATCTTATTTTACCTTGTAGATCCATCTTGATCCAACCATTGATTTGTTGACCGGTCTTGGGACTGTCTCCCATGCACTATTCTTGACAATGGATCCATACTCCACCATTACATCAACCCAAGTAGGTTGTTGAACAGCTTCCTGAAAATAATATGGTTCAGTCACAATAAATTTTCTCATAAGAGCCATGTATCCAATAAATCGGTCATGAGACTGTCTTTGTCTGTGTTGTGAAGTAGGGGCTCCTACATTCTGTGCAGCATCAAGTCTCAGCCTATCAACTTCCTTGGTGTGCCTTAGTCCATTTCTGATGGATGGCTCTACATGAGTGATTTCCTCCACTCGATGAACCTCCTCATGTGTTTTATCTAGATCTTGAGACTTATCCTTGGGAACTAATAGTCCATCATATGCATGCAAGTCCATCTCCCTCTCAAGGGACAACCGCTTGGCTTTCTTCTCATAAAATTTGATATCCCATTTCACAACATTCATTTTCTCTTTGGAAAATAGACACGATAATTATGGGGTGTTTCTGTGTACCCCACAAAAATCCCAACCTCAGTTTTTGGTTCCATATTCTTCCTGGCGTCCTTGGTCACATGCACATAAATAGATGAGCCAAAAATATTAAAGTGTGAAACATCAGGGTCCTCACTAGTGAAATCCTTTTCAGGTGTACTCATGCCAAGTACTCTATGAGGACAACAGTTTTGCACATGTACCACTGTATTGCATGCTTCCACCCACAGATGCATTGGTAGTCCTTGATCATGAAAAATCGCTCATGCTACACCCACAATATTTATGTTCTTCCTCTTTGCAACCCCATTCGACTATGGGTTATGAGGCACTATGAGTTCTCTTTGAATTCCTTCTTTGTAGAAGAAGTTCTTGAATTCGTTAGATATGTATTCTACACCATTATCGCTCCTAAGAGCCTTCACTTGCTTCCCCGACTCTTTCTCCACCAGTTCTTTAAACTCACAGAACTTAGAGAATGCTTGATCTTTCTTTTGCATGAAGAAGATCTAGCACTTACGATAAAATTCATCAACAAATATTACATAGTACTTATGTTTTGTTGTTGAAGCAACTAAGAAAGGACTACACACGTCTGTGTGAAATCTCTCAAGGATCCCAGAAGCTCGATTTTGCTTCTCATGAAAGGTGGCCTTTACATATTTTTTCATAGTACATCCCTTCGATGTGTCTAACTACGCAATTTTCCCCCTAGGAAGACTAGTAGAAATCTGTTACATGACTTTCAAGGCTAAATGGTGAAGATGGCCCAATCGCCCGTGCCATAATTCGCCCTTATCCCAGCTCACCACTTGATTTGCCTTTCCCATCATTTTTGCGTAGCCATCTACCTCCAGCTTGTAGATATTCTTAACTCGAATCCCTATCCTCTTGGCTTGATCCATTTTTTTATGTTGCAAGAAATATTTTCTATCACTAAAAATGTCATAGCCTCTATCCTCCAACATTGCGACTGAGACCAATTTTTTCTTTAGTCCTAGTACATGCATCACATATTTTAATTAAAATGTTTTACTTGACTCCCTCTTAAAGGTAATGGTACCAATACCAATATCACTGTACCGTCCATCGTCACCCATCTCAATATGCATCTGGAGATCTTTCTCCTCCAAGTCACTAAAAAGTTCCTTATCTCCTGTCATGTGAAAGGAAGCGCCATTATCCAAATACCACATAGATGCCAATGTAATAGACACCATGCATGAGATCAATGAGAATTAAAGCTCAAATTCTGAGGCAAGGACCTCACCAGCTGCAAATCCAGTAGCCTTCTTATTCTTCTTCTTTTATGGACAATTAGTAGAAAAAATCCATGCTCATGATAGTGAAAACACTTCACCTTGGACATGTCATGCTTCTTGCCATTCTTTGACTTGGATTTTCAATGGAATTTGTTCCCCTTCCCTTTCCTTACCTTGGCAGCCAAACCACAATCCTCTTCATCCTCATTCTTAGATGAAGATACATCTCTAGAGTTCTATCTGAACTCCTCCTGCACCAAATCTGATCACATTCGTTCCCAATCTGGCAATGTTTCCTTTCCATTGAAAGAGTCTTGATAACTATGCCAACTCTTGGGAAGTCTTAGGAGAGCCAAGCTCACCAAATAATTATCAGAGACTTCTATTCCCACACTCCTCAGTTCATCCTGACATTGGAAAAACTTCATGAGATATTTTGGAATGGTGTCACCCTTTTGCATCTTGATCTTCCTAGTTTATTTTTAAGGGCCAATTTCCTATGGTCGTTGCTACTTTGGAACATATCCATAAAATCCTTCCACATTGCACATGGTGTGGATTTCCCATGGAGGCTTGAGACAATGTGGTCTCGTACTCCCTCAAACAGGATCCTCCTCGCCGTTTCCACTTTCTTTTTCCATGCATCAAGATTTGTAGCATCTGGCTTAAGAACATCTTTGTCAATGAATTCCTTCAAGCCATTGTCTTCGATTACTACCTCCATCATGTCCTTCCAAGAAATGTATTTAGAGATGCCCTTGACTGCATACTCTAACCTCAAGCCATTGAAATCCATTTCGATCTTGAATTAGCTGTAGCACCAAGAGAGCCTTTCTGCAAATTCGAATTCTATCGAGTCACAAACTCAAATCCTGCTTCAATTCTGCAAATTCTTGTGCTCTGATACCATGTAGAAATTATACAACAAGCATGTATATCTTAGATTCACCTGATATAACAACGTGCTAAAGTTAAATACTGAATCTCTTCTACAAATATTTTGCAGAATTAAAAAAACACAATCGCTAATCATATGAACATGAAGAAAGATCAATCACACACAACACAAATAATTTCCCCAGGAAATCTTATAGCTAGAAAACCCCACTATCTTCTATTGTATATTAAGCATGGATCATGAAACAAATACAATGTCTTTCTCTTCTCACAAGAGCCTCCAACATTCAACTATTTGTCTCACACTGTCATACGCAAAAATGACCAACACATAACCAATTCTCAGCCTCTAGATAGTCTTCCTTGCTTGTGCAATCCATGATTGTCTAGATCCATAAAAGATAGGAATTATTTCCTGACTTGAGTGCACAAGTATCATGAGCACTCCAATGGGTGTTGTCATGCATGTGTGCAAGCAGATAATCCTACAACTGATATTCAACTTCCCTTTCACCTAGAACTCAACTAGGTCTCCACTGGATCTGACATGCATGAAACTAATAATAGTAAATCCTCAGTTGCATGTGAGATTACTGATTGTGAATTAATTAATATTTAATTCACTTGATCTCTCACTAGGGTATCTTCATTTACAACTAGCACAATTGAGTTTAACTCACTTAACGGAGTTAAACTATTTACAACTTGCATTAAATAATGCACCACTACACTTCAAACTCTATTACAACTAGAATTACTCTGCATGTCCCACCAACCAACCTCTAACTCGAAATCCACTAGCTAACTGAATTTATCACTTTCAGTTAACTCATTCCAGTCCATGTTGATAATATATTACAATTTAATGTCCATCGAAATTAGGGGATAATAAAAATAGACATGCACCCAAAAATAGCATTGTGGGCCCCACCCTAGTTTGGGTGCTTAATGCACTAGGCGTGGGTGTTGAATCTTCTTGTTGAATATCAACACTCCCTCTCAACAAGAAAGGGATTATCCGTCACCCTAATCTTGTCTCTATGGTATTTGAATTTTCTCCCAGTGAGCACTTTCGTCAAAATATCTGCATCATGATCTTCTGTGGGAATGTAATGAAGCAACATGATCCTCCTCCGCACATGATCTCTGAGATTATGGTACCAAATATCTATATTCTTTGACCTATCATGAAACACAATATTAATCGATAGTTTAACACAACTCTGATTATCACAATGAATCATTGTTGGATCCATCTGAGAACCAAAAAAACCAACTAAGATCTTTCTCATCTAGATAGCCTCATATGTAGCTTGACTTGCTGCCATGTATTATGCTTCCGCTGAACATAGTTCCATGGATCATTATTTCCTGTGGTACCAAGAAACTATTGTAGTTCCAATGCTAAATATCCCCCCCTAAAATTCTCTTTCTCTTTGATGGACTGCCACCCCAATCTACATCCATGAAGCCATGAAAATTCATTCCATCCATCCTTATATACCATAGGCCATACTCTAATGTGCCCCTAAGGTGTCTCAGGACATGCTTCCCCACCTACCAAAATATCTTGGTAGGCTTAGCCATAGCTTGACTCAGTTGGTTAAGTGTGTATTAAATTTCTGGTCTTGTGTTCACTAGATACATTAGTGAACCCACTAATCATCGATAAACAGTAGCATCCACTACCACTCCAGAAGTAGCATCCTCTTTCCTCCAATTTCCTAGAAGAGGAGTATCTATCGGTTTGTATCTCTCAATGTTAAACTTACCCAGTATCTCCTTTGCATACTTTCCTTGAGACACAAAAATTTCACCATCCTGCTGCCATATTTCCAATCCAAGGAAATAATGAAGGAGGCCCATATCCTTCATTTTGAACTCCCTTAATAGATCCTCCTTACATGAGTGTATCAACTACTCATCACCAATCAAAATTAGATCATAAAAATAAAGAACAATGATCAATAGCTTACCCTCAACCACAATATAATACATGTTTGCATCTGCTTCACTTTTGGTGAAGCCCAGTCCGATGAAATAACTGTCTATCTGAGTGTATCAAGCACAGGGTCCTTGCTTCAGCCCATACATCGATCTTTTGTGTCTGCACACATGCAAATCACTTTCAAAGATCTCAAAACCTTCAGGTTTATCTATGTACACCTCTTCCTCTAAAATGATCCCATTGACAAATGCAGTTTTCACATCCATTTGATGAATATGCCAGCGCATCTACGCTGAGAGTGCAACGATGGATCGTATGGAAGAGTATGTTGTGACAAGCACAAAATTCTCATCATAATGTATCCCCTCGATCTGTCAGAATACCTGGGCCACAAATATGGCCTTTTATTTCTCCAAACACCCATTAACAGCTTGCTTTACCTTGTAGATCCATCTCGAGCCAACCACTGATTTGGTGACCAGTCTTGGGACTATCTCCCATGCAATATTCTTGACAATGGAGCCATACTCCTCCACCATTCAATCAACCCAAGTAGGATGATGCACTGATTCCTGAGAGGAATATTATTCAATCACAATACATTTTCTCATAATATCCATGTATCCAATAAATCAGTTAGGAGTCTGTCTTTGCCTACACTGTAAATTAGGGGCTCCTACATTTTGTCGAACATCAAGTCTTAGCCTATCATCTCCTGTGGTGCGCCTTCTTCCATTTCTGATGGATGGCTCTACATGAGTGATTTCATCCACTCCATGAACCTCCTCATGTGGTTGATCCACATCTTGAGACTCATCCTTGGGAACCAACAGTTCCTCCTCTGCATGCAAGTCTAGCTCCCTCTCAAGTTTCAACCGCATGGCTTTCTCCTTATCAAATTTGATATCCCGTCACACAACAGTCATTTTTTTGTTTTGAAAATACACATGATAATTATGGGGTGTTTCTGTGTACCCCACAAAAATCCCAACCTCAATTGTTGGTTCCAGCTTCTTCTTAGTATCCTTAGTCACATGCACATAAATAGATGAGCCAAAAATATTAAAGTGTGAAACATCAGGTTTCTTACTAGTGAAATCCACTTCAGGTGTACTCATGCCAAGTACTCTATGAGGATAACTATTTTGCACATGTATCGTTGTCTTGCATGCTTCCGCCCACAGATGCATCGATAGGCCTTGATCATGCAACATTGCTCGGGCTGCACCCACAATAGTTCTTTTCTTCCTCTTCGCGACCACATTCTTCCATAGGTTATGAGGCGCAATGATTTCTCTTCGAGTTCCCTCTTTGCTGCAAAAAATCTTGAATTCGTTAGAGATTTATTCTCCACCATTATCGCTCCTAAGATCCTTCACTTACTTCCCCGACTCTTTCTCCACCAGTGCTTTAAAGTCACAGAACTTAGAGAATGTTTGATCTTTCCTTTTCATGAAGAAGATCCAACACTTACAAGAAAAGTCATCAAAAAATACATAGTACTTATGTTTTGTTGTTGAAGAAACCAAGAAAGTAATACACACGTCTGTGTGAACTCTCTCAAGGATCCTCAAAGCTCGGTTTTTCTTCTCATGAAAGGTGGCCTTTTCATATTTTCCCATAGTATATCCCTTACATGTTTCTGACTGCACAAGTGTACCCCTGGGAAGACCAATAGAAATATGATGCATGACTTTCAAGGATCCATGGTGAAGATGGCCCAATCTCTTGTGCCATAATTCACCCTCATGCTAGCTCACCACTTGATCTTCCTTGCCTGCATGTGTGCAAGAAGATAATCCTACAACTGATAGTCAACTTCCGTTTCACCTAGAACTCAACTATGACTCCACTGGATCTGACACGCACGTAGCTAATTATAGTAAATCCTCAGTTTCATGTGAGATTACTGATTGTGAATTAATTAATATTCAATTCACTTGATTGTGTATCTTTAGTTATAACTAGCACAACTGAGTTTAACTCTCTTAACTGAGTTGAACTATTTATAACTTGCATTAACTAATGGACCATTGCACTTTGAACTCTATTACAACTAGAATTACTCTGCATGTCCCACTAACAAACATCTAACTCGAAATCCACCAGCTAACTGAATTTATCACTTTTAGTTAACTCATTCAAGTCCACATTGAGAATAGATTACAATTTAATGTCCATCTAAATTAAGGGATAATAAAAATAGACATGCAACCAAAAATAGCATTGTGGGACCCACCCTAGTTTGGGTGCTTAATGCAGCCAGGTGCTGAATGCAACTAGGTGCTTAATGCACTAGGCATGGGTGTTGAATCTTCTTGTTTAATCTCAACAAAAAGTTGGATATTGTAGGAGAATATTTCATTCTCATTTTCCATACAACGAAGCCAATGACCAGGTCACAACTTGCAAAGGATGCCATGTAGAGTAAGAGAGAAAAAAATATTAATGAAGGTAAGCAGTCAGAGAACATCATAGACCTATCTCCACCAGCAGAAGAGGTATTATACAAAAGAAAGGAAAAGAAAAGATTGAGGAAAATATTGAAGTGCAAATTTTACAAGAGAAATTAAGAGAGGCCGGGGAAGAAGTAATTGTAGTCAAATTGGAATTAAAAGAGGCCAAGGTGGATAGACAATTAATGGAAAATTTTGAGAAAGAAATGAAATATTACTAGGATAAGTATGCCAAAAAAATTTCAAACGCCAAGAAGATACTAAAGAGAAGTCTTCCTTTAAGGAAGGCGATGAAAAACACAAGGAAGAGAAATTTATGGTTGCAGTCTAAGAGAAAAAATCTCAAAGGGTAGGTTAAAGAGTTGGAAGACCAAATGGATATGATCCAAGAATAACTGAAGAAAAGAGGGTTGAAGATTAGATTGGTAGATGAAGCTGAAGAGGTACAACCTGTTGTTGTTGAAGATTAAATATCCAAAGACTAAGGGGTTTATCTAAAATATTTTTGATTAAGTTTACAGCTTGTAGGTAATACAAATTTTGGTTTAGAAGCTGATTTTTTGAAGAAAATTGTAAAATATGCACTTTCAGCCAAATCAGGCAGTTTCGTAGCGAGGTCCAATTTTAAGGGCCGAAATTCGCTACTAAATTTCTGTAGGATTTTTTTTTATTTAAAAAATTATATTTGATGAGGATCCAAGGAGGGAAACTGATGGTATTTAGCTCTTATTACCTTAAAAACACATCTTGATCAGAAGAGAAGGCATAAAATGAGGTTGAATGGAAGAAGTAAACATGCTACTAAATTTCGCTACAAAACTGCCTAGGGTCACTTTGTTTTTGCAGCGAAGTATTTTTAATGAGTTTTTAAGGTTTGAAAAGCATGTTGAAGGACAACCAGCCACCTAGAGACATCCAAGATGACAGTGGGCCATCCTAGCATAGATTCATTACATGACAGATTTGTCACTTATCCATATCAGCATGAAGACAAAGATTTAAATAGTGTTTATCTTTTCCTAAAAAATAGGACGGTTTTTTCCTAAATATAGGGGTACATTAATGTCTGAGTGATGGGGAATGCCACTCGAGCATATCATCCTTATCAAAGTAATTGTCCCACTATTGGATAAGTGAATGAAATAAATGTGAATTAGAGTCCTATTAGAAGTGCAAGTCTTTAGAGACTAGGTGTCTTTTTCTCTTCCAAAAATGTAGTTTTTAGTTATGATTAGGTAAAAAAGTTATGGTTCCATGATCTAGCCAGCTGAGTATATCCTATGTAAACAAAAGAGGTCTATTTATAGATAGTAAATCGAATGAGAAAGGGCTGGAGAATGCTTTTGACACTACCACTATTGTAAATCATTTATATCAGTAATAGACAGTGACTATGTTTCTTCTTCACCTAAGATTCTTGAAATGTTTCAATGATTTTATATCTTATGTTTCCTTTTATCTTATGTTAAATTACTCAGAATTCATGTTATGCATGCTCTGACTTCCTTTTAGCATTGAGCTATTGATTACTTCTATGTGTTAGTGTTTCTCTTTCATTGAAACAAAAAAAGGCTCAGTTTCCATAAGAAGATACACTTGTCATTGAATTCCTTCTTACTGACTCCATGAGCCCAATGGTAGTGAAATCTATCCCTTTTTTCACCTGCAATCAAATACACTAAGACACTCACAAAGTTAGCCATCTGTTTGAAGACCTAATTGAGAAAATTATTAGATAAGTTGAGAGAGCCCTCTCAGGCTGAAGAGGCTAATCCTCAGTCAAAATTTGGTTTAAAAGAGTTACTCTGAGTTGTATGGTGGAGCAGACCATCAAGACCAATTTATAAATAACATTTTGGTGCATATGTTGGGATTCAAAGACATATTTCCAGATGTTTTTGCTCAAACAGTGAAGCTGAACTCTTGGAGGTAGCAAGAGCTCAAAACATTTTGAGGCTGCAAAAACTACCTTTGTGACTCCACTAAAAATATCAATGCTCAAAGGTGGTTTTGCAGAAATTATACAAAATGAGCAATCCAGATCCTAACCCACCTATAATTGTGGATAATCCAAGCAGGATTCCCAGAGGCATTGGAAGCATCTCTTAAAAATCAGGTATTCCATCATTTTCAAGAGCTTTTTCCTCTGAAATTATTTGAACTCTTGAAGATAGGAAATTTGATGATAAAGTTGAAGAAGTTTTGTTTAGGTATAAAAATAAAAATGAAATGACTGATATAATACTAGACCTGCAAAGGCTAGGTATTGACACATCATCCCTAGTATCTAAAGAAGAAGAAGAGGAATTCTGGAAAATAGTCACAGCATAATCGTTGTTAGAGAGCGAATATTTTGAAAATTTAAAAGAATTAGATCCATTTTAGCTCCCATTGAAAATAAAATCTGGTATAACTTTTCCTGAGTGGAGTTCATTTATATCTAGACTACAGATACCATCTACACCACCTCCTAACAGCTCATCTTCACCTACTGTTTTCCCAAAAAATCAGAAATTAATTTGATCTGTTGTCCATCCCCATACTACAGTTCATGTCATCATGTCTGGAATTGTCCCTCCTCCTCCTCCTGTTGGACTTGCAAGGTATGTGCCACTTGTCCTCCCTGTTGTTCTTCATGACCTCCCATATGGATACTCAACTAGAATTAAAACATTTGGGAGTGAATAGGACATATTAGCTGAGGACATGTGGATCAATTCAATGATTTCATCGATAGAGAGGAGTTAGATCATGAAGATGTAAAAATAAGATTATTTTCCTAGATTTTCATTGGTGAAGTAAGAAAATGGTTTAAGGCCCTAGCTCCAGCAAGTTTGCAAAATTTGGACCAACTAGAAGATCTTTTTTTGACCAAGTGGGGGAGTAAGGTGAATCTAGTGCAAGACCTGACAAAATACAAAAAATTGAAAAGAGCCTTAGATGAATCTGTCTAAGACTTCCCTAAGTGGTTTAATAAAGTCTATAACTCCATACCTTCTCATATTAAACCTCCTCTAGGAGCTTCTTAATTACACTATGCAGATGCATTTGATTATGATTTTTCCATCCTGTTTAGGGAAAGAGATTATTCTTCTCTAGAAGAAATGCAGAATGATGCAATAAATTTGGAAGTAAACATGATATCTGCCAAGAGGTATAATATGGGAAAAACAAAATTGAAAGAAGAAGAAAAACCTTCATCCTTGGATGATAAATTCTATGTTGAAGACTATTGAACAACTCATGGATAGACTTGTTCTTGGAGCCACTCCCTTACCTCCTACACAACAATATCCACAGAGCATAAATACAAAATTTAGGAAGCCTCAAAATTAACAAATACAAAGAGAAAACATAAATAATCCTGGCGCACAAGTGAGGCCTCCCTTTCAAAAAAAATTGCTTGATGAAGAGGAAGCTCAGCCTAAGTTTCAAGAGGATATTATCCACTGTGTAGATGAAGATATGTTTGGGATATTTATAACTAAGGAAGAGCATAATGAGTTTGGTCGTGATTTGAAAAAATATGAAGGCCAATCTAATTACCTAAAGGGTTATCAACATGCCATATTTTAAATGCAGAAGAAATACAATTTAAGAAACAAAAATGTTCCCATCACCACAAACAAAACTCATCCAAAGAAGGATGTTCCTAAAACAGTTGAACCAAAGAAAGACCCACCACCTCCACCTCTTTCCATAGAAGTTGAAAAAGACACATCTACTTTCAGTATAGAGAATGAGATCTCTAAAATTAAGGTTCCTCTCCCCTTTGGAGAAATTATCAAGGTTAATGAATACAGAAGAAAAATTGTCAAGGTGTTGAATTCTCAACCAGGACCCTCAGACATCCTTAATCTATAATAAGATCATCCTACCATTTTCCTAGGACAAAGGGTGGAAGATGAATAGAATGAATATGTCCCTCCATTTTATGTTAGTATAAATATTCATGATATGACTTTTAACAATGCCATGTCAGACTCGGGGGCTTCCCACAACCTTATGCCTAAGGTAATAATAGAGAGGATAGGTTTGCAAATCACTATACCTTGTAAATTTATGTTCTCTTTTCACTCCAAGAGAGTTCAAGGCATAGGTCTTATCAAATATGTTGTGTTTGGCTTATCACAAGTGCCTGCTAAAACAATGGTGATGGACATAGTGTTAGCTAACATCCCTCCAAAGTTTGGTATGCTCTTATCCAAATCTTGGGTAGTGAAAATCAAAGGTAATATGCAGATGGATATGAAATATGCCACCATTCCTATTTTTGGTGGAAAAAGAAGGTAGTATAGGGAAATTAGGATGGCCTACAAGGTGAGAAGTAAATATAAGCCTCAAAATTTTCAAATTTATGTTGTTAAGACGGAATTAGGATCATCAAGTTTATTCAATGAACTAACTGATGAAGCAAAAATTGAAGGAAAAATAGAAGATCAGCAAGCTGAAAATCAAGAAGGTGTTGAGGAAAAAGAAGAGGGTTGGTGGATTTTGCACTTTTATGGCTCTGTTGGACGAGAGGGGCTGGAACAGGGATATGGATCACTACTCCTGATGATGAAATTAAGTTTTACTCTTTTAAACTTAATTTTGATTGCACCAACAATATGGCAGTATGTGAATCTTTGTTTATGGGTTTAGAAATTTTGAAGAGACTAGGTGCTAAGAAGATATCAATGTGTGGTGATTCAGATTTAGTAATCCAACAAGTTGAAGGATCATACCAAACCAGGGATGTAAGGATGAGGGCTTACAGAAATATGATCATGGAAATTCTTGAAAATTTTCAAGAATATGACTTCATTGTGAAAGCTAGAGACCAAAATTCAGTGGTTGATTCTTTAGCTGTCTCTGCAAGTTTATTTTTCATCCCTACACATTCTACTAAGAAGTATGATGTTGAGGTTAGGCATAGGCTAAAAATTCCTACTAATATCATTCATTGTCAAGTGTTTGATGATGACCAGCAAATCTGAAATTTCCTAGAGTTAAAGGAGAAGTTTGAAAACATACAAGTGGATCAACAAAATATGTTTGCTAAAACCAAGGTCAATTCTAAAGTCTTGCAACTGAAAAAAAATTGTATGCCAAAAGGCCTTATTCCTCTTGAAAAACATTGTGATCAAAATGATGTTTTTAAATATCCTAAAATGCAGGCTGATGATGAGGAGGTAGAAAATTGCAATCTTGGTACAACAACAGCACCTAAAATGGTCAAAATTTCTAAGTTCCTTTCTATGGAAATGAAGAAGAATTATGTGGAGATGATGAAGAAATACATTGATTTTTTGCATGGAGCTATTTTGATCTGAAAAGCTATGATCCTAGTATTATACAACATACTATTCCTATCAAGGCGAATGAGAAACCTTTCAAACAGAAATTGAGAATAATTAATACTTTTCTCATGCTTCTAATTGAGAAAGAGATTAAGAAACTTTTTGATGCAAAGATCATTGTTCCTATAAGGTTTTCAAAATGGCTTGCTAATATAGTACCTGTCAAAAAGAAGACTGGTGAGATCAAAATCTGTATTGATTTTATAAATCTGAACAAGGCTTCTTTGAAGGACAACTATCCTCTTCCAAATATGGATCAGATCTTGCATAATAGTGTTGGCTCTCAAAGAATGTCCATGCTGGATTCATTTTCATGTTATAACCAAATATTGGTACATCTAGAAGATCAGGAGAAGACTTCCTTTACCAAGCCATGGGGAACATTCATGTACACCAAGATGCCTTTTGGTTTGATGAATGCAAGAGCGACTTTTCAAAGAGCAATGGATATTTCCTTTGTTGGGGAGAAAGAAAAATCAGTTGTGGTCTACTTAGATGACTTAACTGTGTTTTCAAGAAAGAAGGAGGATCACTTGAAACATTTGGAGAAATTTTTTTTGAAATATAGAAAGTTCGGTATCTATCTTAATCCCACTAAAAGTATTTTTTCTCTAACATCTAGAAAATCACTTGGACATACCATATAAAAGGATGGGATAAATATTGATCCTAATAGAGTTAATGCAATTCATAAGATAGAACTCCCAAGGAATAAGAAGGAGATTCAATCTTTTCTTGGAAAGGTAAATTTTGTTAGAAGGTTCATTCTAAACTTTGCTGAGATTGTCAAAGACATTACCAAGATGTTAAAGAAAGGATTTGATATTAAGTGGACTGTTGAAGATAAGAAATCATTTGAAGAGATAAAGAAATCCCTCACTCAAGCCCCAGTGCTTATTATTCCAAATTTCTCAAGTGAATTTCTAGTTTTCCCATTTTCCTCTGAAAATAACATTACTGGAGTTTTACTGCAGAAAGGACAACAAGGTACTGATCAACCTATTTGTTTTTTAGCAGAACCCTTGTCAACTCTAAGTTGAAGTATAATATTTTGGAAAAGAAGCCATATGATTTGGTCAAAGCTCTTAAAGACTTCAGAATTTATATTTTGCATTCTCATGTCATTGCATTTGTACCTAGCACTATCGTTTAAGATATTTTGACACAAGCTAATCCTGATGGAAAACGAGGTAAATGGATAGCTACTTTCTTGGAGTATGACATAGAAATAAAGCCTACAAATTTGGTGAAGGGCAAAGGGTTAGAAAAACTAATAGCACATTCAAAGTTTATTGTTTCAGTTCATATTATGTCCAAGCAAAGTATCCCCCCCCCCTACAGCAATCCTATGCTATCAAAGAATTTATTCCATCGGTATGGAAGACTTCTTAATCATTCATCGTTGTTATTTCACCAATAGCATCACAGAGTCATGCAGATCAAAGTACATCAAGAGGCATACCTGGAATTAATGGAAGCCTGAAGAAGACCACTCTTCCATCCAAAGAATGACAGGAATTGAATGCTCAGAATTTAAACATAAGGGGTTTTGGCCCTCTTTCTTTTCAAAAGTTTTAATACTGCATTTAGTTTCTCACCTACCTTCTCTGCTCCACTGGAGCTATAAATTCATGAAGAAACTCATTGTAAAGGTTGTTGATCAGTTATCAGAGAACTGCAAGTAGTTTCTTTTGAGACACAGTCTCTGTGTAAAGTTGTAAGATAGGTTGAAGGAGATGTTTTCAGACTGAGTATTTAGCTATTGGAAATGTTGTACTTGATTGGTATTGCTATTTAATATGACAAGCACATTTCTTTGGATCCTGCTGAAGCAGCGGTGATGTTTTCCTATCTTTTTGTTTACATTCATTTCATTTCGTTTCTACTGGCTTGCATCAGAATATTGGCATAGGATTTACCCTTGTTAGGTACCCTGTATTTTTTCTCTCCTTGTCGTTGATGTTTCTCTTCTGAATGTATGATCTAAGAAATGATTTCAGTTGGTTTAACCAGTGTAGTGGATTTTATTGCCTTCTCTCTGATGTATGAATTAAATGAATTCAGTTCTTATATGTTTCTTGTTATAGATTTAGCTGGAAGATTTGGGAACACTGGGGATTAGAGTTAGCCTGTCCACTAGGATCCTTGTACGACCAGCTGGTCTTTAAATTTGTGCTCTAAATCTGTGTTATCTCCTCCTCTCCTACCTTCCATATCACATAAAATTTTAAGATCATATGTCTCAGATGACTAGCCCAATTGAAAGCCTGCCTATTGAGTAGCAAGCAAATCCTTTCTTGACTCCATTGCCCAATGGTTTTGAATATTTCCTGGAATACTTCACCTCTACCCTTATTCTTCTTTACTCATTTTGGTCTTACATTGAACCCTTCTTTCCTGATAACCAGCAACCAAATCAGAACAAATCAAACAAACAAGCCCTGTGCCTATAACTAGCCTAACATCTTAAACCCTGAACTTCAAAGTCATACACCTTTGACATATTATAGAGAGATCCCTCTCTGGACCCAGGAGGGCTAGATCCTGAGGTCTGAAAGTGGTTTTGATGTTCTCTCATCTTTTGGTATTTCCAACCTTGCCAAAACATGGGAACCCCATCATAATGGCGACTCCACTGGGGAAACCTTGAGTGCATTACACCTTAACATTCTTAGGCATTAAAAAAACCTACAATCTCTGGTTAGGTTGGCAGTTAAACACTCCTATTTTCACATCAACCTCCATACCATTTTTTGTGTTCTCCCATACTCTTGGACAGAGTCTGGAAAGGGTCGGGTAGCCTCCGGATCTCACACTCTTTCAGAGGTGACATATCTTGTAAATACCCTCCCAGTCAATCTCTGGTTAGAGTTTGCTGTGTTTTGAAGATATCCTTGAAAGGGGGCATCTCATAAGCACCGTGGTGGACGGTGTACCCTCAAAAACATCCTAAACCTTTCCACCTGGTGACTCCATAGTTCCTAAACGTTTTAAAGACTCCACTGGTGATCAGTAGGCTTGCTGATTATCTTGGTTCACATTAGACTCCACTGGGAGACCAGCCACCATCACAACATCAACCACAGTAGTAGCAACAAGTAGGGTTAAGCTGCTTGGTCAGAAAACAACATTATGGCTTCTAGAACCATTCATACAAGGGCTTACCCTAACCCAGACCCACCTGAAACAGTTGACAACCCTGAGAGTATCCTCAAGGGAGCTCCTACTCCTAAAATACCAACTATTTCCAATACCATCCATAGAGCTAACTCTGCACCAGAATATCTTACAGCTCTATCACACTTTTGCCTTGACCTAGACCTACCTATCAGTTTACCTAGAACTAGGTCATTCAGTATTTTAGACCAGCCAGACCCGGAGCTTCCTGGTTCACCACCCCAAAGTGGTAGACATCTTGGGAATAAACATACCCCTCCCTCTACACCTCCTGATATACATTTTATACAAAAATTGGGGCTCAGTCACCCTATATATGCTCATCAGTCTTCTGTTGGTCATAATATCCCTATCGTCCATATATCAGCTACCCAAGTTAACCCTTTACCTCATCAAAACATCATCATGGTAGCCTGGTATGCACCTCTGGTTTTACCTCAACCTCTAGTACCCTTACCAAATGATTATCAGTCAAAGATCCCACACTTCACTGCAAAGGAGTCCATCACAGCCCAGCAACATGTAGATAAGATGGAAGACTCTTTTAACTACATGGAAATAGATGATGATACAGTCAAAATGAGAACCTTTGCCCAGAGCCTGGGGGGTGATGTGAAGAAATGGTTTAAAGGCCTACCTCCAGGTAGCATCAATGATCTTCCAGCCTTATATCAAACTTTCATAAACAAATGGGAAACTAAGGCTAACCCTCGCCAACTCTTAGCAGAATACATGAGCCTTAAAAGAAACGTAGGAGAGAGTGTCCATGATTACACAATAAGATTTAACAACATTTACAATGCCCTCCCTCCACATATGAAACCTCCACAAGGCATGGCCTTGGAAAAATACCCCGAAGGCTTTGATGCTGGCATGGCCTATGAGCTTAGGGATAAAGAATACAACACATTGGAGGACATGCAGAAAGGAGCAGTGAACGTAGAGGCAAATCTGCTTGAGAAAAGAGCAAGACTGAGATCTGAGAAGAGGGTAACATATAAATATGACACTGTGGCTTCTACGTCTGATCCAAATTATGATAAATTGTCTAAAAATGTGGAAAGTTTACAGCAAATGATGGAAAAAATGGTTGTCACGGTCAGTAACTAAAATAGAAAACAGAACCAAAACTTTAGAAGAAACAATGGCACTCCCAACAAACAAAGAGAATCAGATCAGCAAGTTATTCCCCTATTCCAAGAGAATTTTCTTGATGAAGATGAGGGAATCATAGAAGAGTCTGAAGGGAACATAATAAACATGTTTAAAATAGAAGATTCAATCCATAACTGTTACTCAAAAGAAGATCAACCCTCACCCTCTGGTTGGGAGGAGGAATGGTTGGAATCTAAAGATTACAGATTAGGGTTTGAAAATGCCATGATGCAGGTCAGAGAACAATATGAACTTAGAAGCAAAAAGAGCCAAGAAACTCCCAAAACCAAAGGCTTCTGAGGTCACCATCAAGAAAATACCTGAGAAAACTTCTAAAGCAACCGCTGAAAGTAACAAATCAGCAGCTGAGAGTTCTGGAAAGAACAAAGAAAGGGACAACCAAAACACTGATACACAAGGTAAACTAGCTAGTAGCATTAGCACTTCAGTTATTGCTCCTGATAAAACTGTCACAAACGCCGTACATAATGAGGATCAACACATTGATTCAGCCATTAAGGCAGTGGCTAACAAAACAGAGTTGAGCATTCCCAAAAGTCAGTCCACTTTCAATTTGGAGAGAGAGATTGCAAAAATTAAGATCTCTGTCCCACTCTCTGAGCTGGCCACTCAGGATGTATATAAGGGCCAAATTTTGAAAGAATTGAATTTAGGTGAGAACAATGACACTGTGAATCTGAGTGATGATCAACCTGCCCTTCTGTTTGGTCCAAAGATAGAAGGAAAGTTTCAAGAAGGGGTAGTCCCCCCTTTTTATATCAGTCTTAATATCCATGATAAGATTCTCCACAATGCAATGCATGATTCTGGGGCATCACACAACCTAATGCCTAAAGTAGTAATGGAAATATTAGGCCTAGAGATAACTCGTCCCTATAAAGACCTATATTCATTTGACTCTAGTAGAGTAAAGTGTCTTGGCCTGATCAAAGATTTGTGTGTGAGCCTTACTCAAATTCCTGCCAAGTGTATGGTCATGGATGTTGTGGTGGCAGATGTGCCACCCAAGTATGGCATGTTATTATCAAGATCATGGGGAGCCAAGCTGCAAGGAACAATGTATATGGATGGGGCTTACGCCACAATCCCAATCTTTGGCCAACTTAGAAGACTGTACAGGGAAGCACAAATGAAATTCCTAGTTAGTAGCCCTGAGAAGCCTGAAAATTCTCCTTTATACTCTGTACATACAGACCTGGATTCCTTCATCTTCTGCAATGATGAATCTTTGGAGGGACTAGAATCTGAAAACGTAGATACAAGCAAAGGTACACAGAAGGAAACAGAGCCAATGGATTTTGACATAATGGCTACCATAGACTCAGAAGATGAAGACGTAGAAAACTTTGAACAGTGCACTGAAACAACAATGCAAAGTGAACCAAAAGTGGAACATAATCAGCCAACTAGTCTCCTCTCTGACTTCCACATCCATAACGAAAAACTAGACGGCCCACAGCCTAGTACAGACCCTAAAACGCAACATAATGGTGAACCCAGCTGTAGGGAGAGGAATGATAACAAAAACGAGAGTGAACCCCTGTGGGAAATGAATTTCGATGGGTCCTGCACAAGAAGGACTGCTAGGGCAGGAGTGTGGATACATAACACAGAAAGTAATTATGCAGAGAGCCATGCCTGCAACCTGCACTTCAAATGTACAAACAATGTTGTAGAACACGAGGCCCTTATCCTAGGCTTGAACCTGCTGAAGAAATTAGGAGCCCATAGGATAGCCGTGCGTGGAGACTCTGAGCTAATTATTAAACAGGTGTATGGTGAATACACAGTGAAACATCCTAGACTGAGAGCATATAGGAATGACACTATGGATATACTGAAAACGTTTGTTGAATACGAATTAGTGTTCATTCCTAGGGGTCAAAATGTCATTGCAAACGGATTAGCTTGCCTATCCAGTTCCTACCCCAAGACTCCTAGTGACCAACAGATCATCATTCAGACCAAATTCAGACCTGTTGTGCTAGACAACGAAAAATATTGGCAGGTTTTTGAAGGAGACAAACAGATTGAAGATTTCCTGGTAGGCAGAAACGAGTTTGAGTTTTCTGATTCAGACTCTAAATCTAACAGTGGCTGCCTAAGTGAAGAATCCTCAAATGAGGAAGAAACACCCTGTAATATAGAAATAAACTCTTTATATGAACAGACTGGAAATCCAGATGAAAAATGTGAAAACGCAGATAGTGAAGAAGTGGAGGTGCTACAGGCCAAAGATAAGAATATACCCAGAGGCCTGGCACCCTTAGAAGACCTCTTTGACTTTGATGATGTAGCAAAAAATCCCACTATAGAGCATGCAGACTCTAACGTGGAAGAATGCAACATAGGCGTTGAAGATAAACCCAAAGTGATTAAACTGGCTAAGTCTTTACCTGCAGACATGAAGAAAAAATATGTTGACCTTTTCAAGGAATTCATTGATGTGTTTTCCTGGAGTTATGAAGACTTAAAGGCCTATGACACCAACATTATACAGCACAAAATACCTTTAAAAGAGAATCAAAAACCCTTCAGGCAGAAACTTCATAGGATAAACCCAAAAAAATTACCCGCAGTAGAAAAAGAGATTAAAAAGATGTATGAGGCAGGCGTAATAGTTCCTGTGAGGTTCTCTGATTGGGTGTCAAACCTAGTGGCTGTGAGAAAGAAAACTGGGGAAATCAGGCTGTGTATAGACTTCAAAAATCTTAATAGAGCCTCACTCAAAGACAATTACCCCTTGCCTAAAATGGAACATATTCTTCAGAGGGTAGTGGGCTCTAAGAGAATCTCCCTACTAGATGGTTTCTCAGGTTACAATCAAGTCTTAGTAATCCCAGAAGACCAGCTCAAAACAACCTTTACCACTCCATGGGGCACCTTTATGTATGTAAAAATTCCATTTGGACTGATGAACACTGGAGCAACCTTCCAAAGAGTAATGGATATAGCTTTTTCAGATGAGATAGGACACTTCATTGTTATTTACTTGGATGACATAATATTCTATTCTAATACTGAAGAAGAACACCTGAAACATCTGAGAAAAGTGTTCAAAAAATGTAGAAGCTTTGGTCTGTCACTAAATCCCAAAAAGACTGTATTCAGGCTGCAGGAAGGTAGACTTCTAGGCCATATCATATCTGAGAAGGAAATTAGGATAGACCTGCAACGAGTTGAGGGAATACTACAGATCACACACCCAAGAAACATCAAGGAGTTGCAGTCCTTCATTGGGAATATTAACTTCCTTAGAAGGTTTATTCCAAATCTGGTTGAACACTTTAGGAACATGACTAACATGCTGAAGAAAGGTGAAGGAGTTAAATGGAATATAGGAGCTAAACAATCTTTTGAATCAGTAAAATTTTCACTCACCCAAGCTCCCGTTCTAATCAGCCCAGATTTCTCCAAAGATTTCCTGATCTTTTCATTTGCCTCTGAGCATACAATGGCTGCAGTCTTGCTGCAGAAAAACACAGAGGGAATGGAACAACCGATTGCCTTTTTCAGCAAAGCACTCAGAGACGCACCCTTGAAATACAACATAATGGAGAAACAAGCCTATGCTCTAATTAAGGCCTTGAAAGACTTCAGGGTGTACATATTGCATTCCCACACCATAGCTTATGTGCCCAACATCATAGTCAAAGATATATTGTCCCAAGACCCAGATGGGAAGAGGGGCAAATGGATTGGTGTGATCTTAGAGTAAAACCTTGAGATAAAACCCACCAAACTGATTAAAGGACAGGGCTTAGCTCGATTAATGGCTGAATCAAACTTACAAGCCCTAGACATTAACATGATAAATACCTTGGATGAGCAACAAGAATTCCCTGATCCCACTGTTGAGGAAAAATTTCAGAGCTCTCCTTGGTATTCTGACATTCTGTATGTGCTTACACACCTCAATGCCCCACCCGAACTTTCAAATATTAAGGCCAGATTCTTAAAACTAAAAGCCAGAAATTACTGCATTTTGAATGAAAGCTTGTACTGGAAGAATCCAAATGGCCTATTGCTTAAATGTTTGCCTGAAAACGAGGCAGAGAGGATTAAACAAGAATTCCATGCTGGAGAATGTGGAGGCCACCTGAGTTGGAAAGCCACTGCAAATAAAATACTCAAAGCTGGCTACTATTGGCCCACACTCTTCAATGATATCCATAAAATGGTCATTGCCTGTCACAAATGCCAGATTTTCGAAGGCAAAAGAAAACTCCTCCCCTTACCCATCACTGTTGAAGGTCCCTTTCTGCAATGGGGCCTAGATTTCATAGGGGAGATTCACCCTACTTCTTCTACACAACACAAATGGATCCTAACAGCCACAGACTACTTCACTAAGTGGATAGAGGCCATACCCACTAGGAATGCCACAGATTCAGTCATCATTAGTTTCCTAGAAGGTCATATCCTCTCTCGGTTTGGCTGCCCAAGGAAAATAATCACTGATAATGCTACTACTTTTGGATCCAAGAAAATGGTTGATTTTTGTCACAGGTATCAAATAGCACTCGGTCATTCAACTGCCTATTACCCTCAAGGTAATGGATTAGCTAAATCATCAAACAAGAGCCTGGTGATCATCATCAAGAAGCTACTGGAAGAGAACAAAAATTCATGGCATAACAAGTTGGTGCATGCTTTGTGGGCCGACAGGCTTACAAAAAAGAATTCCATCAGCATGTCACCATTTCAGCTTGTCTATGGTACAGAAGCAGTATTTCCTACCAGCCTTGGGATACCAGTGATTAAGCTGGTCCAAGAGATTCAAACAGAAGAAGATAGTATGGTGAGAAGGATAAACCAGACAATTCATCTCCAGCAAACAAGGGAAGAGGTCTACAACAGAGTAGTGAAAGTTCAGGAAAATATAAAGAAATTATTTGACAAAAGAACCAAAGCTGCTGATTTCAAAATTGGAGACAAAGTTCTGAAGTGGGACTCAAGAAGACAAGATAAAGGAAAGCACAGCAAGTTCGACAATTTGTGGCAAGGTCCATACATCATCCATGCCACTGTGGGTCCAAATGCCTTCTTCTTACAAGAAATAGATGGCACTGAGCTGTTTGGGGGTCCTGTCAATGGCAGGATGCTCAAACACTACTTTTGCTGATTTTCCAATTCCAGTTTCCATTTCCATTGTACATACCATTGCAGTTTTTATTTTTCAAGAAAAAGAGAAAAGGGTTTAAAAAAGCAGAGAAAGAGGAGAGGTTCAGACAAGCTCAAAACATGAACCTCAGAAGTGCAAAATATTGGTTCTAATATGATCAAAACCTGAGCCGAAGAAAGTAGAAACAACTGGTCCTAACATGCTCAAAATCTGGGCCAACAAAGAAGAAAGAAGAATCAACTCTGACATGCCCGAAACCAGAGCTGAGATGAAGGAAAGAAGTGAATCTAACATGCCCAAAACTGGAGTCACGAAAGAGAAAGAAGGATACTTCAAGTTCAGATCTCAAGCCTTCACAGTTTTGTTTCAGTTTTCTACAAATTTTTTCCATGTGCAACTGTCTTTATGCCTTGGACCCACAGCAAGTCAGACAGTCTAATCCTGGCTTGAATGTTTTTCAATTTCCTGTCTTAGAATGTAGAGAAGAAATATGCTGGACAATCTAATCCCAACAGATACTAGATTAGGTAGAGAAACAAATGATACCAACAGTCTAATCTGGTCTCATGGAGAAATAAGGGTAGATTTAGAATAGGTTTATTTTCTGTTTTAAAAATAAATGATATAAAGGGTCTGCTAGCTCAAATGCACCCTAGAAGAAAAAAATGCTAGGATTGTAGGATGGGTAGGTAGTTTGTTGGGAAAGTTTTTCTGCTGATGTGATGTCTTCATATTGTGGTAGCTGAGCTAAAGAAAGAAAGGGATGTGTAAAGTAGCAGGAAACTGGCCTTCTCCAAAGATCTATTCTCTGAATTCTTGACTCCTTCAAGAAGAAGCCATCCCCATGTGGAGCCACTGTTAGCCCCTTATAAATTTCTTGACGAGCAAGAAAGGGGCTAATTTGTTTTATGAGCCTTCAAGGAATGCATTTCCCTTGAAAACACATCATCCTTGAAGCCTCCTTATGTTCCCTGCCTCTGACTGGTATCCTCTGCTGTTATGGTATCAATGAGCCTTACTGATAAAAAATTATGCTTCAAAAGGCCATTGTCTGCCCCTTGTACCTCCTCAGAATGCCTCATTTTATCCATTCTCCCCTTTTTTCAAAGTCCCCTTTGCTCCCCCTAAATCCCCCCTTACTCCCCTAAATCTCCCCAAAATCCCCATGAAATCACACCCTTGCCTTTTGTTTTCCCCAAATTTCCCTTCTATCTCCCTATCGTTACCCTCCTTAGGCCTTGAAAGGAATTAAAATGGGTTAAAAACCCACTTTCCGACCTTATAATAGGCCTAAGCTCCTTTCCTGCAAGCCCCCTCCACCTTTCTCCCCACGGAACCCAGCGCTATGACCGAACGCTAACCCCGAGGGCGCTTGTCCCTTATGCTTATCGGGGGCATTTTCAATCGTCGATCTGTACAGATCGGATGGCGATCGTAGCCCCCACAACCTCCCATTTCCACGGTCATTTCTCCGATTGCGCCATCACCGTCCATTCACCCGCCAGATCGACGGTCCGGAGTGTACCCGCCGTAGTGGTCCCCGCCGCGCACTATGCCATAAAATAGCCCAGTTTTCATCACACCACTAATAGGGGTCGAGCAGTATTCTCCCATTTCCCAGAGATTCCACTTAGCTCACAATGCGTGGCTCCTGTATGATTCCAAAACCGCCTGCTCATCGCGCGTTAACATTCGGTACAGGATGCGTAGTGATATCATTGTGAGCCGTCAGATCTGTCATTTCCCATCCAACAACCATCGCTCAACGAAGTTGCGTGCAGGTTAATCTATGGTCTCTATACGCCTGGCCCACCATCCATTGCCCTACGCCATGTTTCCCACCGTCGATCTCCTTTGAGATATGACGGTCCATATTTGTTTTCCCCCACTGTTGACTTTTCCGTTGTCGCCTGGTCCTGCCACGTCACCTCTGCGCGTCTCACCGTACTCCACCCCTCTCATCGTATATTTTCCAGTCAAAGGTCGAAAATTCAAAGGTTTTTCATTCATTTTTCCTTCCGCACCACCTTATGACTGTAATCTTCACCGTTTTCACCTCACTACGGGGCTTCCACGATATTTTCGCCATCTAACCAGTCTGCATGGTTAGTCTAGCCACCCCCCGTTGTGTCCACCACCTCCATTGTTTTCTTAACATGTTTTCATATTTTGCAGGGCTTCAAAGAGGCAGAAAACCGCCATGGTGTATATGTACTTCTTTAATGGTGTGTTGCGCAGACAGAGAGTTGGATTCGGAAGCTGGTACTACAAGGAAATGTCAAGAAAGGTGGAGGCAGTATAAATTACATCAAAGGACAGAGTTTGAAACTTAGAAAACCCTATCTGGCACCATCAAAGCCCAGATCTTGCAGAATTGGGACATTTATGGAGAAGTGGGAAAAAACCAGCTTATGATCAAGGATTTCAGTGCTCAGTATTGAAGGTTTTGGGCCTTAATGCAACAGTTTAGAGACAAAGTACCAGATCGAGAATCCTGAGGATCACACAGGAGGTCCAACACGCAGAAACAATGAAATCAGGGTTCAAATCAGCAGAATGTTTCTTCCAGAGAAATGACACAGTACACATTATTTTTTCAGTTAATATTGTGTCCAACCAAAGCTCCCCCCCCCCCTACAGCAATCCTATCCTATCAGAGCATTTATTCCATCGGTATGGCAGACTTCTTAATCATTCATCTTTGTTATTTCACCAATAGCATCACAGAGTCATGCAGATCAAAGTACATCAAGAGGAATACCTGGAATTAATGGAAGCCTGAAGAAGACCACTCTTCCATCCAAATAATTACAGGAATTGAATGCTCAGAATTTAAACAGAAGGGGTTTTGGCCCTCTTTCTTTTCAAAAGTTTTAATACTGCATTTAGTTTCTCACCTACCTTCTTTGCTCCACTGGAGCTATAAATTCATGAAGAAACTCATTGTAAAGGTTGTTGATCAGTTATCAGAGAACTACAAGTAGTTTCTTTTGAGACACAGTCTCTATGTAAAGTTGTAAGATAGGTTGAAGGAGATGTTTTCAGACTGAGTATTCAGCTATTGGCAATGCTGTGCTTGATTGGTATTGCTATTTAATATGACAAGCACATTTCTTTGGATCCTGATCTGAAGCAGTGGTGATGTTTTCCTATCTTTGTGTTTACATTCATTTCATTTTGTTTCTACTGGCTTGCATCAGAATATTGGCATAGGATTTACCCTTGTTAAGTATCATATGTTTCTTCTCTCCTTGCCGTTGATGTTTCTCTTCTGAATGTATGATCTAAGAAACGATTTCAGTTGGTTTAACCAGTGTACTGGATGTTATTGCATGCTCTCTGATGTATGAATTAAATTAATTCAGTTCTTATATGTTTCTTGTTATAGATTTATCTAGAAGATTTGGGAACACTGGGGATTAGAGTTAGCCTTGTCCACTAGGATCCTTGTATGACCAGCTGGTCTTTAACTTTGTGCTCTGAATCTGTGTTATCTCCTCCTCTCCTACCTTCCATATCACAATCATCTTTAAGATCCTATGTCTCAGATGACTAGCCCAATTGAAAGCCTGCCTATTGAGTAGCAAGCAAATCCTTTCCTGACTCCATTGCCCAATGGTTTTGAATATTTCCTGGAATACTTCACCTCTGCCCTTATTCCTCTTTGCTCATTCTGGTCTTACATTGAACCCTTCTTTCCTGATAACCAACAACCAAATCAGAACAAATAAAACAAACAAACTCTGTGCCTATAATTAGCCTAACATCCTAAACCCTGAACTTCAAAGTCATACACCTTTGACATATTATAGAGAGATCCCTCTCTGGAGCCAGGAGGGCTAGATCCCGAGGTCTGAAATTGGTTTTGATGTTGTCTCGTATTTTGGTATTTCCAACCTTGCCAAAACATGGGAACCCCAACACACGGTAAAGCCACTCCATTCTTGATGTGGAAGGCTTTGACAGAATTGTTCCAAAGAAGAAGTGACCAGAGGAAGTTGGCACTTAAAGACAAGCCCAGGAAAATAAAAGTGGAGAAGAATGACACTATTCCAGTATACTTGAAAAAGTTTTTCCACTGCGGGGATGAGCTTGGGAGTGTAGGAGTTAGTGTGGATGAAGAAGACTTTGTGAGCTTGGCTCTCCTTGGGCTTCCGAAGAGTTGGCATAGCTACGAGGACTCTGTCAATGGTTGGGAGAAACTGCCAGGATAGGAGCGACTTTGGTCGGATCTTGTGCAGAAGGAGATAAGGCAAAGTACTAGGGATGGTTCTTCATCAAATAATGATGATGAATGGGATTGCGCTTTGGATACCAAAGCAAGGAAAGGGAAGGGGAAGAAAAATCCTTCTCAATCCGGTGTGGATGGCAAAGAGCATGACATGTCCAAAGTGAAGTGTTTTCACTGTCACGAACATGGGAATTTCACCACACATTGTCCACAGAAGAAGAAGAACAAGCAGGTTGTTGGAGCTGCAGCTGGTGAGGCTCTTGCCTCGCAATTTGAGCTGGACTTCTCATTTATCGTATGCATGGTGTCTAGTGCATTGGGATCGGGGTGGTATTTTGATAGTGGCGCTTCCTTTCACATGACGGGAGATGTGAACCTTTTCAGTGACTTGGTGGAGAAAGATCTCCAGTTTCATGTTGAGTTGGGCGACAATGGACAATACGATGCAACCGAAATTGGTACCATTACCTTTTATAGGGAGTCAAGTAAACTCATTATTTTACAAGATGTTGTGCATGTTCCAGGTTTAAAGAAGAATTTAATCTCAGTCACAATGTTAGAGGATAAAGGGTATGATGTTGTATTTAGTGAAGGAAAAGTTTTCCTTCGGTACAAAGCAACAAGAAAAGTCAAGAAGGTTGGGATTCGAACCAAGAATCTCTACAGACTTGAAGTAGATGGGATTTCTATGGAGCTTCCTACTGTTGGGAAGTGTAAGAAAGACATGCAATTGAAGCTTGAGAGGGATCAGGATTTGCATGCAGGTAAGAGTGAACCTCGAGATGTGGAGCAGCCACAAGATGAGGATCATGGAGTGGGAGAAACCACTCATGCAGAGAAATTTCGTGCCAGATGGGCAGAGGGAGTGCATGCAACTAGACCACAAGGTGAGAGGTGGGGCAACATGCATTAGTAATCCCAAGAGGATATTTCTGGGCAGCATTCATGCAGACGGTGTGGATCTCATGAATTGAACCTATCCATGAGGTTCCCATAGAGCAGCAGTAGCATGATTAGTTGGATTGATGCAAGTAGATCAAAGTGACTGTGTTGGATACTAGAGAGCGATTCAGAGTTGACAGCAAGTGCAGAGTGCATGGGTGCAGAGTTCAATAGCGCAGTGGTTCCTGAAGACATGTGCAATAGCTAAGAAGAAGTAAAAGACTTTGATGATAGATGCATTAGATTTATTAAGTTCTTTGGAACCTATTCAATTTCGTAAGAGTTGCAGAGCAGATGCATGGAGTTGCATGGCACTTGCAGTACGAGTGGCAATGTGATGTGAGGCTGTATGTCGCAGATGCAAATATCGCACTTTCATGGAGAGGAGAAGCAGAAGATTGCAACAAAATAATAGTGAAGGAGGTATCCTGGAACATCATTCCCGATCCTAGTTGGAAAATAATCACTCATGCTGTGGGGCCCACATAGTTACTTTAGACTATGTCTATTTTTAGACATGTCGATCATATCCTATGAGTTGCAGGATGCTATTTGTGGATGGTTGGTCAAGTTGGAAAAATAGATGGACTTATATTTTTAGACATATTGGGCGGAATCTATTTTTAGATTGCCAGTCTAAAAATAGATATGTCGAATATTATTAGCTCTTAATAATATTTAGACTCTAAAACATTATCTTATTCTCGAGGATCTTCACAGTGCATGATGTGAAAGAGTCATTTAAGGAATTACGCTATTCCTAAGGGTTTACCGGAGTTGCTGTATGAGGACTTCAAGAACTCATGTGACAGAAGCTCTGTGTCTTGTGCCCTAATTTTAACCTAACATATACAGCTGAGCTTTTAGTTGTATCTAGTCTAACTAATTGATACACTAGTGAGAGTGGTGTGAATTAATTAATAATTAATTCACTAAACAATAACTCATTAATCAACTAAAGAATACATCAGTTAACTACAGTGCATGGAAAATTCAGTGGAGACCAGTGGAGAGGTAGGTGAAAGAGCAAGTGTGACTATCGGTTGTGACTATAGTGTTGCATTGTTTGCACCACAAATTTAGTGGAGATGCCTTTAATGATAGCGTGAGAAAGGCTGGAGCAATTAGAGTTCATTCAGAGCCATTCTTCAGCAGTGATTGCGTAGTAGAGGCAGGCTAGCAGGTGGTAGAGATCGGTGCATGGGATTTGCTAGATCAGACCTGATTAGTGTGTAGCAATTGGAGATTGTACTCAGAGCTTGTGAGAAGCTTGGTATGATGATTATTACATGATCTCTATGACATAAATTATATACAGATAGTTGGGGTTTTCAGCTTCAGGCTTTCCCGGTTAAAACACTATGTTAATGTGTGTGAAATTTTATGGTTTCAATGTGTGCATGTAATTGATTTAATTTCCTCATGTAATGATCAATGGTGGAATAGATCTAGTATTGTGCATGAAGTCAAATAGTGTGTGATCAAAAGAATCTTGGACATATGTATGCATAGTGCATATAATTTCTACACAGTCGGGAGAAAGATGCAAAGTGTGAAATGCGATAGAGGGAATTTCGAGGAGGAAAGGTGGAGTGCGATACCAATAGTTTTCAAACGTTTTGCGTTAAAAAGGGTAGGAAAACCATGACCAATAAGAACAAATGAATAAGGCGGGCTGGACATTTTAATTTTTTTGAGGGATAAAAGGTGGGTGTAGCAGTTAGAATAAACAAAAAATAAGAGGGAATGGAGGGCGTGAAAGCAATGCTCATATTGTGGAGAGAGAGGTGGAGAATGAAGCGGGGAGGCACCACGGAGCTGCTATGGGGTTTTAGCAATAATTTCTGCGATCAACCTACTAAGGTATGTGAAACGAAATGGAAAAATGCATAAAAATACATTGCAAAGGAAGATTGAAAAAATGGTAATGTTGTTCTATTTTTAATCTCAGAAACAGTGAACATAAATCAATTTTTGGGTCTATGGGAAGGTTCGCCCTCCTCGAGCTCTATTGGCAGAGATGAGAAGGGGGTCTTGATCCACATATTTTTTGTTTTTCTCCTCTATTTTATTATTCACAAGAAAATTAACTACAATATCACACTGGAAGAAAAACTAAACAACAATTCGAAACATGAACGAAATTATCAGAATCAGAACTAATGAAATGAGAGAAAGCAGAGAAAAAATATAGCAGAGAGGTTGAGGCACATGGATTGGGCCCTAACGCATGAGCCTAGCTCTCTGAAACTTGAATCAGTAAAATGAAACCAGTCTGCTCATTTGATAAAAGAATAGCCTCATACATTTCTGGAAGTTTGATCACTGAGTAAAATAATACAAAGCTCAATAGCTTGCAACAAAGTTTCGACTAGAATCCCCCTTTCCTAGCTCTTTCTCTACTCTATTTATTATATATGGTAAAAACTCCCTAGAAAATGGTGATTGATTCCACTTGACTCCTAGTAAACAAAGATTGGGTGCACTCCTCTTTGAGTTTCTTGGCTGCCTCTGGAATTCGAATTGCTGAAGAAAATTCTTAGGGATCCTTTGGTTGCCTTTGGAATTTGAATTGTTGGAGAGAATATTTGGGATTTTTTGGCTGACTTTGAGAGTTAAGGAGGGTGGAAAATCCTCCTATAATTTCTCTTTGCTGCCTCCTCCAAGTCTTTATAATAAAATCCTTACAAAAATGCTAATAATTCATGATTTTCTGAACTCAACCTCATATTAGGCACTAAGAGTATGTTAGCCTTAATCACCACCTATACTAGCATCATAAAACCAAATAATAATAAATATACAAGAAAAAGAGATCTAACAAGGCAAAAATATGACCATTAACCCCTCCAAATATGTCTAATGATGGAGGTCATCATCACCCCCCTATTGAATGGTTGCTCATCCTCTGAGCAACTAATCCTCCTCCTGCATTTCCTTTAAGGCTTTGACAGCCCCCATGAATTTTTGAGGAATAAGTGAGGGATTTTCCCCAATGGGGTAAAAACCATTACTTTTTTTTTTACATTCTTCCATTCTCTATCTTGTGCATGTGTGTCATTTTCATCATTCAACCCCAACAGCAAAGGTGGGGTGAGATTTAGTCCCAACCATTGGATATTTTTAGCCTCCATGGACATCTTGTATAGTGGTCCCATTTCCAATGCACCCCTCAGTCTTTCTGGAGTATGGTACTCCCTATTCTTGAGGCTATGAGGTAGGTTCTTCCATCTCCTCTAGGTGGCCATCATGCACTCATCTTCTATCTGCATATAAACATCATCAAAGTGGCTCATTACCTATGTTTTATTTTGAAGGTAGCTTTCAACTAGTGCATGGTACCTTTCAATCTCTCGACGGTTAAGGATGACTCCTCTTGGGCTAAAAAATTATGGTCTGATATATGAGGGTTCTCTAGTGTCAGCATTCATCATCCAAGATGCTAGAGCCATTAGCTACATATCCCCCATTGTGGAATTGGGGTCCAAAGTATCCATATTTGTCAACACAAGTTTATGCACATAAAACTCTGCCATTTTTTTCCTGATTAACCATGTTAGCATGCTTGTATAAATCCATGAATTTCCTACAATCTTTAAAAGGTAGTGATCCATGGGAGGCTAGAGTTTTTATTTGAAATAAGAGCCATTTCTCCTTGAGGTACACAGCATATGATTCAGAAGGGAATCTATGTTGAATGGCTTCTATGCATAAGTCTTCCATGGTGCCTACTTACTGCCATTTTTGTTGCAACTGCTCCTTCAGTGTAACATTCTCTGCCTATGCCTTCTGCAACTACTCCTTCAGAACTGTTTCTTCAATTATTTCCTCCACCCTTGGCAATTATTCAATGATAATCGGGCTTGTGGGAGGATTTTCTGGCTCTCTCTGACAGATCCTATGACTCTTGTCACCTCTGAGATACATAAGGGTCTGCCTTTTTCTCTTTGCGCTCAGAGGAGCTAAGGTGGAAACTACCTCTTTGTCTTGAGGGGATGTGATGCTATGCTATGAGTCTGCTTCTTGCTCACTTTATGCTACCTCTATGACTTCTATTACCATCTCTTTTGTTTTTCCTTAGCCCTTTCTCTCTTCCTCTCCTTCTTTTGGTGATGTTGTTCTGCTGCTATTTCTGCTGCACGTTGTTAAAATATGTAACCCACTCTCGATATTGTTGTGCTACAGGCTCCCTTTAGTCTCTTTCCCTCAAAATTTCTCAATTGACTGGTTTGGATGAGACAGGATATCTTTTTAATATATTGGGTAGCTAATTTTAGAGTGCTTATGTAACTCAGCCTCAACTCCAGTTTTCGTTAAAGACCGTGGTTTCTTTCTCTCTGTTAATTCATGATGGATTATGTGTTTCCTCCCCTCGTTCTTCTATAATCCACTTGATTTAATTTGTTTTCTTTTGCATGCCCAGGTGGCGTGACTTTGTAGTTCTCCCTAGTCATAGCTCACGATGGTGACCAAGCTAACTGGCCACATTTCTTCCCCTTAAACTCTAAGTCTGCAAATTTAATTATTTATGGCTATTATGGATGCATAGCGAGGGGTGAGAGATATACATAAGTTTTCATGTTTTTTTCAAGGTGTTTGCAGGAGCTGGAATTTCGAGACAAGCCTCTTATATGTTGTGTTCTTTCTTATTTTCCTGTTTTCAGGGTGAGCATCTTACTCAATGAGAAA
Organism: Pinus albicaulis; assembly: GCA_034641835.2. Classification (NCBI taxonomy): domain Eukaryota; kingdom Viridiplantae; phylum Streptophyta; class Pinopsida; order Pinales; family Pinaceae; genus Pinus; species Pinus albicaulis. Next base: position 182,664,194 of record CM076576.1, on the reverse strand, counting down.
CTCTCTGAGTGAGCTGCTTATATTTCTTGTTGTTGTTTCCCGTTGTAGATGTTGCGTGGGGGTGCTCTAGATGCCATGGTTGTCACTCTTGTCCTTCCTGGGGTCTTCTTTATCAACTCCTCTTTGTTTTTCTTTGCATTCTTGAACAAATTTGTTTTTTAAGGAACTTCCTGATGTTTTTAGAAGTTTGTGGATTTCTTTCTTTTGCTACATTGCGCTTAGGAATGCAGGAATATGGTGTATGGAGGTGATGGAAGGAGTTATGGAAATGAATGGAGTGAATGATGGGATGTATAGTAAAATATAAGGGGAGAGAATATGAATGCTTCCCTGTGTTTCCAGAAACCATTAATAACCTGCAAATAAAAAAACAAGGAAAACACAGAGATGCAAATGTATTTTTTTTGCTTTTTTTTTTTTTTAAAGTAAGTGGGTTGCCTCCATGGAGGTTTTCAACCCACAAACTTGGGTTGGGCACCTCAGAGAGGTTTTCACCCATGGATATTTATTCCCTTTTCTTCTTTTTTCTCTCTCTTTTTTTTTTTTTTTTGAGCAAGTGAGCTGCCTCCATCGAGGTTTTAAACCCACAAGCTCGCCTTGGCTGCCTCGGAGAGGTTTTAACCATGGATATTTTTTATTTTTTATTTTTTTCAAGAGGTGTGGGAAACTATGGAGTTTCCCATCACATACACCTCTCTTCTTATTGAATTTATGAACTCTACCCTTGACAAAGTATTCTTGTAAATTTTAAGTCAGTGACCATTGAAAAGCAAGGGGATTCCTTCCTCATCTATGGTTCTAATTTGAACTGTGCCATTATCAAAACATTTTTCCACTATGTAAGGTCCAAACTATCTTGTCATTAGCTTTTCTTTGAAATATTTAAAACTTGAATCATAAAACCACGCCCAATATCCTTCTTGGAAGGTCTTTTATTTGATGTTCTTGTCATGTCAGACCTTGATTTGCAGGTGAACTACCTTCGTGTTAAGAAGTTATTGCATTCTGAACTCATCCAATCCATTGAGTTGCAAAAACCTCTCTTTTTGGGTGTTTGATAGATCTAGATTTAATTCATCTTCTATTCTTAAAGTATTGAATTCAAACTCAACTGAAGTAGAGCCTTCTTACCATAGACTAGTTCATAAGGAGTGAATCCTGTTGTTCTCTTCCAAGTAGTGTTGTAGGCCCAGGTAGCTTATACGAATCTGTCTGCCCAATATTTTATGTTTCTGCTCACAACCTTGGTGAAGATGCTCTCTAAATCTTTGTTAGTTACTTCTACTTGGTCATTCACCTGACGATGATAGGCAGTAGAAGTTCTATGCTTAATCTTGTGCTTCCTCAAAATACTATCAATGAGGTGAGAGGTGAATTGTTCTCCCTGATGAATGACTATTTCTATGGGGTATCCAAACTTGTAAAACACATTCTCTCTTAGAAATTATGCTACTTTCTCCTCGGTTTCTACCTTCACTCATTTTGCTTCAGCCCACTTTGTCAGGTAATTAGTGCGGACTATGATATACATATTTTTTCCTAAGGGTGGATCGATAGGTCCAACAAATTCCATGCCCCGCTTTTCAAATGGCTCAAGAGCCACCTGAGGGTGCAAAGTCATATCCTCCCTTTGCGTGGGTTTCCCCATCCTTTGGCACTGGTCACACTTGCTGGTGTATCTTATGGAATCTTGGTGAAGGGTAGAGGAATAATACCCCGCCTACAAAACTTTGTAAGCAATTCTCTCTGCAGCAAAGTGACCTCCACATGGGTTTTCATGACATGCAAAGAGGATATCAAAAACTTCTTCCTCCCTTACAAATATCCTTAGGATTTAATCAGGGCCTAGCTTGAAAAGGTTTCCCCCAATCCATGTGAAAGGGGCACTTTTTTCTGATGATTATGCTCCTCTCCCTCAATGAAATATTAGGAGGGAGTCTCCCAGCAACCAAGTAGTTGTCTATATCAGAAAACCATGGTGAGAGTGCTAATATAGCAAAGAGATTCTCACCTGGCAGCTAGTCATCCACCATTCCTTCTTCACCTGCAAGGAGAGCTAACCTAGACCAAAAATATGCAACAACATTCTCCTTTCCAGATTTATCAACAATATTCAAATAAAATTGTTGCAAAAGTAACAACCATCTAACTATTGTGGCATTAAAATCTCGTTTTTTCATTAAATACTTGACGGCTTCATGCTCAGTATGAACAAAGGTCTAATATATAGTTACATAATGCCTAAATTTGTTCAAGGCATGGAAAATGGCTAACATCTCCTTCTTAGTAACGATATAATTTAGCTAAGCCTTGGACAAGTTCTCGCTGATGAAATAAATGGCACAAGTGATTTTTTCCTCTAATTTTCATAATGTTTCTCCTATAGATTTTTTGGATGCATCAGTGTGGATGTGGAAAGACAGAGTCCAATTTGGACCTTGGAGGATAGGGGAAGTAGTCAACTTTCCCTTAATGAGATCAAAAACCTCTTGACAAGGACCAAACCAAATAAACTCAGAATCCTTGGCCAATAACCCAAATAATGGTGAAGCCAACTTGCTAAAATATTTGATGAATCTTCTATAGTAACTAGCCAAGCCTAAGAAAATCTTGACATCTTTCTACTTTTGAGGAGCAGGTACCCTTTTGATGATAGTGACTTTGTTCAGGTCTACCTATATTCCTACTCTGGATATGGAATTTCTTAATACAACCCCAGCATTTTTTAGGAATTCACACTTTTCTGGGCTCAAGGAGAGATGCATCTCAATGCACCTTCTTAGTGCTTTACCCAAATTGGAGAGAGCTTCCTGGAATTCATCCTCATATGGAGTGAAATCATCCATGTATATTTTGACAGAGACTTTGACTAACTTAGAAAATATGCTCAGGACAACTCTTTGGAAGGTAGTTGGGGCATTGCACAACCCAAAGGGTAGGACTCTATAATCAAAGGTACCCCAAGGGTAGGTCAAAGTAGTCTTATCTTGGTCTTCAGGGCTGATTTGAATCTGATTTTACCCACTGAACCCATCTAAGAAGGAAAAGAACTTCTTCCCCACAAGGCCATCCAGGAATTGGTCTATAAAGGGAAAATGGAAATGGTCTTTATTGGTGGCCTTTTAAGTTCTCGATAGTCAACACAAATTCTCCACTTCCCATTCTTCTTTGGGACTAGGATGAGAGTGGATACTCACTCACTGTCGGATATTGGATATATGAACCCTACATCCAATAGTTTCTACAGCTCTATAGCTCTTCTTTGACTATGTCCTTCAGAGCTAGGTTCAACCTTATTTTGGGTTGTCTCACAGGCTTTCATCCTTCTTTGATGTAAATGTCATGTCTACATATTGAAGGATGCACCCCTTTCATGTCCTTTTAATCCCAAGCAAATGCTTCAATATTTTCTTTCAAGAGCTGGCATAGCTCCTTCAATTCTTCATTCGAGAGGTTTGGGTGGAGTTTTAGAGACCTGGATGGGCCAAACTCAATAACCTTGGTGGTTTCAGAGTTTGACTCAACTGAGTGCACTTCCATCCAAGGTTGGCTTTTAGACTCTTTAAATAAGGTTTCAACAGGAATGTTAGTGGAGGACTCATTTTGAATGGCATGGTCGATGATTTCATCTTCATCAAGCTGACCCCCTCTAATAATAGCATCTATGGTACACATAGGGGAAATTTCATATGACTCATATTCTTCATCCTCCAACCATATATGGAGATCATGATCAATGGAACATTGGGCTGGAGGATATAACACTAGCTATTTAGACAGAGGCCCATTTTTTATAGTCATGTTTCCGACATGACATCTAACATAAGAATCTGAAGTGGCTAACCAAGGTATCCCTAAGAGGAGGGGATAACCATTAAACTTAGTTTTTGGTTGCAAGACCAAGAAATTTGTAGTATAGTCCCAAGAGTCAATAGTAACCATAACATCCTCAACAATTCCTTCCGGAGTTACTGTGAACCAATGTGCAAGTTGCAGAACTATTGTGGTTTTCCTCAAAGTCCCTTTGGATATTAAGTTTCAACATAGCTTGCTTTGTCATGATATTGATGGTAGCCCCTAGATCAATCAGAGTGTTGGTGACTATGACACCATATATATGCACACCAACAACTAGACTACCAGGGTCTAGGTACTTTGGAAATATCACCCTCCCCAGCATCAGTTTAGACAGTTGTCCTACCACATTGATGGTGGGGGTATCTCTCTTCCTTCTCCTAGGTTTCTTGAAGAACTTTTCTTTGATGAGAATATTGTAGATAAGGACATCCTTAATCGCCTAGAGAAGTGGTATCTTTACATACAAATTTTCCAATTCTTCTAGGAGTTCAGTCTCCTTTGGGGTGTGTTGACTAGGGTGGATCAAGTGCTCAGGAAAGGTTGTTGGATCTGAGTGTTACCTTCTTCCTTTTCCTCCTCAACATCTACAAGTGGAGATGGAGGATGGTTGTCTGGGAGTAATATTCCCATCCTGAGATTCACCTCCTGTATCTCCACATCATAAATGGGATGGGATGTTTCTCCACTGGGAGCCTATTGTGCCTGTCTGTTGTTTGGGTTCAGATTGGGTTATGCAGGTATAGGTATCCTAGGTGGAGCATCGTGAGTAAGATGAGGTTGAGGTTGGGGTTGAGGCATTAGATCAAGTGGTTGATTTTGTTGAGGCCTCCACCCTTGGGATGGATTGTTCCACTGAGGTTGTTGTGGAACATACTACTGAAATGGTTGTTTTACTAGTTGAGGATGATATGAAGGGTTGTAAGGCCAAGTAGGAGGTGTAGACCAGGATGGAGGAGTGGGGGTGTACCAAGGTTGCACATGTTCGCTCTGATTGTTGTGATAGTAAGAGTAAGGTGCATCTTGCATACCTTGTTGATATGACCAAGGACCTTGAGGCCTTCTCTGGTTGATGAAATAGAGTTTCTCTAGCATTGCTTCCCCACCTTGATATACAACTTTAAGTCGAGGTAAGGAGGGAGAAATTTATGTGGCATGATTCTCCTCACAGACTAAGAAAACCTCTATAACATTCAGTGTACTTTCATTTCTTGGGTGCTTCCTGGTACATCTAGGAAAAAATATGGCTAGGGCTCTCTTTGATTCCTTTTGCTTCATTTTGATCTGCATTGTGTCCATTTTCAAATAAAAGGTGTTCAGCATGTCACTCTTGAAGTCCTCTAGCATATTTCCAATCTCATCTTTTATGAAGGTGGAAGAGGAAGGAGTATTGGATGTACTTCGGCTAGCTCTTCCCTTCTTCCTAAATTCCCTAGGATGGTTCCAGAAGATACTTTTGACTGTTTCACAGGTTTGTTGGTAGATATTTTCTCCTGATAGCATATTCAAGTTTTATATCATCTCTTCACTGATCCCTCGAAGAAGTACAAGTTTAAGTGATGCAGGATCAAGAGTACAATTGGCTCTCTTATATTTTAATTGAAACCTCTCTTCATAGTTCTCTAGGGGTTCATCGAGTCCTAAATTCATCCTAATTATTTCATCTTTAGTATCCCTTGACCTACAGTAGTATTTGTATTTTTTGTTGAAGGTTTCTTCCATCTGTGCCCGGGTAGCGATGCTATCCCCAGGCAGACCCATGAACCAACGCAGGGCTACATCTTTAAGGGTGGATGGGAATAGCTTCAAATTATGATCATCAGAGGTGTAGTCATAAGTCCTAAAAACAACAACAAATTCAAACATAAATGTGTCAGGGTCCTCAGAGGTAAGTCCATGAAAGTGTGGAAGAGATGAGGGGCTAATATTTTTCATCTTAGTTTCCCCATTTGCCTCTCTTTTGGGAAAGGTTATCTAGATTCTAGACATGGTTAAGATAGGTGAAGCAGGTCCCTCAGTTGAAACAAGGTCTTATTCTTCTTCCCCAATAGGATCCTCAAAATATTCAGAAGGCTCTCCTATAGGGGGTTCAATCTCACTACCACTCAAGACGAATGAAGGGTGGCTAGGAGGTGATCTAGGGGTTTTAGGTAAGATTTGTCTTTGAGTATTTCTACTCCTACGTGGCATGAAAATCATATTTTTTTGTATTTTATTAATATTTTTTAAATGACATTAAAAGAAAATAAAGCAGAAAATAATGCTCAAATCAAAGCATCTACTAGACACCTCCCCGAAAATGTGTAATATTCCCAATTAGTCCTAAGCTAATGGGAATATTCATTTTTGTTTTATTTCTTTGTTTGAAGAATAAAAGTGTAAATCAGGTCCATAATACTCCTAAACAATGAATAAATCAATGCCAAATGTAAAAAGGATAAATCTTGGTTGTTTTAACAAGCACCCGTAGGTGTGAAAGGGGCTGGATATTTTGACTGGGTCAACCTTGACCATATCTACAACGCTGTCTTGGAGGAGTGGCCATCAATGAGGCACATCACAGTCTTAGATGGAGGTGGCTTGTGTGAAATATGTGATCTCATTGAAAGTGGTTTAGGGTTTGCAAGCTATCAGATTATAAAAGGAAGAGGATGGCAGCATGAGAAGGTTATTGATGATATTGTATTTCTGAATATATTGTCTGTTTATACATATAGCTTTCTTTGCCTGTTTAGCCTAGATTGTAAATGTTGTTTAGCATTGGGTGTTCCTGATCGGGAATCCCACCTCTTCCCATTGAGTAGCTCTTAGGAGAGTCTTGTATTGCATAGTCCATTATCTCACTGAAGGCCAAGCTTCTTCTTCCAACTACAACATAGATCATGTTGAGGGTTTGGTTGTCCTTGAAAGGTATAGCAAGTGGAGGCCAGATCTACTCAGATCTAGATCATTTCAGTGCCCCTTTTCAGTGGAGGAGACTTCTAATCAATTGGGAGGAGAGTATTGGATGATTGGAGAATCATTTTCAGATCTTGGCATGTGGCCAACCACATTCTAAACCCTACAACACAATTTTACTTCCATATCTGCATTATTCTTGTAGGTGCTATTGCAGGGTGTTTTGGCATACCATCTGGAGAGATGGCTTTCAAGTGTTGGGGATCTGCCCTTCACTTTGGGAATCCATTGGAGGAGATCTATTTTCTTTCTCATATCAGATCAGATCTGAATACTTATGTATATTTCTGAATATATGAATATTTCTGCAGATCGGCAGACTTAGATATTAGATCCATTACTTGTACATGGTGTTTTGCTCAAAAACCCAAAGGGGATTGATAGAAGAGCCTATATAGTGTATGCATCTATTATAGATCTAAATTTTCATGCACTTATATGCTCTATATCTAAAGTGTAATCAACAGCTATTGCAGCCTCATAAAATAATGTTGTTAAGCCTTTTTCAGTCTTAATACATGGTTGCAGCCCCTCTTTTGAGGATTTTCTTCTATTGGCGACTTGTACTTCCAGTTATGCATCTTATGGGCCTCATTGTGCATCTATTTTGCTGCTATAAACACATTTGAAAGGTATACATATTGGCCTCCTATTGTATCTTTGATGTTCTGCATTATTTTTCGTGCATTTCTATCTTGTATTGTTGCATTCTATATTTGGGAATATGACAGTGGTATCGAAGCATCATCTTGGCACAACCTATTCTTACTAAGAAGCCAATATGTCTTCTGAAGAAGAAAAGCCTCTCACTGACAGAGAGAAGAGGTATCTAAAGAGAATATAGAAGAAGAAATTTGATTACAAAAATGATAATGAAGACAAGGGTAAACCCCCTGTATCTGGAAGTGAAGAAGAAGAAAAGGATTTTCCTAAGATCATTGTGAGATCCATGCAAGATCTTGCTAGATAAATCAAAGAGATGAGAATGGATAGAATCAAAGAATCCCCTAAAGGATTCCATCTTGGAGAAGGCTATGACATGTCTCATCACTGGAATGATCAACCAGTGCATCAGCCACAAGTTTCCCAACGCTCTACCATGCCTACCTTTTTGGTTGTGGGAAATGAAGTGTTTCAAGAGAATGAATCCCTTGATGACTATTTTGAAGAATATGAGTCTCAAAATAAAAGATTAAAATATCACTTGATTTTTCATGGGTTTTGTCACATAAAGGACAAAAGAAGACTGAGGCATCATCATAGAGGTGGTGGATTCATTCATAATCATGATCGACATCACTCTATGGGAAAATTATTTTTACCCAACTTTGATGGGTCATCCAAGTGTTCTGCCAAATATTGGGTAGAAAAACTTAACATCTACTTTCAGTTGAACAAGGTCCCAGAGATGGAGGCTATCAAGATTGCAGTGCTCCACTTTGAAAGTGAAGCACGTGATTGGTGGTTCCATGGCTTGTCTACATTGGGTCATTCCAATGTGACTACTTATTCAAATTTCACTAGAAGTCTAGTGGAAAGATTTGATATAAGAGATCTAGAGGCACCATTCATGAGCCTTGCAAAGTTGAAACAATCAGGTAATACAGAGTCTTACATTTTTGAATTTTTAAGATTATATATTATGGTTCCTGATTTTTCTGCAACAAGAAGGGTGTACATGTTCATCGATGGTTTAGATGAACCTCTTCATGGGTTGGTTAAATCCACTAAGCCCATACCCTGAATGATGCTATTGAAAGGGATAGAGACCTTCAATATGCCTTTCCAAAATAAAAGGCAATCTTTCAGCATAGGCCCTCTTTTCCTTCAAAGGGAAAGGAAGAAAAAGCTACTCCTTCCAAGGAGAGCTCATACAAGAAGCCTCTTCATGATGAAGTCTGGAGAGATTTAAGAAGAAGGAAGCTTTGCTTCACTTGCCAAGAATCATGGGCACTTGGACATAGATGTGCTGCTGGGAAGGCACATTACATAGAGGTCTTCTCAGATGATGAGGAGGAAGAAGAAGATGAACCAAGAAGAGGTCACAGCGCTGACACTACAGGAGGAGATTCAACACCATCAGGAGATGGGAATGGAGCATTTTCTCCTATTGGAGGGGCTATTTCATCTTTGAGAGGACTACCTAAGTACTTGACCTTAATATTTCAAGGTTCCATCTTGAGTTAGAGGGCTTCTGTGTTGATTGATAGTGGGGCTACCCACAATTTCATTGATTCCCAACTAGTGCAAAGGAGGGCCATACCCACTGATGCTTTTGAGGGATTCTCTATTTTGGTTTGAGGAGATAGAACAATGAAATGCATGCATTATTTCGCATCACTTTCAGTCGGTATGGGGACTTATACATTGGTTGATCACTTCTTTGTGGTTGTCATACTTGACACCAATATGATTTTGGGTGTTCAATGGCTGATTACATTGGGGAAAGTCACCACTGATTGGGAGGCTTTGCAAATGGAATGGGTGGACAAGAAGAGTGGTGAAACTCAAATGATCAAAGGAATTCATACATATCCCTCACATACCACTTCCACACAAAGAAAATAGATGTATTTTCATAGTGGAAGCAAGGACCTTACAATCCCATCCATCATGCTCATGAGATTGCTACATGGGACACTTTTATCTAGTGGAAAACAACATGGGAGGCCATTTGATTCAGATTTTGTGGGATATATATCACAAAATGGTGCTCCAAAATTAGTTCTAGGTGGGATAGGAGCATTGGAAGACAATGATACAGTGTTGGGAGTCTTGGGTAGGCTCAAGGAGGAGGGATATCTTCTCCCAAAATCATCATCACCCACTCTCATTTTAGATTCTGCACTGTGGGAGGAGAAGAAGGGAAGGAATGACCTTACAACATACACCTTTGGCATGGGAGATGTAAAGGAAGAGAGCAACCACATGACAGAAATTTCAGTTGATACATCATCAGCACTATCATTGTTGGGGAGTTTAGATCCATATTGGAAATCCCAACTGTTGGTGTATTATTCCAAGGATCTTCACACTTGCATGATACTTGATGACCAACTGCATGAAGAGGGCTATTTAGTCCAATATGGATTCATCTATCATCATGGTATGATATTCTTGTGTAGAGCGTCCAAACTCAAGGAGAAGTTGCTACCAAGAGCCTATGAAGAGTTATGTTTCAGCCACATATATTCCATGAATATCTACAACATCATCATGAGGAGATTTGATTAGGAAGGCTTTGAAGGAGAAATACATCAGAATTTTCAAGAATTCATGAACCATGTGGAGTTGGGACATCAACATGACTCTATGAAAGATTTATTTCAACCATCTCTTCCTTCTTTTGAGAGGGGAGATATATCTATGCACCACTCCATTTATATGAGGAGGATTGTTGGTGGAGAACATACTCATGTAAATCATGTTTTATTTTTTGATTGTATGTATTCTTTCACCATGTTTATGCAGGCCATGACTCCAAGGAGGAGTATTTTATCTTATAAACCTCGTGGCCAACTTTGGGCCACAAAAATTTCTGAACTTGGCCACTCCCTTGGTGGAAAAAGGGAGTTCTTGTTTCATGATGCGTGCATTCCTAAGGCACCAAATATATCTCACACTTTCAACTATAGTGAGATGACATGGGATTACAAGTAAGTGGTGGGAAAACCACTTACCACATCTTGATTTGATGTAGGAAGGTGATGCACTGTGTTGGTTCCACATGTGGGACTATGACCCACCTCCATATGCACAAATTTATGTTTGTATGTATATAGTTTTGCTTCCATACATTGATGAGGTACTTTTACATTTTATGGGAATGTATGGAAGGAGGATGGGAGGTATGTATGTGCCCTATGGGATGGAGATTCTCCATGTATATTATGCTACATGTTTCAGGGAGGACATTGGGCAAGCCATGTTTGTTTCATTTGAGCTATTGTCTCCTTATGGGATGGACTATTTACATCTCATGAGAACTTTGGAGCAACAATTCATGGAGGGATGGATTGGTGAACACTTAGCCTATGGAGGAAGCTTATTACATGATGGTGTCACCAATGGAGAAGGAGAAGAGTTGCAGCACTCACCTTATCATTTGCTTGAGGACAAGCAACATTTTGGAGGGGAGGACTGTAATATTCCCAATTAATCCTAAGCTAATGGGAATATTCATTTTTGTTTTATTTCTTTGTTTGAAGAATAAAGGTGTAAAGGAGGTCCATAATACTCCTAAACAATGAATAAATGAATGACAAATGTAAAAAGACTAAATATTGGTTATTTTAACTAGCACCCTTAGGTGTGAAAGGGGCTGGATATTTTGACTGGGTCAACCTTGACCAGATCTACAACGTTGTCTTGGAGAAGTGGCCATTAATGAGGCACAATGCAGTTTTAGATGGAGGTGGATTGTGTGAAAGAAGTGATCTCATTGAAAGTGGTTTAGGTTTTGCAAGCTCTCAACTTATAAAAGGAAGAGGATGCCATCATGAGAAGGTTGTTGATGATATTGTATTTCTGAATATATTTTCAGTTTATACATATAGCTTTCTTTGGTTATTTAGCCTAGATTGAAAATTTTGTTTAGCATTGGGTATTCCTGATCGGGAATCCCGCCTCTTCCCATTGAGTAGCTCTTAGGAGAGTCTTGTATTGCATATTCCACTATCTGGCTGAAGGCAAATATCTTCTTCCAACTACAACACAGATCCTGTTGAGGGTTTGGTTGTCTTTGAAAGCTGCAGCAAGTGGAGGCTATATCTACTCAGATCTAGATCATTTTAGTGCCCCTTTTCAATGGAGGAGACTTCTAATCCATTGGGAGGAGAGTATTGGATGATTGGAGCATCATTTTCAGATCTTGACATGTGGCCAACCACATTCTAAACCCTACAGTGTAGTTTTACTTCCAGATCTGTGTTATTCTTGTAGGTGTTGTTGTAGGGTGTTTTGGCATACCATCTACAGAGTTGGCTTTCAAGTGTTGGGGATCTACCCTTCACTTTGGGAATAATTTGGTGGAGATCTATTTTCTTGCTCATATCAGATCTGATCTAAATATTTATGTATATTTCTGAATATCTAAATATTTCTGCAGATATGCAGACGTAGACCTTAGATCTACTGCTTGTACATGGGTTTTTGCTCAAAATCCCAAAGGGGATTGATAGAAGAGCCTCTATAGTGTATGAATCTATTATATATCTGACTTTTCATGCAATTATATGCTCTAGATATAAAGTGTAATCAACAGTTGTTGTAGGCTCATAAAATAACGTTGTTAAGCCTTTTTTAGTCTTAATACATGATTGTGGCCCCTCTTTCGAGGATTTTCTTCTATTGGTGACTTGTATTTCCAGTTATGAATCTTATGGGCCTCATTGCACATCTATTTTTTTGTTGCAAATACATTTGAAAGATCTCCATATTGGCCTCCTATTGTATCTTTGATGATCTGCATTATGTTCCTGCATATCTGTCTTATATTACTGCATTCCTTATTTGGGAATATTACACAATGGCACCAAAAAAATTGGTGAGCCCTGGTAGTGCACCAAGAGTGTTGCAACTCTAAGGGGTTTCCTTACTTTTCTTTATCAACCTAGGGTTTATACAAACTTGGAGGTTACAGTGATATATACATAGCAGATGAATTTGGTCATGTCATCCTCTTCTGCTTTACGAAAGGGTGCTATTTCTTAAACTATGATAACAAATGAAAAGCAAATTGCTGGAAGGAAATGAAAGAAAGGAAAATATCTTAATTTGCAGAAAGGAAATTATGGAAATGAAATTAATTTAATGTGCAGAAAGGAAATGACAGAAATAAACTAAATTAAATTGCTAAAAAGAAATGGCAGGAAGGAAACTAAAATAAATTGTTGAAAGGAAACTAATTTAAAGCACACAAACCTTGGCCAGTTGGCTAAACACACCCTAATTATCTTATGCTCTATCTACCATGCTTTTATCCATGCAGCTAAGTTATCCATGACTTAATTCTAATTGAAATTTTTTTGGTTTGTAGCTTGGAAAAGGAAGGGGCAAAGGTGCTAATGGAGGGATAAACACATGAAACCAGGCTTAGAAGTGGAAAGAGTAGGTTTAAACCTTTTTAACACTTTATTATGGTGCAAAAAGGCTTTGGAGAGGAATGATTTAAGAAGTGTGATTGCGGAGTTGCGATGGAGAGTGACCGCAATCAGCGTTTGGAGCCATAAAGGTTAATAGGAACAAAATAAAAAGTATGATTTACGATGTGCGATGCCGAAATGAGGTGGTGATGGGATCGGTGGTAGAGTACGAGGCAATATCGCAATCAACAAACATGAGCGGTAAGTGTTAAAGGAACAAAATAAAAAGTGCGATTTGTGAAGTGCGATGGAGCAAAAACTGTGGAGTGCGAAATGCAATATTGCAATTGCAATATCATAAAGTTGGAGGGACAATGAAAGTGTTGATCAAGAAAAGTTTGGGAAGTATGAAGTGCATTGTGTGATGTGACAGTGGGACCGACGGCGAAGTGCGATTATAGTATCACAATCAACGAAAAGGAGTCGTAAGTCTTAAAGAAAAATGGAAAATGATGCGAAGTGCAATGTGCCATGCATGACGTGGAGGTGGGATTGGTGGCAGAGTGCAATGACAGTATCGCAATTAGCGAAAAGGAGTGGAAATTCTTAAAGAAAAAGGGAAAATGATGCAAAGTGTGATGTGCAATGCAGAGGAATTATTACAATAGGAAAAAAGGAGCAGTAAGTCTTAAATAAAAAGGGAAAACGATGCAAAGTGCGATGTGCGATGTGGTTGAATTATCGCAATTAGTGAAAAGGAGTAGTAAGTATTAAATGAAAAGGGAAAACAATGCGAAGTGTGATGTGCAATGTAGCAAAGTTATCGAAATTGGTGAAAAGGAGAGGTAAGTCTTAAAGACAAATGATAGAAACTGCAATTTTTGATATGCAATTTCATAATATCACAATATCGCAAGGTTGGCGGATAAGCGATAGCACAATCAGGAGAAAGGTACGAAGTGAAAAATGCGATAGCAGGAATTTCGAGGAGCAAAGGCAGAGTTAGATAGCAATAGTTTTCAAACGTTTTGCATTAAAAAGGGTAGGGAAACCATGACCAATAAGAACAAAGGAATAAGGGGGGCAGGATATTTTAAGTGTTTTAAGGGATAAAAGGTGGGTCCATCAATTAGAATAAGAGGAAAAGAAGAGGGAATGGAGGGCATGATAGAAATGCTCAGATATTGGAGACAGAGATGGAGAATGAAGCGAGGAGGCACCATAGAGCTTCTTTGTGGTTTTAGCAATAATTCCTCCAATCAACCTGCTAACTTATGTGCAACGAAAAAAACAAATGCATAAAAATACATTGCAGAGGAATACTGAAAAAATGGTAACGTTGTTCTATTTTTAACCTCAGAAACAGTGAACAGAAATCAGTTTTTAGGTCTTTGGGAAGGTTTTACCTCCTCGAGCTCTATTGACAGAGATGAGAAGGGGGCATTGATCCATAAATTTTTTGTTTTTCTTCTCTATTTTATCACTCACAAGAAAATAAACTACAACAACACACTGGAAGCAAAATTAAACAACAATTTGAAACATGAATGAAATTATCAGAAGGGGAAATAATGAAATGATAGAAACCAGAGAACAAATACAATAGAGAGGCTGAGGCACATGGATTAGGCCCTAACCCATGAGCCTAGCTCTCTGAAACTTGAATCAGTAAAATGAAATCAGTCTTATCATTTCATAAAAGAATAGCCTCATACATTTCTAAAAGTTTGATCACTGAGTAGCTCTCAATAGCTTGCAATAAAGTTTCAACTAGAATTCCCCTTTCCTAGCTCTATCTCTACTTTATTTATTCTACAGGGTAGCTACCAACATCTCCCTAGAAAATGGTGATTGAGTCCACTTGAGTGCAAGTAAACAAAGATTGGGTGCACTCCTCTTTAAGTTGCTTGACTACCTCTGGAATTCGAATTGCTGGAGAGAATCCTTGGGGATCCTTTGGTTGCCTTTTGAATTTGAATTGTTGGAGAGAATCTTTGGGATCCTTTGGCTGCCTTTGAGATTTAAGGAGGGTGGAAAATCCTTATAATTTCTCTTTGTTTCCTCCTCCAAGTCTTTATGATAAAATAATTACAAAAATGCTAATAATTCATGATTATCTATTGATCCATGTGGATTAAATAGGTACAAGTACAAGTGGCTTAAGCACAAAGGCTCAAAAATCAAAGTGTTCAAAATTCTGTCGAACCAGGTTTAGGTTGTATAGCTCGTCTTTTTTACTCTAACAGTGCAAACGACGCTCAATTCTGAGTTTGTATGAAGGAGTTAGGAACAATCAAAGTTTGAGGGTTGACTTGGTGATGTGGCAGCTTAAGGAGGCAACAATTTCGCTAAAATCTAGCCACTGGATTCCAGCCAACCTGGCTAGATTCTTGGTGTTAGCTCCCCATAATTTTTCAGATTAGCAAGGGAAAATGAGTAGGGGTAACATCAAACTAATCTTTGGAGTCCTAAGACCTAGCCTTCCTAGACTCAGAGAGGGCTCTCTCTATTCTTGTGCAAAGGATGTAACTTGATAGATTTAGGGTTTTGATTTTAGGCTAGTTATTAGGTTTAGGGTTTGTTTGTTTGTTTTGATTGGTTGAGGTAGGTTTTCAAAGAAAACAGATAGAGAAGGATAGGTTTTAGACCATTGGGCTATGGAGTCTGCAATAGGTCTAGAAAAGTACAACAAAAGGTCAATGATGCTTCGAAGGGCAAGTTAACAGAGCTAAATGGATCTTCAAGGCTGAGGTGAATGGAATGAACATCAAATTGTGAAAAAATTAGGTGCAAAGGGTAGTTAATAATCCTTTGTCAAATAATATAACAAGAAAGGCCTCTAAGAATACTATGCATGAAGACAAAACCAAAGATAGGGCATACCATATTTCTTTGACTTAACCCTAGGAAGCAAACATCAAGGTAACAATCCAGTAAACCCTAGAGAGAAGGGAACTCCTAACCTCTCCATATATCTACCTTCAAAAAAGAAAACATGCAATATGACATATAGCATAGGTCAAAGAAGAGGGAACTCCTAACTTCATTAATCAAACTATAAATATCTCCAAAGCAACTATTTAAGATGAGAAAAAGGGCATCGGGAATCATAGACCTCTTTAGCTAAACCTAAGTAGCAATACTTCGAAGTACAGACCTAAAAACAACATTTAAAGTGATTCCAAAGGGTAGGGCTAGCCATAAACCTCTTTGGTACTAACTTCATCAAATCATCTTTAAGATAAACAAGCATAAGTGGGACTAGAGAGCATTCAAGGATTCTCTAATCTGACTTAGCAAAGGAAAACATGAAAGAAAGAGAAGCAAACATACTTAATGAACTTTGACAGCATACCTTAAGCTAAAAATGTTGTTCTAATGCAAGGGAAATATTAAACAAGATGTAAGACATAAGAAAATGATAACAAAACAAGAAAGACATCACCATTTTCCATGTTCCTGCAAAGTGCTTGGCTCCATTATCATTTGGTCCAAAAAAAATTACAAGGCTCCAAAGCCAAAAACTCTTTACAATTCAGAGCCTATGCTTAGTTGAACAAGTGACAAACCAGCCAACAACCCTCTTACAATAAGGCCTCTAGGCTCTATTTAACCAGCAAATGAGGAGGTGGAAACCCTAAGAGGCTTCTAGAAACCATAAATACACCATAAATGTCATTTATGTCCAAAGAGGCCATGCAAGGCCCAAATCACATAATATCTAAGCTAATAAGTGAAAGATAACTTAAAAATAACTCCTCAACCAATTCTGGAGTGATTTTCCCAAGAAATCTTGAAAATATCTTTCACTGTGTTTTGTTGACTTTTTTGCAAGGTGGCAGCTTCAGAGGTCTGAAGGCGCAACGCCTACACAAGAAAACTGGGTCTTCATGCAGCCAAGTTTTGAAGGCCTTCCCGATGTTAGAATTTTCTCCGTGATGGCTCGTTGAAATGCCTGTTGAGTATAGTTTCAAAAAATTCTCTTGGTTTTCTAATTGGGCTCCATGAACCTCTTCAAAAATCAAATATACCAAGGATGCTCAAGGCGTAGCGCGCGCCCTAAAAACATGGTAGAAAGGTGAAAATTAGCATGTTTTTGGGCCTTTTGAGGGACCAAAACTACTCCAAATGCTCTCAAAATTTGGTGTCCATGATTTCCTTGGGCTGATGAATCCCAAAATATAAACTTTACTTCCATTGGATGGCTGTAGGAAAAGCGTAGCGCGAAGGGTGCTGCGCTTTCAGCCCTTAAAAACAGTCAAAACTCAGATTTTTACAAAAAGTTCCCAAAACTTGGATTTGTCTCGCTCATTAAGTTTGTGATGCTTTGTAGGAGATGGATTAGCCAAAGTCACCAAGTTTTGTTCCTCTTTTGCCTTATTTTCCTTATTCTCACTGATGTTTGCCTAAATGTGTTCACCGTTACCAATGTTGTCTTTGTTGTTTTGATCAGTGTCAACATCATGATTGCTTCTCTCTTCATCTTTTGCCTCATCTTCATTGTCATCTACCTCCATTTCTTTTGCTTTATCATTGTCCTCTTTGTTTCCAACATAATCACAACCCTTACCACTACTAGGAGCCTCATTGTTTTTATTTCCATTATGGCTCTTAGTTTCACTGCCACCATCATCATCATCTGTCTCTTCGTCACTTCCTTCAATTGTGTCCATGATATCTTATGCCTCTTCATTTTCTTCCTTACTGCTTGTTTCATCCTTATTTCTTGATTTATCAGTACCTTCTTCTTCATGGTCACTTGGTTTTTCACTGCCACTTCCCTCTTGATCAATTTAGAAATGCTCTTGAAGACACTTGATAGCAGCTTGGAAGTGTTTTTTGATGTTTTTGCACGTTTGCAGGTGCTGGAGGAGCTTCAGGAGAAAGTGCAGTGCCTGAATGCAGATTCAGGCCTATCAGGCTTCCTACGCGCAACGCCTGCACACATTTTGGGCCATTTGGGCTTCCTATGTGCAACACCTGCACGATTTTTGTGCCTATCGAGCTTCCTATGCGTAATGCCTACACACGTTTTTGGCCTGTCAGGCTGCCCTGCCCAACACATAGCAGCTGCCAGAATGCCTCTGCATGGGCTTGTCGGGCCTCCTAAGCGTACACGCAATGCACCTCTGAACGTGCTATGCATGTCTCTAAACTTGCAGCGCAGTGAAATGTTTCACAAGGAATTCCTTCGAACGCGCCACGCTTGACCCTCAACACGTAGTGCTGACCTGAATGTGCGGTGCCGACATACTTAGCTAATTTTTTATTTGAAAAAAAACAACTTTTCCTTCTTAAGAAACATCTAGTCCTTTGCAAGTGTCCAATGATTCTCATGAAGTGTAAAATGAGTTTTAATGGGCTCATGACTTCATATATTCTTTGCAACCCATCTTCTAAGATTTTTCAAGCCCTTTACCTCTTTCACTGACTCTTCTACACTGTGTTTGTTTCATAGGTGACTGAATTATGAATTAGACTTCTCTCCTTTTGGCCTATGGCATGACAACTGATCTTGATCCCTTTGTGATGATTGCACAGTGACATATTAGAAATCCTGTGTGATTCTCATTACGAAACTTAATTTAATCTTCTCACTTTGTTTTTATGCAGGAGGCTGAAATCCTTTGAGGTAGACTGCTCCTTAGCTTTTTGAGGCATGGTATGCTGATTTTGAGATCTCTGGGAGGATTTGTCATAGCAGTAGCCTTAACATCTTCTTTTTTTTGTACCATAGAACTCCACATCATCTTTGCATCCTTTTGACCTCTTTTGTTCTATAGGGGACTGAAATGATACCTTTGACCTTTCTCACCGATACTCCTTACCCTCCTTTCTCTGTAGGGCTGCTTGGGTCATGAAGTTAACTCTCATTTGCCATTTTTCTTTTTCTAACCATATTTTCTGCTAGAGTTTCTTCATGCATGGCTTTGTGTGCCATCCTTCAGGTAATTGGCTGCAAGTGGTTAGTGTTTTGACATTTAAGTGGGCCATGCAGGTCAAAGTCCTAGTTCTTCTTTCAAGACCAACTTGTTTCCCTTTCTTCTCTTGCAGTTTATGATTTGACAAGACAAACTTCTTTGGAAACTTTCTAGAAAAGGAAAATTATTGCCTTAAAACCCCTAATGATGATCTTAAACCATGTGAAACCTTAGTGACCTAGTGAGAGGGCTCTTTGACCTAATTTGACTGAAATTTTTTTTGAAGTTTTCAAGTGAAAAACATATTTTTTGATAAATTGATGTATTGAAGATCCAAAATCCAATGTACTTGATTTATCTAAAGAGCCTACAAATATAGCTTTGAGACCATCAATGCTTGAGGAAACTGGTGAACATGGAAGAAACAAGTTGTTTGGTAATCCTAGATGGAAAGTGGAGGGGTGAGGCAAAGGAAAAACAGAGTGCAGAGGTTGTAGGTGGGAAAATAGGATGTAGATGAGTGGCATAAGCCCATGAATGATTTTTTAGGAGTGGTAGGTTAACCATGGAATGGAAAAATAGTAAAATAGTGAAAATTTTTGTATAAGGATACTGAAGGTAGTGAGATTTATAAAACTCACAATATTTATGAATTTTGTTTTTTAGAAATCTAGAACTGATATTTAGTCATCTACAGATAGTAAAAATTATTGATGACTAACAGTGGCTCCACTTGGGGAGGGCAGCTCCTTTTCAAGAGGTGTCCAGGACCTCAGAGCTCAAATCTCTAAGTTTTGAAGACTGGTGCCTTACTTGCACTTTGTATATTTCTTTCCTTCATCTCTATTTTTTTCTCATTGAATCTATGATCTTAAAATTTGAAAAGACATATTTGCTTCAAGCTCATTTCTACCTACCCATCATACCTTGTCTAACATTTTTTCTTCCTTTGGGTGTACTTGGACTGGAAAACCCCTGACATTCTTTTCTTTGAAAGCAAAAAATAAAAATCTTTCTACTTGTACCCTTATTACTTCCAAGAGTTCAGATTAGGCTAATGAACTCTCTTATTCTCTACCTAGTCTACTTATTTGTCAAGATTAAGTTGTTTGACAAAATTCATTCTCTAACCTACTGACATAAAATTGAAACAAGATCAAACCAAGATTGAGCAATCTGATTTTCCATGGGCTGTGGCATTTGGACAAGCGGCACACAGTAATTATTTTTGTACAATCAAAACTTAGAAAGCATGAGGCCTGTGATTTATAATTTGTTAGGAATCCCTCTCTTTCTCTTTGGTTCAGATTTGAGATTTGGGAACCAGTATCTCTTCTCCTAACATAATCTACTGATTAGCCAAGTTTTCATTGTTTGGAAAATCTTGTTTCTCTATCTGATCAATAGAAATTTAAACATATTAAATCATGGTTAGGTTGTATGACTGAATAAGACCATCTTTCTCAAGCAGTGGCATTTAGGCTTTCTCACTTTCAGAAGTACTCTTTTTTGGTATGGGGCTATACCTATTCTTTAAAACTGCCCTATTTTTCTTCTTTTTCTTTATTTTTGTACCTTTTCTAGATCAACATTCTAAGACTAAAAACTAGAAATATGCTCATAGTGATGAGATTATTTTCATACCTATCTATCCTAATCTAACTTTGAGGCATACATTCAGCTGGTGAACTCTCTTTTCCAATACAACCAATCAATTAGATGATTCCATGAGTGACCTTTGTTCAACCCTTTGAGTGTGTTGAAAAAATAAAAAGGCCACTGCCACCTTACTTGTTTTTTAACAGTAGTGCCTAAAAATTTCTTTAAATCCTGCATCAAACTTCTCTTGACATGTTTTACTCCCTTTTCAAATGTCTCTAACAAATCAGCAAAGGGACCTTGAAACAATATCTAAATGTGAGGATTTGAAAAATAAGCTTGATCCAGGACTGCTTCTTCCTCCACATGGCTAAGCTTGAGACTCTTTTGGGGAAGAAAATATTCCTCTTCCTCATGATCATCTGAACTAGCATCCTCATCATATATTGCAATTTTTTCCTCTCTCAAACCTTTTTCTCCATGACACAAGGCTACAACATATAAATCAGCAGGATAGAAAACAGAAAAAATATCTTTATATGAAATATTAGAAGTTGGTTGTATGCCTAGTCCCTGATTGATTTCTTCTTCAGTTAGAGGAGGAGGCATTTTCCCTTTTCCTTGGATTTAACCACAACTGCTCTATTATTCTTGTGAAGGCTATTCATAGGGCTGAATGTTTTCTTTGTTGTTAAAATAAATACCCAAAGATTGTTGACTTCTGATTGTATTAAGGTTGTCTTTGATGAACTGAAATGAAGCACCACAAAGAGGTAAAGATCCTTCCCTTTCTCCCAAAATTTCTACACTTTCTTCTCCACTGTCATAGCTTAGTGGTATTTGTTGATCATTATTTTTGAGTTGTCGAAAATGACTTTCTTTTTCTGACAAATTAATCAATGATTATTTTGTATTGTTGGCTTGAGTTTGGAGAACACAATCATCATCATATTCATCATACTTGGGAAACTTATTCATAGGAGGAATTTCATCCATTATGCATACTAGATTAGCATATTGTTCCACCATATTAAAAGGAGAGTGTTCATGGCCAGTAGATTCTCCTTTAGAAATCTGAAATGATTCAAAGAACAAAGGTAGAGACTCAAAAGGTGTTGGCTCATCCTCCATTTCTCGTTCTGTATTCCCAGCAACTACACCAAGATGTCTTAAAGGGAGAAATTCTGAATTTGAAAAAGGGTTTTCATTATCTATTTCTTCGCTTACTGATTCTTTAGAGCATTCCACCTTGTTTCTAATTGAAATTTATTTTTCATTATCTCTTAGTAGTGAATCACAAGATGCAAGACGGTATCTAGTACTTACTTGACAAATTTCGGCATATCTTCTTCTTTGTAATCTTGCTCGGCCATGCATATTTTGATTATTATTCTTCCCTGTAATATTTGAGTTTGTTGTTCCCAAGGAAAAGGTACGGGTTTTTGAATAGACCTGACCTCAACCTTGTACTCTTCCTCTTTCCTCCCAAGTATATACGTATTTCTTGATTGTGTCATTGTCAACATCTCTAGCTTTACCTGCGAAGATATCAGTTTCTCTTGATCTGCTTTGTTTTTCTCTATTACTCTTAGCTTTCCCTCCATTTTTTGTATGTTGGCTTCCACATTCATCTTCCATGCTTTGCATTTCCTCCCGAATCGAAAGGATCTTCTTATCTTTATCTAGAAAGCCATCTGCGGGTTAAAGGCATCTGGGTAGTGCAAGAAAGCCAACTACGGGTGGCTTTATCTTAGCGGGTATTGCATGGTATACTTTATTGAACCTTGATGAAGTGGTACCCAGTCTCCCCTGGATGTATTTTCAAATGGTTGATGAAAATTGCCAATGCTTGCAGCTAGAATATCCTTAAACCAACTCTTAACTTTTCCTTGTAATGATAAGGCAACCATCTTAATACGCACATCATCTTCTCCTATTTCAAATAGGTCAAGTAAATTCTCAATATTTTGAATGTGTTCTTCAGCGATGATGTTGGAGTTTTATACATCAAATCTGGGTAGTTTGTCTGCAAGCTGTGCAGGGAAGGCCTGGAGAATAGGAGGCAAAATCATAAGCTTGTATCTGTATGGGACCTTTGTGGGTATAGGTAGTGCAAAAAGATATTTATGACTGTTTGAGGTTTCACCGGGATCAAGAAAAATAGCATGAGGCTCATGTTTTACTAGGTCTTCTACAAGTGTATCTGGAGTAGGCACAGGTATATATGGAGTAGGCACAAGTATATTAGTACGTTCATGGTCTGAAATTTGAAGCTCAACTTTTTTAGGCCTGAGATCTTTCCAATGATACGTAATGTTCCTAATTAGCCCAAGCTAATAGGAACATTTCATTTTGTCTTAATTTTATGTATGGATGAATAAAATAGAAAGGAGGACATGAAAAACTCCTAAAAATCAAGAATAAATCAGTGCCTATGTGAAAAGAGGCATATTTGAGCTACTTGAATAAAAAATTGTAGGTGTGAAAGGGTCAAGACCACCAAAGGAGATCCTAATTGACCAAGTCAACCAGTGCTATCTGGGTTCATTGAACCTCCTTGATGGACTACGCTATTCTAGAAGGGGTTTCCAAGTGTAAAAGGGGCCAAAGAGATGAAGTGGTTTAGGGTTTTCCAAGAGACCCTAATGTTATAAAAAGGAGGAGAAGGCACATGAAGGGGTTGTTGATGATTTGTGGTTGCTTGAGCAACTCGAGTTCTCTTGGCTGGTTAGCCAAAGAGAAGAGGGTTTGCTGTTTAGGAATCCTCTCTCCTTCCATGGAGTAGCTCTTTGGAGGAGGATGTGCTGCATTTCTCCACCATCCGAAAATTTGGCCAAGCTTCATCTCCATTAGCAGTGTTGGTCATGTTGAGGGTTTTGCAGCTGTTGTGAAGTTGCAGCGAGTGGTGACTCAGATATGCAAAGATCTAATTGTTTTGAGGGATTTCTCTCGGGGATGGTGTCTTGTGACAACTCGAAAGAGGATCCCTATTTTATTTTCATTTCAAATCTGTATATTTCACATATTTTCATATTCTGTTCAAGCTACAACACTGTCTCCTTAGGGAACTGCGTTATTTTCTATGTACTGCTTCACTATTGTTTAGATCTTTCGTTGTACTTGCTTTTTGATGATTGAGGCTTGCCTCTCATCTTGAAGATTCATCTTGTAGCTTGATGATATCTATTGTACATATCTGATATACTGTAATAATAATAACCTTCAGCAATTTCTGGAAGTTTCCTGCAGTTTCATGTATTAAAAGTCAGATCTACATCTTCTTGTGCAATATTTTGTAAAAACCCCAAAGGGGACTTGTGGAAGAGGTTGAGTAGTTTCCAGATTCGGTATGGATCTAATGTTACAGCCATAGATCTACCATAGATCTGAGCTCCATTATTTATCTGCTGATGCACACTTAGAGGGACGTAGTCCATTCCTTTCTGCAATTTTATAAATGTCAGAGATGTCATTTTAATGGATTTCTGCACTATTATTTCATGTGATTTGTTGTATGTTAATGGGATAATATTTCATAATTCTGATCTGATTTTATATGGCTGAATTCTAAGCCTTATGGCTGGTCTCTAATGATTACTGGGCAAAACTGCGCAATTCTGGTTGTTAGGTTTCCTTGTTGCAACAACTCTTCTCATTAGCTGATTTTTAGTTAGTCATCTTCGTGGGAGATCTGTTTAAGGGTCTTAAACTCATTTTTTTTCCTGAAATTCGTCACACAAGTCCCACACAGCCCAAGATAGGGAAACAAGCCCTGAAATATGTTATTTTTTTACCCATTTTCTTATACATCGTTCTTACTGAGCCTCTTGTTGATTTTCCTGAAAGTGGAATTTCCTGCTTCTTCCTTGGTTGGTTTTTGCTCCTCTTTGGACTCATTCTTTAGATATTAAAATATAATAATGTGAAAGGGCTGCAAACTCAATTTGGAGTGTGTTATTCTCATACTTACTGTGTTTCACCAAGCTTCCATAGACAGATTCTGGAACGGGCCAAGTAGCCTCTGGATCTCACCCTCTCCTTAGAGGTGACACATCCAGTAAAAGCCCCTTCAGTCTATCTTTGGTTTAGAATTGCTGGTGTGTTTCTATAATATTGTGAATCCATAGTAGAATATCTTAATATATTCCCTAATGAGCTTATTCTTCCCCATTTGGAACATTACAGTGGTATCAGAGCATGATCTC